>CAWUFW010000641.1:0-1200000 GCA_963921515.1 Calotriton arnoldi | reverse complement strand
GTCATGGTTATTGCCTTCCCGTTTGGGAATAGGGAGCCAAGGGTACACAGCTTTAATTTGTTGAGAGTACATTGTACCACCGTCTCGGATGTGAGTGGCAGAAACGGGGTTTGTTGCAGTGGGAGATCCGGGGAATACAGGGAGCCGGTACCCAACATTCGACTGAGTCTGCGCCAAGCCCAGCTTGTGGTAGATAGGGGTTGTATATCGGTTGGGTCAAGTGGTATACCCAGCGGAAACAGTGCCCCTAGGGGGGTGGGAGGAGCTAAGTCACGTTCGGGTTTAGTGTATGGTATACGGGCGTCTGGGTGGAACCAATGACAGGCAAACTGAGCCTGTGCAACCAAATAGTAAAGGTGGAAATCTGGGACTGCAAACCCGCCCCGGTCGTAAGGAAGGGTTAACGTGTCCCACGCTATCCGTGGTCTGCGCCCCCCCAGACCAATCAGGTACGCAGACCCCGCAACTGTGTGAAGAAAGCATTTGTAAGTGGGATGGGCATATTAACAAATAGATATAAGAACCGGGGTAGGACATTCATTTTGATAAGATCAATGCGCCATGCCATAGAGATTGGTAGCTGGATCCATCTCTCAACTTGCAAACTAAGTTGTGAAATAGCTGGTCCGTAGTTGAGGCGTATAACTTGTTCCTTACTTTTGTGGAATGTGATGCCAAGGTATTTGGTGGTATCCCCCACCCACCGGAGGGGTATTTCCGTCTCCCCTGGGGTGGCAGAATCGGTGATCGGAAACATCTACGATATGTCCCAGTTAATTAGTAGCCCAGACATGGCGCCAAAGCAACATATTTAATCAATTATGGGCTGTAAGTTAATGTTGGGGTGTCTAATAAAAAGCAGGATGTTGTCTGCATACATAGACATCAGTAGGGGTCCTGATTAAAACTGGAGGCCATGGAACATGTGTTTTCTTGCAGGTGCCTAACCAGTGGGTCCATGGGCACTATAAAAGTAGGGGAGATAAGGGACAGCCCTGTCGGGTCCCTCGCGAAATCGGAATCGGGGGTGACAGTGAGCCATTCACCCGGATCCCTGCCGTGGGGGATGTGTACAGTAGCGCAATCAGAGCAATAAAGTTGGCTGGAAGGCCAAGTTTGCGGAGTGTAGCAGTAAGGAATGGCCACCCCAGGGAGTCAAAAGCCTTCTCCGCATCAAGTGGCGCTATTGCTGCCGGGACACTCGGCTCAATTCTATTGATTACTGAGAAGACCGTTCGGAGGTTTAGGGCAGTAGACCTATGTGGAATAAAATCAGATTGTACTGGCGAGAGTATCTGGGGTCCAATAGTACTGATAATCTGGTGGATAGCATTTTGGCCAGGATCTTGTTATCGAAATTTATCAGGGATATGAGGCGATATGAGGCGCAGCTAGTGGGCTCCTTACCTGGTTTTAGCAAAAGGGAGATAGCCGCCTCCCTCATGGAAGGGGGGAGCACGCCATCCTCCAACGCTTCCGCATACACCTCGAGCAACTGTGGCGCTAAGGTTTCTTTAAATGTTTTGTAGAATATCCCTGACAATCCGTCAAGACCTGGTGCCTTCGCTCCATCCAAAGCCTCTATTGCTAATGTGACCTCCTCCACAGTGAAAGGTTCACTGAGGAATTCAGCCTGACCAGTGGTGAGCCATACCATTGCAATCTCCTGCAGGTAGGCTAAATGCTGTGTAAAGTCCTTAGGAAGCTTGGTTGCATACAAGGATCGATAGTATGCGACAAGTTCTGATAGTATGTCGCATCATCAGTGGCTACAGAGTCGTCGGCTCTTTTAATTGCTGCTATGTGCCCGGCCCCCCTGGGAGGTCGCACCATTCGCGGCAGGGTCCTACCAGGGCGCTCTCCCTCTCCATATCGGCGTGCTGCGTGGTGTTTGCCCAGCAGATTTGCCTCCCTGTCCGCATGCTCGCCGAACTCTAATATAAGAGTGTTATGCCTAATGAGGCACCAGGGGTAGTCGGTGATGTGTCCAGCAGCGACAGCTCTGCCTCAACCCGGGCAAGACTGCCCCGTATCGAGCGCAGGACTCCCACCTGTTTAGATATACATACACCCCGGACATA
Source organism: Calotriton arnoldi (assembly GCA_963921515.1). NCBI lineage: Eukaryota > Metazoa > Chordata > Amphibia > Caudata > Salamandridae > Calotriton > Calotriton arnoldi. The sequence continues at coordinate 1,197,919 of CAWUFW010000641.1, read as the reverse complement.
TGCCTTAAAGGCGTCCCATAAGGTTGCATACTTAGTCACGAGCCAGTGTTCAGAGAGAAATATTCAATAATAGCTTCTTGCTGCTCAGACTTAAACAAGGCATCCAGCAGGGCTGTGGCTGGGAAAGACCATCTTCGTTCCCACCCGATGGAGTGCGGAATGTTTAAATGAAGGAGTACCGGTGCGTGGTCTGACAGCGTACGTGGCAGCGTGTCTATACCCTTAGTCCATTGACATCCCAATGCATCAGCGAGCCAGTAGTCTATGCGTGTCTGGGTGGAATGCGGCGCTGAATGAAAGGTGTATCCTGGGGCCTTCGGGTGATGTGTGCGCCAAATATCATGCAGATTCAGGGAGCGTATTAGATCCCACAGTTCTCGGTGGGCACGGGGTTTGGCGGCATGTACTGGGCTCGAGGAGTCACGCTTAGCGTCTAGCCATATGTTCAGGTCTCCTCCAAGGAAGACTGTGTCATAGTCATATCGATTAAGTAATGTGTGAAGTGCAGCAAAAAAGGAAGGGTCGTCTATGTTAGGTGCATAAATATTGAGGAATATAACTGTCTTGCCCATTAACGTCCCCATCACCAGCAGGTATCCCACTTGTGCATCGGCTACAGTGTGTTTGTGTGTAAAGGGGAGGGTATGATGGACAAGGATGCATACTCCGCGAGAGTAGGTACTGTAACTTGCAAAAAATCTATGGGGTCCCCATGAGGAGGCAAATGGAGGGGCCTTCTGCAAAGGAAGATGGGTTTCTTGTAAAAATGCTATTTTAATATTATGTCTCCGGAGATACGCAAGTACCAGTTTACATTTCATAGGGTTGTTAAGCCCTCTCACATTCCAAGTGATACGTTTAGCTTCAACAGTGGGGTCCAGTATCATGGCCATAAGGGGGTGGAATGTATGTGCACCTCCAGTGAGCAATAGCCTACGTATGAATAGTGGAGAGGGGAAACTACATAAGGAAAGACACATAGGGATCATCAAAAGCCAAGAAGACGAAAATACAATCAACAACACCCTCAGAAAAAACAACAACCCCCACCCTCCTCCCACACCTGGGCTCAAAGGTCCAGTGAATATCCTCCCTCGCCCCCTACGAACGAAAAAGAATAATCCCAAAAGCAAACTAATCGGAGTCATCCTTGGAGGCGGGCGACGCCTCGGACGTGCCCATTACTTAAACTAAACATTCTGCAGAGTAGAGATATAGGAACTTATATAACATTTGGAACTTTTCGCAGCTCTTTTCTCAATCTCGGTGACTCATTAACCATCGTGATAAGTGAAAATCTTCAGGAGCAGGGGACCTTCATTCCGTGGTAAATAGATCAGCACTCGTGGCAAGGTGTCTGTCAGGGGAGGAATGTCCGGAGGACGGGGCCGGGCTCCTGCGGGTTGTGCTTTGATGTTGTTTACAGAAGGCCAGCACGTCTGTAGCGTTTTCAAAGAAATGGGCCTTATCGTCCACCAGCACCCGTAGCCTGGCTGGATAGAGCATGGCATATTTCAGGCCCATCGTATGGAGCTGGCGTTTTGCTTCCACAAATTTAGGGGCCTCTTGGACTGTAATTGTGTGGTCTGGGTAAAAAGAGAGGACGGTGCCTTGATATTGCACAGGCGCGTTTTCCCGGGCCAGGCGCAGGACCGCGTTGCGATCCCTGTAGTTGAGCAGGCGGGCAATAATGGGCCGCGGGGGCACCTGGGAGGGGACGCGGGCTGAGGGATCGATGTGCTCTTTCCACGATGAAAGTTTTGGAGAGATTATCGGCTCCGAACAGTTCAATCAGCAAATGGTTCAGGCCGCCCGATGTTTATGGACTCTGCCAGACCCATTATGCGAATGTTATTTCTCTGTGACCTAGCCTCTAGGTCTTCATTCTTTATTGCTACAGTCTTGAGTAGGCGTTCCACGCGTTCCAACCGGCGCATTGTATCCCTGGTTTGATCTTCGTGTGTGGAAATACGTTTTTCGGCCTCGTCAAGTCTGGTGCTGTGGCTCTCCAGGCGCTCCCCCATTCTGTCAAGCCTGGTAGTCAGGGAGTCGAATCTGGAACCTATTGCGCGGAACCCCGCACGGAGTTCCGCCATTATGGCCGCGGCGCCTTCCATGACATGTGGTTGTTCATCGCGTTCCGATCCGGCCCCTCTATCAGAATTATGGTCTGAGCGTTCTGATGTGTCCTGCTTGTTGAAAGTCAACTTGCGTTGTTTAGGGTCCCCACAACCCATTTTCGTGATGTGTGGGGATATGCTTTGTCAAGGCCCACGCAGATGGAACGCTAGACCCTCTGCCACACACAAACGTTAGGGGAGAGATGGTGTTTTTCCTGCGCCAGGCCACCACGACGCCCTCGGCCTCTGTGTACCCCCACCACCGGGTATATTGGCGTTGGCTTGCTGGTGCAGTATGTTAGTCCAAGCCCGGGGGGTGGGCGCAAGAATGCACCTCTCGATTTGAGCCCGTGTGGGCCGGTGTGCCAGGTCCTGGTATTTGAGCTGCGTTCTTGTCTGCGTGTGAGGATATCCAATAGCGCGGGCCCCTCCAGATTCCCTGTTATCATTCCCCAGTGGGAGCGCTGAGGTAGCAGTGGTCGCTTCTTGGGCTCTAGGTGATGTTGCCTCCCCTCATACTCCTCGGGCCATATCCCCGGCCCAATCGAGTTACTGTGTGGTGTTGCGGGGGATTTTCTCTTGGTATGGTGGGGATATGTTTGTGGCCTCTGTTGCATATCCCGCACGCGCCGGTCCAGGGTCCCACAGACACGTGTAAAGCAGTGCGCCTCTGGTGTCTCACATCAGCGGAGGGGCCGGGAAACGGGCACCGAGGAAAATGGCGGCGTCTTCAGGCCATATAGTCCACTTAGCTGGGCCCTGAGGGTGTTGGGCCTTCACTCTCGTTGGTTCTCGGCACAATGGGAGATCCGCAGTAGCCTCGGGGAGGGGGGGAATAGGAGGGGAAGCAGCAGCGGCCCTATGACGCACTCAGTTCGGTACACGCAGCGGTTGCGCTCACTAGGCCTCGTTTGCCACGACCCGGCCTCCCACACTCACCCGGTCTGTGGCGCTGAATGGTGTTGTCCTCAGATGCCCAGCTTCCACATCCGGCACACCTCTCTCCCCTCCTCTGTCCAAGATAGTATGGGCAGACAGGGGACCTGACGGAGCACCGCTGCTCCGGCCTCAGACTCGCCCGTGGACCCTATCACCACGGGGCCTCCGAGGCGGGTCGGGCCTCCGCATGTCTCCACCCGTCGCCACTGCTCCGATTAAAGGGTCGCGGGGGTGCCCACACAGGACTTTTTCCACCCCTGGCTCCGCAGTCTGGCCGTCACAGGAGATCTCTGTGGCAATCCCGGTGGTACGGCTCCCGGTCCATGTCGTTCCTGTGATAATTAGGGCATCGGGCGCCGGAGCTTCAATGCCGTGCGGCCATTTTAGTCGACGGCTTGGCCACGCCCCCAGATTGCTTCTTTTTAATGGCAGTGCCTTGATGCTTAAGGACACAGTGTGCCCTCTAAATTAAAAAAATCAAAATCAAATCTGTATGGTCATGGAACTCCTGAGTGACTTGCATTATCCTTATAATGATGGCAGGGGGTACTTTATCCCATATGTATTGGGTATACCTGTGAAACCAACAAATATCTCACTTTACAGCGAAACAGAGACCAACAATGTAGATAATCACATCTCCCAAATCTGAAAAAGAGAGGAATTTGGAAAAGCTATAACAGAGCCATTATTTGAATCATTCACCCCAAGTCGTCTTTCACAGTAGGTTGGATATGGCGGCAGATGGTGACAAGAAAAAGCCCACCTCTCTCTTGAATCTGTGTTAAAGTTTGCGACAACTAAGGACACAATGTATTCATTCCACTACAAGCCAAAGCACAGCAACACATAACAAGAGTACAATCAGAAAACACCTCCTGCATAAGTCTCTCTTGAACCAACACCGTTCCAACAAAACATGCCCAACAGAGCAAAGGAGTGTGCTATCTGTCTGCAAAGAATTCTGGTGCTTCGTATGGGGTAGACTGCACTATATAAATGCAACAATTTTTTTTTACAACAAATTCTTCTATCTCTGTGTCCTATTCTATAAAAAGGAAATTATTTGACAACAACCACAATGTAGAAATACACAGGTGAGAGTAATTAATCAAGTGGGAACATCTCATCAGCAATGAATGGTTTCCATTGAAAAACTGCTTATGAGGATACTGTGGCCTTCTACCGTCTGGTGATTTCCAGGCTTGCTGAATCGAGGCTTTACTATCCTGTTTTACTTAGTTGGGGACAAGGTTCAAATATTTTAACAAAGTACATGCTGACCGAGTTCTTGCAGTGAACAAAATAGTTCAGGAATGCGCTCAGAGACCAGTTATTCCAGTTGTTCCACATATTAGGTTTGCTGCTAGGGCTCTTATAAGTGATGAAATATAGCATTGCAGCTCGCTTCAAAGCCACTTTACCCTATCTCCCTGCCTGGCCAAATGCCTCACACTACATACCCATAATAAATACTCACCTAATACAATTTTATTACCCGTTACACCATGTGTCAGTAAATTAACGCACATTTTTGTTTTTATAAATGTACATGGTTAGATAAATCATGCTAAAACTCTATAATGAAACAGTTTTAAATTATTTTAAAAATAAATGTTCACTACTAATATTTCCAAATACAGTGTTAACCATAAATCAACAAACTATTTTTTAACCTAACCTTCATCACACTTTACCCACTTATCTCAAACACCACAAGCAAATTATTCAACCAGGTAACGCAAGTACACCTTTCCACTACCCACTCACTGATGTGTTATCAGTCTGGCACATATCAAGGGCTGGAGACACACTCAATGCCAGATATTGCATCCATATCTTTAACTTGGGTGTAGGCAGACATAATGGATGGCCTGGACCATATATGAACACCCATAATCTGAAGGTGCTACTACATCTAATCACAAAATCATGAAAATTAAACATAGTCAAACACACTATCAATCTGAATGCCACACACACTAGGCCTTCAGAACAACATTACCACTTCCTTAACACACACAGGAAAGGGAATGAACTACATCTCCCACAGTGCAACACTTATGAAATCACAATACCTGGAATGTAAGTAAATGGTTATTCTATGCAACACATTGTACTGCACAGTCACATATGGCAAACATAATATTTCCAAAATTTACACAACAGACACAAAAGGCTGAAATATAAATGTTTAACAATATTAAAGGGAAACAAAACTTGATCCTCTGGCTATAAACATTTTGAAACTGAAATAAGCAAATAAAGTTTAGTCCGGGGTTTGGTTATACAAATAGTGTCCTATCACGGTACGCAGCACTATTGGCATGATGTTGCATCCATATCACTGTAGGCTCATTGTTATGGGGCTGTACATTATCCAGGAGCAGATAGATGTCCGGCAACTGTTTTTGGGATGGGGTGAGGTTTTATAATTCTTTTAGGAAGGGCAGGACCAGGTGGTTTTGGGGAGTAACAGAAACGGTGAGGTGTTGGGGTATGGGAGTACGAGAGGGTATGGGAATGTTTAGGGGTATAGGGTGGTTTCAGGATATGTTCAAAGGTGGAGGAAGGTGGGTGGATTGGGTCTGAAGGAGGTATTTGGGTGGACTGTGGAACGGGGTCAGGGCTCTGAATGATGTCAGGGGTGTAATGGGGTCATGAGTTGGAAGGGGTCAGAAGGAGGAAGAGGGCCAGGTGTACTAGGAGGAAGAGGGCCAGGTGTACTAGGAGCAATGGTGTCAGCTGAGGCACTAGGACAAAGGTAACCTCCCTGTAAGGCAGAGAGGTCAGAGCACACATCTTCCAGAATGTCAATCATTTGAGGGAGTTGCTGACTGACACCCCGGGCGTCATGCAACCATGCTATTTGTCCCACAGAGAGGTTCTTTATAACTTACAGGGCTTCCTCTGACACCAGTGCTGGGGGATGGGGGCAGAAAGCGAGGTGCTCAGGGCGAAGGAGACCCCAGCCCGTTTACGAACTGGCTGCTGGCTTTGTACGGAGGAGGGGCAGGAGTGAGGGTGCAGCTGGTTGTAGTGGTGTTGGCAGCCACTGGAACAGATTTAACAGTTTCAGCTGCCACAATGAGTGGCTGGCCCATATCAGATGCCTCAGACTCTGATGTTGTTGTGTCCCCCTGGCTAGCACCATCACCGTCATTGCCACTGGGTCCATCGACGTCCTTCCAGTGGCTCTTCTACATGTCCCCCGAAGTCTGGCCAGCATCCCCCTGTGCATGCTCCGAAGGACATCATAAATCATGATTGTGATTTTGGAAGACAGGCTGATCCATCACAAATGTCATGGATATTAGTCTTCCAGAAAAAAAGAGAGAAACCCTTCAAGCACAAAGGGAACTGGGTTCAAACACCTAGTAATAAGAAATTGTTCCCTATGTTATTCTATCTTCTTTTGCTGCCTTTTACATACACATGCCCATTCATACATCCACTACGTAGTGGATGTATGAATGGGCATGTGTATGTGAAAGGCAGCAAATGAAGATAGAATAACAGAGGGAACAATTTCTTGTTACATGGATATTAGTCTGCCTTATTACAAGTGGATTATATACCACTTGTAGAAAGGCAGATTGAATACCCATCACTTTTGTGACAAACTATCCATCTGCAAAACGCAAAAACCATGCACTATGTCTGTTAATGAACTCATTTCAAGTAAAGCTGCATTTACCTAAGTAGCCACAATTGTAGTCTAATCTCAAACACAATGTCACATCTATATAGTTATTTGTAGGGGACACACTGGGCCTGATATAGAGTTTGGCTGACTAGTTACTCTATCACAAACGTAACAAATAACCTGTCCACCTTATTATAAGTGCCATAGGATATAATATACTTATAATAAGGTGGACAAGATATCTGTCACGTTTATGATGGAGTAACATGTCTGTTAAAGTGTAAACCAGGGTCTAAGTCACAAATCTGACGTACATTTCGAACAACACATTAAAAGTTAGATATATTTTAATACACTTTGAAAATGGTGTGTGTGTGTTTTACTATCTTTTTTAAGAACTATCCCATTTGTCAAAATTAAACTTTGGCACATATTAGTATGTTTTTTTTCAACTTTGAAATGTATTTGACAGTAATGTTCCACACATGGTGTATACTAGTAGCCCAAGCCCGCATTCACATTTCCACATATCTGCTATCACACTTGCACAACTATATGGGCCAAAGTTAAAAAACATCTGTGTGTATGTCAATGCCCAGGCCACCTTTTTAACTATAGTGTCTTCATACACTTGCCAGGTACCTGAGTGTCTGATACAAAATACAGCCTGAAGTACTAGCTAAGGGATAGTATCCATCTCGCATACTATATTTTAAAACAAAGTTGTGTCAAGACATCATGTTTAATAAATAGGTGAGCATGTCCAAAACTGTTTACGTGCATCTCAGGAGTGTGACTCTCATGAACCACTTGATGAAAGGACAGGCTGGAATTATTTATGAGGGAATAATCCATCACTGACATATATTCCATCAGCAAAGTTACAAAACAGTACATTGTGCCTCATTTATAGTTTAACGGTTATGTTACTGCAATACAAATGAGACAGATATCCAGTCTACCTTATTGCAAGTGCTTTACATGTAATTACACCTGTAATAATGTGGATAGGCTAGCCATCACATTTGAGATGGAGTAGCTATTCAGCAAAATCTAAACCTGGGCCAAAGTCTAAAATATTCTATGGTACTTGTAATAAGAACCTATTTTAAACTTTTACAATTGTGAAGAAGTTATACTGCAACCTGAAAACGTGAAAGAATGGTTAAGAACAACATTTCATTCTTTCAGATGAATGCTCTTACCCCCTTGTTGCTGCTTCAGGCCCTTCTGCTCCTATCCAAGTCCCGGTAGGCCACTTCCGGAATGCACCTGCTTTTTTTGCTAGAGGGACCTACCCAGCTTTGTAAAGGCGATGAGGCGGGTAAACTGTTGAAGGTCCTCCTCCCGTTCCCTTTAAGTGGATGCTTGCCCTTGTTGGCCTCCCATATGGGAACCGGGACTCTAGCACCTTGGGGGGAGGCTGGCGTACCAACGGTGGGTGATTATTACGCTAGCTAGAAGCACCCTAATACCACTAGATCACCGAATGTTACTGGGACAGTTCTTAAGATATCGAGCCCTGACACAGGTGTTTTCACACTTGCCGAAAGCAAATTCACTGGAGCCAACACTCTGTGGGGTCCTGCAGCTCCTTATGACACTAGGGAACAGTGACCACTTGATCACCTGGTTGTATAGGGCACTCAACAGGTCGGTCCGGAGCGCCCTGGACAAGCCAAATTGCTGGTGGGAGGCAGACCTCGGACACCCAATCACAGCCAAAGAGTGGAGTAGGATACTGATTTACACGCAAAAGGTGTTTCAGAACACGAGATTAAAAGTCACACAATTTAACATTTCCACCAAACATATCATGCCCCTAGGAGGTTATTCGACTTATACAGGGGGACCGCTGACCCTGCTGGAGATGCAGGTCACTGACGACAACCTTTTTCCACATGGTATGGGCGTGTCTGGTGATACAGACCTATCGAGACAAAATAGTTTGACATTTAGGTAGGCCACTGAACGCCCGCTGGAGCTAACACCGGAGCTTTGCCTCTTAGTAGGATTCTCCAGACCAGCACCCAAGAAAGCGGGAGATAGACTATTAGATGTAGCCCTGGCCTTGGCCAAGAAATTGATCAGCAGGCACTGGAAGAGGAGCGTAGGCCCTACATCCAACAGATGGTGGGTAGAAGTTGAGCAATGGTCAAGGGCAGAGAGGGAAGCGCTTCTGCGAGAAGAAACCTGCGAGATGCGCAGGTGTCCCTTGTCTGAGATATGCCCTGAAGTAACCGGTAGTTTCACCAAATATTCGGCACGGACCGAAACATTACCATCTGAGCACTCATAATGAGGGTCCATAAGACCCTGGTACCTCCGGACCTGACCAAATGTGGGATAGAGAGTAAGAAAGGGGTTCACCAATTGGGCACCTGAGCAACACAGTTAGATCGACGCGTTGCTCAGTGACCTTATAATGCTATTGCTCCGCAGACGTAACTGCAGAGAAATGAACACACACAAGTTATACCTGTTATAAGTTTATTATGATAACCAGAACCTCACTCATTCATAGATCTGTACTATACGAACAACTTACGATGCATAAAATTTCATGACATGATCTTTGTACGCTGTGATGTAAAAAACTAAATGCCAATAAAAAGAGGTTTATAAAAAATTAATCTTGATTATTTTGTCACTCTAATTACTGTTGCCGTGGTGGACCACACAGCTTACCCATGCCAAAAGGAGTTCTGTGTGCCCTCACCGATGCCTGACTCATTGATTTTTTATCACAACATTCCTTGCTGGTAAAGTCTCTAGGTGTACTATTTAATTGTTTGTTTAGCAATCAATAATGTTGGTGGCATTCCTAACTTACTAATTCCAGATGTACTTGCGCAAATAAAACATCTACCCACCATCCATCCTCCTGTCATTTCATCAAAGTGCTGATCTCCCCAAATTTCAAATACCCCCAATTCATCCATAACCTCATCCATCGGCACTCCCATCTACTTATGCTTCTCTTTTTTCATTTACAGCTCACCCAGTCAAGCTCACATGCACCCATACCATGGCTAGCAAGTCACTGTACAAAACCGGATAATTATTTGGGGAGGGTGACTATCAAGGAACAATCACAACCCTTGTCAGGGTGAACCCACAAAGTCACTAAATTAACTGGAGCCCATCCCCCTAATAGTTATGGCACAGAGCAGGGCAACATGTAAAGTATTTATGCAGTACCAAACAATAAAACGCCCAAACCAAATTAGAAAAATAGAGTAAAATGAAATAAGATGACACCAAATTGACAAAAATCCAATAGTGGAACCGGAGATATGAGTCATTAAAGATTTCAAATAAAATAGTGCCAAAAAAGCACAAAGCACGAATGATAGTCTATAGTTGCCGTAGTCCGAGATGCTAGGTGCATTTTCAGGTTGACTGCGATGAAGGGTGGGTTGGATATATCAGCCAGGTTTGTCACAGAATTTATCTTCTGACTAAGAGCCTGATGTAGAGTTCGGCGGATGGGTTATGCCTTCACAAACGTGATGGATATCTTGTCCCTGTATTACAGGTGCATAATATCCTATTGCGCTTATAATAAAGCAGACAGGATATCTGTCACGTTTGTGACAGAGTAAGCTGTCCCTAAATCGGACCCTTTTTCTTTTAAATTCCAATCAACCACATGTGTACACTTCTAATGCCCTCATGACCTTAAGGGGTGCATTTTGAGACTCACAAGGAGTCAGGCAGTGGCCAACAGAAGGTCCAGTCCAGGTCCAGTTGCCACTGGTCAGCTGGGTACATCCTGAAAAAGGCCTCTTGCACCTTGTTGTCTTCCTGTAGCCACACATGAGGTTAGTCAACTGACCCTTGGAGTACACTTCTTTGTTTTGGGTACAAGAGGGAGCAGGCCCAGTATTTCAGGGCTTCTCTGAGGTCACGGACAGCAGGCCAGTGTGAGGGCCGTTTCTTTGCCTGTTTATGGGCATATTTTATGGTCTGCTGGGCTGGTTTTTACTGTTATTGTCCCTGATATTAAAACAAACATTGCTTGCAGTAAGCTCAAATCTGTGCAGTCTTCCAAACTTTGCAAAAGATTTATACAGCGTGTCTTTACTGTCTCAATTTGCAACCATGGGTCACTTTTTTAGCTATGTAAGTCACTAATGGGGACCACTTTTATTTTAGGGTCCTAGCCTATTTTCTGTCCCAGTCTGACCTTGGCACAGGCACTTTACCACTGGTTAGCATGGGTAAAGTGCACAGAGTTCTAAAGCCGGCAAACCCAATATGGCAAACATCTGGGGGGAACATCATGCAAAATATGGTCATTTCCAACAGACACCACCCATACATCCACTGTCAGGAATTCAGGAGAGAGTCAGGTCGGCAGCACAGGGATGGAGTGTGAAACACTGGGAGAAAGGTCACTGAAGACAGGGCAGATAACATTTCCTATATGCCTTGGCACGCAAAAGGTAATCTGGCTATTAGGTGTATTGAGAAGCTGGGTTGCTTAAAATGAAATCACGATTAGACCGATAAACCACTTGTGCAGTCACTTCGAGGTAAGGAAGTCCACATACGGAGCAGTACAGACCGGGCTTTTCTAACCAGTAGCTCGTGAGCTACTGGTAGCTCTCCAGCTATCTGTAAGTAGCTCTCCTGTGTCAGCCCACCCTACTAAATTAGAAGCTTTTGCTTTGTCGAAATGATACATATACCAACACCGAGTGTGTATTAGTGACAAATACATGTATTTTCAGCTGATGTTTGGAGAAAATGACTTAATTTCCAAAATGTATTTAATGCTGATATCTGAGGGATAAATCATGCAGCAGCAAGGAGGTTTATAACTAACATTATTACTTTTGTGCCAGTGGTGTTACCTCTATGACGCTTATCACCCATGTAGAGGTATTCCAAATTGCAAAAGCCTTTTCACATTACTGCGGTAAACTCTGCCTGATTCACTGAAATGATCACTGTGGATAATCTTTCATATGATGGCCACTAATGTAATCTTGTCTGATGTGGTCACTATTACAAAATTAATAATGTTAGTAGCTCAGGATGATTTTCAATGAGCATAAGTAGTTTTTATTACAAGAAAGGTTTGAGACCTCCTTACAATCAATCAATCAATCAGGGTTTTGTAAAGCGCACTACTCACCCGTTAGGGTCTCAAGGCGCTGAGGGGTGGGTGTGAGCAGCTCCGTTGTGGGTCATTCGAAAAGCCAGGTCTTGAGCCTTCCCACGCCTTTGTTACTTTCTCCCTGTCCCGGTTCCCTTGTGCTAGTGGAAGTAGGCTAGTTATATTCTCCTTGCTAGTTGTTTCAGCAAAACAACCCCTGAAGTCTGAACTCTTCTTGGTGTGCAGGGGCTTCACACCTGTATCCAGGTCGGCCTGGGATTATAATAGCTCAGCCCGCCAAGGAGTTTGGTAAAAAAAGAAAATTATTGATTATTTGTTCTGATATTTTCATAAAATACTCTCCTCACTGTGTTCTTTTACTTTAAAGACCCAGTACCTGTTGAGCCTGTCTAGACTCTCGATGATCTGAGGAAGCAGACAAGTGGTACCTGTGTCTCGCTCTCTCCCTTCCACCATTCTCTGCTCGTTATCTTTGTTGCCCGTGGACATCTCGCCATCAGCAGAGAGTGAGCAGAAGGTTTGGGATTCCTAGATGGGTTCGTAGCCTCCGAGCCAAGTTTGACATCCATCTACACAGTTAGGGCCGGCACCGGTAAGACCAGTGGGGCTGGGCGGGGGCGCGGCGTGGTGGGGGTCCAGTAAGTCGACATACGACAGATTAGATGCTTGTTTGTCAAACTATTTATTTATCTCTTCATCCATTGCATCCACAATCACGTCCATCCTTGCATCCTTCCATTCATCTATCAATCAATCAAACCCTTGAACTTATCTCTGTCCTGGCCAGTCACCCAATTCTACTCCCTGCCACAGTTTAAGTAGCTTTTATTTCAAAAGCTTTTCCATGTCTTATGCAGAGGTCCTAGAGATGAAAATGCATGTTAAACGGTTAGCACATACCCGCGATAAGTTTAAAAAAACAGCTAATATGTTTACTTTGATCTTGGCTTTTTCCATCTTACTCATAACCCCAATTTACTACCCCTCGCACCCATATTATTATTCACCCATTCATGAGCCTTCCCATTCACCTTCCAACTGATCCACTCATTCCTCATTCATCTACCAATCCAAAACACCTGATATGCATGTATCTGATGAATCTAGTGCACATATGGCTACAAAGTAATGGAGTGCTGCACAAGAGAAGGGGGCATACAATACAATATGTAGGCGCTATAAGGGAAGATTAGAAGAAAACAAGTCTGGCTTGAGGTTTACTGTAATGAGTTGGCAACGCTGGAAGAATGCAGGAAGAGTGGCTGCAATAGCTGTTGGGATGATGGGGATTCTCTTTGGAGAAGTGTGTGGTCTGGGCAAACAGTGACAAAGTAGCATTTAAACAGAAGCTCCTTCTGGAAACGAAGAAGGATAGAGAATGGCAAGTCTGGGCAAGGATGGTGTCCACAATCTTGGCGCAGACCAGAACAAGTCCTGACGTTTCATTTTCACATCTGGCTCTTCTGGATATAACTCCGGTGATACAGCTGCTAAAGGTGTTGCAGACTCACAGAAAAACCTCAGTTTGGTTGCCAGGTACGGGCAGATGCTTGAGATGCCCAATTTGTAGACAATGCAGCAAGTCTTCCAGGTGATACGAACACTTGAAGGAGCCAATTGGATGGAGCGCTCTGTGGGTAGGTATGGTTCAGTGATAGCCAACTTTTCGAAAGTCACAAAGCGTGCAGTTCTTAAACTTTGCAACAGCCAAAACCTGACTGCCAATATGCATTACACATCCAAATATCTTTAAGACTGACAATGTACGCATTTCAAATCCATGCGAGTTGGAAGAGGAAGGGTGAAAGGGGATCCCCTCTTTTTGCAAATACCAATGCAATGCAGTTATGATCACACACCATTAAAAGCATATCACACCTCAAAAAAGGTGCCATCCATTCGCAAAGTTGGAGATGTCTGTCATGTCACCACCAGCTTCCACTTTTGAATGTGACAAGCTGGCCATAGGGGGAGCATGACGCAGTTCCGTGGACCTCTGCAAGATGTCCATTCACCTTTTAACAGATTATTTAAACCCTGCAGCGCCTGCACCATTAAGGGATGGGGCAGTCATGGTGGCATTCTGTAAATTTGATTGCAGAGCTGGTGGTTTGCTGTTCCTCACAGGCTTCCATTGATGCATTCACAGGATTTCAAAGAGATTTGCAAACGAAATGCCAGGTCCATTGGTAATAAAGAGGTAAGGATACTGCAGATCCTGCCGAATGCCATTTTTGCACTGTGATGGCTTAGCACATGTGTTGCAGTGCAAAAGTAACCTTGGGTCTGATTACAGATGATGTGTCAAAATTCATTTTGCAATGCAGACGAGATTAGTACATAAAGTCCTATGTGTGTTAAACTGTCATATTAGGTAGCTAATGGTACCACAGAATATACTGCATACATACTACTGCTTTAATTGCTAGATATGCAGGATAATCTTTTTTTTTAACTGCACAGTTTGACTTTATTTAGGCATATGATTTAGTAAACCCTGACACAAGAATTGCTCCTACATTGCAGCACAATTCCAGAAACCTTGGTGACATATAATTTATTTTTATCTTTAACCTCAGCGTCAAATACATTACTAAGCCTTCATAAAGCATCATGCATTGAAAGAGCAGCCTTTCTTATGAGCTCAGGAACAGCATGGAAATAGCAATGCGTCGTCACCAACGGTAAATAAATCAACAGGCAACGAATGATACAGAAAGTTCAATATTATGCCTTCTAAACAACAAAGGCAGAGAGGGAGAATGTAAAGAACATTAACAGAATAATCTTATCATGCAAGCAGCAAATCACTGAATGAATACTAATCATTTCCAGGAAGATGCCTCGAGAGGACCAGGAATCCAGGAAGATCTTGCATCCAAGTTTATTTTGGGAGGGTCACATGGGCTATAATATCCTGCTCCTATTCTTTCATAAAATCAAGATTTCAACTGCACAGTGTGAGGAAAGTACCCTTTTAAAATATGGAAAGGAGGCAGTCATATGCACATTTAAAGGTGTACTAGCACACACCTAGTGACATGCTCTTTAGACTTTGGATAGTTTATTCTAAGGGTAAAGGCACAGGTCTAGTCTGTCACTTTCAGCATGACTTTCAGCCTACTACTGGTGCTGAATACCTAAAGGCCACTGCCTAGCTTACTGCCTATGTAAGTGGCATCAATGCCAGTCCCTTGCTTCTTATCCAAGTGGACAAGGTTTGGGAGATAAGATGTTGGTCAGCCAAGGTTGGGCACAGGGTCACTTTATTGCTTGATATGAACAAACTCAACAAAAAATCGACCCACCTAAATACCATTGAATGGGCTGCGAAGTAGAGACCGCATACCCTGCATTGAATCAGATGATTCTTATGCTGTCCACGTGGTTTAAGATGCCAAGTGAGTCAAGCTCTGGAAACCATATATCCTGTGCAGTGCAGGAAAGTTAATATCACAGTCCCTTAATATTTGTGATCACCTGAGCCTCCGTCACATTCTTATAACCTCATTTCATTTACCCGAGGACAAGGAGAGAATCAGTGGGATGGGTCGGAAAAGAGTAACCAAAATGAAAGTGAATTCAACCCAGAGATTTTGTATAAGGTGCGGGAGCCTGCAATTCATACCACAAATTCTCCTTTAAGGATCAGTCCAACAGGATTCCCACCCTATTGATGATAGAGAGATGAGATGGAAGGAGGGGAACAGACTATGAGGAGTGCACCCATTCAATGCAGGGTTGGTCATAGAGGGAGACACACTTCCTTTTTCTTCCATAGGCAAGTTCTTAGATTGTTAATATAGTAGGACGTCCATGGTTGTCCATGGAGGGAGGGTGACACCCTGACACAATTCTGTTCTCTTTCACATGGAGCACCGGCGTGGGTTTTGGGGTGCTGCCTACGTCATGTTTGATGCCATAAAATAAATGAGATTATTCTTTCAACTCTGGACTTCAATAGGTACCAACAGCTACAATGTGAAACCAATTTTCCATACCTTTTGGGACCACTTGTCCTTTGTCACTGGGCCATCCGCGCTGGCAAAGGCATCCATATTGACTAATAACCAAGTATTCCACTGAGGATGGGTAACAGATTAACACATCAGAAGAGCTCATTAGCAAGGATGATGGAAAGGAGAGCCTTGGAGGGGGGTGGGGGAGGGGGATTAGGCGGGGTGGGGGTGGAGGTGAGAGGACACCTTCCGGCACAAAAACAATCCTCAGAGGCATTTTCCTCTTCTAAGAGGCATTTTGCAGCACACTTGGAAAGAGGAAACAACGAAGAGAAATAAAGATATTTATCCTCGTGGCGCCTTTGATGGCGAGGAGTACAATTTAGACACATTCCCAGGTCTACCAATGTCGGTGAATCTGGGAATGTGTCAGAATCCATGGGTGGAAGAGTGGGAACAACCACGCATCCCCCCATAGCACGCCTGCCTGCTGCAGAGTAACGCAAGGCAGTGATTTGCACTTCCTTGCGCTACCCTAGATTTATCAAGCCACTTAGGGCCACACAAGGTGGTCTTGCATGGCTTGATAAATCTCTGCTGAAGCGAAGAAAGATGCGATTGACATTTTAAAAAATGAATGGTCGTGTGCAATTGCATACATGTAATACAGGGGTTACAACTGAGAATCCAATTGGAAGGTGCAGGGTGGAAAAATAAAAAATTATACAAACTTTCGGTCATACACTGTAGTAGAGGTGGGCGAGCCAACAAACTAACAGGGCGGCTGAGCCAAGGGTCTGGTTCGGATCTTAGAGCCCGTGCACGATCCGAGCCCTGAAAATATTTACTATGTAAATCATACACCAAACATCATGTAAAATATGATAAAGTCTCTTCAAAATTCAAAAAAAGTGTCACATGTGGAAGCTTTGACATTATATTATAGCCAGGAGCGTAGCTTCAGGGGGGTGTAAGACCCCCCTAAAAAATATATTCTGTTGTAATAGTTGAGTAGAAGTGCTTTCTGTCGGTTATTATGAAGTGTCTGATGGATTTCACCTGGTATTTTTACATGCCTACATTGACAAACAGACACACACCCTCTCTCTTGTCTCTGTTTTGAAGTCCTTAAAAATGTTGATTAGTTTGAAAAATGTTCTAAGTTCCCCTAACAATATGCCTTCCTCTCTCTTTCCACTGCCCCTTTTACCCCCGCTATGTCATGCTTCTCATATTTGTTTTAGCAAGATATTCCAGCGTGACCGTTGGGAAATCTGAAGCTCAGCCCCTCCCAATTTTATTGACCAAGCTACGCCCCTGATTATAGCACTGCAGTGGGAAGTACTTATTAAAAGTAATAGTTTTGTACAACTGAAATCACATATTTCAAAGTGCTTTTATACATGATATGAAGAAAAAAGACAGCAAGGCCTGGCTTTCTGGTGTCATTTGGTACAAATCAGAGCAAACTCAAGGGTCAAGGCTGATTTACATATGGCTGAGTCTGAACTGGGGTGGCAAAGCGAGCTAAAGAATGATGATGGAATCAACCCAGATCTGTGACTGGGTGTGAGTGTCTTAAAAGTTTCGGCGCTCTGTCCATCATCTCCTTGTGTTTGCTTTGTTCGCCCTAGGTTGGCCGGGTATGCCCAGACGTGGGGCCCCTTCTCTTTGCCACTGGATTCAAGCTAGCCTGGCTGATGAGGGGTGTTACCCCAAAACCGGTCCCAGGATGCTTGGTTCCAGTCCAGGGAAGACCTGACTTGGCAATTCGGGCTGGACTGTTCCCATGGGGAACAGGGGCAAGACTGATTTGCATATGGCTGGGTCTGAACTGGGGTGGCGAAGTGAGCTAAAGAACGATGATGCATTCAACGCAGATCTGTGACTGGGGGCGAGTGTCTGAAAGGTTTCAGCGCTCCGTCCATCATCTCCTTGAGTTTGATTTGGTACAAATCAGCCAGTAAATGGGTATACTTATGTTTAGGCTTTGTTTTTACCTCTTTGTGCAGTTTTTAGGTCGAGCCTAGAGTAGCGCGCAAGCGCTGCTTCTGGCGAAGACTTTATGTAGTGGGCATTTGAAAGCTGACCACACGCTCGTGCACAATGGCCTTTTCCGTGCGGTTACCCGCACGTTTCAGGCACGATGCACGAGCGTGTGGTCAGCTCAGCAGGCTGCCGCGCTCGCTCGCCCCCGCTTCTCTTTTCTTACTGCAGGCAGGACGACGTGCGCAGCCGAGACAAAGGCGGGCGCTTGTTTATTATTATTTTTCTAAAGGCGGTCGTTCTTTTAGATTTATCTAGCGCTACGTGCAGCACACAGAGGCTTTAGGTGCCTTTGTTATGAAAGCAAACACACACAAAAAACAGAATGCCTTATCAATTCTTGTGAAGTGAGTAGCAGGTAAGAAACAAAACAGCCTGTGGGAAAAAAATGTACAATTATACACATTTTTGCAATCTTTCTTTTTGGTTTCCAGAGCCACGTTTACGATTTCGATTTTTGATCCTGCAGTGAGGTGTCGTCCCCCTTTAATTGTTATTTGAACAACCACTTGTAGCGCAAATGAATATGTAATGCTTCACAATTACACAACTGTGATAATTACCATGTTATTCCTGAATTTGACTAAATTTGGAATGGACTCATCATCGAAATTCTACTAATATTTTTCACAAGTGTTAGGGATTATTTCTGAAGACGAGACAAACTTTTTTTTTTGCTTCAAGGCCTTATTTCGTTGGGGGTTCTGTATTTGGGGACGGTGTAGCCGCTTAAACTGTTATAAAAGCAAAGTTATCAATTAAGAAAATGCCTGTCACCCGATAGGTTTCAAATAAACCCCAATAAAGTCCCGTTTCCCTACAGGAAATATACTTGTGGTCGCTAGTGCACCAGTTGACGCACTACATCTTATTTTTAAAGTAATCTAACCTCTAAAAAAAATGTTATTATTCATTTTACATTTCTGAGGAGAATAGTACTTGTGCGTTCCTTGTTGGCGGTATTTATGTAAAAGGTGTTCAGTAAATAAGGGAACTAGCTAACACGCAGTAATGAACTCATCATAAATTAGGCGCAAAAAAAACCAGCACTCTGGACATTGCTGATGTTAAATACCCGGGCCTCCAATGTGCCTGGTTTTCACGGGTAGGACAAAGTGCACTTAAGCGCTATTCCAGACGTGCGTTTCCAACCTTTCTTTGTTTGATATTGTGCATCAACATGTATCTAAACCTCACACCCTCTCAAACGTCATATATTAACCGAGACATATTGAAGCGATGCGTCACTCTGCGCGTGCACCCACAGACCGTGTGACATAACCAGGAGGTGGTAAAGTGAACATTTCGCTTAACCAGTCTCTCGGGCCTGTTTTGTTTCCTTCCTATCGGCATTTCTAAGTGAGCCTGGATTTTCTCGGCACTTCATCCCCGGTGCCCACTGTATTGGTGGTGGTGCAATGCAATAGGTCTCGCATTTACGCGAGTTTAAGCTATTGGCATTGTGAATGACAATGCCTTTTATTTATGATTTAAAAACAAAAATAAAAGGCACTGACATTTACAATGTCAATAGCTCAAACTCGCGTAAATGCGAGACCGATTGCATTGCAAATGCTTGTTGAAATATGGCGTGAACTCGACCCAAAGGTATTGGAGCGCTTTACATGAGCACCAGTCACATTGCACAAGGTCACATGCATTATTTATAGGCACAGGGAGATTTAGTGACTTTCCCAGAATCATGGGATGTTGAGCCTAATCCAGACTCGAACCTGTTACCCTAATGACACAGTCTGCAGCTCTGGCTGTATCGCCACATCATTGGCAGAAGGAGAAAGGCAGGCAGAAGCTACATGAAAACTCGGTTCGTTATGGGCTCGAGGTTCCAACAGAGCCAGAGCCAGGCTTCAAGCTGGAGCCTGGCTCGAGCTTTCAGTGGTTCTCCCAACTCTACACTGCAGTAATAGATGTTACATGGCTCATACAACAAGCAACTTTACAGATTCAGATAGTAAACGCTCCTCTATCGTCTTAGACAGCAGTAGTGATAATATCATAAAAACTGTAGATGTAGATGATGAAATGCTTTTAGATGAATTAAGCATTATGAGCTTTAACAGTAAGTGCCATGTGGTGCAAAGCAATCAACATCAGTAACATGTCTATCAAGCGCAGCAAATGGCAGGATTGAATGTATGTTGGAAATGCAATAAATGTCCCGTCCCCCCCAATGATCTTGTAAATTTATGAAAAAAGCATCAGTTTTATTATCAAATACATTTTTCGTTTTGGATAAATGAACTCACCTCCAAACAAGACTTTGCTATTTTAATGATAAACATTGTTTTTGTTCTGAAATACCAAATTGTTCTTTTTAGTAAATACCCGATAGGCTTCCAAATAGTCATTTTCATCAATTACTTGCATGCTCTACTGTCACACAAGAGCCGATTCTGGCTTACGTGCTCATGTGCCATTATCAAATACCAGGGATAAGCATCATATGTCAGGCATGTCCACCATTATGGCACGGGCTGCCACAACAGAGTCATACAAGCCCACAAGATTTAAATGATGGACACCATTATGTCAGAGCTAGGATCAATCCAGATCTGCTAATGATACTGTGTGAATGGCCACCATCATAGCATGTGAGGACATTATGCCATGCGATGGTTCCAGCAGACCAAGAGTATGTCAGGTCAACATTATATTAAAGGTAGGACACATCTTGCCAGGGATGTCTGCAATACAGCATGCCAAGAATGTACCATGCCCACATTATTACATGGTTTGCCAAATAATGCCAAAATTCCCCACACTGTGCCAACAATTATGACCATTAGTCAGGGGTGGGCGCCATCAAGCTTTAGGTCGCCACAATATTGCATGCCAAGAATATGCAAGGCCCAGGATATTCCAGGGACGAACCCCTAGTCTGCTGGAGATGCACAACATTTGCTAATAATGACCAGCATTGCTATAATGGGCTACATTTTGCCAGTGATAACCCTGATCATGTCTAAGAGACCCTCAATTTTCCAATGTGAGCCACCAATTAGACAGGAATAGGTCAGACCATGCTTGAGAGGGTCAACATATGCCCGGGGGCCCTAGAACATGTGAGAGAGGACACTATTACACCTGGCAACCATACACACACACACACATACACACACGCACACACATGCAGGGTCTATAATGGAAACCTCAGATTTGCTTGACGTGTCATAAAGCGCCCTGTAGTGTTACAGTAATGACAGACTGAGCTCTATATGAATTCCAGATAGCATAAATAACGCACATATTTGGAGACAGACAGACACATGCTTAGACACAATCACCGTCACCACCTCCGGTGCTAGCATATGTTCTCATCCAGTGCAGTTCCGGATCTGGCTTCTTCCGCCACTTTGTCTTCTTCCAGGTCACACAATTCAACCGACCAGGTGGAGAGTGCCTGCGGAGGTCTGCCACATGCTAGGAATACAGCAGCATCTTTCAGCGGCCCTTCATAATGCACCTTACAGTGAGCCGTGAGGTTACTGTCCATATATTGCAGATCCCATGCAGTCAGACATGCTTGATTTGAGCTCTCACCACCTACCAGAGAAGCATTACTAGTTGAGAGTGAGGAGCAGATAGCTCTGTGTGAGACCTGAAGGCTGCAGTGGCACCCCAACTCTCTACCAGAGCACAAAGAACACTCAGTGCTCTTGCCCCAGAAAACCACCACACGTGCTGTTTACTTTGGTGGCTTCTTATAGCGCACAGTAACTGAATCTATGTAGTGCAGCATCCTGCAGTGTGCAAAAGGAGGCATCTCTGAAGGCTTTTCCCTCTGATAGACCTAATTGACTACTGTGGTCTCTGTTGGTGCTATGCCCCCATCTTCCATGAACAAGTCACCACTGCTCCTAGCATTTTTCTTTAGAGGCATGGTTATCCAGCATAACAATTAAGCAACATTCCAGGCTGGAATCCATTACCAAGTGTTAGGGTGCTGGAGCAAGCTAAGAACAAACATTGTCTTTCCCACCAGGTCTTAAATCATAGATAATTTCATCAAACAGTAGCCAAGCATTTTACCAATAAAGACCATTTACTGTCACACATGAAGATTCTCCCTATGGAATCAATCAATTAATCAGAGGTTTGTAAAGTGCACTACTCACCCGTTAGGGTCTCAAGGCGCTAGGGGGGGGGGGTGTGTGCGGCTCCGTTGGGGTCATCTGAAGAGCCAGGTCTTGAGGTCTTTCCTGAACTGGAGCAGTGTATGGATTTGCCGGAGGTAGAGGGGGAGGCAGTTCCAGGTCTTGGCTGTGAGGTAGGAGAAGGACTTTCCACCCACTCTGTTCCTGTGGAAGCGTGGGAAGGTGGCCAGGGAGAGGTCAGAACATGTCCTCAAGACCAAACTACTGGACTCAAGAGAAAACATCTTGATGTACATTTTGAAATCAGTTCTTCTCAGCAGACATCTCCACCTAATCACTTCATATTTAAACAGATTTCAGGACTGCAACTGATTCTACATTCTAAAAGGACTCTTCACTGATGATGCTTTAGAAAATGTAGTACTATCAGCTGAGAAGTATCTGAGAAAGCAATCTTGTGTGACTGGATGTCGGCAGAACCTACAATGCTGCAGTAGAAATATATAGAAGTAAAGTGTTACTGCTGTCTATTGTTAATTCTTGCTCTTCCTGGCTTCTGGCAACCCATTCTCCTGTTTTATTTCAGCTTTTAGTGCCTGGCTAGGCGAGAAATCATAATTATCACCATCACTTGGCATTAGGTGCTTTGGGTCTGGCATCTTTCCTTTC
Source organism: Calotriton arnoldi (assembly GCA_963921515.1). Classification (NCBI taxonomy): domain Eukaryota; kingdom Metazoa; phylum Chordata; class Amphibia; order Caudata; family Salamandridae; genus Calotriton; species Calotriton arnoldi. The sequence continues at coordinate 1,175,300 of CAWUFW010000641.1, read as the reverse complement.
GTCTCATCTGTGTCCTGTTAATCAGGAAGCTCATGTGGGTGGAGAGGAGTGGCATCACCATCATTCGAAGTGTATAGACAAGTATGACAATTTGTAGCCACCCCACCTTTTCAATGACAGCATGATTAATGGCGTTAAGCCAACCAGCCTTGCTTAAGTGCCTTGCTCAAGGGCATTAGTCGTTGTTCTAAACATAGCTTAATTGTGGGGTGGCACCAGTGAAAGTGGGACTGGACATTCAATGTGACCCAACCACACTTTAAAATTTATTTTCCCAATATCAGCTTAACTGGAAGTGGAATGGTGTCTCTGATGCTTCCACCCCACCAAAAGAAATGTACGCACTTCCCAAATGTTAGCTGGACTACATTTAGTGTAGAAAATCACCCCCACCAAATTACATGCACTTTCCTCGATCTTCCAGGAACTAGAGTTAAAACGGACCCCACACAATTATATGCACTTTCCGCAATGTTCCTATGACTACAGTTAGAATAGTAAACCTGCCCTCCAATTCACATGCACTTTCCACAGGATTTGTAGAACTGGTGTTAGAAGAGCAAATCTAAGCCCCAACACCCCCTGAAATATATGTACATACCCCAATGTTTGTAGGATTGAAGTTAGAATAGCAAATCTGACCCTCCTCTACCCATAGATTAACATTCCCCAATGTTAGTGGGACTAGAGCAGTGCTTCCCAAACTTTTTAGAACCATGACCCACTTTTTAGAATGCCAAACGTTTGAGACCCACCTAGCTTTAATGGACATGAGCCAGGCGATTTTATAATGTAACTAGCACTGTCATTTACAGACAGCACATGTTCCCTTGAAATGGCCACTATATTTGCACAGACATACAATTTTATTGATAAAACTATATTGCACACAAATAATAATGTGTGAAAATCGGGTTTCCGTGAATATTTTTCATTTGCACATCACCAAGTAAAGTGTCTTGATTTGTTTTGATCTTATTAACATCTTTACTTCTGTCACACTTTAGAATTACAAAAAGATATTCTTCATTTTTGCTTTCCTTACTGCTAAATGCGTACAGTTGATCTACAGCTATTTACATTTTGTTGTGTGTTACATAAATTGACAGACTTTCCTTTCACACTCTCTGTACTCCAGCAAGATTGTTGCATAATTCACTTTACTTTTCTTTGACTGACTGCAAAGTGGGAGGAATGTGTACACAACAGTTCCCATGTTATAAAAACATAAGCAGCAATTTGTCAGAAGACATAGTCTGGCATTTGACTCCTGTCTTTGAAGCTCAGCAATTGTGACAAGATAAATACAGAATGTAAAGGCATCTTTATTTAAAGCTTGTACTTTCACGACCCACCAAAAATCGGGTTAGAATACTAAATCAGACTGACCCACTTCAGTTATATGTACTTTACCAGTGTTTGGTGAATCAAACTTATAATAGTAATTCTGTCCCCCTCCGATTATATGCTGCTTTCCCGATGTTCTTGGGTCTGGAGGTAGACTAGTAAACCTAGCCCTCCCTAAGATATATATATATATATATATATATATATATATATATATATATATATATATATATATATATATATATATATATTGCGTCCTCACAGAGCTTCCTCTTTAACTCTCGTGGCATGGTGACAAAGGCACAAATCCATTCATAGCCGGAAAACTGGTGCAGATAAATTGTAGTTTATTGGTGAACACTAACTCTTTAGATGTCAGTGCGACCAAACCAATGTACAAACATTAAAGCAGCCGACACATTTCGGCTCCAAGCCTTCAACTGGGCCTCCAACTATATTCATGTTGGAGAGGGAATAGTAAATCTGCCCTGTCAAATATATTCACTTTCCCCACTTTTAGCGGGACTGGAGTTACAATAGTAAATCTGACCTCACCCCCACATACAAGCTTTCTACCCATTGTTGGAAGAACTGGGGTTAGAATATTCAGTATAACCCCCCACCAAATATATGTTCCCTATATTTGTGGGACTGGAGTTAGAATAGTAAATCTGACTTCCTTCAATTGTAGGACTAAAGTGAGAATAGTAAATCTGCCCCACCCAAAATATCTGCACTTTCCCCAGCGCATTTTGGAAACATGAACAACACAAAACCTTACGTCCACATTGAATGATCTATTTTTATCATGTTTGAAGGACTGTATTAATGAAAAAGTATATTTTTGGAATGTGTCCTGGTGCAGAGAAACTAATACAATCACCACACTTCCAATTAGAGATCCCAAAAAACATAAGTTCTGTAAAGATCCAATCTATACAGGGAGCAGCAAGTTGACTGTATTTGAGGCCTTTCTAAAATGGAGGGTAGACATTTTTTGAAGCGTAGGCCGCAGAGTATTCCAGAATGTTGCCGCTGCTACAGAAAATGCCCTTCCCCCGGCCTAGATTCGAGAGACGGAGAGAAGCAATGAGTCCTGGGAGCATAATGAGCTCCAAGGTACGTAGATGCTGAACTTTGTCCTGCGGTAAGATGGATTACAGTGCTAGACAAAGGGATTTGAAGATGACCCTTTATGCCGCAGGAAGCCAATGTCTAAGGCAGAGGAGGCAGAGGCAGACCTAGGTCATCCGAGAGCTAAATTAGCTGCTACATTTTGGATGTGCCGAAGCATCTTCAGCACACCCAAAGAGGCACCCAGGAAGAGGAAGTTTCAGTAGTCAAGATGGCTGGAATACTTGCCTGAATCACCATTCGATGTGCATTTGTGGCAAGAAGTAGAGTATTTTTTCTTAGCACCCCCAACAGGAGAAAGCAGGTTGAAGTCAGGTGATTGGCTTGTTGCTCCAAAGACAAAATGTCCTCCAAGAAGAAGCCAAGATTCTTAACTGACTACTGGGCTTGGTGAATCTAAGCAAGAAGGTGGCCAGAAAGTTGAGAGAAAGGTCTGGCAGGAGACAGAAAAGATCCAGAGAAGCTCAGTCTTGCTCGAATTGAACTTCAATGAGTTCAGTTGCAGTCAGGCAGTGACCGCTGTCATGCACTGTTGGAATGTGTCAAAAGGCACCGACCCTGTCCTGTCTAAGGTAAATGATCAGTTGAGTTTTGTCTGCATAGCTCATGCAGGTGACACCATATGACCTGACCATAGTGATTAAAGGATGAATATAAAAGTTGAACAGGGTCGGGCTAAGTGCAGACTGTTGCGGTACTCCCTGACCCAAGGACTTATAATCAGACGCATAATGGGGAAGATATATTGCTTGTTGTTTATCCTCTAAATAGGATTTCCACCACTGAAGTGCTATTCTGCCAATACCAGCATGCTTTAATCTGATAAGAAGGATGGAGTGAGACAGTGTTGAATGTGGCCTACTTATCAAGAATTACCAGTACAGCTGGGTCTGCTTTGTCAGCCGACATTCTCAGATCTTCACAGACTGACAGCAGAGGACGTTCTTTTTTTTTTTTAAACTCTTTTTATTAAACAGTTTCTTATTATACATTGCAGAACAGAGTGAATACAGTCAGCAATTAAGCCTTGTTCGGCATAGAATCAAGTACACAGTATGGACATCAGGCCAGAAACATAGATTACCCTGGGCGCTTTTACACCCATATGATAATTCAGGTTAGACTCACAACAACAGTCCAAACAGTCATACAGCCTAATGGGCCGTCAATCAAGTGCTCACTATATCAGTGCCCCGGAATTCTCGCCAGACTCCCCATACATTTTCCCACTTTTTGGGGCACCCTCTGCTTTTATATATTACTTCTTCTGCTCTGTGACACCAGTAAAGGTCCGCCTCCCATTCTTCAGCATTTGGGGGGAGACTTGCCCCCTACTTCCTGGCAATATTGCGTTTTGCCACTACTGCTACCAACTTCAGCCAAATCCCCGCATAGTGAGGCCAGTTCTCTTCCCCATGTATTGCCAGTAAGAGCCATTTGGAATTAAATGGCACCCATTGAGATATCACCCGGGAAATCACCCTCATCACTCCCTTCCAGAAATCCTGGATCACCGGGCATTCCCACAGGTTATGTAGAAAGGTGCCTTCTTGGGCACAGCTGGCAGGGCACTTTCTGTACAGTGTGCCAGTCGAAAACCAGACTGCATGGGTTTTGAGGTATCATGTTGCTCTAGAAAGCCCAATAGTAATTGGTTGACATGTTTCTCCAGGATTTTAACTGCCGGGGAAGGAGAGATAAGGGCCAATAGTTCGTGAGGACAGCTTAGTTTGCATTTGTTTTTTTTCAGCAAAGGAACATTTGGGGCTCTTTTCAACTCCACAGGGATGCAGGCATTGGTAAGTGAGACAATACACACCTCCAATAGATGTTGTGAAAGAGCCGAATTGGCCAGCATCCAATATTTAGGAGGTATGGGATCCAGTGGGGAGCCCGACTTAATTGAACTTCTATAGCTATAGCTGTTCCACCATTAGGTACTTGACCTGGAGAAGCCTTGATGTAGTAAGTGGTTCGACTGGAGTTCCTGAACCTTCCAAGCCATGAACAGAGGTGAATATTATCAAACAGAACAGGAGATTTGGACCTGCCAGTCAGACAGGCTTTTTGGGTTGAGAAGCCCATTGAATTACAGATGGTATTAATTGTGTCTTCGAAGAAGTTGGAAAGTCTCTCTACTAGGTCCAGAGAAGTTATAATAGCTGAGATAGCACAATTAGGAGAGGCTAAAGACCTAAGTAAGGAGAAATGTTCCCTGGCTGAATTGTCTGCCGCTAGAATTTTGTTAAAGAATAATTCTGCTTGATCAGAGACTATCAACCTCTTGTATTTACTCAGCGCCAACTTTAGTTCAATTTTAGCCTTATCTAAATTGTCCTGCAGTCACACATGTTCCAATTTCTTAAATCCCCTTTTTGTTTCTGTTAAAGCAGCAGTGTACCAGTTGGGGCTAACCCTTTTTAGAGAGAAAACACCATCCAAAGTGGTCTCCACCCACAGGGAGTTCTTAGAACCATCTTCAGTTTGGTCAAAGTGCTCAGGCCCATTAATTCAGGACAACTCACTGACAAACTCTGAGGTATAAAATTGACTTCATCGATGTTTCAGTTGGCATGATTGAGAGCTTACTTGTTCCTGGTGACTGTTGGATACAAGTTTGAAGGAACATGTAATCAAATGGTGGTCCGTTCAAACCTGGAGAAGAATTTCCCCACACTCAGTCAAGTTACGCGGACCAAAAATAAGATCCAGTGTATGACCGTTCTGGTGTGTAGGGCCAGTAACATTCTGGAAAAGTTACATAGAGGTCATCACTTTGATGAAATTAGCGTAAGTGCTAGGGAGGCCACAAAGTCAATCCATAATGTGCAATCTAACACCATCAAATGGGTGCGAGATAAAGTCATCTGTAACATATAATCAAGAAAAGAGTTATTAAACGGTTCTGCTGGGCCCGTTGGGCCGTAGTATACCACACTACCCACAAGGACAGAGGCAGGGGTGGTAATAGAGAAACCAAGAAGTCCTGCAAGAAGAAACTCTACCAATATAAGTTCCTTAATGCAAAATGTATCACTACAGCTTATTGCTACACCCCCTTGCTCTCGCAAGTTTGGAGAGGAGGGATCAATGGAGTAACCAAAGGGGCAGAGTGCTGCAATATTTGGGGAAGAAGAGTCGGAAAACCATGTCTCGGTAAGAAACAGGATAACTTCCACAATCTTAATAGTTAAAAAATCTCAATGGAGTGTTTTACAGCTGACCGTGCATTGATTAAAGCACATCTCAAGCACCCACCCTTGCCTGAAAGCCTACTAAAACCATGATAGAGGTGAGTGACAGTAGAGGTCCCTTCCATCTGTGGATATTTGCCTCACCTGTTATGATGGGTGGATGACCAATACCAGCTCCCCCATCCTGCTGGGTATCTCTGACAAGATTGAAGCATTATATCACTTGAAGGTAAAGCTAAAGTGGTGCCCAAATTAAGAGCAGAAGTAGAGAAGGCCACACAACTAGTGAATTGATCAGAACCTAGTCACTTTCAGCCATAATCAAGCAATGCCTCCCTTGAATAACTAACCTGAGTTGGCAAGGAGGACAGCATGGCTCGCGCTGAGCGTTGTCAGAGCATGGACGTGCGTAGACAGGTTTGTCTTTGGCACGCCTTTGGTGCATTTGCTACGCAGTCGCCCAGCAGTACTGTATATGAAGGCCCCTTCCTGTCTGCCCATTGCATGGACCAATGCAACCAGAGAGCCAACCAGGGAATGGTGTCTCTCAATGTCCAGCCAAGTACGAACAAAATTGAGGCAAGACCGGATCAGAGCGTACACCACGCCGGTCCGTTAAACAGAGGAAGGCTTCAAGAAAATGTACAAGGTCACCCCTCACTCCGGTTAAGCTCAACCATGGTGATCCCTTCTAATTTGTAAGAAATAGCTCCAGTTAAATCAGCACAGCGGAGTCTTTTCAGCAAAACATTTTTAAACTTTTCAAATAGCCCAGCATGAGTTCACAATTTAAAAATCATTACAAATGTTAAAAATTTAAAAGTGATAACTGTCCCCTTTAATGTAACACAAAAATACCAAATCAAATCACTAAAAAAACTGAATTTCTCAAACACATAAAAAACAAAATGACAATGAGAAGCAGCAGGTAGCAAATATAAACAGCCTCGCTTATGTACACGTTTGTGCAATTTATTATATATTTTAAAATGTATATTGATTTTTATTGGAATAATTTTTAAATTATTTACAATGGTTGAATGAGTTAAGAGTATATGTTTTGATATTTATGTGTTTAAAATATTATATTTATTGACTATTAAAAGTCTCTATATAGTTATTTTTAAATTAAAATTATTTATTCTCACGTCGTTTTTATCTATTTTTATAATATTGTTAATATGTTTTATTATCTATGATCTGTTTTTAAAATAAGTAATGTTATTTTATCGTATAATCAAATAGTGTTGCATTAAATATACATATGCTGCTTTTAAACTATCGAATTTCTTTTTTAATAAATATGAAATCTATATTTTTGGCCAGGTCCCTCCTTAATACTCCTACCCCTAGAGGGATTAGGCCACAATAACCTGTACCCCAGCTTCCTTTGGGCACAGAGATTGGCCTGCAGTCAGACTGTGCACTCAACACCATTACTCATACAGGTGACTGATACATGGCTTTCGGGCGTGTTGCTGATATCATTTGTGATACTCTCTGTGCTATTGTGTGTGAGCTCATTAGCAGTGTGTTGATGGAAGGGTTTTTTTGCGCTCCTAACCATAAATTACAAATGTCAGTGTTTTTTAGATGTTATATCGGGACCTAACTGTCCCTTCGACTTAAGGGGAATTCAGTGGTTTTTAATTTCCTCTTGAGTAAAAAATATAAATTTTGCTTCAACACAGTTTTTCATTATTTATTTACGTTTGGCAACAATATACTTTACCCGACCAAATCTAGCAACAAACAATTCTGCATTGCTTCTCGATGTGCAAGACATGGCGAATACTACTGTCGGTACCCAGGACCTGCACACACAAAACCAAATGGGTAGGCACTTAAGTCATGCACAGTGTGGTTTAGACATGGGAAGGGACCTTTGGCCACATCCTGCATTCAGTCTTCCTGTCTGTCTGTGCATTTTTTATTACAATTACACATCTTGAAAGTGATCTCTGGGTCCAAGCGGGAGACAATAAACTTTTCTTGGGTTCGCGGGACTCTGGTGGATCCTGTGGATCTTCAGATGCGGTTTTCGAATATCAGAACTTAAAATCCCTTTTGTGGACACCCCACATCCTACCTAGGTTCAGATCCTGCCCCTCCTTCATATCAAATCTTAAAATACCGTCACTTTATTTGCAAGTGCTTAATGTGCATCAACTAGTAAAATTTGAGATTTTTTGCCATGTTTGAGGGCGTCATTTTCTCTATAATTTCTTCATATATCACCTCTAAGGTAAACTGATGCTCTCTAGTTACAGCTCGCATTTGTTCTTTCGATACAGGATTATTGAAGCATTGGAGACTGCAAAAACATTTTTCAGTCAAGGCCAGTCAAACAGATTGCTCGAATTCACGGATTAAGGGCCTGATTACGAGTTTGGTGGTCCATCGGACCGCCAAACTCGTGGTGGCGTGGAGGAAACCACCGGACTGGTGGTCCAACCGCGCATTATGAGTGTGGCGGTCCCACAGCCACAGGACCGCCACAACCGCTGGGGATCCGTGATCCCTCGGCTGTGGCGCAGCGGTCTGGCCCAGCAATATGCTGGCAGGGAAACAGTCGGAACACCGCGGCTTCAGCCACGCATGTTCCAACTTCGCAAGCGCTACCACGCTTGCCTTAACCACACATATCCCTTAACCACGCAGATGCGTGGTTAAGGCAGTGAACGGTCTAGTTGCTGGCTGGCGGAAGCAGGAAGAATCAGGAGAGGATGCGTTGAGGTAAGTCGGGATGAGCCGGGCTTTGGAGGGGGTTAGTTTGTATGGTTTTGGGGGGCGGGGTCAGGGTAGTTTTCAGGGCTCGGGGGATCGGGATAGTTTTCAGAGCTAGGAGGTCGGGTAGTTTTCAGAGCTGGGGAGGTTGGGTAGTTTTCAGGGCTGGGGGGTTCGGGGTAGTTTTCAGGGCTGGGAGGGTTCAGGGTATTTTCCGGGCTGGGGGGGGTTCGGGGTCATTTTCCGGGCTGGGGGGGTTAAGGGTAGTTTTCAGGGTTGGGGGTTGTGGTAGTTTTCAGGGCTAGGGGTTCAGGGTTGTTTTCAGGGCTGGGGGAAGGGATTGTTTTTAAGAGGAAGGAGGTAGTTTTAGATGTCAGGGCGGGGGCTTGGGGCCGTTTTAGGGCTCAGGGCGGGGGCAGGAATCGTAATACCTTTTAGGGCTTAGGGGGACAGGGTAGTTTTTAGGGCTCAGGGGGTCGGGTAGTTTTTAGGGCTTATGGGAGGGTGGGTAGTTTTTAGGGCTCAGGGGGGTCAGGATAGTTTTTATGGCTTAGGGGAGGGCGGGTAGTTTTTAGTACTGGAGGCAGGGATGTTTTTAGGGCTCAGGGGAAGGGGGTTGGTTTTCAGGAGAAGGGGGTAGTTTTAGGAGTCTGGGCAGGGAAGGGGTCGGGGTTAAGACTTACCTGTTAATTGGACCCAGCATGCGTAGTAAAAGCATACGTAGCTGCGGCACCACCAAGTATATTATGAGTTTCCTCACAGCCACAGTTCTCATGGCAGTGAGCACCCCCAGTTCCTGCACAGCATGGACTGTGAAGTCCATGCCATGCAGGAATGTGCTTTTGCGCTCCCATTGCAGTGCCCTTTGAACAGGCACCGCCGTGGGACTGCCAAAAAACCACCCGCCAGACCACAAATTAATTTGTCATCTGGCGGGCGGTGTCTGGACGAGTTTGGCAGTGTGGGAGCGGGCCGCCACGCCACCGACTCGCTCCCAAACCGCCAAACTCGTAATCAGGCTCTTAGTCTTGATCTGCAACTATGTCAACTAATGACAGGAAAAATGCTCCGGGGACTAGTCACAAATTGTATTTAGTAGCTTATTTAGTAGTACTATAATAATACTATTAAACGTACTACAAAATGCTATTCACAAACCAAGGAATGTAAATCTCCGCCTCTCCTATCTTGTCTATGTGGGGATCCTATCACATATAAGTTAAAGACTTTGGACCCTATTATAATGTCGGTTGGAAAGCCTCCGACTTGCGGTTGGAGCCTTTCTGACCAACATCATAGGTTTCACTTTCAACTGCCGCATTACAATGCTGGCGGTCGAATATGAAACCGGGCGGTCATTCTGGCTGGATTCCGACAGGCTCGAGGAACCCTTCGGCCAGTCGGAAGCCTCACCGTAATCCCCAAGGACGGCGTTCCGCCGTCGGGATTACGATGTCGGTTTCCGACAGGCTTTCCATGTCGGGCTTTCCGACATGGAAAGCCTGTCGGAAAGCGACTTTGGGGGCCCTCATTCCTCCATGGCCTCCGGTTGGGGGCTGAGGGGGCCCTAATGGTGCCCCCCTGTTAATCCCTGCAGCGTGTGGCAAGCCCCTTGAGGTGCCTGACACGCAATGTAGGGATGAACAGAATCTCCCATTTCTCTATGGGAGCTTGTGCTGCGGCCGGTTTACAGCCACAGCACAAGCTCCCATAGAGAAATGGGAGTATGCAACCGCACTATGTGCGGTCGCATTGTAAAAGCGGTGTCGGGACCCAAGGTCGATGGGTCCTGAGAGCGCAACAGTGTCGGGCGGACGGGTGTCCCCCTATCATCATAATCAGGCCTTAAGTAGTAAATATGGGAGGGACCAGGAAGAGTGGCTGAAAAAACAGGCATAGTTATTACTAAATTAGAGGGGTTTAGGGAGGATTAAGGAGGGGTTGAGGGAGGCATTTACAGAGGTACATACACCCACCCACAAAAGAGTAACCTCATTGTTATCCACAGACTGCACTTCTAAAGTTAACACAGTCAAAAAGGGACCCAAAACAGTTGTAAATTATTTCAGCTCAGAGCTGGAGTAAGTCCAGCACCACACATGGCCATCTACTGGTACTGCAGCACCTTTCCTTAGAAACTAATGGAGGTAGGGACTTAACATAAAAGCCCATAAAAAATAATGTTAAATTAAATTATTTAAAATTGTTAAAAATATAAATAAATATAATGTAATATTACAAAAAATATTTAAACAAATCATGTTTATTATTTAAATACAAAATATTTTAACAACCTTTTTGAATTTATAAAGTAATCTAACATTATTTGTATTCAAATATTGTTAAATCATTTTATTTAATTCTACATGTCAAGTTTAATGATTAGTAATCCACAATAAAAAATCTATTTTTTTACTTCAGGTGGAAACACATTTTTCTGTTAAAAATGATTATAAATGAATTGTATATTTTTATTTTAAATGTCGAACAAAAGAAAATAATGCTACAGCACTCTTAACTTAATTTTGAATTCAGACTTTAGTTAATTTAAATATATTAAATTTAAATTATTTTTCTGAAGTTTAAATTAAAAAAGAGATTCCGACATTAAGGGGTCGATTCCGACTCGGAGCCGGAATTCATTCCGACCGACACGTACCGGTGCAGCCCGACCCGCAAAGTTCGATGAGAAGCGTGCAAAATCCGACCGACTCGCACGGAACACAAGCCGAACGACCGAGCCGCGCGGAAAACAGCTATCCGGCCGGAAAACCACACGAATCGAACCGACCGACACGCACCAGGAAGAATCCCGAACGAAACGTACCTGCGAACTCCTACCCGCCAAGTACGATGCAACGCGTGGAAAACACGACCGAGTCGCACGGAGCCCAAGCCGTACGACCGACACGCATACAAAACTGCGAGCCGAAGCAACCCAATACACCGCGACCGACGCGTACGCAGCATAGAAAACAGCACAAACACAGCGTGAACGACTCGGAGAAGCTCGTACGAGACAACTGCAGGGTCCGACTCGGTCACAAGAACGTCTCCTACATGCACAAAAAGTACAAAGGGAAAAACACAAAAAAAGGCAAAACAAGCAATTACAAAGCCAATAAATACTGGGGGGACAGGGAACAAAGACACACCCACAACTCCACCCATATAAAGGACACAAATCCCTACCATGATCCTTTGCAAATTCAAATTACCTGCCAGCACTCAACAGACAGCAACCACACACCCACCCACAGCTCATCCATCACACAAGCCACACACCATCAGCACCTCAACAAATAGCACCCTCACATACACCCAGCAAAACACACACTCACACACCCTCACTTGCACACCAACACACACATCACTCACCATCACCACCCATCACCATGCCCCCAAAGAAGAATCAAAAGTTCCTAGATAGTGAATTGGAAGTCCTGGTAGATGAGATCCTCAGGGTAGAGCCACAGCTGTTTGGTACACTGGTCCAACAGACCCCCATGTCGCAGAAAACCAAGATGTGGGAGAGGATTGTCGACAGGGTGAACGCACAATCACCATGTTTGCGCACAAAGGGAGACATCCAGAACAGGTGGTATGACGTGCGCAGAAGGGTCAGGGACCTGTTGAAGAAGGACTACCTCTTGAGCCAACACACCGGCAGTGGCCCTCCTGCCAAACCAGTATACCTCAGGCCCTGGGAGGAGAAGGTGCGGGCCATCCTACCACCAGTGAGCGTATATGGACTAGAAAACATCCCAGAGCCTGGTGAGTACACAACAAATGTACACAATATTGTGCGACAATACACACACATCACTGTCAAGGGGAGAGTCAAACCATGCACCCTTAGCAAATACACAGCAACCAGAACAGAATCATCCCAAAATGTGTATGTCAGTCAGATAAACACAACACATGCCATCTCATAGTGATATGTAACTGTGTCATCACATGTACAAACACAACTACAACTACAGCTAGGCAGTGGCACAAATATAACTAACAAACACATCCAGACATGTAGCCACCACTACAACACCACCTCACAGTGAAGCCCACTGAAAGGAAGGAATCCTGTGTATGCTGGGCAAGTCAGTGTAGCCAATAGCATCATGGGAGTCGTAGTCACAGATATTGCCCACCCTCACAATGCGCACATCAACACCACCATGAACCATGCTCACATCACAGGGAGTGGAAAACAACTGACAAGATGGCTGACACTGGCTACTGCTGTGGGGAGCACAAGGTCCTGCTGGCAACTGTGCACCAACCAACAGCAGGGCACCACTGACTGACATCCTGAAAGACAACTTGCACTCCCTGCAACGGAAGCACGTTCCATGGTGGAAAATCTGGCTGAGTGGGAAGGAGGACTGACAGCACTGACCATAGTTACCAGCAGCTCCACTCACACACACCCCTAACACAAACTCCACACAACTCACCTGGGAGAATGCATTGCCTCACACTCTAATCAAATATCCCACAAAGAACCACAACCCTGGGTCATGCAGTGTGAAGCACAGGGACACACATGGGACTTGTAGCAAAATTAACCCCAGGATAACACTGTCAGCCATCTTGTCAGCACAGGCACACAACCCCACAGGGAAGCAGAGTCAAAAGGAAGGAAGCATGGGCATGCTGGGAAGGGGGGTGGAGGCAGTAGCATGATGGGAGTGGTAGTCAGAGCCCAACATCTCCCACCCGCATGGCCCAGCAAGCTCACACTAAAGCATGCACACCTACCAGGGAGTGAAAAGCCACATCAAAGATGTCTGACACTGGTGCTATGTTGTGGGGAGCACAAGGCCCTGCTGGGAACTGGGCACCAACCAACAGCAGGACACCACTGTCAGCCATCTTGCCATTGCTGTCACACTCACACACAGTGAAGTACACTCAAAAGGAAGGAAGTATGGGCATGCTGGGAAGGGGGTGGAGGCAATAGCATGATGGGAGTGGTAGTCACAGATATTGGTCACCCCCACAACTGTCCCATCAACACCACCCTGAACCATGCGCACATCACAGGGAGTGGAAAAGAACTGACAAGATGGCTGACACTGGGTACTGCTGTGGGGAGCACAAGGCCCTGCTGGGAACTGGGCATCAACCAACAGCAGGACACCACTGACTGACATCCTGAAAGACAACTTGCACTCCCTGCAATGGAAGCACGTTCCATGGTGGGATATCTGGCTGGGTGGGAAGGAGGACTGACAGCTCTGACCATAGTTACCAGCAGCGTTTCTCACACACACCCCTAACACAAACTCCACACAACTCACCTGGGAGAATGCATTGCCTCACACACTAATCAAATATCCCACAAAGAACCACAACCCTGGGTCATGCTGTGTGAAGCACAGGGACACACATGGGACTTGTAGCAAAACTAACCCCAGGATAACACTGTCAGCCATCTTGTCAGCACAGGCACACAACTCCACAGGGAAGCAGAGTCAAAAGGAAGGAAGCATGGGCATGCTGGGAAGGGGGTGGAGGCAATTGCATGATGGGAGTGGTAGTCACAGCCCAACATCCCCCACCCACATGGCCCAGCAAGCTCACACCCAAGCATGCACACCTCACAGGGAGTCAAAAGCCACTTCAAAGATGGCTGCCACTGGTGCTCAGTTGTGGGGAGCACATGGCCCTGCTGGGAACTGGGCACCAACCAACAGCAGGACACCACTGTCAGCCATCTTGCCATTGCTCTCACACTCACACACAGTGAAGTCCACCCAAAAGCAAGTAAGTATGGGCATGCTGGGAAGTGGGGTGGAGGCAATAGCATGATGGGAGTGGTAGTCACAGATATTGGTCACCCCCACAACTGTCCCATCAACACCACCCTGAACCATGCGCACATCACAGGGAGTGGAAAAGAACTGATAAGATGGCTGACACTGGGTACTGCTGTGGGGAGCACAAGGCCCTGCTGGCAACTGTGCACCAACCAACAGCAGGACACCACTGACTGACATCCTGAAAGACAACTTGCACTCCCTGCAATGGAAGCACGTTCCATGGTGGAATATCTGGCTGGGTGGGAAGGAGGGCCGGATGTCAACCAAATACAACCAATGCAGACCATGTACACACCCCAACATTCATATAGAAATGCCCAAAGTATGCAGGACAATGTGCTACACCAATATCAACCTCTGACTGTGACAACTTAGGACAATGCAATGTACAGGCCCGCATCCAGCGGTACAGTCACAACTGTCAGGTGTGTCAACCATTGATGCCTGCAGAAACATAACATACATTGTGTGTGTCTCCCAAAAACAGGTGATGATGGGGACACAGCAGCAGACGCTGAGGAGTCCCTGTCCCAGGCTCAAGGGGAAACGGAGCTCACTGGTGTGGAACAGCCTCTGCCCTCCTCGGATGACGAAGACCTACCTGGCACCTCCGGAGCAAGTCATCATGCAGCACCAGCAGGACCACCAGCTGCACCCCTGCACCCACCCCTCCAACGACTGTCAACACACATACCACCCCTGCCGACACGGACAGACCAAGGAGCACCACCACCACCAGCACAGGGACCCTGGACCAACGTGGGGCTATGGACACCAACACCACCAACAACCCCCAAGGGGGCCCAGGGTCACCTGTGCGTGCCACCTCAAGTACTGCACGTGTCGCCAGGGGTGGTGGGAGGGGTGGGAGACATAGGTCGCTGATCGCAGAGGGGTCTGGACTGCATGATGACCCACAACTGGTACGCATAGCCGATGCGTACCAGTCCAGCACCGGAGAGCTCAGCCAGGCAGTGGGGCTCCTCAGGGACATTAAACAGCAGCAGGCTGCCCATCATGCCCGCTTGGACTTACACATGTCCCGCGTGGAGTCCAAGTGGGACACACTGCAAGAGATGACGGCGGTGCATAGGGACATATTACAATGCCTCCGCCAGATGAGCAGCAACCAGTCAACACCTCCCTGTGTGCCCACAACATCTGGTGCTGAAACAACTGCAACTGCCACAGGGAGGGAGGATGACTCTGGCGGAGAGTCCCCTGCACCGCAGCAGCCTGCACTTGAGGGCCGCCCCCAAAGAAGAGGGGTCGTCCGAGGAGGGGCAACTGAGAGGCCGATGGCCATGTGCAACCCCCAGGAAGCCAAAACCTGTTCTGGATAATCACCTTTGTGCGCAAACTGTTCACCCTGTTGACTGCAACACAACTCCCCCACATGACATGGGGGGGTACAAGTTGGACCAATGAATCAGATGACTGTGGACTTTACTCAGGACATTTCTGCTACCAGGACTTCCAATTCATCTAGGAACTTTGGATTACAATCACAATGTACAGCACCCACCATCCTGTGCACTATACACACACATGTATGACAATAAACACACTAATACATCATACCTGCCTCTGTTGTGATTCCAACGTGGTTTCTGTCATGGAGATGATGACCTGCGAAATTACACTGTGCATGCTAACTGCTACAGCAAGTACAACACAGGCATGTGAGTCATGGCAACGTGACACATATGAGGGAGACACACCACCAGGGCTACACAACATATACACACCTAGGCCATCTGACTCATCGCCTACACTGATGTTGCCAGGAAATACGGTGCAATGCACAGACACAACACCTATTCACAGTCTTTGTCAACTAGCCCACTGGTGCAGTAAGCAAATGTCAGTCAGATGTGTGACCACAGACAACGCACATCACAAAGTGAAGCATAGGTTTATTACACTACAGATGCAAGGTAATCCCACCTGGCAGTGGGCACACAGTCAACAAGTGTAGAAGGAAGGAAGTCCATGGGTGTGGCGCACATCACCTGTAGGGACACGACAGCTACCACCCTGGAAGTCGAATCACGGTGTCGGGGATCACAGTTGACCAAACGACTCTGAAAGTACCCTGTGAAGGACAGAAATGAAACACAGTCAAAAGCACTGAAGAACAGGACAGAACTGCAATACTCATGCCCAATACATGTCACAAGATACCCACCCAGAACCAAGTTAGCATGTCAACACTGTTGGGGAGTACAGACTACCTGTAAGGACACATCGCTACACGCATACAGTCATGTAGCACATGGACACACTCAAACAGCACCAGAGCACCACCAACACACATCATGCAAACTCAAATCATTGACATGACATCTCTGGATACTCACATTCAGCTGAAGAAGTTAGTGATGAGCTGTGTGCGGACATCACCATCATCATCATCATCACTGGCATCGTGGTCCAGGCCAGGATCCTCCACAGGTGGCGGATGTTGGTCATCGTCATCCAGGATGAGAGGCAACTCCTTCCGCACTGCCAGGTTGTGTAGCATGCAGCAGACGATGACAATCTTGCACACCTTTGCTGGGGCATATGGGAGGGCCCCTCCTGTCTTGTCCAGGCAGCGGAAGCGGCTCTTCAGGAGACCAAATGTCCGCTCAATCACTCTCCTGGTCCGACCATGTGCCTCATTGTAGCGCATCTGGGCTGGTGTCACAGGGTTACTGAGGGGCGTCAGCAACCACGGCATGTTGGGGTATCCGGAGTCACCTACATACAGACAATTGCACATTAGCTGAGTTGGAAAAGAGGGTGGAAAACTACATTGCAGAACACACACAATGGTACAAAGTCAGTACACACCAACAAGCCAGGCACGCTGGTTCCGCATCTGTGACATCATCCTCGGGATGCGACTACTCCTCATCATGTAGGCATCGTGTGCAGAACCGGGGAAACGGGCACAGACGTGTGAGATGCTCATATCTGCAAGACATACCACCAGTGCATTGACCGAGTGGTAGTGTTTGCGGTTCCTGTATGCCTGCTCTTGGGCCTGTGGTGGTACCAAAGCCACATGTGTCCCATCAATGGAGCAATGACATGCGGCATTCTCCCCAGGGCATAGAAGTCACTCTTCACGTCAGTGAGTTGTTGGAGTCTAGGGAAATAGATGTACTGGTTCAGGTATATCAACATAGCCTCCAAAACATCGCGGAGCACACGGCTGAACATGGTCTGTGACATCCCACCAGCAGTCGCCACAGTGTGTTGAAAGGTACCGGTGGCAAAGAAGTGTAGGGCTGCCATTACCTTCACCTTGGGGGTCAGCGCCGTAGGGTACGGCCGGCCAGGTTGCAAATGTGGTGCCAAGCGCACTGCCAAATCCTCAATCAGCTGCCTGGTGAAGCGGTACCGTCGGATGCTGTCACGTTCCACCATCGTTGCCAGGTCAGGGAATGGTCTATGGACAGCTGGAGCCCTGCAGTGCATAGGTTGAAGAAAGAAAGATTGTCAGTCACCCCACATATGTGCCATTCACCATACTCAATTTCACATGATACATCATTATGAGACACAAGTACTTGATGTGTGTGCCGTTCTGTTCGGACATAACTGGCACCTACATGGCCATCATCTAACTTCTCAGTACAACATGTGTGGACAACAGGTTCCAGGTTGTGCTATGAGAAACCATTAGGCTGTGTCACAGTACCCATTTACTGCTGTCACGTTCCACACACACACCACAGTGACATGTCTGGACAGATGCACCACAGGCATCACAGCTCATTGACAGGTAGATTCCCAGTGACCCTGTCTTGCCACATGGACACTGGCATGACATGGCGTATCATGTACACGTCAGAAAATGAAACATGACTCCCACAGGTAGTGGCCCCTGTCGCCTCCGCAGGACAGACATGGACGCCAGTGACGCACAACATCAAAGTCCATGCACAAACAACGTTGATGTGGAGACTGTCTCCCATCGTGCACATGGAATCAGAGACATCGGAAACACAAAATGCACACAGACTGTGGAGGGCCATCACTATTGTGGCAATGGGTCACCCTGTGACGTACATGCCTTCCCCATGGGACCCTGGGGGTATGTGACATGTCATACACATACACAACCTGGAAATGTGACCATGCCACATGCTCCGAAATGAACTGTTGCACATCACAGTGGTCATGTGCACAACACACAAAGGACCCTGTCCCCATGAACACATGCACAGCCTGGGTGTGGCTGCCCACAAGTGCCACCACAGAAACCACATGTTTACCCCCATACACAGAAAAGGTAATGCAGCCTTACATGCCTTAGGAAACAGTGTGGACTGCGTGTGGTGTTGTAGGTGTGCCCCTGAGTCTCTGGCAGGTATATGTGGCTGGCATACGTTCACCAGTGACAAGCATGGTGACATATGCGACTGACCTGTACAGGTACGCGTTGTACAGCAATGGACCGATCGGTGTGGCCGGCCGGCCCATTGCATCTGTTGTGAGCGGGTACGCGTTGTACAGCAATGGACCGATCGGTGTGCCCGGCCGGCCCATTGCATCTGTTGTGAGCGGGTACGCGTTGTACAGCAATGGACCGATCGGTGTGCCCGGCCGGCCCATTGCATCTGTTGTGAGCGGGTACGCGTTGTACAGCAATGGACCGATCGGTGTGCCCGGCCGGCCCATTGCCTTCAATGTGTGCGGGTACACGTTGTATCCCGGGTACGCGTTGAACAGCAATGGACCGATCGGTGTGCCCGGCCGGCCCATTGCATTCAATGTGTCGCGGGTACGCGTTGTATCCCGGGTACGCGTTGAACAGCAATGGACCGATCGGTGTGCCCGGCCGCCCATTGCATTCAATGTGCGCGGTGCACGCGTTGTATCCCGGGTACGCGTTGAACAGCAATGAACCGATCGGTGTGCCCGGCCGGCCCATTGCATTCAATGTGTGCGGGTACGCGTTGTATCCCGGGTACGCGTTGAACAGCAATGGACCGATCGGTGCGCGCACCCATTGGCTATGGCCTGGCCTGGCAACGGACGCGTTTTCAAATCTTGAACGAGTCTGATGCTGGAAATTCAGTTGGTCACCCACAACAATGTTGCAAATTCATGGGTGTCATGAAGTTGAACTTTTGAAGGATGCTGTGGGCGTGTGTAAGTGGTGCAATTCCATGGATTGGCCAGATTCAGAAGATGCAAACGACTTGGACCTATCACTTTGGACACATGGGACAGTATCTGCCTCTGCAGCACACATATAATGCTGGCTGTTCCCCTGAGAGCTCACTTGCCTGCACTACATGCTCCAGGACGACATCTGCCACCACCACTGCTGCTGTATCTGCACCCTCTGGACCCTGCAATGGCACGTACTGTGGAGAGAGCCCCAGCCTTCAGCACTGAGGAGAACCAGGCCCTGCTGGACAGCCTCCTTCCACAGTACAGCAAGCTGTATGGGAAAGCAGGGGAGCAGGTGAGTGTGCTGTCCACTGCCTTACTAAATGTGCATGTTGTCTGACTAGCAAGGCTTACAGTCTGCACGCCACTGGCTAGCAGGCTCACTGGGTAGTTGTCACCCCCATAGTGTGTAGTTACATGCACTGAACAGGTATAGTGCAGTGACAGTGCATTTAAACAAGGTTTTACTTCCCAGGCAATGATACCATGTAGTAACTGCTGGCAAACTGTCCATAGCCATCGTTGCACTGCCTGTGTACATCATGTGCCCCTGTGATTGAGACATGTATATCCAACTGTGTAATGCACAGATCTGTTGCATGTGTAGTAATGGCATTCTCACTTTGTCATCCTCACAGGTTGATGCCCACCAGAAGCAGCAGATATGGCTGACCATCGTCCGGGCAGTGAGATCCGTGGGGGTCTACAAGCGCCGGATCCGCAACTGCCAGAAGAGGTGGCAGGACCTTCGGGGCTGGACCCAGAGGATCACACGGGTCCAGCTGAAGCTGTCGCCTCCTCGCAGGAGGGGCGGACACCGGACCCTGAGCCCCCACATGCTCAGGATCCTGGCGGTGGTCTTCCCTGATCTGGATGGGCAGCTGAAGGCCAGAGAGCAGCAAGGAGGGGGTGAGTCCATGACTGCATTGTGAACTTTGTCTGCTATGCTATGTGCCCTCCTCTGGCCTGGTTAAACTTCCACAGTACATCAGTCATGTGGTCCAGGACCCATGTCCCTCAATTGTGCACTGCCCACTCCTCATCTGATACCCAGGTGTGGCCCTTACAGTCAGGGAATTGTGTCACTTGGGTACTGTGTCCTTGCATTTTGCTTAACTCAAGGTGGGGGACAGCATCTGTTCCCCTAACTCTGTGGTGGGCATCATGGGTGGGTCCATTGCTTACACAATGCCTGTGTTCTAACATGTAATCTGCGTGTTACTTTGATATGTGGTCCAATTGCTGAGCTGATCCACCACATGTGCCTGGGGTATCTGGCACACACCCATGCTGCGGTGGGAACAATGTTTGGGCCCCAGGAGTGTGTATATTACGTGTGTCACACATACTTAGCCAGCTGCCTACTGTCCAGGGCTCATCCCTCATTCATGTGGGGCAGGACAGTCATGCCTACTCCAGGCCATACAATACACTCTGTACTCCCACTCCCGTGTATCAGCTGACACGTTGTGCTCAGTGATATGTCCCCTCAGGTATCTGCCTCTGTGTCAGTGTGCTGTGGCTTCGTTGTCAGGACTGCTGGGGTGTTTCTCGGTTGGGGCTCAGCATGCCACCGGAGATGTGACCATAGGAGACGATACTTGTGTGACACATAGGTGTTTGATCACCTGACCGTGCAGACTGGGGTATGCGAATGTGAAGTTCAGGCAGCTGTTTCCCATTCACAGCAGATTGTGAGGTGCTCAGGTTCAGAGGGTTGTGTTACAGGTCTCCCATATGTCCAATCGGTATGACCTGGACAGATAAGGGTTCAGCTGATGTGGTGTGTGGGGGATGTACATGTGCACTTGTTCAGCTCCAGGACTTGCATTCCCCATGACCTACTATTGTGACACAGTGCAGACTGTTGTTGTCTGGCTGCCCTGCCCATGTGACTGGAGACAGTGATGTATGACTTAGCAGGCATGCCTGTGCCATGGCATGTAACTTCCTATGAGTGATCCTGCAGGGGAGTGACATGTGCTACATGCACACCATTGTGGCAATGGCTATCAGGACATGGGTGCATCATGGTGTCTGTCGCTGGTATGCATCACATGCATTTCATATTTGACTCTGGGCATCCCTTTCATCCGGACACCTGTACTGACTCAGTGGCAAGAGTTGTGATGTGTGCATGTTCACATGCTTCACCGTGTTCTCTGCACTGTCCAACTACTGTGTAGGTGGTGCATGTGTCCACACTGGGGTATTGCCATCCAACAGACACCAGACAGATGGGTGCAAGGCCAGGAGGGATGTGAGTGCCATGGTTGACCATCAGACTGACAATTGGCTTCTCCTATTCTGTTTGGGCACTTTTGGCAATGTTCAACTAAGGATGCCAGGGCTTGCTCTGTAATGTGCTGTACTTACTGTGGTGTGTGCGTTCGGTGCAGGTGACTGATGTCTGTCTGTTTCCCTATTGTTTGCAGATACATCCACGGCCAAGGGAGGGGACAGCTCCACGGACCAGGAGGAGCCGCAGAGCCAGACTGGGTCAGCAGCCGAGGAGTGGTCGGAGGGACCCAGTGGCACGGAGGGCGAGGGGAGCCACACCGAGGAGTCCTCAGCACCATCCACCTCAGCTGAGGACCACAGCAGCTCGGAGGATGACTCCCTTGTGGATGCGGGTGTCAGCAGCCACCACACCCCAGCTAGTGTTGCTGTCCCCGCCGCCGCCGCCACCACCACCACCACCGCCCTCCCATCGGCTCCCATTCCCGAGCTCCGTGAAGGCTCCCATGTTCGGGAGCGTGTCTCCTTCGGGCCAGGCACTGCACCCCCTGCCCCTGTGTCCCCTGCTGCCCTGAGTGAGGAGTCTGTGTACCTCCTTCGCCAGCTCCATGTAGGGCAGACAGCGATGCTGAGTGTCCTCCATGCACACACCACTCTGTTGACTCAGCTGGTGTCATTCATGGAGGGCATCTCATCGGGCATGTCTGCCCTACAGAGGGGCAATAGGTCCATGGACTCCTCCCTGACGGCAGCTGTGTCCCTCCTCCAACAGTCCCTCACCCCTCCTGCCTCTGCCCCATCCACACTCCCCAGCACCCTACCTGTCCCAAGCACACACACACCGGCACAGGCACACACCAGCACAGACACGAGCAGCACACAGACACACACGCCAAAATCAAGACGCACACGCACGCACAGTCAGGGGACTGAAACCACACTCACAGGGGATGGGGCCCAGGCACACACACACGCATCCACGAGCACTGCGCAGTCCTCAGTTACCTCTCCCTCCAAAGCCCCCTCCCTTGCCTCACCTGCAACCCCAAAGACACAGCGGCTCTTCCTCAGTGACCTCGGCCTCTTCCCCTCCGATCCAGCTGATACAGCATTCAGGGGGAAGAGGAAGCCCACCCACACAGAGCGGAGTGCCCCTCGCCCCCGGACACCCTCCCCCAGGCGCAGACCGACTGACGCCCCCATCCGCAAGTCCCCCCGGACCCGGAAGAGCAAGACCCCGCCGCCGCCCTGCAGCTCAGGCACCAAGTCTCCTTCCTCCATCCCTCAGGCCCCCACTCCACAGGTGCCCCCACCACACCCCTGCCCCAGGTTCCCCCACCCACAGATACACCATCCCCAAAATGATCAGGCCTTCTCCCCTGCCACTTGCTCTTCCGGCCCCACACCCCCGCTGCGCTTGTCTGTGCCTCTGGTGTGGAGACGGTGTCCTCCCCTCTGTCCTGCCCACCTTACCTGATCCCCATTCTCCTCCCCTGGAGGTAGGCACTGCAGTGGAGTCCACTACCACCCAGTCTGACTTGGGCACTGCAGTGGGGAACCTGTCCACTCCATCTGCACGGCCCACTGCAGTCGTGCCGGCACCCACACCATCTGAGTCATGCCCCCAGTTGTGCCGGCACACACCATGTCAGACACCTCCATTGCAGTTGTCAGTGGCTCTCCAGCACCCACCACCCCTTCCCTGCCTCCTTCTGGTGAGCCCTGATCCTGTCCATGCGGTGCCTGCCCTGCCCCCCCGTATATTTTCCGAGGGGATTGTCCCTGGTTTTTATCAGTGCAGCTGCCACTGTCACCCTGTTTTGACTTTCAGGATGGACTGGCCATTGGCCTTTGTTTCTTTTTTACTGGACTTCAACTTTTGAACCCACATATGCTGAATAAAGCAACTTTCTGTTCTCTAGTGGTTTTGCTTCTGATGTACATGATGTTGATGATGCTAACCATGCCCTTGCTGCAGTGATGGTGATATTTGGTCTCAGGAAAATGAAGTGTTACTGTGCAGGAACCCATGTGGTCCAGGGGAATGTGTCCTATCCTGTAGTGTATCCATGTCATCCTTAGCAGCATCTGAGGGTGTCATGTTTTTCAATATTTGGCAATGGGATTTCCTACTTACATTAGCAATGTCACATCTGTGGCTTCCACCCCTGCACATCTGTTGTGCTTGCCATTGTTCAATTAGTCTACTTCCCTGACCGTGTGGCCATCTCCACTGGACATGCAGGTTTGGGCATCAATGGGGAAGGACTCATCTGTGTTGTCAGTGCAACTTGCTATACATGTGTGTTGGATCTGTGCTGATGATTTCGTTGACACTCCCATGACCAGGCTGATGTGACGGGAGCCTTCATTTGGTGCTAATTGTTGACTGTGTGACCAAGTGTTCTGCTGACATGATGGAGCCCTACTGAGGCAACATATGGCACAGCTTTCCTCACACAGGAGTGGAGTCCCCTCATGGCAGTGTGTACTCCTGTGACATCGCCTGCGCCCAAGGTGTGTGTTGTATGAGCATGTCTGTGTGTTCACTTCCATTTTGCTGTGCATGCTGGGATCCCTAGTGATGTTCCTGTTTGTGATGCTTGCTGAGTTGACCTATGTTCCCCCAAAGTCTTCTCCCTGGGTTCTCTGTGATGTGGGTACATGGCACATTACTGGTCATCAGGGTGTCACCCATAGGTGTGTTTGCTGTCAGGGCTGAGTTTGTGGGCAGACGCAGATGGGACACAGTCAGGATTCCCCTTGGCACTTGTTGTTTACACCTGTCATGTAATTTCCAGTTTGTGTTAGCTTTCAGTGATTGTGACACGTTGTGTGTGTGACTGCTGGCACTCCTCAGGGTCAGGGCTGCAATGTTGGTAGTTGTCTATGTGTGTTCTTTGTGGGTGACCTTGGCTTCTTCATTGGTGTGGGACTGTGGCTGGGATCCCATTGGTTGGTGTGGTATTGCTGTCATGTCCATGTACAGCGTAGTGTGCAGTGTGTCAGACATTCAGGAGTCTTGTTGAGTGGCCATGTGTGATGTGTTTCTGCACCTTGGTTCCCACCACCACCCATGGGATTGTCATGGGTGCATGTGCAATGTCACCAGTGCATGTGAGCTTCACTGCTGCACATTGTTGGAGGTCGAGGTGTGTGGTGTTGAGTGTGTGGTGTTGAGTGTGTGCAGATGAGAGTTGTTGCCCGGCTAGACCCCTGCCTCCATGTTGGCCTTGGCTTACTGGCCGTGCTGATTGATTTGTGCTTGTGTAGGTGTGATGGTAGTTTGTTGCTCAGGACACATGACTGTGGTTCACAGTGTGAACGACATCTAGCTTTGCCATCACAGTGGGATTGTAATGCAGCCCAGGGTCACCACATTGTGGGGACCCTGGGGGTAGTGCTGTGGTGTCTCTGTGTCTTGCTGTGTCAGTTGCTGTTCCTACATGCTTGTGTGACATGTGTGATTTGTGCTCCCTCTCATCTAACAATGCCTGATTGCCCACATAGGGGATTTGGATCCATGAGTTACCTTTGTGTGGCACTGTATGCACATCTGTGTAATTGGTATTCAGGCCTCCTCATGTGTTGTGTGGTTGCCTGGGGACACTGGCACCCCCTCACCTGTTGTGTTTGATGTGCAGTGTGGGTCTGCCTGTTTGTGCATCTGCACCACTGCATTGGCATATCTTTAGTGTGCCATTGGCTGTATGTTGTTTGGTGGGTTTCCCCTGCTGTCCCTGGGACTCCTAGGTCATCAGTCAGCACAATGATCATTGTTTGTGTGTCCCATTGCTGCCATGGTATGGTATCTGTTCACCTCACATCTACAGTCTCCACAGGGTATCTGCATTTGTGTGCCCATTGGTGCAAATATGTGGGTCTGCATTCTGATGGTCACTTCTGTCATTGTGTCATTGATGAATGTTGACAGTGTCAGCCCCCATGGGTGATGTTTGTCTGCACATGGCCAAAGGTATGTCTTATTTGCACTGCAGTGTTTGCCTCACCCAATCTATGTTGCTATGGGACACAAGCACTACTTTGCCACTTATGTGTTTGTTGTTCTGTGACCAGGAATCATCCATGCAGTTTGGCAGTTGCAGCTTTTTCAAAGTCAACACTTACATTTTGGTCACTGTGATGATGGGGGTTTGGACCCCATTGCCACAATGTTCAAGATGTGCTTCAGCTATGGGCCCCACACTTACATTTTGGTCACTGTGTTGATGGGGGTTTGGACCCCATTGCCACAATGTTCAAGATGTGCTTCAGCTATGGGCCCCACACTTACCTTTTGGTCACTGTGATGATGGGGGTTTGGACCCCATTGCCACAATGTTCAAGATGTGCTTCAGCTATGGGCCCCACACTTACATTTTGGTCACTGTGATGATGGGGGTTGGACCCCATTGCCACAATGTTCAAGATGTGCTTCAGCTATGGGCCCCACACTTACATTTTGGTCACTGTGATGATGGGGGTTTAGACCCCATTGCCACAATGTTCAAGATGTGCTTCAGTTATGGACCCCACACTTACATTTTGGTCACTGTGATGATGGGGGTTGGACCCCATTGCCACAGTGGTCATGGTCTGCTTGCATTGTGGGGGCCACACACATTTATGTGTGACACATGTGATAGGGGGTCACATTGTATGTGCTTGTTGTGTCATGTATTAGCCATCCTGTGAGTGGGGGTGTTGTTGGTGGTAGGCATCCAGCCCCCCATGGGTAGAGGTGGCAGTAGTGGTAGGCATCTGGCATCCCCTGGGTAGAGGTGGTAGTAGTGACAGGCATCCAGCCCCCCATGGGTAGAGGTGGTAGTAGTGGTAGGCATCTGGCACCCCCTGGGTAGGGGTGGTAGTAGTGACAGGCATCCAGCCCCCATGGGTAGAGGTGGTAGTAGTGGTAGGCATCTGGCACACCCTGGGTAGAGGTGGTAGTAGTGGTAGGCATCTGGCACCCCTGGGTAGGGGTGGTAGTAGTGACTGGCATCCAGCCCCCATGGGTAGAGGTGGTAGTAGTGGTAGGCATCTGGCACCCCCTGGGTAGGGGTGGTAGTAGTGGTAGGCATCTGGCACACCCTGGGTAGAGGTGGTAGTAGTGGTAGGCATCTGGCACACCCTGGGTAGAGGTGGTAGTAGTGACAGGCATCCAGACCCCCTGGGTAGAGGTGGTAGTAGTGGTAGGCATCTGGCACCCCCTGGGTAGGGGTGGTAGTAGTGACAGGCATCCAGCCCCCCATGGGTAGAGGTGGTAGTAGTGGTAGGCATCTGGCACCCCCTGGGTAGGGGTGGTAGTAGTGGTAGGCATCTGGCACACCCTGGGTAGAGGTGGTAGTAGTGGTAGGCATCTGACACCCCCTGGGTAGGGGTGGTAGTAGTGACAGGCATCCAGCCCCCCATGGGTAGAGGTGGTAGTAGTGGTAGGCATCTGGCACCCCCTGGGTAGGGGTGGTAGGGGTGGTAGGCATCCAGCCCCCATGGGTAGGGGTGGTAGTAGTGACAGGCATCCAGCCCCCATGGGTAGAGGTGGTAGTAGTGGTAGGCATCTGGCACCCCCTGGGTAGAGGTGGTAGTAGTGACAGGCATCCAGCCCCCATGGGTAGAGGTGGTAGTAGTGGTAGGCATCTGGCACCCCTGGGTAGGGGTGGTAGTGGTGGTAGGCATCCAGCCCCCATGGGTAGGGGTAGTAGTAGTGACAGGCATCCAGCCCCGCATGGGTAGAGGTGGTAGTAGTGGTAGGCATCTGGCACCCCCTGGGTAGGGGTGGTAGTAGTGGTAGGCATCTGGCACACCCTGGGTAGAGGTGGTAGTAGTGGTAGGCATCTGGCACACCCTGGGTAGGGGTGGTAGTAGTGACAGGCATCTAGCCCCCCATGGGTAGAGGTGGTAGTAGTGGTAGGCATCTGGCACCCCCTGGGTAGAGGTGGTAGTAGTGGTAGGCATCTGGCACCCCCTGAGTAGGGGTGGTAGTGGTGGTGGGCATCCAGGCCCCTATGTGTATATGTGGCATTGCTGATGGCCATCCCGCCCCTATGGTGCTGCTGTTGCTGGTGTAAGTAATTTCTGCATCCCTCTGTGTGTGTGTGATATGTCGGGTACGTGTAGTTTGTTTTTGTGGTTGGTGTCTGACTTACCTTCTGCGCCCTACGCGTCCGTGCCTGTTCCGGTAATAGATGTAGAATATTGGTAGGATCGGCACGATGGGATTCATGGTTGGTTCGTCTCGTTCGCCTTTCTCTTTGCTTCGCCTCGTCCTCGTCGCTGGCGTGTTCGTCTCGTAGCCGTGGCGCGAATCGGAGCTTATGTGCGCCTCTCCCGGATGCTTTGACGTGCCGTGCGTAGCGACGGGTTCGGCGCGTACGGAAAGTGCATCGTACTTGTCTGGCCGGACGGGGCTGCATTTTGGTTTCCGTGCGACTCGATTTTGCGTTTCCGGATCCGCCTCGGTCGGAAAACAGGACCTGGATTGGGTGAGTACGACTGGGTCGGAATCTATGCAGTTGTGCGCATCGTACTTGCTCGTTCGGAATAATGTGCGAATCGGTCGGGAAACAGGCATTCGCCTAGCTTTTTTTCCGGCCGAATAGTGTTAGGTGCGCCTCCGACCGAGATCGGAATCGGCCCCTAAGTATTTTTTAATTATGCATAAGTAATGATTAAAAGTGATGTATAGATTTAATTTAAAGTATTTTAATTACATTAATCAATATTATGATAATTTATCAATTCAAAAAAGGTTGTTAAAATATTTTATAATTAAAAAATACATATGTTCATTTTTATATTTTTTTAACGTTGAATTATATTTATTTATATTTTAACTCTTTTCAATAATTTCATTTAATTAAACATTATTTCTTTTGGGGTTTATTTTAAGTCCCTGTCTCCATTATTTTCTACTGGAGGGTGTGGCAGTATTAGTGGTTGGCCATGTGTGATGCTGGGCTTACTACTGTTTCTTTTTGGCAGTAGTAACTTATGCTTATTATTTTGGCTCCACCCACTTTTTCAGGGGGTGGAGACATGCACGTCTACACTTTTGAGTAACTTAGCACTTTGTGAGTAGCCAAAAGTAGTAAAGTTACTGAAAAGTAGAAGAGTAAATTACGTGTAAATCACTCACAAGTGCAAGTTACCTACGAAAATAGCGGCGTCGGAGTTTAGATTTGTTTTCACATTTTTTGTTTAACTACCGATTCATATTACATACGGACCCCATGAATAACTTTGGACCTAATAATCAAGACCGATAAAAAATATCTCTCCAAAGCCCATCTGATACACTTTTGCGCGCTTTAAATATCTCCAAAGCTACCGATCTACACCAAACCACAAAATGGGCCTAATTTAAGTTCTAACTTCATTCCACATTTCATGTAATTACATTTAACAGAGTTTTTGCTGTTGCGAAAGCAAAAAATATCTTTGGGATTTATACATTTACTGTACATGAGATAACCCTGTCTATTCTTGACCGGTCTGCACGATATTCAAAAGAAAACACTACAGACAGCTCGGTTTGACAAAGATCCTTCAAAAAGCGTCTAAATTGGTAGCAATTCAGCTAAGCCATTTCGTAAGCAGAGTGTAACTTAATCATAATTGCATCTGACTCAGGTCGCTACTGTGATATTACTCACACTTACTTGACTGCACTAATTATCTTGGTGGCGCCTCGTGTCATTGTTCTGGTTCCATTATGACAAATTTATACGACGTCATTCCTTCCCTGAAAGAGAGGCCTATTCAGGAACAAGTGCACACCTGGCTCATCCGTGTTAACACAATAGTGCCAGGTTCAGGCAGAGGAAGAACGTGAACAAAACAGAGGATGTAATATTTGGATAAACCGGTCTCCCCGTTTGCTGTGACAAGCAACGCAGCCGCCAGAAACACTCAAAACAACATTCCTCCGTCTCCTGCGAAGGAAGGTTCACGTGAGAAGGGGAGGCCGCTCCGAGTATGCCTGTAACGCTGTAGGGCGCACACGGAAGCATGAGAGATTAACTGCATGACGTACTCAAGAGCACGTTCACCTCACAAATATCTAGGCATAGGCAAAACAAGGTGAAAAACACACCTTGAGCGCACACTCCCTGTCAGAAAGAAAAGCATGCACATGACATGCGACAAGGAGCAAGAACTAGATACTCAGGGTCAGGAACCAATACTACTCCCCCTAGCAGCATAAGATCATTGTGTAGCCCAGTGCTTTACTTACATTCCTACATTTTAGAAGAGGAAAGCGGGAGATTAAAAAAAAAAATTATCGGGAGAATGTGTTTCTCCCGTTGACTTCTATTGAGAGCGAGGCCTTACTCCGGTCTATTGTCATGTATGGGACTTGCAAGTGTGCTGCTGCAAGGTCGGATATCAGAAAAGCAAAAATATATATATTTTTCTTACCTGCCAGGAGCACTGAGAAAGCGCTATAGCAGGAGAGAGTGGTGACATAAATGTGGTGCACTGGCCTGCGGGAGCCGGTTACTGCCAGTGCATACTCCGAGTCACACAGGTTCACTGAATCGGGAGGGTTGGCATGTATGGCTTTATTTCACAGAAAACATAGAATTCAACTACACATACAATAATTTATGAATACCTCATCTCCTGATGCAAGTCTTTGTGCTTCAGGCACCTCTTCTTACTTTCTCTGTCCCCCTTTCATCGGTCCCGTGTGGGTCCCATCCTCTTCTATGGGTCCCCCAGAAGTTTATGAGGTACAACCTATGGATGCAACTTGTGTCTCCCTCCCTTGTGAGGACTCAGCACTCAGTCTCTTGTGCCTAGGAACTTTCATTCTCTCAACCAGTTCGTAGGAGCAGCATAGGGTTGTGTTCAGCACTCCTGCGGCAGTGAGATCTCTCTGATAGCAGGAAGCTTCCAGGCAGCACACAGCAGCCTTCCAGAGAGCGGCACAACAGCTGGCCACACAGCGCGTCTCTCACAGGGTCACGACAGAAGCAGAGGCTTCTAGGTGGCCCTCGTCTAGGTGACTGCCAGGAGGTTTTCTGAATGCTTTATGGCTCAGTCGGGCACTCCGGTGGGAACTTGACTCACTGCGAGTTTCACTTCTGCACGCCAGTGAGCACCTGGCGCTTATTCTGGAGCGCTACGGCCACCCGCTCACAGGTGCTAGTTCTTCGATGCAGTGTTTGCCATGCGCAAACTTCTGCACACAGAGCCTCGAGGCAACACCCCTGTTCTCATTGAGGCACCCCCAGGGTACCTCTCTTCTCACTTGGACTCCAAGGACTGGTCCTGCCCAACCGCACCTTTGTTAAGTATCAATGGGGTAACCCGTAGTGCTACCGGACCCGGGTAAGAACTACAGTACAGTAAGAGGATGGTCACAATAGCAATAAACTTCAAAAAAACATGTGAAGAAATGGAAGCATTCAGCAGGTCATATTCGTACGTCTGCAGTAAATGCAATTTATTCTCAAAACATCAACATAAATTGTGAAAGACATCACAACTGTCTATACACTTGGGAAAATAGTGCTCAGGGTGGAGGAGGAGTAAAGTGCTCAAGGTAGATGTGTGTTTAGTGAGGGTTGAAAGAAAGGGAAAGGTAATGTGCCATATACACATCATATTTACATAATGAAACCTGTCCAGCCTAAAGAAAGGGAAATCACTTTGACAGAAACATAGCAGTCTATGTATGCTGAAAGCAAATCACAGTCGTTAGAGCTTGCTGATAACAGTAACAAAAGTCAACGTTTCGACCCCTTTCAGTAATCAAGGTTGTTGAATCCTTAGCATGGGGTCTTCATCAGGACATAAAGAGAGAGCACCTAAAAGAGATTGAATACTATGTATTAATTACGAGAAGCCTCATGACTGAATGTGAATGCTAATTGGAGCGGAATGGTAATTACCAAAATGGGCACAGCAAGAGAAATCAGGCTGGGTGGAGTAGTTGGAGAGCTCCTTAAGGCTCCTAAGGCAGAGAAAATGAGCATTAGTCTGTGAAGGGACACAGTCAGGGAAGGCAGGGCCTCAAAGACCTAAATAATGAGAACTTACTCGGAACGTGGGCATAGGTGCAGCAAATCACCTTGACGTGACCGTCCAAACAAACATACGGTAATGGGTTGAAACTTATCAAGCCTTCGGAAGGTGCAGTAAGTCACCTTGGCATAATCATCCAAACACGTAAAGAGAAGTGGGTCAGAAGATCCCACAGCGTCTCAGGTCAAACCTAGTGTGAACGACAACATTTGACACATAATTAGGAAAACACACAGGCGTTGAACGCTAACAAATACACGCAATATAGGAACACACAGGTGTCTAGTGGTCATATATCTAGGGGGTGGAACAGTGGTGAGCCGCCCAAGGTATATCAATGGGAACCTCATTGAAGAATGTGAAGTCATATGTTGGTAAAAGTATGAGGGAGCGTGTATAACTCTGAAACCACAAGGCAAAATACGTCATGCGTAAACCTGTTACACAATCCCTAAATGGTTAAGAATGCAGTGGGTTCAATTAATCAATCAATCAATCAATCAGGGAATTGTAAGCGCGCTACTCACCCGTGAGGGTCTCAAGGTGCTGGGGGAGGGGAGGGGGGTCCGCAGATCTGTTTAGCCGAAGAGCCAGGTCTTGAGGGTCTTCCTGAAGGTGTTCAGGGAGGGGGCGCGTCTGATGTCTGCTGGTAGCTCGCTCCAGGTCTTGGCTGCAATGTGAGAGAAGGATCTTCCGCCTGCTCTGGCTCTGTGGATGCGCGGGGTTTCGGCCAGTGCGAGGTTGGAAGATCGGAGGTTTCTTTTGGGTACGTGGAAGTTGATTCTGTCGTTGAGGTATTTGGGTCCGTTGTTGTGTAGGCATTTGTAGGCGTGAGTGAGGATTTTGAAAGTGACTCTTTTCTCCACGGGGAGCCAGTGGAGACTTCGTAGGTGTTGGCTGATGTGTTCGTGTCGGGGGATGCCGAGGATGAGTCTGGCGGCGGTGTTCTGTACTGTCTGGAGTTTGCGGAGTAGGGACTTGTTGATGCCGGCGTAGAGTGCGTTTCCATAGTCCAGTCTGCTGGTGATGAGTGCGTGGGTGACTGTCTTCCTTGACTCAGGGGGATCCACTTGAAGGTCTTGCGGAGGATGCGGAGGGTATTGAAGCAGCTGGAGGTGACGGCGTTGACCTGTCGGTTCATGGTGAGTGATGAGTCGAGTACGATGCCGAGGTTCTTGGCGTGGTCTGAGGGGGTAGGTGGGCTTCCGAGGGCGGTCGACCACCAGGTGCTGTCCCATGCAGAAGGGGTGGTACCGAGGACGAGGACTTCTGTCTTCTCGGCGTTGAGCTTCAGGCAGCTGTTGGTCATCCAGACTGCGACGGCTTGCATTCTTTTCTGGAAGTTGAGTTTGGCAGTGGTGGGGTCTTTGGTGAGGGAGAGGATGAGTTGGGTGTCGTCGGCGTAGGATACGATGTTTAGGCCGTGTTGTCGGACGATGGCTGCAAGGGGGGCCATGTAAATGTTGAAGAGGGTGGGGTTCAGTGATGAACCCTGTGGGACTCCGCAGGTGATTTTTGTGGGGTCGGAGAGGAAGGGTGGGAGTCTGATCCTTTGGCTTCTTCCGGTGAGGAATGATCGGATCCAGTCCAGGGCTGTTCCTTGTATGCCTCGCGGCCGTGTAGTCTGGCGACTAGTGTGCGATGGGAGACGGTGTCGAAGGCCGCTGATAGGTCGAGTAGGATGAGGGCTGCGGAATGGCCTTGGTCCAGGAGGGTGCGGATGTCGTCTGTGGCGGCGAGTAGGGCGGTCTCTGTGCTGTGGTTGCTTCGGAATCCAGATTGGGACGGGTCGAGGATGGCGTTCTCTTCAATGAATCGTGTCAGTTTCCTGTTGACTGTTTTCTCTGCAACTTTGGGTTAAATGGTAAAGCATGGCCCTGAATCCCAGTGCCGCCTCGTGATCTTAATTGGGCACTTGTGGGGAACAGGGTCAGCAGCAGGTGTTTATCCTGACTTCGGTCGAGCCTACCACTTAGGCGCACTGCTCCAGATGCCTTGGTAGTTACGACATGGACAACTGACGAAGTTCATACTGCCTGGTCCAGCAGTAATGTGATTCCATCAACGCAGTTGTTCAGCAATTCTCTGTTGAACGGACCCTGCGCAAGGGTTAGTTGCAGCAGTCCATTCCACTATGAGCTCCTCTTGCAGGGTTGGCTCCTTCCTCCCCTTGCCCACAGGTGGGATATCTAGGCACCCAGGACAGTCTAGTAATTCCTCGTTCAGATCGGACTCCAGGCAATGTTCTCTCACATCTGGTAAGTTGGCTGTCAGTGCAACAGCAACCCATGGCTGCTTCATTGTCCCAGAGTACTTTGTGGAGTACCCACTCCTCTGTAGAAGAGACCACAACAATGAACACTGAGGGGTCTTGGGCTCCCATCTTTATACCAATTCCGCAGACAGAGGATTTGTATTGCAGGTTTGCTTCCTTGAACCCTTCTTTGTGTGCAATGTTGCTCTGCTCAGCAAGGCAGTCTCCAGGTGGAGTGCCCACCACAGAAGTGCAAAGAGGTGTGATCAGGCTGCATCCAGCTATTTACAACCCCTACTCGAACATCAGGAAGAGAGACGAAAATCTTGCACTTACAAAGGATTTCATTCCCTAACCACAGATATCTCAAGCCTCACCGTGCACCCCCTGCATCTTCTGTTGGCACATGCAGTCAGAGTAATTTACAGCCCAATGTATTAGGAAGGACTCTGGCACTTCAAAGGAAAGCCTATCTTCTCTTTCCTCACTATAGCGTATGGTGCTTCCCCCTCCCATCTTGGAGAGATCAGCAATGCACACTTGCTCTCTGGGAAAAGCAACCTCTACTCCATCAAGTACTTTGGTCCAGGCTGTGGGCTTCTAAAATGGAACCCATAGACCTGTAGCGCTCATGCATGGCACACTGTCCATCCTAGCACACACACATGTATAATGCACGGGATGTCGGAACTTAGGATTCTGTATTCATCGTGACCAAAAGAACTTTAGATGAAAGGGGCTGTAGGAGCACATTCATGTCAGACAGGTATAAAAGATTGTCAATACAATTCATAAACCATGGTTCGCTGTCCCTACTGTACTCCATGACTGAAGCCTGTAACAGGGATGGTAGTACTCTGTCACTCTCAGGGTATGCTTGGTGTGCCCCTCCTGATTCAGGACAAGATCCAAAACCTACCATTGTCACAAACTGGGCCTAGGTCAATGTGCGCACAAGTGATTAGTGTGCAGCATGACCAGGATCACAGGTGATGCAGGGAAGGGGACACAACTGTACATCATGAAGGGGACATTCTCATCCTATCAGATGCAAAATGAAAATATTCATGAAGCCTTATGAAACCTCCCGCACAGGAAACACCTTATCAGCAAAGTGGGCAATGCAGCGGGACTAGAACAGTGCTTAATTCAGCATTCACATAAAGGGGGGAGTCAGTTGCATGCTTCAGCTGATCATCATTCTTCTACTTAAAGTTCCAAAGTACTTCATAATAGTTCATAATAGTTCCACTCAGTCAATTGCACAATTATCTGATATCCCTGACATCTATCATGAATATTTTGATGTGTTCCAAGAGTTGACTCCCAAGTAGTCACCTTCTCATCAACTCTTTGATTGTGCCATTGAAATCCTTCCTGAGGCTATAGTTTCCCTTGGCACGACTTTTCCATATCTCTCACTGAAGCCTCTTTTTCCCGAATAAAATGGTACTTCAGAACTTTGACCTTGTATTGATTACAGGGGCTTAAATCTAGTATTTGCTTTGCCCCTCATTTCTGATATTCTGGAGGCTGCCCAGTGGGCTATAGTATTTACTAAATTGGATCTGAGAGGAGCCTGTCACCTGATCTGGATCTGATCAGGTGATGTGTGGAAGACAGGATTCAGAACACTATTTGGGCATCTCGAATATCGTGTGATGCTGTTTGACGTCTGGAATGTCCCTGCTGTCTTCTAGAGCTTAATGAATGCAATCTTTCTGGTCTAATTCTCCAGACAATTGTTGTCTATCTAGATGCCATACTTGTCTTTTCTAAAGATCTAGGACGCCATCCAACTCATGTCAAACAAGTTGTGCAGTGTTTGAGAGTAAAGAAATTACTAGCCTAACCTGAAAAGTGTCTTTTGGAAAGGATTTGGTAGACTATTTGTGTTATGTTCTCTCTTCTGAAAGAATAGCTATGGACTCTCAGAAGGTTCAAGCCATCATAAACATGCCTACTCCTTCTTCAGTAAAAGAAACACAAAGCTTCCTAGGCTTGGTAAACAATTACTGGAAATTGATCAATAATTTTTTCAAGTTAGTCTCTTCGATCACTGAACTATGCAAAAAGAACAAGACTTTCAGTGGAATTAAAATGCCACCTTAGCCCTTGAAAGACTTAAGAAAGAATTCATTCAAGCTTCTATCTTTCTACACCCTGATGCCTTCAAACCCTTTGTTCTTGAGACTGATGTCTCAGACCAAGCCATGGGAGCTGCCTAGATTCAGCTCGGTCAAGAAGGTGAAGAACACCTGATCGCCTTTTTCTCTGTAAAATGTTCCCACTGCAGAAAAGAACTATCCCATTGTAGAGAAAGAACTTCTCACTATTAAGTCAGCTTTTATAAAAATTGAGGCATTTTTCACTTGGAGCTCAATTTAGAGATATTGTCCACATCAACAACATAAACTTTCAAGTTCTTTTACAGGCGGAATGTTCGAATAGTAGGAAAGCTCATTGCATCTTTGTCTCTCAACAATTTTTTTTCTCCCCTACATTTCCGGTTCAAAATCTGTCATTCCAGAATCTCTATCTTGACGTTATCCTGAGAAAGGGAATTCCAGGACTACGGAGAAGTTCTTTGCTCCTCAAGCATTTGTTTCCTCAGCCACCTCCACATTTCTTGAAACAATCTGTTAAGAAATGAAAAGTATTAATCTTCATAACCTAGAAAAACATTTTCCTTGATTTCAGTTCAAAACGAACTCTTTATTCCTTCAAAACATTCACAAAGAATAATACTTCACCTCTGCAATGACTCACTAATCTTTGGTCATAGAGGAAGAGGAGTCACCAAAGAATTAACCAGAAGGAAGTTCTGGTGGCCAACACTTCATCGCAACGTCACAAGCATCAAGTTTTATCAAGCATTGTGCGATTTTGTGGCCAAAATAAATTTGAAACACAATAAAAGCAGCATAATTACTGACACATCCACTCTTGGGGAATCATCTCTACAGACTTTATAGTGGACTTGCCCCCTTCTAAGAATTGCACCACAATAATGCAACTATGCATCTGTAAACTAAAATGGCTCACTTTTCTGCTCTTTTCAGTCTACCCACTGTATCAGAAATGGCTGAGATCTTCTACTTTTGTGCTTCTATTCAGACTTCATAGATTGCCTTTGAAAATTATCTCTGACCGCAGCCTTCAGTACGTCTCTAAATTTTGGAAATCCTTGTGTCATAAAGTTATTCAAAGATCATTAACTTCAGGCTTTCACCCTCAAGCTAACGGGCAAACTGAAAGTTTAAATTGGAATCTAGAAGAATTCCCAAGGTGTAATATTTCTGCTGCCCAAGACAACTGGAAGACTCTTCTATATGAGGCAGAGTTCACATACAACAACTCAATCCCCACCTCCATTGGTTTCTCTCTATTTTTTGCCTTAACTGGATTCCACCCCCAAATCTTTCCAGACCTCTTGGAAACTGATGAACCTGTAACTGCAGTTCAAAATTCATTGGATAGGTTAAAAAAGGTCAGAGAGAAATTATTTCAAAATGTACAGGCTATTATGTCAAAACAGAGATTACAGTCCTTTCGGCATAGACAACCATTTTACAAGACTGAAGATAGAGTTTGGCTGCCCTCTATGAATTTACCCTAATCTATCTGTAGATATACGTTTTCTCCTAGATTATTTTTATAACTCTTTTTATTGTTTTTTTATATTAGCAAACGTGCATTACCAGCACACGGTCACATAGAAAGTAAAGGAAATGTCGATCGATAGTGGCAGTTACAGTTATATCATATACCGTACCCAATTTCCAATAAACATGAATCAATAAGCATGTTACACTGTAAAGTGCCCTAGAAAGAAGCATTAATAAGATTGAGTCCGGCGTCCAAGGGCCCCAAACCATATGACGTTTCTAGGCACAGCCCCGCCATTTGTATATTTCGTTTTCTGCACTGCAACAGAAGTCCATTCCCCTACTCCACAGAGATATGGAGAGAGGGTTTGGGGAACTCCAATTCCTCTCTTTTGGCTGCTAATTAGCCAATGCCTGCTAATATTCTATGATAAGTGCTGTCAGCCCATCCCTCCATGATCCCCAGGAGTACCACCCTGGGACTCAACTCTGTTGGGATACGTAGTAACTGTGTAATGTGAGTATGGATCGAGGACCGGTAAGCTGCAATAACAGGGCAG
This sequence comes from Calotriton arnoldi, assembly GCA_963921515.1. Classification (NCBI taxonomy): domain Eukaryota; kingdom Metazoa; phylum Chordata; class Amphibia; order Caudata; family Salamandridae; genus Calotriton; species Calotriton arnoldi. Next base: position 1,137,218 of record CAWUFW010000641.1, on the reverse strand, counting down.
GACCATATAACATGAAAGAAAGACGCATCCGGATCTCAATCGTCCCATCCTTCACCTCCTATCCGGGCTGTAATACACACAAAGAAAGTAGTGAAAATTAATAATCCTGAGGTTAGAGGGGATGGCCAAGACTCGCTGTGCCATTTTTGCCTCATGTCAATAATCATCGCAAGTTCTCCCAAGTTCTCCCAGATCCGCCGCCCACGTTGCATGGAGCTTTAGGAGTGGGTCCGGGGCATTAAGCAACAGGGGCCTGTAGAAATGGGAGATTCCTTGGCACCCGAGCAGGCCCATTGTCAGTTTTGCTTCCAACGGATTGAAGTCGAGAACCCCGTCCAATATCTTCAGGTTGGCCCCTAGGGCATGACACACCTTTTCTCCGAGATTTTATGGCCCTTTTGAGGTTTCCAAGATCATTAAACTGGTCACTGTACGATTCAAGATTTCCCTTGCCAGGCCAGTCATCCTCCCTTTCATGTTTCCCATTTAAAAGCCTATATTCCTCATAAAGCACCTCAGCTTTAAAAGAGACCTACTCCCATACTAGGTGATGGCCAAACTGAGTATGAGATTCAGAAAATATGCAATTCTCAAATCTTTAAAGGGAAACTCTAATAACTTATAGACTGGAAAGGGTATAATCCTTGTGATTGTTCCTGGGATCCAGCTGAACAGGTTCATGCCCCTCTTTTGGTTAAACGATTCTATTTGAAATTTCCTCATAAACCAGCAGCTCCTAGGAGGAGGCAGAGTGTATGGGGCTTATTACGAGTTTGGCAGTCCGATGGACAGCCAAACCCGTGTTGGCGGTGCGACTATCGCCGCACCGGTGGTCCAACCGCTGTATTATGAGTTTGGTGGTCGGACCGCCATAGGACCGCTGCAACTGCTGGGGATCCATGATCCCACGGCAGTCTTGTAGCGGTCTGAGGCTGCAATATGCTGGTGGTGCCGCTGCAGCACCGCCAAGCATATTACGAGTTTCCTCACTGCCACAGTTTTTATGGCAGTGAGCCCACCATGAAAAGTGTGGTGGTAAGGAAACTAAGGAGGCCCTATAGGGCCCCCAGTTGCCTCTGGGCCTGCGGGTGCATGCAGTGGGGCACATGGTGTACCCCCCTGTCTGTATGCACCCCCTGTTCCTGCACAGCATGGAATTCACAGTCCATGCCATGCAGGAACGTGGCTTGGCAGTCCCACGGTGGTGCCTTTTTATGGCTCACTTAGGAGCCTTTGAAAGGCACCGCCATGGGACCGCCAAAGCATGACCACCTGCCAGGATTCAAATCGTAATCCGGTGGGCGGTCCGACTACGGGTTTGGCCGTGTGGCAGCGGGGCGCTGGTGTGGCGGCCCGCTGCCGCACCACCAAACTTGTAATAGGGCCCTAAGTGTTTTTACTTTCCTCCTCGTTCGCGACCGGATCATGCTGCAACAGCATCTATTCATGCGGGGTTACCACCCGTGCAGCAGCCTTCCTCAGCCTTCTCTCCATCGTTCCTGCAAATGCTTTATTCGTGTCTGAGGCACTGCGTTGTCCGTGGTGGCCATATTGTGTTTCCCCGATTCATCTCGGCTCAGTTGAGCAAGTGCAGGGAATTATGGAGTGATTTCCTCCTGCACGCTGGCTATTGCCTAAGGCTGCATGCAGGACAATATTATTATATACAATATTCTATTTGCTACAGAATTCAAGAATATACTTAGAGTGTTATCGTATTGGTAATTCAAAAAGACACATTAAAACAACTACTGATATTTTGAAGGTTACTCTTGTTGTATTCCCATTCCTTTATGGCCGAACTTATTTCAAGAATAACTAATACCCTGCTTGACACTATAAAAGCAGTGTGCAGTCCATCTTTTTCCTTCATCCTAGATATTTTTTTCTAGAGCAGTTCTAGACTTCCAGCTTCATTCTGGTGTCTGATTTCCCCCCCCAGATATAGTAGGCCATTCCTACGTATCAAAAAGACGCTGCACCCAGCACCAAGAAGAGCTCTTGACAATTACGGGCAACTTGAATCTGACACTGAAGGTCACAGGTATCGAAAGTATCCTGCACAGAACAGGAGTTACAGGCTAGCAGAGAGATGCTTCTCACTGCAGACGAGCTGCAGTGTTCTGCACTGACTGTAACACCAGGAACACAATCCAATGAAGCCTGGACTAGAGGGAATCATATAATTTAATCATGCAGCCATTGATTAAGGATTGAGATCTAGAGCCAACAAAGTGGACGAAAAACTCCCAAAAGCACATGGAGAGAGCCTGCCTGATTTGATATGGATGGATTTTAGGGCACGTAACCACTCCTTTGGGTGACAAAAAGCCTTGTGGCCTATTTACAAAGGTAAACTTACATGCAAGGTTACACTTTTGAGTAACTTTACTACTTTGGGCTATTCATCATTTATGAGTTTAAAGTTACTCAGAAGTGTAGAGTTACATGTCCCCATCACTTGAATTCAGGGGTGGACCCAAATTTACAAGTGGTACTTGTAACTTTTCACATGTAGGGTGAAATCTCCTCCACCATGGCGATGCCCTCCCTATGTAAAGGTATAGGGAACATTATTAAAGTTTATTAAAGTATTAAAAAACATACTTAATATATTTTTGTATTACATTTTAATGTTAATTAAATGTATATATTTATTTTTTATTTATGCTATAAAACGTTACATCATTCACTAGATTTTACATTACATTTAAAATAAAATTATTTTTCTGAAATTTAATTTAAAAAAATCTCCACCTAAAGTAAAAAAACTATATGTTTTATTATGTTTTTTAAATTATTAAAAGTGATGTTTAGCATTAATCAACAATAATTTTACTATTTTAATAAATATTAGTGGTACATTATGATTTATATTTAAAAAAGCTTAATACAATATTTTAAAATGACTTACTAGTTATGTTATATTTTTAGACTTTGTTAACATGAAATAAAAATTGAACATAGTTTTAAACAGTTTAAATATTTAATTTTAACAATAGCGCCTATGCAGTTTTATTTGAAGTCCCTACCTCCATTATTTTCTATGGGAGGGTTTTGAAGTACCTGTGAGTGATGATGGGTGGTGCTGGACTTACTGGAGTACCTTCCCAACTGTTTTTGGTTCTTTTTTGGATGTAGCAGCTATAGAAATGCAGTCTGTGAACTGAAAAGGGCTTACTTTTGTGGGTGGGAGGTTGCCTGACTCCTCATATCTCCATAACCCTTCTTGAACTCATCCTTACGCCTCCTGTAACCCCCCTCTTTAGTAGTAAGTATTCTCCTCTCTCCTTTGACCCTCCCATATCTACTAATAAAATATATATTTACATGTGCGGAAATCTCCGTGCATAAAAGACAGGAGAGGCGGAGACCTCTGCACGTATGTATGTGAAAAGCATTAAGTAGTATGTTAGCAGTGCTATTGTAGTACTACTAAAAATACTACAAAATGCAATTTGTGAATAGGCCCCTTCAGTTTGCTCATCTGGACCACTGGCAGGCGGCATACAGTGAATTATTGCTGCTCAAGCCTCATCTCTTGCGACTTTCTGATTCAGCAATCACTAGTTTAGTTTGGGCTAAATTAAGTATCAAATTTGTTTTCCTGCTAAATGCCCCATTATGTTTCCAGATGCTGTCCTTAACTGCTGTGACACAAGACATAAACTTGAGTGATGTAATCGGACTGATTGCATGGCAGACTACACCTCCAGATGTTGTCTCCCAGTAGCCTTCCATATACATTTACTAATGGAGACAACAGCATGGGCTACTGGTGTATCAGAAAGACACTGGCCCCACAGGCGCGGCCGGCGAGCCTCTGGTCACTGGCTGAGCTTATCCTTGCAGGAACAAGGCAACCAACCAGTACTCCATGATCAATATTATTGAAGTCCGCTGGCAGACAAAACATGATATGAGCTGAAATAGAACCCCCATCCATGGCCATGACTACATAATGCACTGAGAAGGTACATTTGAGATCAAACAATAGTTGGTGAAGGCTTCAAACTGCAAAGCAGCTTTTCTCTAAAGTGGAAAAACAAATGCTTTTTTAAAGCAAAGAGTGGAACCTCTCCCTCTGGAAAGAATTTGCCAATGACCTTTGCATAAGCTCTAAGGACAGAGCTGTGAGTGACTCATGGTTAAAACATCTCTACAAGAGCTGCAGAATATTAGGTTAAGGCTTTCAAAATGGGGCTTCCCAGTTAAGATAGACTAGAGGATGAGCTGGGGGGCTGATAGTAATACACACCTGAGTGATTTCTTATCCATAACGAACCTATTAAAATCATAAACATTATGTGACCGTACTACGATCAGCATATAGACTGAGTTAACAATACTATCACCCATGTTGTGGTAGTCAGAAAGATTTTTTGTCCAGTTGATTTTAAAGGTAATAAAAGCATCATTGCTCTGAAGATCACAAATTCATAATCCTTTGGTTTATCCTCTTGACTATCCAGTTGGCATCCTGCTGTGGGCTCATCATACAGTGCTCCTGTAAGAAGCTGGATTATTATGTGGGGCGGGGGACTGCCCACCTCAAGGAATTATCATAACCCTTGTCACTAAATTAATCTGAGCTCCATCCCCATGGTAGCAAAGTACAAAGTAGACCTGTTTAACTTAGGGACATGTGTAAAGTATTTATGCAGTACCAAAACAGTAATAATGTCAAACTGCAAAACAATAGAATTCCCAAACTGAATTAGAAAAGTAGTGTAAAATGTAATAAACAAAATTTCACAAATCTGATAAGGGGAATAGAAGATAAGTGTTGTTACTTTTAAAGTAGGAATAGTGCCAAGAAGTACAAAGTGCTCACAGCAGACCAGGACTTCAATGCAATTTGAGGCTGACCGCGATGGAGCAGGGATCAGATACACCAACCTAGTTCATCCTGGTCAAAGAATTTACCTACGGAATTGTTCCTTTAAGTCCCAATCCACCATAGGAGTACCCCTCTAAAGCCCCCTGTGCCGCAGGGGAGGCACTAGCTGCAAAATCCTGGAATAATCTGCTTCTGATTGATTAAATGTCACTAACCATCCGAGGTTCTGCCTTGCCTTAAAGACTTCGCTGTTTCATGACTGTTTTTTTCACTTCTTACTTCGTCTTTTTTAGCACCAGGGTGCCTTTGGGGGAATAATGCACTCTCTAGTGACATACCTTGTTTGATGTCTGATGGATTATGTGCACTGAGGCCTTTGCTCGCGTTCTATGTTGATATGCAGGAGATGTGCTTCTTGTTGTAATTTTAATTGTATTTACACCCCACGGCGTCGTCCTCTATGTAAAGCATTTGCATTGCATGTGTTTCATGATCATGAAATTATAGGTGGATGCATGTAAGTCCCGCCTCACCAATTACCATCACACTCATTGAATGAGCCCTGTTTCTGCTGTGGACCCCTTTTGTGACTTTTGGTGGCACCTGCTGAACACGGTACAGTCAATGGCACCTACAACATTAGTGAAATGTGCAAGAGAATGTCCTCAACCTCTGACAGCTAGGATGGTCGAGCTACCTCAGATAATGTGCTCAAATACCGCACATGCCTCACCACAGGCTGGGACTGGTTTGAACTAGTGACACAGCAGTGAAGGATAGGGGGGGGGGGGCCTCAGATGCTGCCTTATTGCAGAACTGATGCTAGTGTTTGGGTGAATGCCAGTTTCAGTTGGTGACAATTGTAGCCGACAATATCATAGCTTTAGGCCATCAATATGGGATGCCTGCTCATGTTCAGTAGGTTGAGCCTTTGGACTGTATATCGTCATCCTACAGGGTGCACCCTCACTATACCGGGTGTTACATCACACAACAATGAGATTGAATCCACTACAACGGCCTTACAACTACATCACAGGGTAAGTATTGATAGGTGGAAGGGGAGGTAAGAATCCTATTTTATTCTGCACTAGCTCTGTGCTTCTAATGATGGCCCATAAGCAGCCTGCCCAAAAAATCCACCTCTAGCTTAGGTGGACACTGGATGTTTTGTGCTGTCGCTTTTTATAGGTATATTCAACCGTGGTTCACTATGGTCTCATTTGTAAACAGCTTAAAATAGGTATCAGCAAAGAAATTAATCAGCACTATTAATGTGGCCCAAACAAACCGAGAGATCAACCCACTTGTGTGCATATTTAATGAACAAAAACAAAGCACAGTGTAAAAAAGTGCTCAATGTCCCAAGTGATCACACAGTAAAGAAACATATAGATATGAGTATATATGTGTGTATATAAAGTAACAAAGGACTCATGGACTGGAATGCCTATAGGCACTCTAACAGACACAGTGGGACTGGGCACGTTTGATGAGGAACTAGAGATGTGTGATTTAAAAACAAATATATCCAGCTTGAATGCCATGCCCTTCGTCATAGTGAAACACTGTGGTATATAAATATAGTTACCCAGGTTCCTACTGGCATATTGTCTTGCCCTTACCTTTTGTTGTGAGCAATGCGCATTAGTTTTTAGGACTCGCCTAGCAGCATGCATGCGCTGGTGCTGCAAGGGGTATTGTACACAGCAAAGGGCTTGGAGTTTGCACTTTACTTACCATTTGCTGGCTTGATTGTCATTCTTTTTAGCTGCCACCTAATTGGCTAGCATCTGGTGCAGTCACTTCCTTTTGTTTCTCTGAAGGTTAGACCAAGTTCGAATTGATTTAATTTGATTAGTGTCCTTCCACTGTCCTGCTGCGCGCACTGTGATTTGGACTACTTTTTTTCAATTTTCCTAACCATCATTTCTATTTTAATGCTACACCTTTGGGTTGTTTTTGACCTCCGTCCTACAGGTTTGTTTGTTGTTGCCTTAATTTGTTTTGAAATTTAGCGGTTCCTTTTACAGCATCAAACAAATGGCACAGACTATTAAAACAGTTTTGTGATTTTGTTTTAAAGTTCGGCACTTCCTTTTATAGCACTAAACAAATGGCACAGAATACTAAAGCAGTCCAGGCGCTTCACATGTTTGTAGGCTGCGCCTCTTCTCTGCGCATACAAAGTATGCGTTTGTTTAAAGTTTACACTGATCTGAAACCGGACTCCCATAGTTTTTCCAGACAGGCAGTCCAGTCACATGCTTCAGGTCAAGCGGCCACTCAGCAACGTAAACATTTTCAAACGCAAACTATGTGGCTTTTTAAAGAGCATCAATTTTGTGCAGTGCTGCTGTTAATCCATTTCTCCTTAAAATCGGTGTCCTCAGTCTCATATGTATTCAACCTCGTCTCTGCCATACAAAGTATGTTTAAAACATTTTCAGTTTTGTAAAGGCCAGTAACTACTCCATTTCTCCTTCAAACCTGTGATAAGTCCTCTTTCTCATATGTTTTCCACCAAAAGCGCTTTCAGGCGCCCTATATCCATATGCAAGTAGGTGCAAGAGATGTAGCCTAAAGGCCACAGCTACCCTCCACCCCACTCCAATCTACCCCACTCTACTCCAATCTACACCAATCTACCTCACTCCACTCCATTCTACCCCACCCCACTCAAATTTACCCAATTGACTCCTATCTACCCCGCTTCACTCCACTCCAATCTAACCCGATCTATCCCAATCTCCCCACTCCACTTCACCCCAATCTACCCCACTCCACTCCAATCAACCCCACTTCACCCCACTCTACTCCATTCTATCCCACTTCACTCCAGTCTGCCTCCCTCCACTTCAATCTACTCCACTCCACTCCAATCTACCCCACTCCACTCCAGTCCACCCAATCTACCCCATTCCACTCCACCCACCACAATCTACCACACTGCACTCCACTCCAATCAACCCATCTCTGTCTACACCAATCTACCCAACTCCACTCCAGTCTACCGCACTATAGTCCAATCTACCCAAATCCACTGCTCTTTGCCCCAATCTACCTCACTTCACTTCACTAAAATCTACCCCAATCTACCCCACACCACTCCAATCTAACTCACTCCACCCCAATCTATCCCACTCGACTCCAATCTACCCACTCCACTCCAATCTACCCCAATATACCCCACTCCAATCTACCCCACTCCCCTTCAATCTATCACACTCCACTTCAATCTCCACTTCACTCCAATCTACCCCACTCCACTGCAGTCCACTCCAATCTACCCTACTCAGTCTACCACAAAATACCCAACTCCGATGTTCCCCGATCTACCCCAATCTACCCCACCCCATCCCACTCCAATTTACCCCAATCTACCCCACCCGAATCCAATCCACCCAGCTGCCCTAATCTACCCTATTCCACTCCAATACACCACAATCTACCCCACACTACTACACCCCAATCTACCCATCTCCAATCTACCTCAATCTACTCAACTCCACTCCAATCTATAGCACTATAATACAATCTACCCCAATTCACCCCACTTCGGCCCTATCTACCCCACTAAAATCTACCCTAATCTACCCCACACCAATCCAGTCTACCCCACCCAACCCCAGTCGACCCCACTCCAATCTACATACTCCTCACCAATCCACCCCAATCTACCCCACTCTAACTACCCCACACCACTCCACTCAACATCACTCCACTCCCCTCCAATCTATCCCACTCCACTCCAATCTACCCTACTCCATTCCACTCTAATTCTCTCCACTCTAATTGACCCCAATCTACCCCACACCGATCTACCACAATATACCCCACAGTAATCTATCATGATCTAACCCACTACACCCCAATCTACTCCACTCTACCCCAATCTATCCCACCCGGCTCACCACACTCCACTCCAATCTATCCCACCCTACCCCAATGTCCCCACTCCAATCAATGCTACCTCACTCTAATCTACCCCACTCCAATCTACTCCTCTCCAATCTACCCCACCCCACTCCAATCTACCTCAATTCACCCCGATCTACCTCAGTCTGCCCAACTCCACTCCAATCTACCACAATCTACCTCACTCTACTCCACTCGACCCTACTCCACTCCCCTCCAATCTATCACACTCCACTGCAGTCTACCTTACTGCACTCCAATCTACCCCACTTCATTTCAATCTACCCTACTCCACTCCACTCAAATCAAATCCCCTCCACTCCAATTGACCCCAATCTACCCCACACCAATCTACCACAATATACCCCACAGTAATCTATCATGATATAACCCACTCCAACCCAATCTACTCCACTCCACTCTACCCCAATCCATCCCACCCCACTCACCCCACTCCACTCCAATCTATCCCACCCCACCCCAAAGTACCCCACTCCAATCAATGCTACCCCACTCTAATCTACCCCACTCCAATCTACCCCACCCCACTCCAATCCACCCCAATCTACCCCGATCTACCTCAGTCTGCCCAACTCCACTCCAATCTACCACAATCTACCTCACTCTACTCCACTCTACCCCAATCTACCCCACTCCAATCTAGCCCACTCCACTCCACTCCACCACACTTCACTTTACCGACACCACTAACTTTTAGCCATGCTGAACAGCAGCCACACTGGTGCACAACATTGCTAAAACACATTGCCAAAGCCATAGTTCTCACATAGGTGAGCCCTATTTGCTTTGCTAATGTTTGTTTATAATATCTCGAGGAAGGATTTGCCACCATTATTTGACATGGGTGACACCTGAAACATCTTCAGGCATTTCCCACTCTACTCCACTTCAATCTACCCCAAACTCCCCACGCCAATCTACCCCACTTTACCACAATATACCCCACTCCGCTAAAATCTACTCGAATCTACCCCACTCTGCTCCTCTCCAATCTACCCCACTCCGCTCAACCCCCCTCCACTTCAATCCAATCTACCACAATCTACCCTACTCATCTCCAATCTACCCCAATCTTCCCCACTCCATCTGATATATACCCCACTCCAATCTACCCCACACCACTCCACTCCACTGCAATCCACCTCAATCTACCCCACTCCAATCCAATCTACCCAAATCTACCCCCACTCCACCCCAATCTACCCACTCCAATCTACTTCACTCCCTGACTCCAATCTACTCCACTCCAATCTACCCCACTCCTTTCCCCTCCACTCCAATTTACACCAATCTACTGAACTCTAGCCCACTCCACTCTATCCCACTCCACTCTACCCCAATCTACCCCACTCCAATTCCAATCTATCCCACTCTACCCCAATCTACCTCACTCTAACACGCACTACCCCACTTCACTCTACCCCAATCTACCCTAATCCACCCCACTTCATCCCACCGCACTCCACACCACTTTTAATCATGCTGAACAGCAGCAACACTTGTGAACAACATGGCTAAAACACATTACCAAAGCAAATAGCTCTTGCATAGGCGAGACCTATTAGGTTTCCTATGCTTGTTTATAGTGTCCCGAGGAAGGGTTTCCACCGTTATTGGAAACTGGTGAAGCCTAAAACATTCAGGCGTTATCCATGCCCAATAACGGTGGCAGCCCAGAGTGGAACCCTTTCCATATTCCGCAAAGGGGCCTAAGGAAAATTAGGAGGCAATTCTCTTCCTGCACAGAATGTAGTGTGCCACCCAGCACCTACAGCAGAGGATGAAGTAATGGCAAATGCACTCCAAAGGCTAGGTGCAGTCGATGGGTTAGATTCAAGGAGGCTTGATGTCACATAGCCTCAACAAGCTATCCCAGTGTGAGGTAGATCCTACTGCACCCACCCCTGCTGTCACCCCGCTACATGGATTACTCTTTAGATGCTCATCATCTGATTGGACAGAGGACATGTGGGACAAAAAATCAGATAGATGGATGCTGCTGGGACATGCTTTCCCTGTTGTGGCTTTAAACACAAGCTCCCACCTTTTAAAGGTATAGCATTCATTGATCAGGATGTAGGCATTGTGTTTTGGTACTATAAGGAATTAATTTGCACTTTTAGACAGAGAGGAGAAACTTAAGTGCTACTCCAGTAAGCAGGTATGCTGGACAGGCAACAGTGAAGGCATAGGGAAAATAAAGTGCTCAGTAGGTCAGGAAGGGGGAAAAAAAGTACAAGTAACTGAGATAGACCTCCCTCATCGTATCTCTAACACCTCGCTGCTGGGGGCTTTAGAGCCAAGGAGGTGTGGTTATGAGTTTAGTGGTGGGTGGCGGCACGGACATTTTAATACACAGAAAACGGTCACGCACGCCCTCATCACTAGCAGACTGGACTACGGCAACACCCTCTATGCCGGAATCAACAAAAAACTCCTTCGCAAGCTCCAGACCGCCCAGAACGCCGCAGCCAGACTGATACTAGACATCCCCGTCACAACCACATACCAACACCTCCGCAATCTCCACTGACTCCCCATCGAAAGAAGAATAACCTTCAAGCTCCTCACACACGCATACAAGGCCCTCCACAACATGGGACCAGCATACCGAAACAACTTCCTCTTCTTCCACGCACCCAAGAGAAACTTCCAATCAGCCGGCCTCTCTCTGGCCACCATCCCACACATCTACAAGACCAGAATCGGTGGAAAGTCCTTCTCCTACCTTGCAGCCAAGACCTGGAACGACCTTCCCCTCCACCTCCGACAAAGCCCTACTCTGTCCCAGTTCAGGAAGGACCTTAAGACCTGGCTTTTCAGATGACCCCAGCGCCCTACAGAGCCCCGCCCCCTCTAGTGCCTTGAGAACCTTCACGGGTGAGTAATTGCATTTTACAAACCCCTGATTAATTGATTGATTGAGAAAAGGTCCCCTTATTCTGTGAAAATCGGTTCACTTAAATTGACCGTTTCTTACCAATAAATTGCAAAAAACCTTTCAACTTTCTCATTCTACAATGTGTAACATTTTGTCAGACATCTGGTAGGAGCACATTTTGAATTAATGACATCTTTTGTGGTATATCAAATGATGTGAATCCTTGTGTGACCCACCACACTATAATAAAACTAAGGAAGTGCATAATTTCAAAGTGAAAACTATGCATGTGTATCATGAAGCTCGGAGTAGTTGTAATTCTAAAAGTGACAGGTGAAATTCAGAGCAACCAGTCTATTTTTTTAAAAATTGTCCATGTGGGGAAATTCTTATGTTTCTTGTGTACCCCAGTTTAAATGTTCAATGGCCTAGGGATGTATAACAATTGGCAAGGGGTTCCCCCTACTTTACTGGGTGTGTCCCTTTAATATTTTCTATTTTGTTTCCTCATTTTAATTCCCTTGCTCTTCTAAGTGTCGAAGGGTTCGACCTCTTGACCTTTTGAGTGCTCGTCAAGACTGGGTGGTACATAGGCTCTGAAAATGTAAGAGGACCTTTGATTCTAGAATCCGTTTATAGGAGCCACCAGGCGTAGTTGGACTGTATATGTCCCATAAAGGCAGCTATGATATCCTGATGATGGCACTGGATGGGGAGTGGATGGTTACCTAGTCGAGATTCTATAGTCTGATGTACAGAGTGCCCTCTTTCAATGTCATGAGATTAAATGTTGGCTTAAGTGGTCTCCGGGGTAAGCAGACTACCTTACGCGTACTGCACTGCTGAAATAACAAGTTCTCAGGGCGTGGGAGTAGCCCTTGACCTCCTGGTCATGCGCGAGGCTCCCTTCGCCACCTCAGTCACCTAGCCCTTCGGAAGGCACTGCTGATCTCAGCCCTCGAGGTTGCATGTTCGATCCGGCTCAGGGTAGGGTGACTTTATTTTAAATTACAGGGTTGGGCCTTTGGGTTAATTTAATTTAGCTTCTGGGTTTTTCTTTTTGCCTGGTGGTCAGACAGGGTGTGCTGCAACTCTCAGGATGTGTTTATCATCAGATCAGCTAGGTAGGGTGGATTACATTTAGTTAATTTTATTTTAAATTATAGGGTTGGGCCTTTGGGTTAATTTAATTTAATTTAGCTTCTGCGTTTTTCTTTTGCCTGGTGGTCGGATCGGGTGTGCTGCAACTCTCAGGAGTTGTTTACCATCCGATCAGCTGCTGCCCTGTCTCCGTCAATCCTGTTGTTTTTCAAGCTCCCGCAGTCTCCCACTCCCTGCCCTCCCATCTTCCTGCTAGCCCCTCCCACCTCTCAGGACTAATTATGGAGGCCGCTGTGCCACAGACACACCAAAAGTGCACCAAAGGCAAGCCTGTCTGCGTCCATATCCACCTGGACTGCGCCCAGCACCAGGACCCCTCGCCCTCCCACCACTACACCGCTGAGGAGCTCCTGGCTCGGAACCCCGGACACCAAAACATCAGCTGCTGTACTGCCTCCCCACGATCCACCAACGGACCACTGACCTGCCGCCATTGCCGCTTCTCCTGGAACACAGGATCACCATTCCACACTGGAGCCTGCACAGCTACCGCTCAGAAGATCAGGAACAACCCGGAACCACTCCAATGCATCCTGATAAACGCCAGAGGCCTCTGCAAACATGCCACGGAAATCTGGGACACCATCACCATCCTCTCCCCGGATGTTGCCTTCATCACTGAAACATGGCTTAGCTCCTCCGCAAACCTCGACATCGCCACAGCAACACCCGAAGGCTACAAGATGGTACACCGACACTGCACCAACAAGCAGCGGGGGCACTGCCATCGTCTTCAAGGAAACCATTCAATGATTCACCATCAAAGAAGACCCCACTACACTCATGAAATATCTCAACTTCCAACTACAGACCGATGCCAAGACCACGTTCACAGGCACCCATTTACAGAACCCGGGACCCCGACCAAATTTCTGCGACACCATCGACAACTTCGTCGCCCCTCCCCCCCTGTTGCCTCCTACCACTACATCTTACTCAGCGTCCTCAATTTCCACCTCGACGACACCAACTACGCCAACTCTGCCTCCCTCCTGGAGAACCTGAACAACATTGGCCTCACCCAACTGATCACAAAGCCCACGCACAAAGCTGGACATACGCTCGACTCCATTTTCACCTCCAGCAACAGAATCAAATTTAGCCACATCACAGAAATCAACTGGACTCGCCAAGCCATCATTCACTTCACCATCTCTGACGCTCAGCACACCATCACCAAGCACCACAGCTCCTCCCACTGCAGCTGGAGCAAGGTACCTGAGACACAGAGGACCCATGCCCACACCACCAACCCGAAACTTCATCAGACCTCGACCAGGCTGTCCAGATCACCAAATGCGCCGACAGAGGCGCCCGAAGCAACCAGCAAAAACCAACAAAACTTCAAAACAGGCCAGCTGGTACACCCCAGAGCTCAGAACCACCAAGCACATCTGCTATCGACTCGAGAAACGATGGCTCACCACAAGGAACCCCTCTGATAGAGCCACTCACCGATCTCCCTGCTCCTGTACCCGGCCAAAGTACTTGAGAAGGCCATCAGCCAACAGCTCACCAAATACCTGGAACAAAATGACCTACTTGAGGCATCCCAATCGGGATTCCATACCAACCACAGCACAGAGACCGAGCTGATCACTGCCACAGATGACAGGACCCTGTTCGACCGCAGAGAGACTGTGGCCCTGATCCTCCTCGACCTCTCTGCTGCTTCAACATTGTGTCCCACCACACCCTCATCAACAGACTCTACAACATCGGCATACAACAAAACATCCCTCAGCCCCACCCTGTTCAACACCTACATCACCCCCATCGCAGACATCGTCAGATCCCACGGCCTCAACATAATTTCATATGCAGACAACACTCAATGTATCCTCTTACTCACTGATGACCTTTCCACCGTCAGAACAAACTTTTGCGACGCCATGACAAATGTAGCCAAATGGATGAAAGACAACTGCCTTAACCTTAATTCCGATAAGACAAAAGTACTGATCTTCACGAAGAACACTTCTGTATGGGACCACAGCTGGGAGCCAGCAGGATTCAGACCAACACCCACACCTGCAGACAATGCAAGCAACCTAGGCTTCATCCTCGACGAACTGACCAAGAAATGACAAGTCAACGCAGTCGTCTCCTCCTTCTTCCATACCCTTTGCACATTACGCAGCATCTTCTGATGGATCCCAGCCAACACCAGAAAGACTGTCACTCAGACACTCGTCACCAGCTGCCTCGACTATGGCAACACTTTCTATGCTGGCTCCTCAGACGACTCCACACTATACAGAATGCTGCAGCCAGACTGTTAGACCTGGCATCTTTTGGCGTGTTTCCCCTGTCTTTTTTGCTTTCTGACCTCCCGGTTTCGACTCTGTTTTTGCAGGTTTAGTGTCTCTGCGCACTTTCTCACTGCTATTCAGTGTTAAAGTGCAACTGCTCCTACTGTAAATTCTGTTATGGATTGGTGTTTCCATGATTGGCATGTTTGATTTACTGGTAAGTCCCTAGTAGAGTGCACTGAGAGTTCCAGGGCCTGTAAATCAAATGCTACTAGTAGGCCTGCAGCACTGATTGTGCAACCCACCAGAGTAGCTCTGTAAAAGAATCTCAAGCCTGCCACTGTAGTGTCTGCGTGCAGTTTTTACTGCCATGTTGACTTGGCAAGTGCACCCACTTGCCAAGCCCTAACTTTCCCTTTTAGTACATGTGAGTCACCTCTAAGGTAGGCCCAAGGTACCCGTATGGGCAGGGTGCAGTGTATTTGAAAGGTAGGACATGTACTGGTGTGCGTGACATGTCCTGATAATGAACTACAGTGTAATTCATTTTTCACTGTTGAAAGGCTATCTGTTCCATAGGATAGAATGGGGGAAAACTCTGTAATATTTTATGAGTATATCTTCCCATTGGGCCAAGATAGAGAAATGGAGTTTAGTATGCCTGAACTCAGAATGTAGAAATGCATCTTTTAGTAAAGCTTATTTTCATATTCTGTGTTTGAAAATACTACTTTTAGAAAGTATGTATTTTCTTGCTTAGCCATCCTGTGTGCTTCAGCTGGGTTGTGAATTGACTGTCTGGCTTTTGAGTGACAGGGGTTGGGGATGCGCATTCTCTTCAGACAGCCACTGGCGCCGTCGAGGTGTGTCCTGCCTTTCCTGCATGAGTTAGGACTGGGTTGAATAGACCTGGGCTGAATTTAGAGTAGTGGGAGGGGATTTCCTTGCACCTGAATGGGCCTGGTCTGCCTTGGACAATGCTGTCTCCAACTCCTGCTGGGAAGCTGGGCCAGAGAGGACCAAACTGGTTTGGACTAAGCACAGACACTCTCTGCTCAAGAGAACAAAGAGAAATGCAGTAGAAATATTGGGGCCTAGACCCCAGAACTTTAGAATTCGCTTGGATCAAGGAACCTGCCAAGAAGAAGAGCTGGAAGAACTGCTAGAAGGAGTACTGCCCCGCTGCTGCGTTGTTGCTTTGATGGGTTGGCCTGCAGTTGCTGCTTCTGCCTTGGGAAGTGAAAGGACTGGACTGAACTTTTGTTACTTGTGCTGAGTATCTCCAAGGGCTTGAAATAGAGCTTGCCTCCTGCTCACGAAGTCTCAGGGACAGCAAAGACTTCACCTACCTCTGGATACTGCCTCTGGAACCGCGGTTTCAGTTGCCACAGATGGGGAAAGCAGCCGACTCCGTCACTGGCTCTGTGTCCTGAAGGCCCTGCAGAGGGCTCCGCCGCATCTCACACCCCAACCCTGGTCTCACCGACGATGACGACCACCACCGCCGCCACCGAGCAACTGCTTGTACCGTAACCTGTGGGCATTGCACTCTGCACCGCCTCGCTTCACTCCGCCGCCCTGGTCTCACCGACGACGATGCTGCCCGCTGACTTCGACACCCGTGACCGCACCGTGGCTTGGGGGCACCGCTCGTAAGTCTCATGACGCACCGTCTCATCCCACAAGGCAGTCCGGACCGACCGACACCGGCTCCCAGCAACCGGCACTGTTGCGTGCACCGTGATCTGTCAGCACCGCAACGAGCACCACCTCACTCCGCACCTCAGCCCTGGTCTCACCGACGCTGCTGGATGACCGTCACCGAGCTGCTGCCTGCACCGCGCCTTCAGGGCACCACATGCTGCACCGCTACGCTTCACATCGCAACCGCGACGGTTGTCACGACCAGCCCACACCAACGTGAACGGCCGCAATGAAAAGGTACTGTTTACAAGTCTGTCGACACCACGACTGACGCAGTCGGACGGAACTGTTGAAATCTGTTGTTTTCAGCACCGCGGTAGCACTGGACAGAGCTTCCGACTTCAAGGAACTGCATTTTTAAGGTTATTCTTGCGAATTGCATATTTTTAAGTACTGTATGTTGGATTTTTATCGTTTTGGTCTTGTTTTGAATCTATAAAGTATGGGATATTTTTCTAAACTGGTGTGGTGTCCTTTTGTAGTGTTTTCACTGTGTTACTATTGGTTATATGCAAATGCTTTACACACTGCCTCTGATATAAGCTTGACTGCGCGTGCCAAGATACCAAGGGGGGTGAGCAGGGGTAATTTCAGTAGTGTATCTCCCTTACCCTGACTAGAAGGAAGGATCCCTACTTGGACAAAGGTGCAAACCATTGCCAACTAGAGACAACCATTTCTAACACAGACTCATCCTGGAGCTTCCCAAATGGACCCACATCACCCCCCACCTCAGAAACCTATAATGGCTCCCCATCCAGAAGAGATGCCAGTTCAAGATCCTCACATATGCCTACGAAGTTCTACACGATCAAGGACCAGCCTACATCAACCATCGACTGAATTTCCACCTACCTGCAAGACACCTGCGCTCCTCCTCACTAGCCCTTCTACACGACCCCCGCATCCGCTGAAGCAGCAGCAGGGGCGGCTCCTTCTCCTACATCACCGTCAAGACCTGGAGCATCAGGACCTGCCCCTCTATCTTCGAACAGCACCCTCCCAGACTTCAGAAAGAAACTCAAGACTAGACTTTTCTGCTGAGACGCCGCATCCACAGCGCCCAGATACCCCAGGGGTGGCAGTGCTGCGCTATACAAATGCTGATTGATTGATTGAGATTCTCCCTGTAGTGTCCCTTCAACAAGTATCAGTAGACATTTTAAGGCATGGGCAAAGTGACCACTTGCCCAGGGCCCCCTCCCCTGGTAAAATGGACTCGACAATCAGAAGCCAGGTAGTAATAACAGTTGTAATAAAAAAAGTTTATTTTTAAATCTGACATCAGATAGAACTGCTTCAGAAAAACTAAGTGTGCCAGTCCAGCCTTAACCCTCACACTTTTAAGCAGTTGGTGAAAGTTGCTGTCTGGCAACTTTCCATTTACTTCCCCACCCCCTTTTACCCCACCCTCTCTTAACATCTCTCTCTCTATCTCTACATCTCTATGTACAGACAGCCTCCTCTGTCTCAAGTCTCTCTAACTCACCTATGTAAGCCCCAATTATCTCTCAGCTTTCTCAGCTCACAGCTTTATTTACTCCCAGCTCTCTCTCATGACCTCAGCTCTCTCTACTATTCTCTGCGCTTACCTCTATGTCTCTACCCCTAGTTCTACTTCAAGTCTCTTTACGTTACACTTTCTCTGCATCTCACTGCTCAGTTGTCATCTCAGTTCCTTGTCTCTCTCCTCCATCTACTTCACCTCCCTCAACATCATTTTCTTTATCTTACCTCTCTAAATCTCCTACCATCTCTTATTAATTCACTTCAACCTACCTCTCCCGATACCTGACCCTTCTCGACCTTTCCCCTCTCTCTAGCCCATATCTCTCTTACTACCTGATCTCTCTTTACCCCAGCTCTCGCACACGACTTAATGTCTCGTTTTACCTTATCATTCGTTCCATCCCTCACCTCTCTCATTATGTTGCTGCTTTCTAGCAATGTCTCCAGTGATACCTTTTTACCTCTATCTATATGCCCTCTCACTGTCTGTCTCATTTCTCTCTCTCTGCGCTTCCTACTCTATTTCAGTGCACCCTATCTCCCTCATCTCTCTATTTCTACCTCTTTCCCTTTATACATGTTGACCTCATTTCTGTTGATACCACTCTGTCTTACACTGTATCGCTCTCTAAATTTGAATCTACCTTCCCCCTCTCTCTCAACCATATCTGTCTCTCTACTTTACCTCTTTTTTCTCTACAATTCCTCTCCCTTTCTATCCATCCCCCTTGTCCCTACCTTTCTCCCCACCACACTATCTTTGCCTGATATATCTTTCTATAGCTCTTTTAATTTTGTCCTGCATTTTTCCTATCACTGTTCTCTTTCTCCCTTCCATCTCCTGGCACTTGCCTCACTAAATCACCTTTCTACATGTCTACTTCTCTCTAACTCACCTCTCTTTCTACTGTACCGCCCTCTCTTTCTCTGTCCCTCACCCCTTGGTTTTTCCCACCCTCTCAAACTGTACATTTCCTACTCCCTGTCTTTAGCATTCTCTGCCTCTCGAAATTGCTCTGAAATCTTACCTGACTCGGTCTTTTTATTTCTACCTACCTCTTCATCATTCTACCTTCTTTAGTTTTATTACCTTTATTTCTGATTTCCTCACTTTTCCCTCTTTCCTTATGTTTCTTCCATTCTTGTGGATCACTATCATTACTTCTGCTTTCCTATTACTTCACCACTTCTACTATTCGGGTTTCTTTACCTCTCTGTCCTTCCCCTATCTTCTGCAGAATTCCACAGACAACATTATTGTTGCAAAGCAAAAAACTACATCCAAGTGCAAAAAATAGTTTTAGCAATGCTTGTTCAAGCTGTCTTTTGATGCGATCTGGATGGCAGATGCCAGGTAGCTTGAACTTTCTCCAGTTTTGCAAGCCCTATATTTCTGAAAGTTTAACGTAAAATGAGGTAATATTGTTTGGTATCACCAGGGCTTGAAATAGTTGAAATGGATAATAAATTCAAAGTTGCTCAGAGAAATTGATCTAACTGAGGACCTTAGTACGAGTTTGGCGGTCCCAGGGACCGCGATATTGGCGGTGGCGGTCCAAGCGTGGAAAGCTCGGTGGTCCTACCGCTGTATTACGAATTGGGCGAATGGCTTTGGGAAGACCACCGCTGGACCGCCGAGACTGCCAGCAGACCGTCGACTGCCGGGTTCGTGATCGGGGAAAGACAGCCACCACAGGGTAGTATGGGGGAGCTGATCGCCGTGCGCATTACGAGTTGCCTGATCCACGAGCGGACCACGGGGTCTGACTGCCTGCTTCAAGGTGGCGGTGATGAAGGATTTGGGGTGCGTACTCATCCCTTTCTTCTTCTTCCAGGCAGAGTCTGACGTGGATCCCTGTCTCCAGGTCTGCCCTTCACAGCAGGATCTTCACCCCGAGGATTACGACCCTGTGTGCAGCGATATACAGGTGAGTCTTTTTCGTACCATATACCAGGCCTGCCCACATATGGGCTGAACCCTGGTAATGAGTATATGGTATTGCTCTACATATATCATGCATATGTGTGCATCCGACACATATGCAGTCGAAATGCATACACAGGCATCAATATATTTGGAAAAAGTACTCACCCTCGTTGCAAGATCCCCGCCTCCACACCGCCGGCCTTGTGGTCAACTTGTAATACGGCAGTCTTTGGACCACCAGTGCTGTGGGCGGCTGGTGGACGCAGTTCTACGGCAGTCAGACCGCCAAACTCGTAATAAGGCCCTAAGTCTTGTCGGGGATCCCAATAATCCTTATGACGACACTGGGTGGAGGTATATGTAAATATGCATTAGTCTTTTGTTTAAGGTTTTATTAGTTCAGACAAGGCAAAATGCCAAGGAAGTTATGAATTTTAAATCATGACCTGTCTCCATCACAAGCAACCTGTTATCAAGCTGAAGACATGTCTGGGTGTCCCTGACCATACTGATTTTCAAAGACTTTAATGTTTTTCAGTCCCGAACACTAAGAAATAATAAATGGCCCTCTTAACAGAGTTGAAAGGGGCTCTGCACAGTGAGGAGGGTCACAGCTGGAGGCTCTATGCTCAAGAGCGGGTGCGGTCTGGGCTCAACACAGAAGAGGAGCGGCCATTTTCCATGACATCAATGTTGCAAGCGTTCCATCTGCATAAACAGCAAGAATCTCTGTCTCTGTGGCTGATTCAAAATCCTATTTTTTGCACAGGGGTGGGTGACTGTACATGAAGTGCTAAGGAGGTCACAACTCAGGATTATCAGCACACACCTGGATGACTACTCCCACGCACAGGCCTCGCGTCTCCTTCAACTTCTGATATTATTCTAATGCAATAAATTCGAAAGTACTTCCTTGAACGTGAGTCATAACTAAATAAAGAAACGCTGCCGTCACGCGTTACCCTCCTTTGAACCTTAGATATGAGAGGGATCGGGCACGTCATCGGTAAACCAGTTCTGGGGACGGAGGCACAGCACACCACTTCCTCGTGCCCTTACTGGTTACCTCAACAATGCCAGGTGGTGTCACTAGGGGGTCAGCAAAGGTGGCATGGGTGATAATGTAGGCAAGCAAATGCCCTTAGTTCACACCTGGGTTGAGTAATGAAAGGCAGTCATCACTGAGGGAAAATGGGCTTCGACACCCCTCTCCACATAGTGCACAAATGACAGCTAACAGCCTTGTGTTACCTGCTGTGAGACACAGGCATTCCTGCAGGAAATTTCTAGATAGTCCCCGATTGGCCAGTGCCTCCAGTTAACCAGGAGACTGTGGCAGAGTCATTACCATATCTTTGTCTTTCAGAGTAACTGGCCTAACGATAAACCATCTGACTTTACTGCAGCCCAGCTTGTTTGTGCCCGCTCTGACCTTGCTAATGCCCCCTACACTCCCAATGACCAGACTGAGGCCACAGCTCAGGGGCACACATGCCAATGGGCCAGTTTCAGGCGAGAGATTCCCGATTTTACACAACATAGCATAAGTAAAGCGCACGCTCACCCAGAAGAGCATCTTGAAGCTGAATAACAGATGTTCATCGTTACCCAACTCAATGGTACTCATTTTATCGACCTCAGAAGGATGAAAGGCTGAGTGGACCCGGCAGGATTTGAACCTGTGACCATGAAATCGAACACAGGTCCCTACAGTGGATTCAGTAGTCCACTAAGCCACCAGACCTAGCTGCCCGCTTCAGTCCTGGGTGCCCAGAAATAACCACACCTTCTCTCTACAAGTGGCCAGTTACTTAAGTGAGTCACTTCACTCCTTGTGACATGAGCTGGTCACTTCCCTCCTGTGCAGTCACGGGGTAAATTCATGCTACTGTGCCCTGATCCAGTGAGATCACCTCGCTGAGTCCTTAGATGACCAGTGAATCTCTCACCACACCTCTTAGCTGGACACCTCCCCTCAATTTTCTGCACACGTTCCTGGTCCTTTCATTTCCCTGTGCCAGGAGCAGCAACTTCAACTCTCTGTTCGATGACGTTTTTAAGTTCATCCCTCTCTGCCCCAACTGGGCCACCTCACTGCCCTTGCCTTGACCTGGTCTCTTCCACTCCCTGAGCCACCCTTTGGTCACTTCACCTCCTTGAGGCTGGAGCAAGTCTCTGTCCTGAGCTTGTCACTTCATCTTCCTGTGTCCTTAGCTTGTCATTTCACTCCCCAGTTACCTGAGCTGGTCACTTCACCTCCCTGTGCCCAGTGCAAGAAACTTCAGCTCCCAGTGCCCTGAGAATAGTGCCCTCAACTCAGTGTGCCCTTAGCCCACCACTTTACTACCCTGTGTCTTGAGAAAACGAATTTGTTTCAGTGGTGAGTGGGTCACATTCAGTCCATATGACCTGTGCTAGTCATTTATACTCCACTCTGCTGTGAATGGGGTACTTCCTGCTTCGGTGCCCTGAGCTAGTAACTTCATCTTCCTATGCAGAGTGCTGATCATTTCTACCCTGTTCCATCAATTGGTCACTTCATAGCATGTGCACACCGATGGGCACCTTCCTTCTGCATTGATAAGTAATTTTTCCTCCATGTGATCTGAGTAAGTTATGTGGGCCCCCTGTGCCATATGCTGGTAACTTCACCCTCTTGTGCCCTCTGCTTGTTAGTTCACCTGCTTGTGCCTTGAGTGGGTAATGTCACTTCTTTATGCCCCGGGCTGGATAAATCACCTCCTTGTTGCATGGACTGGTTACTTCACCTTCTTGTGCCATGAGTGGGTTACTTCACCTACTTGTGCCCTGGGGTGGTTAGTGCACCTTCTTGTGCCCTGGGATGGTTATTTCACCTCCTTGTGCTGTGAGTGGGGTACTTCACCTCTTTATGCCATAGGCTGGTAACTTCATCTTCTTTTGCCCCGGGGTGGTTACTTCACCTTCTTGCGCTCTGGGTTGGTTACTTCACCTCCTTGTCCCGTTAGTGGCTTACTTCACCGTCTATGAGGTTCCTATGAGGAACACCTAAAAAATTGCTATTGGCTTGCAATCAGGCACTATCATCTTGAAATTAAAAAGGCCCAGGCGTTCTACCACGGAGACAAAATTGGCAAAGCAGCCAACTACTAAGGGAACTTTTCCGAATCGTCAAATCCCTTACTAGTCCAAAATCGGAAAACACCCTCCAAATCCCACAGTAGCACGCACGCTGCAATGAACTTGCAGCATACTTTCAAGAGAAGGTCTCTGCTATCCATAGTACACACAACATATAAAAAATGCCATCAATTGCCCCCCAGAGACACATATACCCCACATGTCGACTTCCCTCTAAAACATTTCCCACATCTCCAGGGTAGCACTCCCAGGTCTATTTAGAAAGGTGAGTTCAGGGTCCCCTCTCCACCTGGTGCCACCCCACATATTCCTACAAGGAGCACAAATGATCTTCCCCACATTACTGGACCTCTTTAATCTATCACTCACTATTGGACTGGTCCCCCCAACCTGGAAACATGCGGTGGTCAAATCCCTGTTTAAAAAAGCTAATCTTGACCCTTTATGTCTAGGGAACTATAGATCAATTTCCCTGCTTCCATCAATGGGGAAGGTACTGGAAAAACATGTTAACCAAAGTCTTTCCCTATTTCTGGAAGAAAACTCTCTCCTCAACCCCAGACAGGCTTTCGCCCACAACACAGTACGAAAACTGCGCT
Organism: Calotriton arnoldi; assembly: GCA_963921515.1. Taxonomy (NCBI): domain Eukaryota; kingdom Metazoa; phylum Chordata; class Amphibia; order Caudata; family Salamandridae; genus Calotriton; species Calotriton arnoldi. Next base: position 1,113,286 of record CAWUFW010000641.1, on the reverse strand, counting down.
GCTATCAATAACGGAGGAATTAGAAATGCTGCTGGACCAAGGAGGAGCCGTTGACCTGAGCATGGTGTTTGATATGGTTGACCATGAGACCCTTATACAAAAAACGAGTAGAGCCGGAGTAAAGAACGTCGCTCTTAATTAGCTCATCTCTTTTCTAAATAATAGGTCTTTCCAAATCTGTGAAAATGCATGCCACTCAGACGTGTTCCCCCTGAAGTGTGGGGTTCTGCAGGACACTTTTTAACATTTATATGCATCCATTAGCTGACATTGTCCAGGAATTAGGGCTGTTGATCGTCTCATATGCCGAAGACACTCAACTGGTTGTCTCTCTGTCTGTGGGGAAAGTATCACAACACCAACTGTTGTCTCCCTGCTTAGAAAATGTTGCCAGGTGGCCGGCACATTGCTCTCTTAAAGTGAACGAGGACAAGACAGATTTGATGATCCTGGGGAATAGACCAGAGCCTCAATCAGTGCTTGAACGGCCAGAGTTTCTGGGAATTCTGCCAACTCCATCAGCCCCCAGAAAAAGTTTAGGCATGTGGCTGGACAGCTCCCTAACCATGTAGGCTCAAGTAAAAAAACTTAGGGCATCATGTTTTGGCATCATCAGAACGCTGTGCAAAATCCTTGATCTCCTTCCCACCCCATCCAGAAGAATTGTGGTACAGGCTCTTATCCTATCCCGACTGGACTTGGCGAGTGGCGTAGCAAGGGTGGGGGGCCCGAGTTTTGGGTGCTCTTACCTGCGGCCGTCACGGGGTGGCAAACACAGGATTCGCCAGCACCCCCCGCTCTTAAATGTGGCCGCCATAGGGCGGCAAACGTATGGACCGCCACAGGCGCCCAAAGGTCTAGCTATGCCACTGACTACGGTTATTCCCTTTACATTAGCTCACCCAAATACGTCACCATAAGACTCCAAGTAGTCTAAAATATGGTAGCTAGAATTATATTTAAGGTTCCAAAACACACCTCGGCAAAAAAAGCTCTGGCCACCTTCCACTGGCTCCCAGTTGAGGAAAGAATAAAATTCAAGGCACTCTGCCTTGCCACACAGGGGGATCAACCTCAAAGGACCCTCCCCGATTAAGGCTCTTCTGATACCTTACACTCCCAATAGGACGGTGCTTCGAATTCAAAGGACCAGATGGGGTGGAAGATACTTTTCACACCTAACCTCCAAGTTATGGAACTCAATGCTCGTTGAACTAAGAAACCAGCACAATGAGACTCGGTTCAGAAAACAACTCAAAACATGGCTCCACTCCCACTAACCTTACATGTTATACAAGCCTAGATATGTGCAATTGCATGCTATGGCTCATTCAGCGCTGGGAAGCCTACGAGTAGCTACGCGCTTTAGAAATTTGCATAGCATAAACTTGTGCTGTTAGTGGGTTACCTCTCCTCCTTGTACCCTAGGCTGGTTACTTCATCTCCTTTAGCCATGAGTGGTTTACTTCACCTCCTTGTGCCCTGGGCTGAAAAATTCACCTTTCCCTGGGCTGGTACTTCTCCTTTTTGTGCTCTGGGCTGGTTACTTTAGCTCCTTGTACCATGAGCGTGTTATTTCACCCCCTTGTGCCCTGGGCTGGCTATTTTACCTTTGTGTGCCCTGGGCTGGTTACCTCACCACCTTGTGCCCTGGGCTGGTTACTTCACCTCCTTGTGCCAAGAGTGGGTTACTTTACCTCCTTGTTCTCTGGGCTGGGTATTTCACTTCCTTGTGCCCTTGACTGGTTACCTCCTTGTGCTGTGAGTGGTTTACTTACCCTATTATGCCCTGGACTTGTTATTTCACCTTCTTGTGCATTGAGTGAGTTACTTCACCTGCTTGTGCCAAGAGTGGGTTACTTAGTCTCATTGTGCCCTGGGCTGGTTATTTCACCTTCTAGGGCCTTGGGGAGGTTAATTCACATCCCTGTGCCAAGAGTGGGTTACTTCATCTCCTTGTGCCTTGGGCTGGTCACTTCACTTTTTTTGTGCCATGGGCTAGCTACTTCACGTGCATGTGCACTAGACTGCTTACTTCACCTGCTTGTCCTTTAGGCTGGTTTCTTCACTTCCTTGTGCCATGAGTGGGTTACTTGAGCTTCTTATGCCCTGGCTGGCTACTTCACCTTCTTGTCCCCTGGGCTGGTACCTTCACCTTCTTTTGCTCTTGGCTGGTTACTTCCCCTCCTTGTGCCATGAGTTGGTTACTTCACCTGCTTGTGCTGTGAGTGGGTTACTTCACCTCCTTGTGCCATGAGTGGGTTACCTATTCTTCTTGAGCCTTAGGCTGATTAACTCATCTCTTTGTGCTGTAATTGGGTTACCTCACCTCCTTTGGTCCAGTGCTGGTTACTTCACCGTCTTGTACCCTGGGTTGGTTACTTCACCCCATTCTGCCCATTGCTGGTTGCTTCACCTCCTTTTGCCATGATTGAGTTACTTCACCTCTGTGTGCTCTGGGCTGGTTTCTTCACCCCCTTGTGCCTTAGGCTGGTTACTTCAACTCCTGGTACTGTGAGTGGGTTACTTCACCTCCTTATGCCCTGGGCTTCTTACTTCACCTCCTTGTGCCCTGGACTGGGTACTTCACCTCCTTGTGCCGTGAGAGGGCTACTTGTGCCGTAACTCGGTTACTTGACCACCTTGTGCCCTGGGTTGGCTACTTCACATCCTTGTGCCCTGGGCTGGTTACTTCACCTCCTTGTACCCCGGGCTGGTTATTTCACCTCTTTGCATCCTGGGCTGGTTGCTTCACCTCCTTGTGTTGTGAGTGGTTTACTTGCCCCTTGTTATTTTGCCTGGGTTTGTCATCTCATCTTATTGTGGTGTGAGAGGGTTACTTCACCTCCTTCTGCCGTGAGGGGGTTAATTCACCTCCTTGTGCCGTGGGCTGATTATTGCACCTTCTTGTGTCCTGCGCGTGTTACTTCACCTCTTGTGCCAAGAGTGGGTTACTCCACCTCCTTGTGCCTTGGGCTGGTTAGTTCACCTCCTTATGTCCTGGGTTGGCTACTTCACCTCCTTATGCCTGGGCTGGTTATTTCACCTCCTTGTACCCTGGGCTGATTACTTCACCTCCTTATGCCGTAAGTCCGTTACTTCAGCTCTGTGTGCTGTGAGTGGTCCTCCTTGTGCCCTGAGCTGATTACTTCATCTCCTTGTGTCGTGAGAAGGCTTACTTCACCTCCTTTTGTTCTGGGCTGGTTACTTCGCCTCCTTGTGCCATGAGTGAGTTACGTCACCTTCTTGTGCCCTGGGCTGGTTATTCAACCGCTTTGTGTCCTAAGCTGGCTACCTCACTTCCTTATGTTCTGTGAAGTGCTGGTAACTTAATCTCCTTGTGAAGTGAGTGGGTTTCTTACCCCCTTGTGCCCTATGTTTGTTATTTCACCTTCCTGTGCCATAAGTGGGTTAGTTCACCACCTTGTGTCATGAGTGGGTTACTACACCTCCTTGTGCCCAGGGCTGATTATTTCCCCTTCTTGTGCCGTGAGTGAATTACTTCACCAATTGGTACCCTGAGCTGTTTTTCCACCTTCTTGTACCCTGGGCTGGTTCCTTCACCTCCTTGTGCTGTGAGTGGGTTACTGCACCTCCTTGTGCCCTAGGCTGGTTACTTCACCTCATTATGCTGTGAGTGGGTTACTTCGCCTCCTTGTGCCCTAGGCTGGTTACTTCATCTGCTTGTGCCAGGAGTGGGTTACTTCACACCCTTGAGAACTGGACCGGTTTCTTCACTTTCTTGTGCCCTAGTATGGTTACTTCACCTCCTTGTGCTTTTAGGCAGTTACTTCACCTCCTTGTGCTCTGGGCTGCTTACTTAACCTCCTTGTCCCCTAGACTGTTTGCTTCACCTCCTTGTTACTTGACCTCTTTGTGCCCTGGGTTGGCTACTTCACCTCCTTGTGCCCTGGGTGGCTACTTCACCTCCTTGTGCTCTGGGCTGGTTACTCACCTTCTTGGGCCCTGTGCAGGCCACCTTCTGTCTCTATAATCAAATCTGGAGACTTCACAGACCTTTACATTTAAATGTGTCACTTTACACCCCTGTATTCTGAGAGGGCCACTTTCTCACCCAGCACCTTACTTAACAAGGTCACTTTATGCCAATGTGCCTTAGCGGGTTAATTCTCCTCTTCGTACCCTAAATCAATAGGTTTAGCTCCCTGTGCCCAAAGCTCGTCAGTTCACTGTCTAGTGCAGTGAATGTGCCATTTCCCTTGAGCTGGCCACCTCACCTCCCTCTAACAAAGCCTGGAAAGCCCTCGCCAAGAAGAGTCAAGCATCTAAATCTACATTAGCCTAGAACAAGGAAGCATCACCTCTAGGCCTTGACAAGGGCATTCTAGATCCACGTCTGAGATAATTCACCCAAGCCAGAAGAACATTTGCCAGCTGAATACGCATTCCACAACAGCTGAACCTGTGGTGACAAGAAAGATCCGCTTCACTTTCTTCTAAAGTGCCCTCTGCACGGTGAAACTTGGGGCAAGACAATCACACAAGCATCTACTGATGAACACCTGGAGTCAAAGGAAGAAAATGTGTCCTACTTACTCCCCGACTTGTCACATCCACAACAAGACAGGCGGCTCAGTATCTGACAAGAGGCTAGGCTGCAATTGAGAAAACACCTAACAAACTGGGGGTGCCAAATGAATAAGGGGAAACATAATTGTAAGAGTAAGACAGTGACTCAAACAAACCAGAACCCACCACTGTGTAATACCCACAAAACGTGTCTGGTTACTGACCCACAGATGTATTTATCTTTAATCTTCACGTGTTTTAGTTACAAAATATATGTCTGTATGATCAATTTTCTGTACACAAGGCACTTGTGATGAAAGCACTTAAATATAATTAAATAGTATTAATTTGATTAAAGCACTTAAATATAATTAAATAGTAATAATTTCAGCTCCCTCTGGTTGTCCTACACTCATGACTTTGCCATCCTGTGACCTGAGCAGGTCATTTCATCTCTTGGTGACCTCAGCTAGCTGCTAAACCCTTGTGCGCTAATGTGGGGGGAGGGGTGGTGGGGGTGGTGGAGGATCGCTTCATAAGCTAAAAGCGCTAAAGAAATTGAGTGAACATCTCTAGATAGGTAATTAGCTAGGGAATGCCTTAATTTCTTCCAGAGTCCTCTCCTGCACACACAAATTGTTTGTGAGCCTAGCACATAGGTCTCAAAGACCTGGTAGTTGGAAGAAAGTCCCTTCTATTTGATTTGAGTTAGGGAGAGAACGAGGAAACACTTAAGTTGCCAAAGCACCCCATCATTTAGTGGTAGCACCTGCTAATCGCTGTGTTGCTGTCTGAAAATATTGTGGGAGTCAAGTCTTCTTGGATTTAGCCAAGCTGATATTTCAAAAGTGTGGTGGCCTTTTAGCTTCTACCAGCTTCAGAAGCTACTGGTGTGCCTGTGCTATCAGTGTTTCTTAGCATGTTGCGACTCGCATTTTAACAAATATAATTTTTTGAAAGTGGAGATTAACACGTTATTAGCGGTTTAATGTTATTAAAGCAGTCTTAAAGGTGAGTGATGTCACTTCCTCTACATCTATGATTTTAGTGAACTGACACCACTGCCACTAATATCCGTTCATTCGCCTTCTTGGCTCCTGCCCAAAATATCCAAAATATCGTCCAAATTACACCCTTCCATTACTCTCTACTTGATCCACCCCATAGTCACCTTATTAAGGAATGCTGCAAATAGGCCTCCTCATTTCCAAGTTCAACACTCCTTTAAAAAAAGTACTAATTCAAAATATAGATTGAGGCACATGCATGGCATAACGCAAGATTTTTGCAAGCCAATATTAAACTTTCCTTTGGTCAGTAGGGGTCCTTTGAAATGTGGTGCCATCCTGATGAATTCTCATCAGAACTCCTATGGCCTTATAGACACCCTCCATTGAGGCTTCTGGTCAGCTAACAAGCCACGTTGACAGCAGTGGCAAGATAATGAGATGAACGGGACAGATGCAAGGGACTTAGGGCCTGATTATGAGTTTAGCTGTCCGTGGACCTTGTAACACATGGTGGCGCAGCGGTGGCGGTTTGGCTACTGCCGCACCGGCGTCTGACTGCTGTGTTACAACTTTGGCGGTCGAACCGCTATGGGACCGCCGCAACTGATGGGGATCCGAGATCCCTCGGCGGTGGTGAGGCAGACTGGAGCAACAATATGCTGGAGGTGCCGCTGCAGCACTGCCCAGCTTATTACAACTTTCCAGACCTCCACACTTTTTATGGCGGGGAGCACGCCATGAAACGTGTGGTAGTCAGGAAAGTAAGGGGGCCCTACAGGGCCCCCCGGTCAGTGCTTAATTTGTAAAATATTAAGTGCCAGGGCTCTGACCAGGAGGCCACTGCAGCTTGCACCACCCATTGCCCTTGCTGCCAAAACAACTAGTAACCATCTCTTTCGCATGTGAATGCGACAGTTCAGATTATTCCAGGTCCCCAAAGCTAAAGGAATGGCTGGGGAGGCAGGTATGAGCAATTGTAATGTATATTGTATTCCTAAACAACCGTTGTTCTGCTCATCTCTAAATTAGATGAGCAGTGCCACCTTGTGGTAGACTGTTCTAAATATGGTGTTGACAATTAGGTGCCGGTGCCGAGTACCGGAAACCATTTAAGTGCCGGTGCTGAGCACCGGAAAGCACCGGCTCAAATTAAGCACTGCCCCCGGTGCCATGTGTGCATGGGGGTGCATGCAGGGGGGCACATGTTGTGCCCCCGGTGTGCATGCACCCCTGTTCCTGCACGGCATGGACTGCACAGTCCATGCCGTGAAGGAACGGGCTTTGGCACTCCCTCAGTGCCGCAGTTCTAAGGCTCACATATGGGTCTAAGAACTGCACCACTGTGGGACCGCCAAAGCACCACCCACCAAACCACGAGGAAACTCATTATCTGGGGGGCGGGCGGCGGTCGACTTTGTCGGTGTGTGAGTAGGGCGGTGGCGTGGCGGCCCACTCCCACACTGCCACAGTCGTAATTAGGCCCCAAGTCATGGTGATCTTATAGATCAGTTGCTAATCTTCCATACAATAGATTATAAAAAGACGGAAGATAGTTCCACCTATATGTCAAAATGGTTCATTTCTTATCTTCAAAGAAGATCTTCAGAGGGAGGCTGATGATGTATCTGATGTTATCGGATAAACATCTTCTACACTGCTAGTAACCAAGATGTCTTCACTAGTTGTTGCTACTCCTCGAAGATCAATACTCCCTATAATTTTTTCAGGTGAGTACGTACACAAGCACTTGTATTGCAAATTAACCTTTTCTGTGGTTGATTATGATGTGGTATGTGGCCATGTAGCAGTGCCATTGCCTTGTAAGCAAATGCTGTTGTGTGCTCAGCCCTATGCCTGGGTGCCATCCTGTATGCATTGCATTCTCTAAATGCGCATGAAGTATCTTGAGGGTTCCGTGTGCTTGTTTAGGGTAAATATACTATGTGGTACCATGGAATGCAAGAAGCAACTGAGGGCACAGGATACAGATGTTACTCAAAGGAAATAAAAAACTACGCAGGATTTGGCATTCTTCACCAAAATTGATAGAGCCATGTTGACTCATATGGAAAAAATTATGCTTTTCATTCGATTTTTGAAAAAAGAGGGACTGTGACTAGGAATGGAAGATTACAATAAATAGGATTTCCCTGGCTAGAGATGGTCATATTGAAGATTATCAGGAACTGCTGAGCATCATTAGAGGTAATGCAAGATTTTGTTCCTACGGTGGGGAAGTTGTGGAGAAAAGGAACGATTGACCAAACACAGTTGTGCACATAAGAACACAAAAGTGAGCATAAAGCCTGATAAAGGCACACAAAACCCTTTTGTAATTGCAAACCCTTCAATTTGAAAAAATCACAGGGTTTGGAAACGCAAAAGGGCTTTGTGCAATGAACATTTTTCCTGACTCTTAAAAGGGCTTTGCAACCTCTCTGAATTGCAAAAAGGAGGGAGCATGAAGGGAAGTCTCCAGTCGCAAAGGTATGTATCGGTGATATGTGACTGGCACTGCACTTGCAAACAATTGATTAGTTACTCACCCTCCGGTTTGGGCTGGTATTTGATTTCTTTTTTGAGAGGTTTGGCATTAGCACTGGGGTTGGAGATTTCAATGACCAGCTTATTAGAGATCAACTGGTGATGTGTACTAACAATCAGAAACTGCAAGAACAATTATTGCCTGAAACTCCAGATTTAAGAAAGGATATTAAGACGGTAGACATCATTGGCATTTGGTACTTCAAATTGCTGGTGAACCACTGCAGATGTTATAATGTGGTTCTGTATGGGTGTACATGGGTTTTTTGGGGTTCAGGAGCTGCTTTACACATTAGTGGGAAAGCAAGAGTTTGATTTGGGATGGGGGGCTTAAAGTTAGAAGAACTGGATACAAAAGCTGCAGTATCTGCATGCTGCTTCCCCCACCACCATCCGGCCTTCTACCCCTATGGACATCTCCAACTCGGGGATCCCTCCAGACCCAAGACTACCACCCTTGAGTGCAACACCACCTGAACTCCTGGCTGAACGATGGCAAGAATTTCCTGCTCTGTAAATATGTAATATATAATTGTCCAAGCCTAATCGCTGTTAAATGTAATCCTGAGTGAATTTGCAATTTGTATATATATAACACAAACCACTAGTATATGTAGTAGACCTTTGTACTTACTACCATTCCCATGAGATTTTAGAGTTTATCTGTTTGTATCTCTTCCTTGAGTGACTTTACAACTTGTACATTTGCAATTTTTTCTGTTTGTATCTCTTATGTAACTCATGTAATCCAAAGTCCTTATGTAACGCAACTGGTTCTTTTAAAGCGCTCCGACACCTTCGGGTAATGTTCGCGCTATATAAAATCGCATTAAATAAAAATAAAAATAAATAAATATCTGGTGAAGTGGCTATAAAGTTATGAGGTTTGGTGAGAGTGAAGGTAGAGTAAAAAGAAAGATTGACAGTAGCAAAAATATATATTGCAGAAGTTGGATCATCAATAGTATGGAAACAATAGAAGGAGTTGAGTATGCGTTTAGATCAATGTGGAGGAGCCAGTAATGCTGGAGGAAGAAAGGATCAGAATGAAGATATGTGCAGATTCAAATCTGAATTTAAGGATATGTTGTGTTAGTTGCATGGTTGTGTTGAGAAGAGTATACTAAAACATGGTTCCAAGCCAGGTTTGCGTGAGTCCAGACTGGTGGCACATGATATGAAGAGAGAGTTAAAATGTTTGGTAAAACTTGATGTGATAAAAGAGAGTAAATCTTCTGATCAGGTTTCACCTGTTGATCTGGCCAACAGACTAAGTGGAAATTTGAGGAAATGTTTTGACTTGGTGGATATGAACAGAGATATCTGGCTAGACAGACATTCTCTGCTCAGAGTTTTCGGTGTATTGAACTTATCGTCAGCCTCTCACTAGGTGAGTCTACATCCTTATTCATACATAAATTCATACTCCTCACTTCATGTGCAAGATTACTTAAGGCATAATGAATTAAAATTAGGCTATTTGGTTTTGCCTTCTCAGCTGATATTTTGCAGGGGATTTTTGAGGAGTGGAATCAAGCACTGGTTACCAATGAATGAAGTGAATCTGCCTTTTCTGCATGGTCATCCCGAATGTTTCACATTTTTCTGTACCCTACGTTTGCTGGTATTAACACTCTCTGCCCTATGTCACTGCAAATCAGTGCCTCAGTGTGTGAACTCTGACCCTAAAATGGTATAGGTACAATTGCTTTCACCCATTTGGTCTATTTAAAATTCCCTATTAGTCCAGTGTAAATGGTACCTAAAGTGCACATATGGCATGGAAAGTTTAATGTCATATATGGGCTGCAAAAATGTATGATTGCCAGGTGCACCGCTGTGCTCTGGCTGGGCTGCAGTTTAAGTGTACCGCAGTGATACATAGCAAGGCAAAATTCCTTTCCCATGTAGGAAAAGCCTATTTTATATAATAATAAATCACCCCTAAAGTGTGCCTTGTAAGCCCACAGAGCAGAGTGATAATATATCAAAATAGAGCACACTACATTATGGGTGAGTGTGATCTCACAGTGAAATAAAGCCCCAAAGTAATTTCACAGTGTAGACCTTGCTAGATGTTTCCTGAGTAGATGTGAGATTTAAATCTTATTTCCCTACCACTGCTTAGTAAACGGCTAGAAAAAATGCTTAAAAGTAATTTCCTGTTTTGTTTTAAAAATCTGATTTTATGGTGAAATCATATGTTTGATACCTTATGCAGAAAAGAAACTTTATAAAAATGCACTTTAGCTTCCTAAGCCAGAACTGGCTTAAGCCTCCTCTGCCATTAATTACACCTTCAGGGTTGGAATACACATCTTTGGTTTGGAGAATTAACAACTCTAGTTAGAAGACAATGGACTGTCTCTGAGTCCAGATAGGGCCAATGGATGTTAACTGCTGGCCACGTAGCAGGAATTAACTATCTGGGAGTGGACAGGACCAGTTGGAAAATCAAACAGCAGCTTTCCCAATAGCTCTTTTGACTTAGAGATGCCAGGGAGGGCTTCTCTTCTTTATTCCAATAAGCCTCCCAGACACCAAACTCCAGTTGTGCCCCTGCTGGGGAGGAGTGCTCATCTGAATAGGGGAGTGGCTTAGGGGCTGAAGAGAGGACTGTCTGGGATTAGCTAGGTTTCACCATCTTGAAAAAGGACCTCCTGTGTAACTGTAAAGTATGGCAGAGAAGAAGTGCTGCAAAATCAGGTATGAGCTGTAGGAAAAATGTTAGGATACTGTGGTAGGATTTCTCCAATAACTGGCTAGTGCAGAAAATACATCTGGCACCTCAATCACCACCTCCTCAGAACATTTCTAGACATGGAGAGACTCCGACTGAAGCAGAAGGTCCTGCTGGAAGAAGACATTTGATTCCTGCTAGAAGAAGAGGACACACAAGGACTTAAGAACTCCTGAATCCTTGTGGCACCCAGTGACTGTAACCTCCCTCCAAAGGGCCCAGAGGCTGGCCTCCTACTTCAGAGACTCAAACAGTAGAAGGGCCCTTGACTACCACAGGACCTAACTGACTAAAGAGGACTGGACCCTGCAGGGGACCTGGTGAACAGAATCCTGCCCTAAGAAGCTAGGGGGTATCAGGACTGCCCAAAAGAAGCTTCCCAGCAGTCAGCGACTAGGGCCTGATTTAAGCTTGGCAAACAGCTTGGTGTCCATCATGGTGGCAGAGGTTATTACTTCTGCTACCCTGGCAGGACAACCGCCCACTATATTTAGAGATCTCTGGCGGCCCTGCAGAGATCTCTATGCCTTCAGAGGAGCCAATGTATGTTTCATGCAGCTGCTTCAGCAAACTTTTTGTTTTTCAAAACAGACTTCAAAAACGAGAGTTTGCTTTTGAAAAACAAAATACTAATGACCCTGACATCCTAAGAGTTATCTTCAGGGCTGTGGGACATTTGTATTTATTTCTGATAGGGACCACCAGGCTTTCCCTGCCTGTCCCAAACGGAAAACCAATACAACAGACTGTCCTCTTTAAATAGGGTGGACACTCTGACGTGCAAACACCCATGGCTTCCAACACCATCAAGCTGTCTGTGTAGGTTTTCCATGGGGAGATAGCAGGGGTACTGCTGTTGGAAACATAGCAGTCTGCCCGACTCTAAATAGAGCGGGCAGACCTTCAGTATGGTAGACAGGGTACTCAGCCAGATTTGTGGCAGAGTAGCCTCAGGCCCCAAGTTGTTTATTCAAACTTCACTCCATCGCAGTTGGTCTGATATTGTGTCCCAGCCCACCCCAAATAGTTGCCTTTGCATGGTGTTTGACTTTTTCTAGGCACTTTTTGCCTTAAAATATAAAAACTGAACATTATTGGTTTGCTTAATCAATTTTGATGATCTTGGTGTGATTTCGCTCATTAATTGTTTCTCTACTTTTTTATTTGGTTGGGGAATTTTATTGCATTGTTTTCTTTGCTTTAGATTTGTTAATACTCCTTGAACTTTTCACACATCTCTCTGGGCATTGCCTGCTGCTTGTGCCATATCTACCAAGGGTTGCACAGAGATAGTCTCAGAACTGTGTTTTGATCTAACCAGAGTGGACGTATTAAGTTGGTAGGCATACCCCCCTCCCAAATTAATAACTCCATATCTAACAATTAAGTTTTGAAAACAGCAGTTCTCTAGTTAAAGGGTGGCACAAGACATAAGAGTGAAATATGGGAATAGGCTTTTTTTGGATGGTGTACGAAGAACTGAGTATTGTGTATATAATTTAATTAATTTGGCAAACTGCAACATTTGAAATGTTGGAAATACATTTTCCGTCGCACATGTGATTGTTAAAACGAACTTTAACTGTGCAAAGCAATGGATTAATTTGGCAATAAAAAGATAAAGGAAAATGGATAAGTGAAGTTACCTTTTGTTAAAGGATTTCAGCTGTGCGTCCGTGAAAGGAACGTCATGTCACTCCTACCTTTGATTGATACGTCATGCCAGTGGTTGAAGGGCAATAACCACTATCACTTGGGCTGCACGCAAAAGGATTGAATTAAAAAGTGACTCCAAAAAACAGGATTAAATGGTGTGCATTTCGTCACTCGTGTTTGTATATAATTTAATGACAGAGTGCAAGTTCGAAAGAACTAAAGTTATTCACCTAGCTCACAAAGGATTTCTGGCTAGATTACTGATGAGATGTGTGATGCCCATTTAACAATGGGCAGGGATAAACAGTGAGAGTTGAACGTAAGAGCATGCATATAGTGCACAGCAAGCCATAAGTTGAAAGTTGTGAAAGAGGGACTATTAGAACAAGTGTAGGTGCCTTAAAAAGCTGCATTAGATAATTTGCGACTGTTGTATACATTCAGAGAGAGCGCAGTATTTGTGTTAGTACTAGTTAATTACCACAGAAAGTGGATACAGGTTAGGCATGTTCTAAGAGTGTCCACAAAGATAAATTATTGATGTTTTAGAAGAGGTGTTTGAGACAAATACCAATCCTCAAGAATTGGTGCTTGTCTGTTCGCATTGTTCATCCTACCTCAGTGGAAATAAAGCAGTTTTTGATGGAGTACCGGCGTAAAGCATGTGTGCACTGCTTTGTGCAGACTGCAAGTACATGGAATGGCACTGAGGATGAAACATATGGTTAATCAGTGTCTTCAGATGGTGTGTATGATTAGAATGAAGCAGACGGAAGTGAGGAGAAATGCTGTGGGAATACCGTTCCACGCCTGATGGAGTAAGAGTGGTATCATGTTTTTCTGCATTAAAAGGACACAAACGAGGTACAAGTGTAGCCTCCAAGTGATTGATGGGGAATCTAAAAGGATAATAGAGTGGATTTTGGTAAGAAAGTTAAGAGGATCAAAGTCAATATGAACTATTCACAAAAAACACGGAGCAGATGAATCAGGAGCTCAGACGGATCCAGAGGCATCCCAATACTATCCTAAAGGTAGCCCAGTAGATGCCAAACAACAGCATGCGAGAGGCTTTGCAATGCCTCAGTAGCAGCTATGTCAGGGCACAGAAGCAGCCAAGGCATGGAACAGTCACTGCCCAAACAAGATGAAGTGATGCTCTCAGGAAGGGCCTCAAATGTCAGAAGAAATACAAGTCCAAAATCCAGTGACTCATCCATCACAACTTAGAATGCCCTTCTGAGCTGCCTGGGAGTGATGAAGAAGAACTTACAAATCTGACAGAAAGCTGACCCAGTGGGTTTACCCATGCACATTGCTCCAGATTTTTCTTTAAGGTGAGACGGGCAGTGTGACCCCATGGAACAGCACAGGAAGATCCTGAAAAACAATCAACACACTGGGCCCGATTCACAAAAGTAATCTGAGACAAAATCCTAACTTTACGACTTTCGGTATTCACAAAAGGCATTTAGTAGTAGTAAAGTTAGGATTTTGTCTTAAGTTTGTCTTAAATTTTGGTCTTAAGTTATACTTAAGTTAAACTTAAGTTAGGATTTTGTCTTAAGACCAAAATTTAAGACAAACTTAAGACAAAATCCTAACTTTACTACTACTAAATGCCCTTTGTGAATACCGAAAGTCGTAAAGTTAGGATTTTGTCTCAGATTACTTTTATGAATCGGGCCCAGAGATCATAGATTAGTCGTTGTTGGTTTTTATTCTTTCATTTTTCCTTAGTGATTATATATTTCATTGCATGCTTTGCATCATATAACTTTACAGAAAAGTCCCATTCCAGTATGCATTTTACATCGTTGGTATATCGCACCCAGCCAACATGTGTTTCACCCCATGCGTGGCTGTATTGCCTAGGGATTTTTCAAGGCTGAAAAGTTGAAGAAATGCATGAGTTAAATTTTTATTTTAATATTCAGACAGGTGTGTTCAATCTGTTGAAGAGATTTCAATTCCAACTGCATGCATGCCTATCAGCAGGCATGAGGTCGTGCAAGGTCCAGAACCATAAGTAGAAAGTGAGCAGTTTATATTACCTACATCCATGTATCCAGGCATGTGTTTGCAAAAAATGTTATTTAAAACTAAGAAAGTAAGACGTGAAGGTGTAGTCACCCAAAGTGCTTACAGTGATTCGAGAATAAAAATTAGTTTGGTTTAAGATCCTTTCTTGACGGTACTGGCATGCAACTCTTTTAAGCTGAAAGTCTCTGTTGGTATAATACCCCCAAGAAAAAAGGAAACAATACGAAAATCAAATACTAAATTTATCAGTTCTAGTGGTTACTCTAAAAAGGTGAGTAATGCCAAAGGGAGTATATGGTGTTGCAAAGAGAATTCATGCAAGGTTGTGCATACTAAGGGCCTTTTGACGAGTACGGCAAATCCATAGGACCGCTGTACTCATGGTGGTGGTCCGACCACCTCCACACTGTTGGCTCAACCGCAGTAGTACTATTGTGGCGGTCGGACTGCCACAGGACTGCTGCGCATGCCGGGGATCCAGGATCCCGCGGTGGTCACACAGTGGTCAGGGAGCTGCAATATAAGCATATTATGATTTGGCTTTCCACCAGTCCTTTCATGGCGGTGAGCCCGCCACGAAAATGTTGGCAGAGAGGAAACTAAGGGGGCCATAACAGGGCCCACTGCTGCTCCTGGGGGTGCATGCTGGGGGGCACTCATTGCCCCCACCCTGGATTTGCACCCCCAGTTCATGCACGGTGTGGCATGCATGTCACACCGTGCAGGAATGTGCAGTTGATGCTCTCACGTTGGCATTCTGCATGTTAGGCTCTCCCATGAGCCTAACAGACCACTGCTGACAGAGTGCCGGACAATCATAATCCGGAGGCCGGGCGCACCATGGACTTGGCAGTCCTCCAGTGGACGGCGTGGTAGTGGCGCCACTGGAGAACAAGTGAAGTGAGAAGTGTACTGTGGGCCCAAGAAAGGTCTTCCGTGCCCACAAAGGTGTACATGGCCAAGTGGTCTTTGTTACCTCATAAAATACTGGTAGTTCCTACAATAGTTTGTTCTGTAGAATTTGAGTTAAGGAAATAATGCAAGTCCTCTCAAAATCCTGAAAACTGGCCCGATTTAGATCTTGGCGGACGGCTTCCGGCGTCACAGCAATGACAGATATCCCGTCTACCGAAATATAAATCCCATAGAATATAATGGAATTTATATCTCGGCGGATGGGATATCCGTCAACATTGTGACGAAGTTACCCATCCGCCAAGATCTAAATCAGGCCAAAGTTCTTTGAGTAGAAAAACAAATGTAACTTTTCATTTAGGCGAACTAGGTTACAGGACATTTTCTTACTCATAAGAGACATGCATGATATTACCAATGCTGCCCCTCTCCAACATGCGGTCCCATTCTTATAAATAGCTCTACTTTCTTTTAACACACCATGCTTACTTAAGATTATACATTCCCATATAGACTGTCTACATGCCTTAGACCTGTCCTGAAGAAGACCTGCCGTGACTAACGCATACACCTGGGGTCGAAACCTCAGGGCTACTTTGATCAGTCCATGTCCTTAGTCATATCACCCTATAAACAAAACGAATGGACATAGAGGGTGGTTGCTGAACCTTTTGCATAAAAAGGACTGACATTTGCTTATATGTAGTATTTATGTTTTGATGAATTTTGTGTCCTTTCGTTATTTTGTATAAAACAATGTTGCACTTTATGTCACATGGTTCTCTTAAGTCACTTATTTTGTGCTGTTCATTCTGGTATTCATATATGTATATATTAAGGCCACTCTCTAAACTGTCTACTAATAAATGCTCGATCCCTCTCTAAAAACAAGCATCACATCTACGACCTTCTCACAGATGCAAAACCAGACATACTATTCATAACCGAATCAAGGTTGGGAGAGGATATGGCTCCAGTCCTGCATGAAGCCATTCCTCTAGGCCACGGGTACTCATAGTACGGCCCGCGGGCCGCCAGCGGCCCGGCAAGCCTTCCTTGGCGGCCCGCGGACCTTGCACACATCGTACCTGTGTTTTTTTTTTTTTTTTTTTAAAGTGTCAGCAAACGCCGCCGGTTGCAGCAGCGCGGACTCAGAGACTCTGCTCTATGGGGGCCAGGCGATTCTTTAAAAGACCATTCACTTGTTAATGAGGCTGAGGTGAAATACAACAAAGCCTCATTAACAAGTGAATGGTCTTTTAAAGACCTGTGAAGTACTCGGGTGCGACTGTGTGCGTTCCCGGGAAGCTGTCTCAGCCCGGGCTGACACACGCAGGGTGAGGTGACAGAGGGTGACAGAGAGAGGAAGACAGACAGAGGGAGGGAGACAGAGAGGGGGAGACAGAGGGAGGGAGGCAGGCGGAGACAGAGGGAGGGAGAGGGAGACAGACAGAGGGAGATAGAGGGAGGGAGACAGAGAGAGAGGGAGAGAGACAGAGGGAGACAGAGAGAGAGGGAGAGAGACAGAGGGAGAGAGACAGAGGGAGACAGAGAGAGGGAGACAGACAGAGGGAGACAGAGAGAAAGAGGGAGACAGAGAGAAAGAGGGAGACAGAGAGCGGGAGACAGAGAGAGGGAAACAGAGGGAGACAGAGGGCAACAGACAGAGGGAGGGAGACAGAGGGAGCGAGACAGAGGGAGGAGGGCGACAGACAGAGGGAGACAGACAGAGGGAGACAGACAGAGGGAGACAGACCGAGGGAGGAGGGCGACAGACAGAGGGAGACAGACAGAGGGAGGAGGGCGACAGACAGAGGGAGGGAGACAGATAGAGGGAGACAGATAGAGGGAGACAGAGGGAGGGAGACAGAGGGAGGGAAACAGACAGAGGGAGGGAAACAGACAGAGGGAAACAGACAGAGGGAGACAGACGGAGGGAGACAGACGGAGGGAGGGAGACAGAGGGAGAGGGAGACAGAGGGAGACAGAGGGAGGGAGTCAGGGGGAGACAGACAGAGGGAGACAGACAGAGGGAGGGAGACAGAGGGAGGAGGGCGACAGACAGAGGGAGACAGACAGAGGGAGACAGACAGAGGGAGACAGACAGAGGGAGGAGGGCGACAGACAGAGGGCGACAGACAGAGGGAGGAGGGCGACAGACAGAGGGAGGGAGACAGATAGAGGGAGACAGATAGAGGGAGACAGAGGGAGGGAGACAGAGGGAGGGAAACAGACAGAGGGAGGGAAACAGACAGAGGGAAACAGACAGAGGGAGACAGACGGAGGGAGACAGACGGAGGGAGACAGACGGAGGGAGGGAGACAGAGGGAGAGGGAGACAGAGGGAGACAGAGGGAGGGAGTCAGGGGGAGACAGACAGAGGGAGGGAGACAGAGGGAGGAGGGCGACAGACAGAGGGAGGGAGACAGATAGAGGGAGACAGATAGAGGGAGACAGAGGGAGGGAGACAGAGGGAGGGAGACAGAGGGAGGGAGACAGATAGAGGGAAACAGACAGAGGGAGACAGACAGAGGGAGACAGAGGGAGGGAGACAGAGGGAGAGGGAGGGAGAGGGAGACAGAGGGAGGGAGTCAGGGGGAGACAGACAGAGGGAGACAGACAGAGGGAGAGGGAGGGAGACAGGGAGACAGAGGGAGGGAGACAGAGGGAGACAGAGGGAGGGAGAGGGAGACAGACAGAGGGAGACAGACAGAGGGAGAGGGAGGGAGACAGAGGGAGGGAGACAGAGGGAGGGAGACAGAGGGGGAGACAGAGGGAGGGAGACAGAGGGAGGGAGACAGAGGGAGACAGACGGAGGGAGGGAGACAGAGGGAGACAGAGAGAGGGAAACAGAGGGAGGGAAACAGAGAGGGAGACAGAGGGAGACAGAGGGCAACAGACAGAGGGCAACAGACAGAGGGAGACAGACGGAGGGAGATAGAGGGAGGGAGACAGAGAGAGAGGGAGAGAGACAGAGGGAGACAGAGAGAGGGAGACAGACAGAGGGAGAGAGGGAGACAGAGAGAAAGAGGGAGACAGAGAGAGGGAGGGAGACAGAGAGCGGGAGACAGAGAGAGGGAGACAGAGAGAGGGAAACAGAGGGCAACAGACAGAGGGCAACAGACAGAGGGCGACAGACAGAGGGAGACAGACAGAGGGAGACAGACAGAGGGAGGGAGACAGAGAGCGGGAGACAGAGAGAGGGAGACAGAGAGAGGGATACAGAGGGAGACAGAGAGAGGGAGACAGAGGGCAACAGACAGAGGGAGACAGACAGAGGGAGGGAGACAGAGGGAGGAGGGCGACAGACAGAGGGAGACAGAGGGAGACAGACAGACAGAGGGAGACAGACAGACAGAGGGAGACCGACAGACACCGACAGACAGAGGGAGACAGACAGAGGGAGACAGACAGACAGAGGGAGACCGACAGACACCGACAGACAGAGGGAGACAGACAGAGGGAGGAGGGCGACAGACAGAGGGAGGGAGACAGAGGGAGGGAAACAGACAGAGGGAAACAGACAGAGGGAAACAGACAGAGGGAGACAGACAGAGGGAGACAGACAGAGGGAGACAGACAAAGGGAGACAGATAGAGGGAGACAGATAGAGGGAGACAGAGAGAGAGGGAGACAGAGAGAGGGAGACAGAGGGAAACAGACAGAGGGAGACAGACAGAGGGAGACAGAGGGAGGGAGACAGAGGGAGACAGAGAGAGAGGGAGACAGAGGGAGGGAGGGAGACAGAGGGAAACAGACAGAGGGAGGGAGACAGAGGGAGACAGAGAGAGAGGGAGACAGAGGGAGGGAGACAGAGGGAGACAGAGAGAGAGGGAGACAGAGGGAGGGAGACAGAGGGAGACAGAGGGAGGGAGTCAGGGGGGGACAGAGGGAGGGAGGGAGAGGGAGACAGACAGAGGGAGACAGACAGAGGGAGAGGGAGGGAGACAGGGAGACAGAGGGAGGGAGACAGAGGGAGGGGAGACAGAGGGAGGGAGACAGAGAGAGGGAGACAGAGAGAGGGAGACAGAGAGAGGGAGACAGAGAGGGAGGGAGACAGAGAGGGAGGGAGACAGAGAGGGAGGGAGACAGAGAGGGAGGGAGACAGAGGGAGGGAGACAGAGGGAGGGAGACAGAGGGAGGGAGGGAGACAGAGGGAGACAGAGGGAGAGGGAGACAGAGGGAGACAGAGAGAGGGAAACAGAGGGAGGGAAACAGGGAGACAGAGAGAGGGAGACAGAGGGAGACAGACAGAGGGAGGAGGGAGACAGACAGAGGGAGACAGAGGGAGGAGGGCGACAGAGGGAGACAGAGAGAGGGAAACAGAGGGAGGGAAACAGGGAGACAGAGAGAGGGAGACAGAGGGAGACAGACAGAGGGAGGAGGGAGACAGACAGAGGGAGACAGAGGGAGGAGGGCGACAGAGGGAGGAGGGCGACAGACAGAGGGAGGAGGGCGACAGAGGGAGGGAGACAGACAGAGGGAGGGAGACAGAGCGAGGGAGACAGAGAGAGGGAGAGAGAGAGGGGGAAAGAGAGAGAGAGGGAGGCGGAGAGAGAGAGGGAGGCGGAGAGAGAGAGGGAGGGAGGGATAGGGATATATATATATATATATATATATATATATATATATATATATATATATATGTGTGTGTGTATGCCGGGTCTGGTGGCTCAGTGGACAAAGGTGTCCGCTGCAGGGGCCTGTGTTCAACCTCATGGTCATAGTTTCTTTTTTTTGCTCTAGCCCCGTCCCCCTTCCCCACTGACCCCGCCCCCACCGGTGCGGCCCTCGGCCACAAACCACACTGTAAATTTGGCCCCCGAGAGAAAGTTTGTGAGTACCCATGCTCTAGGCTATCAAACAATCACCCAAAATCGTATAGCCAAAAAAGGAGGTGGTCTAGCTGTTGTATTCAGGCAAACAATACATATCACTAAAATTGACGACATCTCCATAAAGAATTGTCAGGCTCTTCTAACAAGATGCAATCCTACACCGTCTTCCTCCTGTAACTTCCTGCTCCTTTACAGACCTCCACCTAGCAAGGCAACATTCCCAGACGCACTTCTAGACACAGTTTCAAACCTGATAACAATACACTCCAACCTATGGGTTCTGGGTGACCTCAACATTTGGTTTGACAAACCCAATATGACCCATCCAAAAACAATCACTGGCCTAGACGCACTGAACCTCCATCAGATTGTCCACAAACCGACACACACCGCTGGACATATCCTAGATGTCATTTTTGCTAATACTGAACTAGTTACCTTTCAAACTATAACTCCAATCACATGGTCAGACCACCACTTGCTTGCTTTCCAACATAAAACAACACTAAGCGACTCACCTAAAACTACCTTACATCCATCCACCTATCGGCCGTGGAACAAACTCAATTTGGAACACTTAGAAACACAACTAACATCAAGTACAAATCTAGAAACAATAAATTCTGTTCAAAAACTATGAGTGGCTACAAGAAGCTTTTGACATCCTGATACCACTCAAAACCACACAACAGAACAAAAGAAAAAAAGCACCTTGGAGAAACATAGAAATAAAAGACATAAAACAACAAATTAGAAAGCTGCAACGTACCTGGCGCAAAACAAACGCCAAACAAGGCAAACTTCACCTACAAAAAATTAACAGATTATACAAGTCGGCTATCAAAAAAGCTAAGGAAAGGTACTATTCAGACAGAATTCAAAACGCTAAATGTGCAAATAAAGAATTCTATAAAATACTCAATGAATTTCATAAACCAAATTGCCTAGAAGGAACTCATCCTGTTACTCAAGAATTCACAGACAAACTGGCAAATCATTACACGGACAAAGCAGACACGTTGGACTCATACTTAAAACAGAAACAAAGCACCAGCACTAACCCTTGTACAAAACAACAATCCAAGAATACTCTAACCAAGCCTCTCCGTTCCTTCCAACACATCTCACACGATGAATTTATGGCCCTGGTCAAAGCAAGCAGGCCTGCCGGCAAGCCCTTCTGACCCCTGTCCACCACAAATTTTCAAAACAATTCTTTTAACAACCTCTGCTGCCACTCCAGTAAGAAGAATCATCAACGATTCCTTCACTACCGGAATATTTCCAGAAGAACTCAAAAAATCACACATACGCCCTTTATTGAAGAAAACAAACTTGGTCCCGCTGAACCCTGACAACTACAGACCCATTACAAATGGACCTTTCCTGGGCAAACTGATAGAAAGAGCAGCGCTCGCCCAGATGTCACAATTCATTGAAGAGAATGACATACTTTCAGACTTCCAAACAGGATTCCGTCCGGGGAGAGGCACTGAATCTGCCCTCCTTGCCATCTGGGATGACCTGAAAAATACAGTTGACCGCAACGGAGTTGCTGCGCTACTCCTCTTGGACCTCTCGGCTGCCTTTGACATGGTTGACCATGACACTCTGAAACAAAGACTCTATGAAGCCGGCATAGAGGGAACTGCTCTAGACTGGATCGCATCCTACCTTCGAAACAGAACTAATGTCATCCATACCCCACCTTTCTCGTCCAAACCGTACTCCACAAAAGCAGGGGTCCCTCAAGGTTCTATCATCTTGCCCATGCTTTTCAACATCTACATGAAGTCATTACTGATCAATAAATTTCACCTCACGTGCTATAACTATGCAGATGACACGCAAATACTCCTTCAACTGGAATGCCAATTTTCAGCTGTCTCAGAGCCGTGGATCAGTGGATGACTTGGAGCCATCTCAAATTGAATACTTCAAAAACGGAAATACTCACGTGTGGCGATTGGAAACATTACAACCCGCTTGCCGCATGGCCTAATGAACTGGGATCACCACCTAAAGTATCGAAGGAAGTAAGAAACCTCGGAATGACCATGGACTCCAAGCTGTCGATGAATGCCCAAGTGGACAAACTAGCAAGATCAAGCTTTGTCACTATAAAAACGCTGCAACGAATTTTCCCTCATTTGGGATTTCCGCACAAGGTCCAAGCTACCATCTCCCTTGTTCTGTCCAAACTCGATTACGCCAATAGCCTCTACCACGGATCACCTTTAACAACCATAACAAGACTACAACGGATTCAGAGCTCGGCTGCCAGACTACTCTTGCATATCAAACCGCAAGACCACATCTGCCCTGCCTTGAAAGCCCTGCATTGGTTACCGGTTGCCAGAAGATCCACGTTCAAGCTGCTTTGTATCACCCACAAAGCAATACATGGAATGGGACCGCTCTTCATCAGGAATAAAATCACCAAACACATTCAACAGAGGAACCTCCGCTCTAAAGGAGCATCTCGCCTCAAAATCCCAAGATACAAGAAAAAACCATGGGTGGCACATCCTTCTCTGTTCAAGCAGCCAAACTATGGAACTCTTTACCCCCACAACATAAGATCCACCGACAACCACCTTATCTTCAGAAAACTACTCAAGAATTGTCTCTTCCCCACATAAGCACCATACGCAAACAGAAATTTACAGCATATCCCTCTGTATATAAGCATTTGTTTTCACTATAGACATGTACCTATCTTTGTGTATTGCTTTGTATAAACATGTAGAATAATTATGTTGTTGAGAGAAAAAAAATAAAAAAAATAATAATAATAAATAAATAAATATCATCTTTGGTCTACATGTACTTACTTCCATTGTGCATCTATGTACCTTCCATGTACTTGGATCTGTGTCTCTGTTACTTTTCTCCTGAAAAAGCATATCCAATGCACTACCCTATTTCTCATCCTGTGCCTCTATCAATATCTTTAATCTACATATACTTACCTCCTTTATGTATCTATATACTTTCAATGTACTTATGGATCTATATATTTATCACTTTCTTCTAATTTAGCATTTCCAAGGCACTACCCTAGTTCTCAGCCTATACTATCTCAATATATCTTCTAGCCCAACCTTCTGACTCATCTCAAACTTCTTTCTACTACTCTTTCCAATGCACTACCCTATCTCTCATCCTATACATTTATCAATATATCCTCTACATCCACACTCTCATTTATCCCAAACCCCATACCACTACTATGATCCCCAAAATAACCCTTTCTAGACTCTCTCCTACTCTACCCTCCTTGCATCATCTGACACCTCTTTTACTATACTGATCCCTAAACAAACCTTTCTAAACTCTTCCCTGACTCCTCCCCTCCAAAACCCCCTTTTACTCATCCAAAAGCCTCCTCCTACTGCTAAGACCGAAAAAAAAAAAAAAATCCTTCACTCTTTTATCCCTCCACTATCCTTTTCAATCAAAATTAACAGACTAACATGTTCAATTCTCAAATTCCATTTTCAACTATACTAATTCACCACTAATCCTTTATGGGTTCCAGAGTAGCGTGCTACTCGCCAATAAACGTCTCAACACCCCATCAGGGTTACAAGCGCTATATAAATGCAAACCTTTTCCCTTTCTACCCTCCCCAACCCTTCTCAATCCAAATAACTGACTAACATATCCACCACTAAAATTACTTTCATGTTTCACCATACTAATTCAACACTAATACTTATGGGTTCCAGAGTAGCGTGCTACTTGCGCTTCAAAACCCCATCAGGGGTAGCAAGCGCTATATAAATACAAACCTCTTTCCCTCTTCTATCCCGCCACCTACCCTTCTCTACCCAAATAACTGAATAACATATCCACTACTCAAATTACTTCATTTTTTACAATACTAATTTTCAACACTAATCCTTAATGGGTTCCGGAGTGGCGTGCTACTCGCCAGAAAAGCGCTTTGTTGTAATCTTTCAAAGTGTGCT
Source organism: Calotriton arnoldi (assembly GCA_963921515.1). Lineage (NCBI taxonomy): Eukaryota > Metazoa > Chordata > Amphibia > Caudata > Salamandridae > Calotriton > Calotriton arnoldi. The sequence goes on along the minus strand of CAWUFW010000641.1, from coordinate 1,089,037 downwards.
GGCCTGTTCTATCTCCATGGTGATGGCTCGCGTGAGGAGTCGTTACCGGAGAACCGACAGGCTGGCAGCAGGAGTTGGTGGCTTTACTGAATTACTAATAAAAGACGTGAAAAACTTACCGGTGTTCGTCTTTTCAACACTGGCGACGAGGGAAACTTGCGGGGGACAAGCCCGCCACCAACTCTCCCCAATATCCTGAACCCACGGACACAGACTGCATCTCTTCGCATGCCGGAGCGAGACCTTCAAAGCGGTGATTATCCTCAACCTCCAGCAATCTTCCTCCTCTTGCCCCGGATTTTCTGAGACGCTCGGATTGAGTTTTGGGCAATTTTGACCACTTTGCCAACTCTCCTTGGGCAGTTGCTACACCTCGTGACGCCACAGCTGACGTACTTGCCCATGCGCACGAGTGCCCCCACTGTCTCATCCACGTCACGCTACGTTGCGCTACGTGCGTGCGTGCCGCCATATTGTTTTGGTTTTTTTTGGTTTCCTCGACAACCTGTCACGAAGCTTTACACGGAAGATTTTAACACAGTTATCGTCTCTCTCTGATACCCAGGTACAGATTAAACCGTTTTGGAGCTCTTTGTTTAACTGCCACAAGCTGCCTATGCCTGCGTTTACTTGCTTTATTTGCTTTTACTCCTTGATTACCTTTTAGACATTAACCAGTTGTTCTCACTGTTCTGCCATAACAAATTCATACCTGCTTACAACTTTGACCAATTTGACTTTATTTTGAAACTGGTTTTCCTTGCTTGAGACTAACATTTAAACCCTACGCCTACCATGACTGCCACTACTATGAGCCAACCACCTCCATTCCTTTGCGATAAAGGCGAACCTCTCCTGCCATGGAAAAGATGGAAACTCTTATTCGACTCTTATTTAGTCGCAATTGGTGGAGAAAAATTTTCTGCTCATAGAAAACAAGCAATTTTGCTTCACAACTTGGGAATAGAGGGACGGAATATTTATGAAAGCATTGACTTAATTCCAGTGGGTGAAGGCGATGGCGAACCTTCAGATGTATTTGACATGTCCATGAAAATGTTAGAGTTGTATTTTGGACCGCATATCAATGTAGTTTTAGAGAGGCACAAGTTCTTCATGAGGTCCAAGAACACAATGAAAAGGTTGGCAACTACATAGCTTCCTTAAAAACACTTGCACGCACCTGTGAGTTTGGTGATCTCACTGACTCGTTGATACGAGATCAACTGGTCAGGTGCACAAACAGTCCCAGGGTGCAAGAAAAACTCCTTTCCAAAAATCCGTCTCTAAAAGAAGCCATAGCCATCGTAGAGGGGATGGAAAATACCTCTGGCTGGGTGAAAGAAATGAAGGCCCACAACACATCCGCTGACGAAGTTCTTACGCCCAGTTCTATTCATGAAGTGACCCAGAAGGAGACATCTTCCACTCAATCTAAAGAGTTCGTTGACAATGTCTCCAAAGTGGTCAGAGGATTTAAACCTAAAACCTCCACAGACTTTTCTAAGTTGAAGTGTTACAGGTGTGGGAGTAACAATCACTCTTCCAACTACCCTCAGTGCTATGCCAGGAATACCACGTGTCACAAGTGCGGGATCAAAGGCCATTATGCTAGACTATGCAAAACTGGTGGGAGAGTACGCACAGTGGATGGTGCGCATGAGAATATTGAAACAAATGTTTTCTCCAAAACAACCATGTTAAGTGTAAGAGGTGATGGCGTGGTGGATGCTGACCTCGTCAAGATGCCAGAATGCGAAGTTGTGATTGGAGACGAGTTGTTTGTGGTTTTAGCTGACTCTGGTTCTCCTTTCACCATGTTAGACAGTGAACTTTGGGACAAGACATTTCATGATTTACAACTGGTTGCACCAGACATTAACCCTGTTAGTTATGGTGGCTCACACATTGATGTGATAGGTTATGCCATCATGAAGATTCACTTCAAAGGAAGGGACACCATTGGAAAGATCTATGTCGCCAAGCGTGGTGACAACCTCCTTGGTTGGAGACATCAGAGAGACTTGGGAATAATTCTTAATCCCAATGCTCGCTGTCCTTCAGAACAAGTCATGCTGATTGACCATAGTATGTCTTCTAATAAGTATTTTAAGGAATTTCCTCAAGTTTTCTCTGACAATTTGGGTTTACTCAAGGACTTTGAGCACCGCATTGTACTTAAGCAGAAAGCTGTACCAGTGGTACACAAGGTTAGGAAAGTCCCTAACATGATGTTGGAACCCCTAAAGGGTGAACTTAATAGACTGGTCACTCAAGGTGTAATAGAGGAAATTGAATCCTCTGAATGGTTGGCCCCAGTGGTTTTAGCCCCCAAGGATGGTGGGAGAAGTATTAGGATGTGTGTTGACTTGAGAAGCCTAAATAGGTGAATTTGGGTGGATCGTCAACCACTTCCTAATATCTCGGAATCGATCAACATGCTTGGTGGTGCAAGGGTCTTTAGCGTGTTAGATTTATCCTCGGCCTACCACCAAGTCCCCCTTCATCCTGACTCCAAACATTTGACGTCGTTTGTGACACCACTGGGGGCTTTCCGTTTCATCAGGATGCCGTTTGGGTTAGCCTCGGCGGCTGCCTGCTTTCAGCGCATTATGAAGATTGTTCTGAAAGATGTCCCCAACATCATGTTTTTTCAGGATGATATTTTAGTGTATGGCAAGAATGATTCAGAACATGACACAATTTTGAGGCTCACATTACAAAGACTAGCTGACAAGGGGTGAACAGTGAATCGTTTGAAATATAAGATTAATGTATCTTCTGTCACATATTTGGGACATGTTATATCTGGGGAAGGTATCCAGCCAAAGCTAGATTTGGCCAAAAGCATTGTTGATGCCCCTGCGCCAGCTGACAAGGAGCAGGTGAGGTCTTTTCTTGGCCTCGCTGAGTTTTATTCTAAGTTTATCCAAGGTTTCGCCTCCACTGTTGAACCCATCAGAATACTTCTTAGGAAGGGAGCACATTTTGATTGGTCGGCTGATTGTGCAGCGGCTTTTAGTTCCATAAAACATGCAATAGGGAAGATGCCAACTCTTGGTCATTTTGACTCCAAGAAGAAAACTTTCCTAACTACAGATGCCAGTTTGTGTGGTCTTGGGGCTGTTCTCTCTCAGGTTGATTGCGGGGAAGAGAAAGTTGTTGCGTTCGCTTCTAGGGCATTGAGGAAGCCTGAACAACAGTATTCATGTATTGAGAGGGAAGCTCTGGCCATAGTGTGGGCTGTAAAGCACTTTAAGTTTTACCTGTGGGGCATCCCCTTCCTGGTTAGATCTGACCATCGCCCTTTGGTTCATGTGTTTTCCTGCATGGAGAGCGAAAGACTTACCCCAAGGCTGAAGCGTTGGAGTGAGGGTTTAGAGGAATACAATTTTCGTGTGGAATATCTCCCTGGTACTGCTAACAAAGCGGCAGATTGTCTTTCTAGGTTACCTATCGAATGTCCTGGAAATGCCCTTGACTCGGACACGGTTAATGTTAACTGGGTCAAGGAGTCTGCCATTCAAGAGAGTCAGTGGGAAAGTTCTTTGAAAGCAGATCCTTTGTTACCTGCAGTGACACATTTTGTAGTTGAGGGATGGCCAGACAATAAGAGAATAGATTCTGAGTTGCTTCCTTTTTGGTCCATCAGGAATGAGCTTACCCTTTGCCAGGGCCAACTCATGCGTGGAGAGAGAGTGATTCCACCTGAGGATCTCAAACCCAAGCTCATAAACCTAGCTCACGAAGGACATTTAGGAAGAAGCCTCACGAAGTCTCGCCTCCGGGAGAGGTATTGGTGGCCAAAGATGGATAGTCAGGTGGAAAAGGTGGTCAGTGAGTGTTATGAGTGCGCTTCCTGTGATAAGTCCCGTATTGTCAACACCCCTCCGCTGTCTCCGGTTGAAGTTCCGCAGGAACCTTGGGTCAAGTTGGGGTTGGATCTCATGGGCCCTTTTGAGCTTTTGAATCCTGCAGACAGATTTGTGATTCTTTTGGTGGATTATTCGTCCAAATGGGTCTCCACCAGATGTGTAAGTTCAATCAGCACAAGGGTGGTTATTGATTTTCTCAAAGATGAATTCAGCTAGCGAGGGGATTCCCAAGTTCCTCATCACAGATAATGGGCTGCAATTTGTTTCTCAAGAAATGAATGAGTTTTTAAGGGACTATGGAATTGTTCATCAGAGAACTGCCCTTTATGCTCCGCAGGCCAACGGTCTTGCGGAGCGCATGAACAGAGTGGTCAAAGCATGCGTGCAAAGGGCAATTGAATTGAGAGTTCCTCTTAAGAGTGTCTTAAGAGACACATGGTGGGCTCATCGCACTGCCCTCAATGTGGTTCTGCGGAAGTCCCCGTTTCAAATGTTGCGTGGGAGGGTTGCGCTGTCCAAACTCAATCCTGGGTGGCTGCCTCTTATTGAGGGTCCTGTGTTGTGTGGGGAGGAGTTGAGTGGTAGAATTGAGTCCTACCAAAGTAAGTACAAACAAAGGTTTGATTCCAAAAAATCAACCAAGGTCACATCATGGAAGGTGGGTGAGTGGGTGTTTATTAAAGACCACGCTGGCACAAGAAGGGTGCCACAGACTTTATGGGACCATTTGCCATCACTGCTGTTTATAAGAATGTGGTTACTGTACATAATGGTGGTAAGTGGAGCATGTCTCGTTTAGTGAAGTTCCAGGGTGACAAGTCCATGTTTCCTTCTTGCCCTGATATTTCACCTGCTTCAAACTTACCCACCAATTGTGGTTCTTCACCTCATTTTCCTAGATCTCGCCGACTTCCCAAAAGGTATGATGACTACGAAATGTATTGAATTTTCTTTTGCTTTGTTCCTTGTTTATTCTGGTCCATTGCATATGATGTTCGTTCTTCAGTATAATTGTTACTATTTTTAGTGCTGTATTTGGAATGGGTGTTTTCTCCTCCTTTTCCTTTCTTTTTCTTTTCTCTTTTCTTTCTCTCTGTTGTCTCCACTGTAAAGGGGATGTGTTGTAATCTTTCAAAGTGTGCTGGCCTGTTATATCTCCATGGTGATGGCTCGCGTGAGGAGTCGTTACCGGAGAACCGACAGGCTGTCAGCAGAAGTTGGTGGCTTTACTGAATTACTAATAAAAGACGTGAAAAACTTACCGGTGTTCGTCTTTTCAACACGCTTCAACACCCATCAGGGGTAACAAGTGCTATATGAATGCAAACCTTTCTTCCCTTTTTATCCCTCCGCTATCCTACTCACTCCAAATAACTGACTAATATCTACCACTGAAACTACTTTCATATTTCACCATATTAATTCACCACTAATCCTTTATGGGCTTCCAGAGTACCGTGCTTCAACACCCCATCAGGGGTAACAAGCGCTATATAAATACAAACCTTTTTTCCTCCTCTATCCTTCTGCTATCATTCCAAATCCAAATAACTGCCTAACCTATCCACCACTTAAAATGTACTTGCATGTTTCACTATACTAATTCAACACTAATCCTCTATGGGTCCCGGAGTAGCGTGCTACTCGCCGAAAAAGCGCTTCGACGCCTCGTCAGGGGTAGTAAGCGCTATATAAATGCAATTACAATACAATATGTGACAGCCAAATACAAAAGGAATGATTACTCAAAAAAAATAAAAAATGTAATATATTGAGTATGAATTTTGTGTGGTGTGTTTTACATTCATTGTCAATAAAATTGCTAAACATTGATTGCTTTAAACAAGGGATTATGTTGTATTTTTGTTGGATTAATTGCTATCTATACTAATTGTTCGCATTATCCAACAGAACACATTGTAGATTATATTCCATATCTTAAATGAGCCCCTCAGGATCCACTTCATTTGTTTTCAGGAGGGGAGTTATGCTCATGCTCCATATACATAGCTGTAAAACCTTAAGGTGGTCGAACATCACTTGTGCATACACATGATGAGTTATGCAAGTGTGAAACTAAAGAAGGTACCGGCCTCATGCTCTGACTGCACTGTTGCTGTTCATGTCTCATGCTGCACTGATGCAGTGCCCCACATAGCAGCCAGCCTTACTGATTAAGGATCAAGAGATACCTAAAAGATATGCCATAAACCTGAGGTGCTTTTGGAGATCCTAGGACAGAGTGCTGGACACAGGGTAACAAACTCCCTCCAGGTCATTACAGACGCTTTATGCAGTCCTGGATCTTTGTGTGGTAACACATTTGTAATCAGTGATTTGTAGGTGAGAGGCTCTGGACTAGAGACTGTGTCAGTAATTACCTGGAGTGAGCTCTAATCCAGCAAGCATCCCAGGCGCAAAAGGAGCCTTGGCATCTTGCATGCTTGTGAGTTACTGCAGCAAAGTGGAGGCATGTCCTATAAACATTCTGGCTGAAGAAAATGGCCAAAATACTATTTATCCTCTTTGAGAACTACATTTCATTCTGTAGAGATGATAGTGAAAAGTACTTGGCCACATCAAAATCAGTGCTATAAAATGGCGTGTGCTGTTGGTTCACTTAGGGCAGGGCCACAGAAATTATTGGATTTTGCGACTGCATCGTTTCGCATAATTATACACTTACTGAATTTGCCACATAATCGTCCATCTCCTACATAATCTGCATATTTTAACAAAAAAATGTCTCTAGCTCAAACCAGTGCTTAATTTGAGCCGGTGAGCCCCACAGGCACTTATTTTAGGGGACCGGCACATATTTTTTCTCATCGTACAGTTCCCGAGAGCAAGAGAGGGAAAAACACACAAAGGGAAAAGAAGGAGGAACAGAAAGACAGAAAACCCATCACAAAAGGGGAAAGCAGGAACCAGAAGGAGTGAGAAAAAGAGGCAGGGTGTGTCTGGTAGTCAAAGACACATGAGGTGACTTTCAGACTACGCAGCCTTGGTATTAAGCGCACTGACATGTAATAGTGCCAACCACTGGCTTATGAGCAGAGCTTTGGGCACTGGCTCAAACTGATCAAAAATTGCTAAAAACACAGCAGTACCTTTTGCCGCTGAGTGGAAGGCCCTTCGTAAAGGTTGACTGGTCACCGTTCTGTTGCATACTGCTGTATTTCAGTGATAAACTAGTACTAATGAGGGAAACCCTTGCCCAGACAGTGTTAACATGAATAAAGTTACGAAATAATGAACTACTCTATCAAAAAATGTGCGGCATTGGGAAACATACGTTTTCTTTTGACACTGCATAATTTAATCAACACTGCCACATATTGTGGTCCTCCCTTCCCACATAATTCCAGTGGCCCTGACCTAGGATTGCCACTTGTGTATTTTACCGACATGACTGGTAATTTTTTGCCAAGCCCATCAACAAAAACCTGGGGGCATATTTACAAGCCCTTTACGCCACCGTTGCATCACTTTTTGCGATGCAACGGCGGCGCAAACCACCAAATCAGGTTTATGAGGCCACGCAAAGCCACTTTGTGTGGCTATGAATGGGCTCATAGATATGGAGTAAGGCAAGGCAGCACAAATTACTGCGTTGCCTTACTCTGCGCTAGGGAGGCGTTGCATGGGTGTTGCAGTGGGTGTTCCCACGCAATACCCATGGATTTTGACGCATCCCCGCTATGGCAGAGGAGCGTCGCCCCACTGCTGTTACCCAGCAAAGGCAACAGTGAAAAAGAAAATGATAATAAAATAATTATATTATCATTTTCTTTTTCATCCTTGCCGCTTCTGGGTAGTCGAGTCGCGGGGCCGGGCCGTCCTTCTGAGCTTCAGGAGGAGGAGTTGTGGGCACTACTAAGTGCGCATGACATTTTGGCCAGGTGTTTTAGGACGGCCAAACCGTGATGCACACTTAGCATTTCTCAACCCAGCTGTGTTGCACAGTCGGGTGGAGCAAAGCCACAGGATCCCAGTCCCTGTCTGTGCGCCGAACTACGGTGCTCAGATCAATCCCATCGCTTTTCTCATGCTGGGAATAGCATTCCCAGGTTATATCACAGAATGACGTCATATACGGCTTGTGTTTATGAGTTTGCTTTCTGGCACGCCGGTTTATTTGTTTTTTATATAGTGCGAGAGGCAGAGAGCTCCACGGCGACATAGTGTAGTAAACACGAGTGTGAGGTAAATAAAAGTGCTGCATCAAAAAATAAGCTGCGCGATGTGATGCATAAACATCTAAGAAAGACCGCTTTCTAATGCTGACTGTAGAAGGAACATTGAACTTCACAATTTACCCTACAAAACCCCATATATACAGTGAAATGCAAACACGTGCATTCTTGCTCTGCTCGGCGGAGATAACTTTTCATATTATGATGTGTATTTGTAAAATGCACGTTCAGTGGTATTTTGTTACTTAATAGGAGGTGTATATTGATAAATCGGTGGTGGTACGCATTTTATCGATCTCGGAAGGATGAAAGGTTGAGTAGACGGACAGGCTTTTGAATCTGTGACCATGAGGTCAAACACAGGTCACTGCAGCGGGTGCATTTGTCTTCAGGCCGTCATGGCGTGATCAAATATAGAAGTTATAAAGTACTTGTTATTTGTACTCTCGATTTTAACTTTTAGGGATGAACAAAGCAAATGTGTGTCGGAAGACATCCAAATCTCAGGGTCCATGCTGGCAAAGAATTACTTGAGCGTAGAGCTTTTCTTGAACTTGAGGGTTATCTGGCATCCATCCAACACCGTGCCCGGAGCCAGCAAGAACAAGCATTGGATACTTAACACCCGGCAGCAAACGCCATGGCGAGAGGATTCCACTCAGCAGGAGATATCTCGCGCTCAATTCTATCTAGCGCCCAGAAAAAACACAAGCGGCTTCAGGCCGCTATATTCCCGCAGTCTAACGAACCGTTAAAACCTGATACTTTCATCCAGTGAGTTCAATTGAACTACAATCACAGAATACAATTAATCTAATTAAAGGAGAGCCCACTCTGAAGCGTAATGAAATGACAAAAAGTCCAAGTTTCGATCAAAATTCCTCTTTTTAATTAATCAACTGACCCGCTACCTCGAGGAGAACAACATCCTGGACCCTTCCCAGTCCGGCTTCCGCAGCAACCACAGCACCGAAACCGCCCTCATCGCCGCCACCGATGACATCAGGACCCTGCTAGACAACGGAGAAACAGCAGCCCTCATCCTCCTGGACCTATCAGCCGCCTTCGACACGGTCTGCCACCACACACTACGAACACGCCTTCACGACGCCGGGATCCAAGAGAAGGCCCTGGACTGGACCACATCCTTCCTCTCCGGCAGAACACAAAGCGTCCGCCTCGCCCCCTTCCGATCCAAAGCCACCAAGATCATCTGCGGCGTACCCCAAGGCTCCTCCCTCAGCCCAACGCTGTTCAACATCTACATGGCACCCTCGCCCACGTCGCTCGACAGCACAACCTCAACATCATCTCCTACGCCGACGACACCCAGCTGATCCTCTCCCTCACCAAAGACCCTCACACCGCCAAAGCCCACCTCCACGAAGGAATGAAGGCCGTCGCCGAATGGATGAGTACCAGCCGCCTGAAGCTGAACTCGGACAAGACGGAGGTCCTCATCCTTGGTTCCAACCCTTCAGCATGGGACGACTCCTGGTGGCCAACATCACTGGGAACAGCCCCGACACCCACCGACCACGCACGCAACCTAGGGGTCATCCTCGACCCCACCCTCTCCAGGACTAAGCAGGTCAACGCAGTTTCCTCATCCTGCTTCAACACCCTCCGAACGCTCCGCAGGATCTTCAAGTGGATCCCCACCGAAACAAGAAAAACAGTCACCCAGGCCCTCGTCACCAGCAGGCTGGACTACGGAAACGCCCTCTACGCAGGAACGACGGCTAAGCTCCTGAGACGGCTGCAACGCATCCAGAACGCCTCTGCACGTCTTATCCTCGACATCCCCCGACGCAGCCACATCACACCCCACCTGAGAGACCTGCACTGGCTCCCTGTCAACAAGAGGATAACCTTCAAGCTCCTCACCCACGCACACAAAGCACTCCACAACTCCGGACCAGCCTACCTCAACAGACGACTCATCTTCTACACCCCCACCCGCCAGCTCCGCTCCACCAGCCTCGCCCTCGCCACAGTCCCCCGCATCCGGAAAACGACCGCCGGCGGCAGACCCTTCTCCCACCTCGCCGCCAAGACCTGGAACACCCTCCCCACCAACCTTCGGCAGACCCAAGACCTACTGGCCTTCAGAAGACTCCTCAAGACCTGGCTCTTCGATCAGTAGCAGCACCACCCCCCTCTTCCCCCAGCGCCTTGAGACCCTCGCGGGTATGTAGTGCGCTTTATAAGTGACATGATTGATTGATTGAATCACGTATCAAAAAGCAGCCAACCAACAACTCCCAGAATGCATTAGGGTGTTATGTAAAAGCCCGCCATTTGAAACCTGACTTGATTCACAGATGCACGAAATGATAGATGCACAATTTTATCTGCAGTAAATGCATTTTTATCACCAGTTCACAAATATTTGGTGCATAACATGCTCAATTTGTGCGTCTCTCTCCTCCAGTGGTTCCCCTCAAACATTGTCCCGAGGAAAGCATGTGCCCCGGTTCTCTGTAAAACAAGCATTGGCAATGGAATAGGTCTCGCATTTACGCGAGTTTAAGCTATTGGCATTGTAAATGACAATGCCTTTTATTTATGTTTTTAAAACGAAAACACAAATAAAAGGCATTGTTATTTGCAATGTCAATAGCTCAAACTCGCGTAAATGCGAGACCTATTGCATTGCAAATGCTTGTTTTTGTTTTGCAGTGTGGTGAAACCGGAGCTAGACTCAAAAGGAAAACAAGCTATAAAACCGGATAATAAAGATAGCGATGTGCTTGCGTCAGAAGGCGCCTTTCCTGTTCTGACCGATGCCTAGAAGCGAGCTGCTTTGCAACAGGAAGTGACAGTGTGGTTACATTTGAACACTCCCCGAGGCAGGGTCCAAACGTTCACAATTCTTATGCGAGGGTCAGGGTCACCGGGAGAAGGTAGGATGGCATCGAATGTCAAGGGAGGAATGGAATGCGCACGATTAATGTGTTCTTAATTGCCGGTCAAAAACAGCAGCTTCCTTCAGGGGTCAAGCATTTAGTATACAAGAAGCTCTGAGGACTCAGGTGGTGTCTGGATTAATTTGGGACGAGTGTGTTTATAAATACATTTCTGAATTCCTTTGTTTTGCAGGAAATGCCTTTTCCGCATGCCTCGGTTAATCTAGAAACATACCGCTGGTGCCCCCATGTGGACAAAAGATGAATTGTTTCCTTCGATATTGTGACTTGTTTCACACCGCCAATTGAATGTTGGTAACTTGGAAAATGATTACCTCCTTAACACCTTAACTGCTGGGCCTACCCCCACCCAGTGATGAGCCCCCTGAGTGGTTGAAACGTTTTAGCACTCTGTCCATCATTTTATTGTGTTTGATATGTTTGCCCTAAGAGGCCAGGGTATGCCCAGACCTGGGTCCCTTCCTCACTTTGCCACTGGATTCAAGCTAGCCTGGATGATATAGGGTGATACCCCCAAACCGGTCCCAGGATGCTTGTTTCCGGTCAAGGGAGGACCTGGCCTGGCAGTTCGGGCTACACTGTTCCCATGAAGAGCAGGGTCAAGACTGATTTGCATATGGCTGGGTCCAAACTGGGGTGGCTTAGTGAGCAGAAGAATGATAATGGATTCAACCCAGATCTGTGACTGGGGGTCAGTGTCTAAAAAGTTTCAGCACTCCGTCCATGTGTGGGTAGGCCTAATGCCTGCGACAGAAACAGCGAAACCGCTCAAAATGCAACATGCACGTATTGCATTATTCCACCGAAAATTGAACGGCACCTAGGGAAACCTTGCCAACCTGTACATTTTTGAAAACTAGATACCATGGGGCATCCAGGGTGGGATGACATGGGTGGCTCTCACTATGTTTTTTTACCCAGACTCCCTTGCAAACCTCAAAAACTGACTAAAAAACGCATTTTTCTCATATTTCAGTGATGGAAAGTTCTGGAATCTTGGGGAGCCACAAACTTTCAGACACCTGACATTCCTCTAAATCTCCCAATAAGAATGGTGCCTCACTTCTGTGAGTAGGCCTAGTGGCCGCGACAGGAAATGGCCCAAAACGCAACATGGACGCCTCACATTTTTCCACTGAAAACTGAGCCTTTATTCCCAATGTGGGTAGCTCTAGATTTTGGGCACTAGCTCAGCCGACACCCAGGGAAATCAAGCAAACCTGTACATTTTTAAAAACTAGACACCTAGGGATATCCAGGGTGGGCTGACATGAGTGGCTCTCACCACGTTTATTTACCCAGAAACGCTTGCAAATCTCAAACTTTGCCTAAAAAACACATTTTCCTCACATTTATGTGATGGAAAGTTCTGGAATCTGTTGTGAGCCACAAACTTCCATCCACCCGGCATTCTCTGAATACTCCCAATAAAAATGGTATCTCACTTGTGTGGGTGGGCCTAGTGCCCGTGACTGTAAACAACCCAAAACACTACATTGATGCATCACATTTTTATACCGAAAACGAGCCTTTTTCCCCAATGTGGGTAGCTCTAGATTTTGGACCCTAGCTCAGCCGGTACCTAGGGAAACCTAGCCAACCTGTACATTTTTTAAAAATAGACGCCTACGGGTATCCAGGGTGGGCTGACTTGTGTGGCTCTCACCATATTTGTTTACCCAGAATACGTTGCAGTCCTCAAACCTTGACTAAAAACACATTTTCCTCACATTTCTGTGATGGAAAGTTCTGGAATCTGCCGGGAGCCACAAACTCTCATCCACACGGCATTCCGCCAAGTCTCATGATAAAAATGGTACTTCACTTCTGTGGGTAGGCCTAGTGCCCGTGACAGGAAACAGCCCAAAATGCAACATGGACGCATGGCATTTTTCCACCAAAAATTGACCCTTTTTCCCCCAATGTGGGTAGCTCTAGATTTTAGACCCTAGCTCAGCAGGCACCTAGGGGAGCCTAGCCAACCTGTACACTTTAGAAAACTAGACACCTAGGGGTGTGCGGGGTGGACTGACTTGCGTGGCTCTCACCACATTTTTTTTTACCCAGAATCACTTGCAAACCTGAGCCTTAGACTTAAAAAACACATTTTCCTCACATTTATGAAATGGACAGTTCTAGAATCTGTAGGGAGCCACAAACTTCCATCCACCCTGCATTCATCGAAGTCTCCCAATAAAAATGGTACATCACTTGTGTGGGTAGGCCTAGTGCAACAGGGAAGGGCCCAAAACGTACTGTGGAGACATCAAAATTATCTATCACAAAACAGCCCGTCTTTGCAAGGGGGCACCTGTGATTTTGGTCCTGGGCTCGGCAGCCATCTAGAGAAACCTCCCAAACCCAGACATTTGTGAAATCTAGACACCCAGAGGAGTCCAGGGAGGTGTAGCTTGCATGGATTCCCCAACATTTTCCTGCCCAAAATCCCCGGCAAACCTCAAAGTTAGTTAAAAAAAAATCACATTTTCCTTACACTTCTGTGTGGGATCACTGCACCGGCACAAATTTCCTACCAGCCAACGTTCCCCTCGGTCTCCCGATAAAAATGGTATCTCACTTGTGTGGGTGGGCCCACTTTGGTTCCCCCTCAGTTATTTTATACGTTTTTAGGCTGACTCTGCTTTGTGTACCCACACAAGTGAGGTATCATTTTTATCAGGAGACCAAGTGCAACACTGGGTCATAGGAACTTTGTCGAGCAGGCCACTAGGAACTCAATGATTTCCTCAAGAAGAGGCACAAAATCTCTGAAGCTGCTTGCCTAGTGAAGTAGTGGCTTATGGAACGTAGGTATCCAGGCACAGCCACTGAAAGGTTTACGTAACTGCAGCTCCACCTCAGTCAATTTCCCAATAGTCCATTTTTGTATCGTACAATGTAAAGCAATCAGGAAAACACAGGGCCGGGTGAGATGGGCACCGGGAACAGTAAATACGACTCTCCTGCCTCTTTTCATGCTTAGAGCAGACTTTACAACGATGACACAGTCAAGCCTTTTTAGGTGTTGAAAGAATGTGATTAGCAAAGTGTCGCTCCTCTAGCCTTGCCACGTCCTCCAGAGCATATGAACTGGAGGCTGCTGCTTCTGTAGCAGTAAGACTTTCAATGACTGACAACCGAAAGTCAAGGAAAGGCATGAGACTTCCTGGTTCCTATGTTGCCAACTCGATCAGGTGGGAAAACAGTTTCTGGTACCAAGAGCGCATTGTATGGCTGAATAACCAGGCCATTCTTATCCACTCCGCCCATGTACTTGTTGTAATCAAGAATTCAGGTGGGCTGGGGAACTTTGGCTATCTGACCCCAAACTTTGATGGGAGAAGTGCTTTCATCATGAATTGTAGTGAGCACATAAACATCATGCCTATCTGAGAACTTGACTCCGAGCAGTTCGCTGTAATGCAACGCAGTGCTCTCAGATTTCTGGAGCTTCTTACAAACAAGTTCCTGTGGGAATACTTTGTGGCGACAACGAACTGTACTGCAATGCTAGCTTTGTACAGCTCACTGAACAGCTCTAGCCCTATATAGAAACTGTCCACATAAAGGTTATGACCTTTGTGAAGGAGAGGCTGGACAAGCTCCCATACAATCTTTCCTGGGACTCCTAGCCTGGGAGGGACTACAGTGTTGAGAGTGGAGTCCTTCCTTGTTTACACTCTCAAACTGTGCACATAGCCAGTCGAGTTCTCACACAACATGTACAGCTTGATGCCATTGCTAGCTCTTTTGCTTGCAATGTACTGCCTGAACAGCAGCTGCCCTTTGTACAAGATCAAGGACTCATTGATGGTTATATTTTTTCCAGGAGCATAAATCACTGAAAAGCTGGCAGACAAATGTCCCACGACAGGCCGAATTTTGAACAACATGTCATGGTCTGGATGGTACTGGGGCAATGCAGCAGAATTGTCCTTGAAATGCAGCATGCTCTGCAATAGCAAAATACGTTCTCTGCTCGTGTACAGTGTGAAAATGGGGGTTATCCAAACCATGCGAGTAGACCAGTAGGACAGCAAGGTTGGTTTATTCACTACCCCCATTTTGAGCGCAAGGCCCAAAAATATCTTCAACTGCTCTAATGAGGTAAAAGTGCCATTAATTGTCCAAAGGTATCCTTCATTAGGATTTCCAGTCCTACCCAAGTAAGTGTGCCTAGGTCATTGCCACCACAGAGCACAATCATGCGGTCTCTCAACTTGTGGTGGTGTAGTCACAATTTCTTCTTCAGGATTTCTCACCTTCTTGGTGGGTGATGTGTGCACCCAATTAGGAACTCCGGCACATTTAACAGCAGTGTTTGTTACTAAAATAATCTGGAAGGGGCCTTTCCATCTTGGATCCAAACAAGTCTTCTGAACGGGCTTCTTGATCACGACCCAATCTCCAGGATTGAGGTCGTTGCACTGTTCTTGATGAGGATCTTTAGTGGTAGCTGCAAACTGCTAAGAAACAGAATGGGCTACATTGGCCAATCCTTTGCAGTAATCAAGTGTCATATAATCTGTGATATTCAAGAATGCATTTGCAGGTACAGGAGGCAGACTCATTCTTGGCCCACCAGCATCTCATGGGGCGATAAACCAGTCTTCCCATCAGGAATACTTAGAATACTCATCAGCACCAAGGGTAAAGCATCCACCCATTTCAGAGGTGTTGAAGCACAGAATTTAGTTAGCTGAGACTTGATAGTCCCATTCATCTGTTCAACTATACCTGAAGCCTCAGGTCAATAGCTGCAATGTAGTCTTTGCTCAATCTGCAATGCTGTGCAAATCATCTTCACAACCACATTGTTAAGGTGGGTCCCCCTATCTGATTCCAGAGAAACCAGCATTCGTGCTTGGGAATCAGTTCTCGTAATAACAGTTTTGCTACTGTGAGACAGTCATTACTTCTGGTTGGGTAGACTTCCACCCATCTCGAGAAGACACATACTATGACAAGGACATATCCCAGCCTGTTGAAAAGAGGCATTTCGATGAAGTCCATTTGCATTCTGTTGAAAGGACCACATGATCTCCCTATGTGACTCAGTGTAACATGTGTTCTATTCCCTGCATTCATTTGTTGACATGTCACACACCAATGACAAACTTCTTCTGCAAGCATCCTGAACCTGGACCAATTTTGCCTGAAGAGTCTCACCATGGCATCCCTCCCTAAATGTGTGAAACCATGAAAGTATTATGTCATTGGGAATAACAAACTATCAGGTAACACTGGTTCCATCAGCTCACATCCATATGTCATTTGCATTTTTCTCACAACCTGCTCTGATCCAATTCTGTTATTCTGCTTCTGGAACATTTTCCTGTACTCTCTTTAGTTCATCCCAAGTATTGGTTACTTTCATCAACATTGAAAATGAAGTATCCTCCTCAGACTCACATGTGAAATTTCCATTAAATGTGCAAGCTAACAAAGCACAATATTGTGCTATCATGCTACCGAATCTGCATACCTATTTCCCATGGCAATATAGACATTCCCATGTTGATGAGCTGCACATTTAAGAACAGCAATTTCTGCAGGTAATTGTAGGGCTTCCAATAAATCTATCACTTGCACCTGCTCCTAATAAGGATACCTGTGTTGCGGGGATTCTGCACATACATAGAACTATGCGCAGGAAAACAGGACCTCGGTGTATAGGGGTGTACCAACCTACCACCTTAGTACCCAAAATCCCAAAACCGACTAGCTATAGTGTCTCATTCGTTCTCCTCCAAAATCATGACGCTACAAATGATTAGACAGCCCAGAACACAACACTCCCGACTCTCTCGGGAATCGCAGTAGCAAGACATACCCTTTCTCTCGCTCACTCGTACTTGTCCACAATAAGAATGGTCAGTCACTGTTATAGTTCAAAATGTTTATTTTAACTATCGTGCTCTATAATGCAGTATACAAGCCACTACCAGCAGCGAAATGCAAAAACTAAGAACAATTAGCATTGTTACAATTCCATAGAATATAAAGGGGGATGTCATCATATACAGACAGTGGAAAAAGGACTATAAGGCCTAACCACCCTCCCCTTGGTAAGGTGTTTATTATATAAAAGAAGATCTCTGGGCTTTGTCAGCAGACCCTATACCTTGGTGCCTAGATGGAAGCTTTACTTCATAGGAACCGCATAGCTCTTCTCTCTGGAAAGGACCCTCTCCAAGTGTGTGTCAGAACAACATGCATCCCCGTAATATCAAAGCACCAGTTTCCAGTAGCGCAGCTGTGTTAGCATGTTTTGTCTAGATGCTAGGGACTGACCAGAACAGAATAACAAGGGTCACTGTTTATCGACCTTGCACATCGTATTCAGACTAAACTCCAAGAACAGGCAGAGAATGCAGAAAGCAGACAGTTCTCATGTGAAAGGCACAAACAGAGTCTTGCAAAACAAAGTCATGTAGTAACGTGAGCAAAAGCAGCTTCATGGCAGCAGAGCTCATGCTAACTTAGCAATGTCGACAATGACCCTAATGGCCATATAACACATGAGGAGGTCATGAAACCTCTTTGAGACCATAATTGTCCAAAATCGTGGACAACACCAAAACCATACTGACTGTAAATATAGTCCATCTCATTTGAGCAGTTAAACTGCATGCTTGGTATGGGAAATCAATTCTGCAACTTGTGCTGAGGTAATCCCTTGAAGCCATGAAGCTTCAACAACATCATTTATTGCACACACCGTGTAAGCTGCTTTCAGAGTACCTTCATTATTTCTTAGACATGAGTCGTCGACAAATATTACATGGTCGGCCTCAATCAGGCGTTCATCCTTAATATCTAGGTTTGGTGCATAAATCCGTGACATCTAGGCAATCATGTTCAATTTCATCACAAACAGTATCATTTATTGGCAGCAGAGTTGGTGGATTTACAATTTGACAGCATTTTAAAACTACATTGTCAGATGACAAAATTCTCTGTTCATACCTAGTGAGCCTATTATGGGTCATGTAAAGGGTTTTCGTTCATGTCAAAAGAAGCTCCAAAGAGTGTGGGACCATTACAGTTAAAGGCTATCCCATCACTATGCTCTCACTCTTTTCCAGATTGGTGCTCACCGTGGCAACCGCTTTAAAGCAGCCGGGCAGACCTGCAGCAAAAGGGTCAAGGGTAGACAAAAAATATGCCACTGACTTCCGAGCATCACCATGAGTTTGAGCCGGCATTGAGAGAGTGCAGCCCTCACTCTCATTGCAAAATAAGGTAAAATCTTTACTGTAATCTGGCATTCCTAGTGCTGGGGAACAACACAGTTTTTCTTTCAGCTCCAGGAAGGCTTTCAAAACACTTGTCCCAAGGAAGCGCATCAGACACATCCTTGTGTGTCAGCCTCAGTAAAGGCTTTGCCACTAGGGAAACATTTGGTATCCACTGTCTACAGAAGCCAACCATTCTCAGAAACATCCTGACTTTCTGTGTTCGATGGGGATTCATCTGAAGAATTGCTTCCATTCTCTCGGGTGACACCTTTCTAGCTCCTTTCTCAAATATGAGCCCCAGATATTGAACTTCTTTTTGACAGTACTGCAGTTTACCTGGTTACACTTTATGTCCGTTTTAGGCCAGGTGATTCAACAAAGCAATGGAATCTTGTTTACTAGCTTCTTGTGTTTCTGATGCTACAAGCATATTGTCTACATACTGCACAAGGACTGATCTGTAGAGTATTTGTAATGACTCCAGATTCTTTTTTACGATCTGGTTAAAGATTGATGGACTCTCTGTATACCCTAGTGGGACTCGGCCCCATGCCAAAACACTCTGCTGAAAAACGAATGAAACAAGGAACTGGCTATCCTCATACAATGGCACTGAGAAGAAAGCCTGACAAAGGTCAGTGACAGTAAACCATTCTGCAGTACAACAAATTTGGAATAAAATTAAGGCTGGATTTGATACCACGGGACAACATGGAACGACTATGTTGACAATTTTCCTAAGGTCCTGCACTATGCTATACTTCCATTGAGTTTCTGTAAACCCATGATCGGAGAGTTACATTGAGTCCCAATCAATTCCCTCAAAATCCCTTTCTGTATCATTTATTCTATTACAGGTATTATTTCTGCAATGGTTTCTAGAGTCAGGAAGTACAGTGGTGTTCTTGAATATACTGTATATGCTTTTAAGGTAATTCATACTGATTCTATTTCTTTAATCAGTCCAATGTATTTCCCTGTGAAATCCCATACTTCTGGATTCACAGTTTCCCTCAAGTCAGCGGGTAATTCTTCAGTGGTCATTAATGGAAACAATTCCGCAACTGTCTTTTGCTGAGCCATTTTAAATTCTATGTCTTCATCATGCGTATGGAATTCCACACCATCCAGTGTGCAGTAATTCTACAAATTAACTTGAACGACAAATCTCTCCATAATAGATTTATTGGGCTTGTGTCACAAACAACAAATTGGTACTTTTCTCAAATGAGCCTATTTTTACTGGGACCATCTCTGAAACTGGATTGGTAATTTGTTTATTTGAAACTCCTATAACTTGGATCTTCTTTTCTGGGAGGGATAGGTCTGGGACTTCCACTGTTCTGCCAGTGGACCCAGTAGCGTCTGTATCTATAAGGAAAGATATGGGGTGGCCATTCACCTCATCTTCTACAAATGGACCACTCTAGTATACCTCTAGGATTGCGCCAAGCACACCATCTTCCTCTCCCTCAGGCACTGCCATTGAGACGTAACAGAGTCTGAGTCATCATTATCAAAAACAGGAAATTGCTGAAAGGCATTCTAATTTGTGTTAGAGAATTGCTGAAATATATTTTGATTCACATTTAGAAAAGGATTTTTATTAGCTATAGGCATCTGATTCAAATTAAATCATGGATTTTCTATATTCTATGGGACCATTTGAGCTTGTGGGACCTGCATCATCAGAACTTGTTTTTGCATTGGCACCTGCATTTGTGGTACAGGTATATTTTGCATCTACACTCCTTTCTGCATTTGCCCATTTCCGTTTGCATTATGAGGACTAATCTACACTCCCTCTTCCAATGCCCGACCCCGTTATAAACGTGACAAAGATTCATCTTCTTCAGCGTTGCATCCATTCCAGAACTTGGATCAATTGGAACACCTCTACCTTTTGAAACACCAAAACTTCCTTGATTTCCCTGAAAACCTACATGTGTAACAACAGCATCTTGCATATCTCTTTGATTTCCTGCAAAAGAAGGATTCTGAAAACCTTTCTGAGCAACGTTTGTCTGAGCCAACATGAATTTCTCTTTAATCTTTTTCGGTATTATTTCTTGTTCATCAATGCAATATTTCACATACCTCAGAATTTCATCAAGGGATTTACTCTGCCAGCAGATTATACTTTGGGTTATATGCGAGCTGATCTCTGGTCTCAATCCTAGAACAAACTGAGATACAAAAATCTCTGTATTTCTCATCAGGATATTCTCTTCCACTGTGCTGCTGAAACACCTGCAACAACCGCTCATTGTACTCATGAACTGATTCTTTTGCTTCTTGTGTCGCCCGATAAATTTTCAACCAATCAAGATCTATTGGAGGCACTCTGCCTTTCAGGAAAGTAATCACTGCTTCATATTTTCCCATGATTACAGGAGATGTGTGCTATTCTCGCTGGTTCTTCACGTGGCCATTGTACAGCAGTCTTACACTCAGCCCACAAATCACACACTACTACAATATCAAAGAATGTATTCAAATCAATGTCAGCACTTTTGAAAATTTCACAAATCGTTCAACCTGACAGTACCACTGCACAGGTTTTTCTCTCAATATTGGGAAATTGCTCGTAAAAGCTGCAAGATTTCCTCTACTCCAAGGTACATGGACGTACACTCCTCCCGCTCTTTTTCTCAATGGATAAGCTGAAGCTCCTTCCTCATTCTGTTCATTCTTCCCCCTACTATCTCAGGTTCCTTCTTTTACTTTTCATGTTTTCTTGCCCATTTGTTTTCTAATGTTTCAGTTTCAATCCATTTACAAATACATTTTATTAATTCTGTAAAGTGCAACCCCATTCCTGAAGAACGCATTGTTTCAATTACTTCATCATCAAATTAAACCCTGTAACTTTTCTGTAAAGGAAAACTTTTAGAAAGATCTACCTCATATTTCCTAGCCAATTCAGTCAACTTATGTTCAATTTCTGCTTGTCTTGTAATTTTTTACACAGGTAAATTAATTCTTTGTCTTGATATTGGTTCAAATGTTCAAATTCTAAACATCCTCTAATTATTTCATACAATTCAACTTTTAATTTGGAAATATCTAATGCTCTTTCTTTTTCAGGTTCTGGGCTAGCCTGCTGCACTGTGTTCTCTGTTTTTTAGATCCCTACATCCTCTTCAAACCATGGTGGAAAAATCCTATCTTCAAACAAAATTGTTTTCCAGGGGGTTACTGATGATGTAAAAACAAGTCTTACTCCGTCTCTTAATGCCTGAACATATGAGGTAGTCTCCGTACAGCAATCTGTGAATTCTGAGAAGTCGGAATAAATCTGGTTGTCGGTAAACCTCCTACTGCCTCTGAAGTCATTTGCAACTGGCCTAGGCACTGTCTGTACAATTATTGGTTGCGGCACTTGCACCGGGCAGTGCATAACAGGTGGATTTACCACAAGTAGAGGAACAGTCTGTGACTGGGCAACTCGTGGTGGGCCAATCTGTAATACTCGAAGGGTTCTCTTAGTTTGTACTACTCTAGTGACTAGGGGCAGTAACTATTGTACTGCTAGCTGTGGCACCACTTTCAATACTATCAGTTGGTTTTGTATAAGGCGGGAGTCATGCATCCAACATTTCTTCCAGAATATCCTTCCCTGAATCACTATCTGTCTCATTCTCTTTTTCTTCTCTATCTTTTCCCTGGGTCTTTCTTTTCTTCCCTTTCTCTGGTATTTCTGTAGAAATAGCTGGATACAATCTAGTGCCTTCAACTATGGCTTTCCTCCATCTCTGCTGTACTTCATCCCATCGAGCATCTGTGTAATTACGCATTGTCCTCTTTGTTCTTTTCTGATATTTGTCCCTTTCTTTCTCTCAGGCAGCCTTTTCCCACATATTCAAGGCTTCATATTGTGTAGGTCTAGAGGGCGGCTACATTTTGTACAATTTTTCAATCAATCTTTCAATAATTCTAGCCTCAAAGCTACCATATTTTGGAAATCTTAAAGCACCTTCCTTCTCAGTGATATTGCACCATTGACGAAGCCATAAATATGTATGTAATCCCAATTCAATTGCCATAAATGTGCAGGCGTACCCTCAGGAGGTGCCTCTTTACCATCAGGTATCGGAATTGTAACATCGCCTTTCACAAAACTCTTAAATTCTTTAAAACATTTCATGGTTCTGGCTAAATCGCAAAACAAACTATTTCAATTCAATATTTTGTTTCTGTTCAGTAAACATCAGATTTTCTTCACTCCAATCTTGTCACAGTAATTTCTCTCGTACACAATTTCTCTCGTACGTATTTCATCTTACACAAACCAACAAAACTTTTCAAATGCCAATAACAAAACATATCAATTCTTGTTTGCTCTTCTAAAGAAAATGATAGTAATTAATCCACACAAAAGAATTCCACAATTGCAAGTGAAATCTCAACCAGCGTGAAATCACGCTTATCAATGCAGCTTCACCCTTTGCGCAATTAGGTTCTGCTAACATCAATCAAAATTAAACAACCACAACAGATTATTAGTATTTCCATCTCAATTGTGTGGGTGATGGTACCTCACACTCTACACCACAAAACCTTCAGACAAGAAATACCATTCGACGATGGCTTACTCAAGTGTCTTCTCCAGTTAATTCAGTATCTATCTATCCTTTATTCTTTATCTTTTTTCCTGGGATCTTAGACTACGTTGAGTCTGAAACTCTTCAATCTCTTTACATAGAAAATATAAACATTTCATTTATCAAACTATTCACTATTCAATAATACAACCATAAATACAATTACAATAAACGTTTCATCACCCTATTAAGATTCACCCCTCCAAAACAGCAACCGCCTTCATAAATCGCACCATATCAGCTCCTCAACCTCCGGGCACTGGATTTCAGGTTTCAGGTATTTTATTCGGTTAGACCGGGCACCACTGACATGGGTCTCCCCTGCATTTTTTGCCTTTGCCTCCTGTGTTTTTCCTATGTGTTGGACTCCGTTTTTGTTGGTCTAGATGCTTTGGGCACTTTGCCACTGCTGTTCAGTGCCAAAGTGCAAGTGCGCCTTGTAAATTGTTGTTATGGATTAGTGATTCCATGATTGGCATATTTGGTTTACTTGTCAGACCTAGTACAGGGCACTGTGTGTGCCCAGGGCCTGTAAATCAAATGCTGCTAGTGGGCTGCAGCACTGATTGTGCCACCCACAGAAGCAGCCTGTAAAATGTGACTCTGGCCTGACATTGCAGAGCCTGTGGGCAGGCTGGGACTGCCATGTCGACTTGGCAAGTGCACACACTTGCCAGTCCCCAAACCTTCCCTTTTCTACATATTAGTCACCCCTAAGGTAGGCCCGAGGTACCCCTGTGGGCAGGGTGCATTGTATGTGAAAGGTAGGACATGCCTTGATGTGTGTGGCATGTCCTGATAGTGAAATACTGCCAAATTTGTTTTTCACTATTGCAAGGCTACCTGCTCCCATAGGACAGAATGGGGAGTTTGTTTATAACATCGTATAAACATAACTGGCCCTGGGAACAAGGTTGAAAAATAAAGTTTAGTATGTCTGAACTCAGAATGTTAAAATGCATCTTTTAGTAAGGATGATTTTTACATTCTGTGTTTGAAAATACCACTTTTAGAAAGTAGGTATTTTCTTGCCTAACCATCCAGTGTGCCTCTTCTAGGTTTGTGTATTGCATGTCTGGCTTTTGGATAACAGGGGCTGGAGAGGGGCAGTGGTTCCAGAAGTCTGATGAGTCAGGGCTTGGCTGAATAGGCCTGGGCTGCATTTAGAGTAGGGGGGAGGAGATTTCCTTTCACCTGCATGGGCCTAGTCTGCCTTCAACAATGCTGTCTCCACCTCCTGCCAGGAAGCTGCACCAGTGAAGACAGAACTGGTTTTGGCTGGGTACAGACACTCTCTGCCTTCAGAGAACAAAGGATTTTGTAGTATAAATATTGGGGCCCAGACCCCAGAACTTTAGATCACGTCTGGGAAATCAAGAGGAACCTTTGCCAAGGAGAAGAGCCGGAGAAGCTGAGGAGGAATACTGCCCCTGTGCTGTTTGCTCTCTGGAGTTGGCCTGCAGTGGCTACTTGCTGCCAAGGAAAGGAGAATAGGACTTTCCTGTCTGCTTTGCCACCTGCTTGAAGAAAAAGATCTCCAAGGGCTTCAAACTGAGCTTGCCTCCTGTTCTGAAGTCTCAGGGACACAAAGACGTCATCCCTTCTGTCTCTCTGCATCTGGAACTGCTGTTTCAGCTGCCACAGAAGGAAATTGCAACACCGACGCCGGCGAGCGATGCCGTAACCTGCACCGAAGCCGTGGGCACCGTTTGTGAAGAGCACGGCGCACCGCCCCGACTTGCACCGTAGGCCTGATGCCTGCTGACGCCATGCCGCATCGACTCTGAAGAAATCAGCGAAGCCGCTGCCTGCACCGGAGCCACCGCCCGTGACGTCCACGACGCAACGTCCCGACTCGCACCGCAGCACCGACGCCGGTGCTTCATCAACGCGGGCTGATCCTCGACGTGGGTGACTCCTGAATTCATCGACATCGCACCGTCGTAAGGAACCAACGCTTTGCCGCCATCGTGACGTCACCTCCCCGACACAGTAATGAACAGACATCTCACCTCCCCTGCACCGCAGTAAGGAACAGAGGCTTCACCTCCCCTGGGTCGTAAGGAACCGACGCCGCAGGCGCCAACGAAGCATCATTTCCCCGACGCTGTGCACCGCCGTTGCTTTCATCAATTCCAAGGTACTGTTCTTTGTGGGTCTGCTTGACTCCGGGCCCGACGCCGCGCACCTCGCGTTCAGCGCCATACTTTGGGATTTTCATCTGTCACAACGTCGTAATAACTCCAGGTGGAGTTAGTTGTTGCTAGAAACTTTATTTGAGTGAATAACCTATTTTTAAGGATATCTTGATAGCTGTATTGTGGATTTTTGTCGTTTGGTCTTGTTTTGGTTTAGATAAAGATTACTTATTTTTCTAAACTGGTGTGGTGTCCATTTGTAGTGTTTTCACTGTATTACTGTATGTGTTCACAAATGCTTTACACACTGCCTCTGAGATAAGCCTGTCTGCTCGTGCCAAGCTACCAAGGGGGTGAGCAGGGGTTATTTTAGAAGTGTAACCCCCCTTACCCTGACTAGAAGCAAGGGTCCCTATTTGGACAAAGGTACTGACCTCTGCCAACTAGAGACCCCCATTTCTAACATATTCTAACTAGGGTAAATATTTATAGCTCTTTGATCAAAGTGGAACCATATCTCTGCTACCAGAAAACTGATTGCCGTTCGACACAGCCATTGGCGACACATGCACCTAAAGGGATAATTAAAAGAAAGAGAGCAATAGCGTGGATTGGGTCCAAAATGAAATATTATGGTTCAACCAATTTCAATTACCATCACTTACAGGGTTAAGCCCTGTTCCTGCGCTGCTCTCTTCTGTTCTAGGTGACGGATCTTTGCCACTGTATTATGATTGAAAGAGCTATTTCGGCATCACAAGAAAATTTCAACTACAATTCCAAGTTCAGTCAAAGATGTGAGTTTGGATAAGTTTAAAAAGCTTTATTCTCATTAAGAGATTAGTAGTTATCTTTTTATGCTTTTCTTGATTCGTATTAGTCAATAAATATTTAGTAAATTTACAAAAATCTCATAAAAGGTTTGGTTAGAATCAAATAGACAAATAAGGCATCAAGCATGTTCCATACAGGAGTAAAACCCCTATTCTAAAAGTTCAGACAAGAATTTCAGAGTTAGTAGAACCCATGAAGAGTTCAATTTCAAAGGAAAAGATTGATATTTAAAGGTGCATGAAGCTCAAACCAATTTTAAGCAGCGGAACTTCCCATAAAGAGTAGTTCATGAAACTCAGCCAACTCTCAGTAATTTGTGTAAGTGATCAAACAGTTGCAGTAGCAATCTGCAAATATAAAGACTCAAAATGGAGTAAGGATGAACAGAAGCAGCAGCAGCTACAACCATCAGTCTAAGACAAGAAGGTAGGTAAGGAGTGGAGAAAAGTATCGGTAAAATCATGTAAAAAGGCATTGAAACTAACTTGGAACACGCACTAATATAAAAGAAATTAATACATGTTGAAGACATTGTAGCAGGCTTCTTCCTCTCTGGACCAATCAAATGGCAACTCTCCTCTGTGAGCAGCTTCAGCTCTTCCTTTCCCAAGAAAATACATGCCCATTACAGAGCCTTATCACAAGTTAGCTACAGACATTCTTACATAGTTTAGTTCTGGAAACATAAGCCTCAGTTCCCATAGGCATCGATCACAGGTTGGCCTTCTAATTATTAAATGTTTCACTGCTACACAATGAACTATGCTAAAGAAAAGAAACATTAACCTTGCAAAATACTGTTTAGCAATGCATTTCATTAATACGAACAAGAAATATTGTTTTGAATGTGCAACTATTCTATTCAGGCATTATGTGAAACAGGGTGAGAATCGGAAGGTAATCATTACAAACAATATGCTGCTTAGTGAAATAATACATTTGATTAAAACCAGAACATTCTGCAGTTATGACGAACATTTCTAAGCATGTCACATTAAGGTCAGACTTCTCAAAGATATTTGTGCACAGTTCGGCAATATTAGGTTCACTTCTAGTTAATGGAAGTTTGCTTCCTAGTATTTCCATGGCCTATACAACTAGCTATGACTGCCCATTGCAATTTGCACATTTTAAATGCATTTAATTTCAGCTTTGAACTTTTCAGTAATCATTTTACATTTTTAACAGTTAATCTAAATAGTTTGCATTTTAATTAGTCAAACTTATCAAGAGTTAAGAGTGCTACATGAAATTGTGCGTCTTTGAAAAGTCAGCAACAAAGGAGAGATAAATACAAGAAACGTACACAACCAGCTTTTCTTGGCATATAAGCTGGGCAGAAGTAAACCAACTTAAAACATCCTCCTGACCTCCTTGTCCATCTTCCTGCTGCAGTCCTTACCAAGTGAGCAGTTCTCCTAGCTGAAATAATAAATTTCCTCCAAGATGGATCCAAGTTTCCCAGAATACCATAAAGGAGGAACTAACGATGCAGAATTTCCAGTTGTTTCTGTAAAGTCTTGGGCCCTAGGCCCACATACTAAAGTACTTAATGACACAGACACATTGTTCTGGTGGGTGCAACTGGCCCAGGGCATGTGTGCTCAGCCCCTTTTATTGGCAGGGTCACCTGACTGGTGATGCCTGTGTTGGATGGGTGTTAGGACTCCCCCTAGGTACGGGCTGCAAGATGACGTGTCCAGCAGGACATTACATTCGTCCCAAATTCCAAACAAAAAAGACAACAAGTCCAACCTGTATACCACATAGTCTATCAGTCTCTAGACTCACTCAAAAGGCCAGCATTGGAGGTATGGACCGATAATGCTGGCTGCATTAGGACATCTTTGCTCTCTTTCATAATTTAACCTGTGTGAGACAAGGTACAAACGCTGGTTCAAGTAAGTCCTAAACCTTCTGGCAGCACGCTGGCTGGATTCTTGTACATAGTGTGGAGTTTGCCCGCTCTGCTGATACTTCAGATGATTCCGGTTGGTGACAAAAATCCAAAACAGAATGCGTCCAGAGCAGGGGCGGCTCCTCTGCCAAGGAAAAGGAGCGTCGCTCCACTGCTCTTAGAGGAGTGAAACAAGGAAAAAATGAAATGATAATAACTTTGTTACTATCATTTTATTTTTTTGTATCTGAGGGGCTGGTTTGGGGCGGGGCTGGTGTCACATGGGAAAGAGTGGTGGCACACTCTAAGTGCGCAAGACTGTTTGGCCGGCCGTCTTGGGCCGGCAAAATAGTCATGCGCACTTTGCATGTTCCCCACCAGGCTGTAATACAGAGCCTGGTGAGGAACAAGCACAACCTCCCAGCCACTGTCGGAGCGCCGAACCACGGCGTTCAGACCAATCACAACTCTGCATTGCAGCATTGTGATTGGTTTAGGAGATTCTGGGAGGCTGTGTGCTTCCTCCTTCTGGGACTCGCAAGGAAGAGGAGTGACGGAGGAGACACGGTGGCTGTCAAAAGGAAAGTGTTTTTTTAAAAATAGGTTTTTTTTTGGACCCACCCCTCCATACTCTCCCTCTCGCCCCGCCATCCCCATTCCCTGCCAGCTGCCACTGGTCCAGAGCGTTGACTAAGTCCATCACAAATGGTCCATCACGAAGCATACTTTGGTGATGTTGTTAAGCTTGCTAAATATAGTCTTATCGGGCTGCACCCTGTTAGAGTCTCTGCTGCAAGGCCTTGCTACCTCCTGGAATCCGTCGGTGGGACAGTTTCAAGTCCATCTCTCGTGCTTATGGAGGCACCTTGGTTGGGTTGCCACGGGACTGCTTGTGGGCTGCACTGGGGCTGTGTGTGTGCCACGTCTGTGCTGCTGCAAGACCACCAGGGAGGCACTGCCTAGTTGCTCATGCAACCGCAGGGGTCAGAATGCAGGCAGGGTGAGCAGGTAGTGGCTGTTTGACTGATACTTCAGAGTGTCACTGGTGCTTCTTGTCTGTAAGTTTAACAACGGTGTCGGACGCCACTCTGGTTGTTTGATGCTCCATGGGTGGTAGTGATGATGCACTAGACAGGGGCTGGCATGATGGGGTTGCCAGCTGAGTGGTGAACCTGTACCACAGGTGGCGACGACTTGCTGTGACGGTCGCAAGCATTATTTCTTGGGTCATCGACATCTTGGAGTGATGGTGGCCAGGTGCTTAAATTCTTTTTTTGTAGAGGCATCTGCATCCTTCAGCCTGGATGCTCTGAGTTGCTGAGCCGCTAATTTCTGTGTCTGGACAGTTACACTGGGAAGTGTGGGGCAGAGACTCGGTTCGGGAATGCTTGTGCTTACTTGTTGTTGCTCGGGAATGCTTGTGCTTACTCTCAGTTCTCCCGCTGGGCTTGGGGCTGTGACTCAGTTTGCGCATGCTTGCGGCTTACTCCCAGTTCTTCCGCTAGGCTTGGAGCAGAGACTCGGTTTGCGCATGGTTGCGGCTTACCCTTAGTTCTCCTGCTGTGCTGCTGCCAATCCGTCCTTGTTTCACCTCAGTGGCTTGTTGCTTGAGTGTCTAGATGAGCTCCATCAGCAGTTCGAGTCTTCTTCGATGTATCTTTCAGGCCTGGCCTCTCTTGATCTTCCCTACTGGGCTAGGTTGATCGTCAGGTTACCCAGTGTTGATTGGCAGGTCATATTTACACTTCCTTCTCCTCTTTCTCCTTGCTGCTTTGGAATGCACCTTCTTTCCAATGATGAAGTTGAGAATTCTTGTTGCTAGATGTAACATCCTCTTCAGCTCGGTAGCATGTAAATGAATCACACCACATACGGAGCTCGGTATTACACGCCTTTATTCTCTAGAGTGTAACCATTGACTGACATGTACTGCGCCATGAATTTTATTAACCACACCCAATCACTTACGTTACTAGACTACGGAGTCCGTTAGTGACCATAGGGGTTTTGCGCTCTATAGTTTACCAGACACTACATATCCCCCTTTGTTAAATAAAAAGATACAAACCAAACATATATACATCATAGTTCCTCAATGAGTCATTGAGGCGCTTGAACCACTCTTCCAAATCTCGTGGTGTGAGGCTGAGGAGACACAGGAGAAACAACCGCAACAGGCACTGGTGAGCTAGCCACTGAGGCAGTCCTGGGGCTCTCCTGGCACTCTGATGATAGAGTCTCACTCCGGATTTCTGGAACCGACAGACTCCAAGGCAGGTGCTTGAATGTGAGGAATCTCTTGGAATGGACTTTCAAGGACAGTGAGCAGTCACCATGTGTCTCTTACTAGTCACAACTTGCAATGGATCGGCATCAAATGGAGCATCAGACTTGCGTTTCTGCCTCTGCTTGACAAGGACATGGTCTCCTTTCTGAAACGTAAGGTCCCGAGCACATCAAAACTTGCCTGCATAAGTGTTCATTCTGGACTTGTGAGATGAATCAGTGAGTCAAACTTTCTGAGCATCAATTGTCCTTTCAGTGGTCCACTGGGGCAGCTTGGTACCCATGGCTCTCCCGAACATCAAGGTGGCCAGACATTCGCCGGTTGTAGAATGAGGGGTAGATCTGAAGGCACGAAGAGCAGAATGAAGAACTGACTTGAGCTCAAGTCCCTCCAGCATAGCACAGTGGATAGCCTTCTTAAGAGAGCTCATAAGACGATCAACAGTGCCATTAGTCTGTGGCCCTAAAGTTGTGCTTTTCTGATGCTTGATATTCTAATGAGTACGAAAGTCTTTGAATTCCCGACCATTGAATGATGAGCCATTGTCAGCTTTTAGAATGGACGGACCACCCCAGGTTGCAAATATGCATTCTAGTCTTTCAATTACTGGATCATGAGCGATTGATGAAAGGTCTTCCACAAGAGGAAACCAGGAGTACTCATCTATAATTACCATGAGGTAATGGCGATTTTCAAGGGATCCAAAGTAGTCAACTGCAATTTTCTCCCAGACGAAACTTGGAAAGTACAACATGTTCAAAGGACGCTGTGTTGTTTTGGGAGATAAATAGTTACATAAATGACAAGCATGAAACTCTCTCTCTACTCGCTGATCAAGATGAAGGAACCAAACACGGTCCCAGAGGGCTAGCTTTGTGGTGACAATTCCATGATGTCTCTCATGTGCCACTTCAATCAATTGCTGTCGTAGACTTTCAGGAATGACAATTCTCAACCCTCGCAAAATAATCCCTTCTTGTGTAATGGACAGCTTATCATGCACATTCTTGAATTTCTGATATTCACCGTATTTATCAAGAAGTCGAGCATGTGTTCCCTAGGATAGATGCTTAATAATTTCTTTGAGGATGAGCATGTTCCTGTCTGCATTGGTAGCAGCACTTATTTGCTCCACGGACACAGCTGCAGGAGTGCTGGATCTCACAATAAATTTAACCGCTCCCACCTCTCAATGAGAGGGGGCATCTTGGCCTTTGGATTGCCAAAAATAGTGAGCAGTGCTTGGTGATCAGTAACAAACGTAAAATGTTTCCCATACAGAAACTCAGGAAAGTGTTCGCAAGTCCACACAACAGCTAGTCTTTCTTTCTTAGGTTGTGAGTGAGCTCGTTCAGTCTATGACAAACTTCAGCTAGCATAAGCTACAATACGCCTTTGTGCATTTGCATGTCCACTATGTTAAACGAGAATTGTACCCAAACCCACTGGGCTCGCATCCACAACAATCTCTGTATGCAATTTCAGATAAAAGTAAGTCATTTCAGTAGCATTTCCCATTGCATGCATAATCGTCTTGAAACTTTGGTAACACTCTCAATGGAGCACTCACAGTGGCAAAGTCACAGATGTACCTGGATCAGTAGCTGGCCATACCACGAAAAGAATGCAGCATGGTTACATCTTGTGGAGGGGAGGTAGATGACAAGGCCTGGACCTTGGCTGGATCTGGACTCTTTCCCCCGTCTGAGCAAATGTGCCCAAAGAATTTTAGTTTTGTTTTGTGAAGTTTGACTTTTCAGCGTTCAACGTAAGACTTGCATCCGTAAGTAGATGGCACACTTGTATAAGGGCTCTATCATGTTAATTTCGTGTGGCCCCAAATACTAGTATATCATCACTTTAATTGAAAGGATGTGTGACAGGCTGAATAATGCGATGAATTACATCTTGGAAAAGATTGGCAGCTGAAGACACTCCGACACTCAATATATTGTATCTGAATAAACCAACATGATTTGAAAAGATAGTAATGTACCTGCAATTCTCTTCCAGTTCGAGCTGATGATATCCTTTGTTCAGATCAAGGCGCAAAAAGAATTTGCCACCATCCAACTGGGAAATCATATCAGCAATGTGCGGACCTGGGTGTCGTTCTCTTTCGATTGGCTTGTTTGCTTGACGCATCTCAACACAAATTCGCACAGACCCTCCACTGTCCTTTTTAGGTACCACCACTATTGGCGACACCCATGGCACTGGACCAGTAAAGTGCTCAATGATATCATGTTTTAGCGAAGTCTCAATTTTTTTTTCAACAGCCCCTTGTAGATGAAATGCAATTCAACGATTTTGTTGAGCAATAGAACAAATATCCTCATTAATGTTGAGCTGCCCTTTCATTGTCTTAAGTTTTCTCAATCCATGAAACAATGATGGAAACTGATTCACTAGGTCGTGATGAGCATTGATATTGTAATTCACAGAAATTAGTCCCACGTCATGCAGCAGTGCTGATGCTGAGCAAAGATGCGCTTGACGAAAGGCCCTGAAGGACATAGAGTGAGGCTTGTACCTTTCTCTTTTTATGTTTCATAGTCGCCATAAATGAACCTCAACTTTGCAATGATTTCGATGCTGCACACTTGTAAACTTTGGTTTTTGATGGTATGCGACGGGGGACCGGACACAGTACATGGTACTTTTCAGCTGGCATGATATTTAGAGACGTACCACTGTCTACGATAAACAGTATATAGCAGCCATTAACCTTCACATTTATTTTGGGACAAAGTCCAAATGAATCTTGTGATTTCACGTATTGATTCTTTTCTGACTTGTATTCTTTCTTGCAAGAAATCAAATCTAAATGTGCACATCTTTTAGTCTGTATCGACATCACACACCCATCGTCTTCACTTTCACTCGTTAGTGACGTTGATGAACCTTTCGGTGGGGAATTTGATAACAATCGGCCTCTTTCAGTTTCTACTTGCCTCAACTGATATTGTTGTTTACTTCATTGGGCGTGACTGGAAAGCTTCTGGAACTTTCTGGCAGCCATTTTGTCTTCACGCACTGGCAGCCATTTAGTCTTCACAATCTGACACACTCACTTTTTCTCTCTCTTTGCAAACTGTTACAAAATGGTTCTCTTTACTGTAGCCTTTACATATCTATCAAATGGTGGGACATTTACCTTCATGTAGAAAGGAAAATCCACATCGAAAACACAGCTTCTTCTTCACTGACATCACTTTGCAGCCTTCTACCTCAACATCGATTCACTCTGGGCTCCTCTGGATTCCATGTCAGCGGCTTGTTTGTTGGCATGTTCTTCAGCACATTCAACGGTATTCGGCATCTGAAGGACTCCGACAGGCAATCATCTATGACTCTGAGAGGAATGGCTTCATTATTGAATTTAATGAACTTACAGTGTTTGATGAGCATTTCAAGTCTTTTAACAAATTCATCCATTGTTTCACCATCTCTTCATCTCTCTTGATTGAATATGTACGTTTCATAGTCAACGTTCTGCATCAGATTGAATTTGGTGTTCAGCATTTCTTTCATTTGATGGTACGAAGTTTCTTCACCTCTGGGTATTTTCTTTATCACTTCTTTCACTCTGTCACCTACTAAGTTTTTGAGATATTTGATGATCTTTTTGTCATCTGCTTTTTCCAGCGCATCAATGAAGTCATCAAAAGCTTCGATCCAGACACTCCATCTCGCACCAATATTCTGCTTCATGGCAACATCGAAAGCGGACGGTGGTTTTAGGAAGGCGGAAGTGCCATAGCAGGAGCTCTCTTCGGCAGCCATGGAAGAGCTGAAAGATTGCTGTGTTCCGACCGCCGTTCACAGCCTCTTTTGTCGGTTTGTCAGGATTCGACAGCCTCTCAAACACAGACCCTGTGCCTGCGTCTGGATTGCTGCACCTGGTGACTCTCTTTACTCTAGATGTTTGGTAAGTAGATGATTGTTTTTGAGGTGCAGTGCACTTGGCGTTCCTTCACGCTTTCTTACACCTGGTTGGCACTGCCTTTAGCATTATCGGCATTGCACTTATCTCGGCCATATTAGCAATTTCCTGATCGACAAGAAATGGAGCTTTCTGTGGGGCCTTCACTTTCTTCGAAGGTCTCGTACTGGCTGGAGTTGTGCTTTGACGCCACATAAGCTAACCGCTGATTCTTCATTTCGACTGAGGCGCACGTGGCACGCACGAGCAGTTTGTTGGACCTCGGCAAACTCTCTGGGAGAGCACTCTTGACTCTTCTGGTTGCGGGGTTAATGTATCCCCTATCTCATTGCCAGTTGTAGCGTCCTCCCCAGCCCAGTTGCATGTAAATGAATCATGCCACACACAGAGTTGGTATTACACGTCTTTATTTCTAGAGTGTAACCATTAACTGACACATAATGCATCATAAATTTTATTAACCACGTCCAATCCCTTACATCTACTACAGAGTCAGTTAGGGACCATAGGGGTCCCGCGTTCTATAGTACACAAGACACTACACCAGTGGCGGCTCTTCCTTTAAGGCGGAGGAGCGTCGCCCCACAGTTTTGAAGCAGTGAAAGAAAAAATAAAATGATAACTTGATGTTATTATCATTTTATTTTGTCCTGCTGTGGCAGCTTGGCGGGCGGGGCTGCTCTGCTCACAGAGCACAGCAGGGGGAGGAGTGATGGGCACACTGAAGTACGCATGACGCTTTGGCCGGCCCCAGAGGGCCAGCCAAACAATTATGCGCACTTAGCATGTTCTCCACCCAGGCTGCATCACAGCCTGGTTGGAGAACATGCCCAGGCCCTCAGTCCCCGTCTGAGCGCCAAACTACGGTGCGCAGACCAATCACAATGCTGCATTGCAGTGTTGTGATTGGCTTAGGGGAGCCTGGATGTGCTTCCTGTTCTGCGACTGCGGCCTGATGTGGAGGAGAGATGAAGTGGGAGAGACGTGGCAAGAGGTAAGTGTATTTTTCTTTTTTTTAGACTCTCTTACTCTGCCCAACCCCTCCCCTGTCTGCCCTGCCACCCCAGATCCGTGCCGGAAGCCACTGCACTACACTACAGCCTCTTTTTTGGCTAGGAGCTGCGTCATGCACCTTCTTCAGGAACGGCCAACAGGGCCTCTCAATGGTCGACTGTCTCGGTAGTCCATCCAACTGCCTCGGGTGTTGGGCTCCAAACTTGGTGACGATCAGAGCAGTTGCTGATCCCATTGTCCTCTTTTCTTGATTGCTGTATGGCATCTGGCAGGGACCTTCTAGGAGCTCCTACTCTGTGGCGTTCCCTCTTTTGGGACCTTCTTCTGTGGGCAGTAGAGAGCTGTGGTTCTGCTTTCTTTCTCAAGGTGGCACAGGACTTGCGGCTTGAGGCATTGCTGCCATCAGGCAGGGTTGGTGGGGTGTGGCATGGTATGCCTTGAGTGTAACGGACAATGTGGTCCTAGTGTATGGACCACAGTTGCGGCGTCATGTGCTTCTGTCAACTTTCTGGTCCGGCTTTGTTTTCCATGGGCTTCCCACTGCCTGGGATCATGACTCACTGTCAGGTGCGGACACTCACTATGGCGGCAATGAGATATGTAAAATCAGTCTCTTTAATGGGTAGCACTGGGCAGATTGCACTTCATGTTCTGGGTGTTCTCTTGTGTAGCCTCCACTCCTTCGTCGCACAGAGGCCGGGGTTGGAGAACTCTCCTGCTTTTAGCGGGCACTTAATGATTAATATTACAATATATATATCAGCACAATCGCAGTTAAATGGGGGTACAGAAATGTCAGAGAAAGAAGGACATGTAACACAGAGTGTGTAGAGAAACAAGCTGTTTTATATATAGAAATTCACATTTGTTATACATTTTCAGTGCTGAGTGTCCCAACTGAAAAAAGGTGAAACCTATGAGTATCGATTGTGACTTTTGTGATATAAAAACAAGGTTTCAATGTTGTTACAGAAACGACCATTCAATGGATACACAATAAATGTTAGAAGCCTCCTAGTATAATAGTAGGGACTGGGAATTGGTTCGCTTCAAGTTGTCGACGATGTTTCGACCCAGCTAACAATGTGGGGTCTCATCAGGACCTATCAATGTAGGGACACCTGAAAGATGATAATCAATGTATCAATTAAAGGCATTGTAAGGGAGGACAGTTTCTACCTGATTTTCTGAACACAACCAGTGTCATACCTGTGGATGACTGACAGTTAGTGTGGTGAACACCTGTGGGAGTGAGGGGTAGTCAAGGATACTCACATAGGGCCCGGCCGGGCACTGTGTGGAAAAATAAAAATGAAGGGATTAATTACATTGGGATTGTATATTACAAGAATATGCCATTTACTAGCATAAGGGTGTGTGTCACTTACCCTATGGAGGGGCGGGTACTGACAGTCAATGGTATTTGATGTAGTCAGGGTTAAAATCCTATATCCAGAAGACAGTGTCTGAAATAATATCATAACACCCTATTAGAGACATTGTGGCAAGGTGCTGTAGTCAAGAAAGAGTTAAGTGCTCAGGGGCTCTCTTACTGCGTGTTTGGACAAAGCCAAGGATAATTGGGGAGCCTTGAATTACTGCGACGTCAATCCCTTTCTGTAGTGAATCCTACAATACATGAAGCATTCATGAATATGTGTGCAGATTCAAACTACTAAGAAGGAGACCTGCGAGTACAGTTACATCTCTTACCAGTGTGGAAAAATCCAATATGAGATGCAGAGTCAACCTGCTGTGGGAAATATTCACACTGTGACTCCCAGGAGAACTGCTCTCGTCTGTCTCTGCTTGGTTAATGGCAAGACCTATCGCTGCTCTTCGATCATGATTTATAGTCCACCTGCGCGCTCTGCTGGCCATTGGAGGCGCATGCGGGCAGACCTTGCTAGAGGATAAACCTATCCTTGGCATTTGTTTTCCAAAGGCGAAATGTTAAATGTTACACTTCACCGGGTAATGTGACACATTCTAGAAATATGTTTAAGTGGTACAAAGGAGGGTTAGAGATTAAATCATACTTAACCGGCTTGAGTCAGGAATACCGGCGTGTGACGCCGGGACCTGGATGTTTTCTATGTTTATTAAGCACGGTTTGTGGCCCATCTTTATAAATATATTCAGCTCACAAGGAGTACGTGGTAATCAAGGAACTGTTTAAGACTTCAAATAAAACCATGAATGGGCGCAACTTCGATAATTTCACCTTGACTCATACCAGATCTCATTAGTGGACTAGTGAAATACAGGCAGAACGAGTCCAGCTTTATGCAATGTAAATGCATGAAATTATATTTGTTCTCACCCAAAACAGACAGCAAGGTGAAGGCCTTTCCACAGATGGAGTCATATATTGGCCAGGGTAGTCTCAATTGGTTGTGGTTCGTAATGAATCTTTTTTCTATGTCTATTAATGCTATTGTCATGGCTGGTGGAGGAATTCCAGCTGTTAGTGAAGTAAAAACCTTTCAAGTGACATGTACTTATTATCATTATAGTAACAACATAAAAAAACATAAGCTGATTCAGTATGTCATTATAGTAATTTCAAGTGACATGTACTTATTATCATTATAGTAACAACATAAAAAAACATAAGCAGATTCAGTAATGTCATCACAGTAATAAAGCATAGTTAATACGCATTCATAGTTGGAATCTCGTTGTGGCACATAATACATGCAATTTATCATACAATGTTGAATTCTAGTATATATAGGTTGCACAATTACCTATGAATCATAAAGGAACGACATGTAGGCCAATGCTAATTTGATATATGCGGTGTTATTATGAACCTGGCGCTGGGACCATGTGGGTGGTAGTTAGCTCATGGTACCACAGTCTGATGTGTACTTAGGACCACACTGTATATCCAAACATAGGTATACGCTAATGTGGTCCACTTAGTGATTAAGGGGATCGTGAACAGTCTGGTGTGACCTCAGTTAACCAAAGTGGATACAACCCACACCATTCTTCGCTCGTATTGAGTCCCTGATCAATTGACTTTGTCCGCTCTATCCCCAATGTAATTAATCCCTTCATTTTTATTTTTCCACACAGTGCCCGGCCGGGCCCTATGTGAGTATCCTTGACTACCCCTCACTCCCACAGGTGTTCACCACACTAACTGTCAGTCATCCACAGGTATGACACTGATTGTGTTCAGAAAAGCAGGTAGAAACTGTCCTCCCTTACAATGCCTTTCATTGATACATTGATTATCATCTTTCAGGTGTCCCTACATTGATAGGTCCTGATGAGACCCCACATTGTTAGCTGGGTCGAAACGTCGTCGGCAACTTGAAGCGAACCAATTCCCAGTCCCTACTATTATACTAGGAGGCTGCTAACATTTATTGTGTATCCATTGAATGGCCGTTTCTGTAACAACATTGAAACCTTGTTTTTATATCACAAATTCACAATCGATACTCATAGGTTTCACCTTTTTTCACTTGGGACACTCAGCACTGAAAATTTATAACAAATGTGAATTTCCATGTATAAAACAGCTTGTTTCTCTACACACTCTGTGTTACATGTCCTTCTTTCTCTGACATTTCTGTACCCCCATTTAACTACGATTGTGCTGATATATATATTGTAATATTAATCATTAAGTGCCCACAGGAACCATTGTTTTTTTTTTGTCTAAATTGTAAGTACCCTGGTTCCATGTGAGTAGGGTGTCCCTTGTGTTTTCTTACACGACTCCTGCTTTTAGCTGCTCAGCTTCTCCAATTCTCTTCTCACCTCAGGGGCACTAGGCTTCAGGAAGGGTTATGGCACAGTCAGTGGGGACTGACCGGTACTGTGACACTTCAATGGCGCGGTATCCATGCTATGCCTCCAATACGTATCTGAGCGCTCTGGCCGCCCCGCAGGCAGAGTTGTTCCTCATCTGGCCATGACCTAGTGGGGCCTCATCTCTCTCTGCTCTCTTGCTCCTCTGAGGTCTCCGTTGACCCCGAGTTGGGCCTTTCATCTTGGGAACTTTGACTGCAGCTTCTTCTGCAAAGCTGTGCCCATGTATTCTACTGGCTATGTGTTGGTGCAGAGCCTGCCTCAGTGAGGGTTACTTGCCTGGTAGTGTTTATCCCTCCCCTCTTGTCAGTCTGTGGGCTCTGTCTCTGGCAGACTGGTCCTGCAGCTCTGCTTAGAGGCTGTTGGCAGGAGGTGGACTGGTTCAGTACTTCTTCCTTCCCGTGTGGGCAGCAATCTCTCAGGCCTTGCTGTAACTGATGGACTGTGCTGAAGGCTGTGTGGTGATGGGTATGGCTGTGAAGTTCTCTTAGTAGGAGGCTGGTCAGACCAGCAAAACGTTCCTGAGCAGAGCCTACAGATCGATTTTGGCCTCTTGTAAACTCAGTCGCTTGTCTGCCTCTCTTTGCCCCAGGCCACTTGTTCTTCGCTGTTGGGCAGTACGGATGCATACTGTAGTCTTGTCAATACCTATGGCCCAACAAGTCTGTGATATATTTTCAGGTTGTGCCACATTGAGTTAGTGCTCCCAGTCTCTCTTTTATTTAGCCTGGTATGCCCTGGTTAAGCTGGTGCTATTTGAGGCACTGGTGGGCCTGCTCACTTCTTAGGAGCTTTGAGCTGTTTTATTTCTGCCAATGGCGTCTTTAGTGGCATGCCATTGTTCCTTCCTTAGTTGCGATCTGAGGTACACCCTGTGGCCTTAGCTGACTTGTAACGCCATCAGGCACACCTCTCCAGGCAGGTGGGGCAGATGGGGAGACAGTGTCGGGGACAGGTTTTAGAACAGTCCTTATCACCAATGTAAAGTCGTGGGGCCTAGGCCCATATGCTAAAGTAATGAATCACACAGACACATTGTTCTGATGGGTGCAACAGGCCAGGGCACATGCGCCCGGCCCCTTTTATTGGCAGGGTCGCCTGACTGGTGACGCTTGTGTTCAATGGGTGTGGGGTGGGTGTTAGGTCTACCCTTAGGGAGGGGCTGCAATGTGTTCAGCAGGACACTACAGTTTCTTTCTGAGAAGTATGGACACCATTACCTGCTGCAGTTACGTTTATTTCAATTTTTGTGGGGCCCCTGCCAGTCACAAGTCCAGGTTTCAGCCATCTGGTTCCTCAAGTTTGACTCCTCTAAAAGCCTGACTATGCCGCACTGCCAGTGGGGGATCGATTTCTGTTCTTTCGAGAGGAATGGGATAAGTCGATAACAGATGCCTGGGCTCTTCAGACTGTTTCGGAGGGTTATTGAATCGACTTTTCCATCCTGCCTCACAACAGCTTTTGTCAAACTCCTCAGCCAAGACATCCAATGCTTTCTGGAGTTCAGGTCCTTCTCTAAAGTCAGCAGTTATTATGCCAGTTCCTCTGGGGGAACAGGGCTTGGCGTTTATTCCATTCTCTTCTTGGTGAATAAAGTGTTAGGAGACTATCGCCCAGTACTGGACCTCAAAGGGGTGAAACATTTCACTCCTCATCGTTCGTTCAAGATGGTAACAATTAAGCTATCTTGCACCTAGTCCCTAAAGGAGACATTTTGGCAATCCCTGGACATGATGAATGCTTATCTGCATGTGCCGAGTTTTCCTCTGCAGTAGAAATTCTTGCGGTTTGACATCAACAGGAACCATTATCAGCTCTGAGTCCTTCCTTTCAGCCTTTCCTTAGCTCAAAGGTATTATACCATGCTCTTGGTACCCTTGGTGGGTATTTTACATTCTCAAGGTATTAAGGGATACCCTATCTTGATGACTGGTTGATTGTACCTGCTTCTCTTCCTAAAGCAACAGATCGTGTGCAACAGGTCTGCAACCTTCTGATGAGATTTGAATTCCTTCTCAACTACAGTCACACCTCCATCCTTCTCAGACAAAGCAGTCCCTGGGAACTTTGTTTCGAACAGATCTGGGTAGGTCTTCTTGACCGAAGGAACAACCTGATATCACATCTGTCCTTCCTACTATCTTAATTCTCTGCACCAGCGAGACTTTGGTTGTGGAGCCAGAGAGAGATTGATTCGACATTGGCATTCTTCTGTGGAGCCAGCTTCAATTGTATTATCCCTTAGTCCACCACCTTTTACAGTTTTGGAACCATCTGTCGCAAATTTACGAGGCTCAAGTTCTGATTACGCTTTGCATCTCTCAGGATCTACAATGGTGGCTCTCTCCTCAGAATCTAGACAAAGGATTCCTTCTGAATCCTCCAACATCCTCAATCCTCACCATAGATGCTAGTGGGGTGGAGAGAAATTTGGGAGGGTCAGCAAGCCCAGGGCAAATTGAACTCCTTAGAATGGCTTCAGTCTTCCAACTGGAAGAAGCTAGCAGCTGTGTGGAAAGCTCTCCTTTGGTTTTCTCCGCTTCTTCATTTCCCATGTCTTCAGACAGGCAATCAGGTAGTCAGGGAACATACCAAATGTCAGGGGGGTATGAATCTCCATCTATATCTCCTTTCTCTGAAGACCAGCCTTTGAGCAGAGAAACATCTGTTTCATCTCTCAGCAGTTATCTCCAGGGAAATGAGAATGGACCTGCTGACTACCTGAGCTGGAGATTTCCTTCTCGATTCTTCCCTGCCTTTGTCCAAGTCTTTTCAATCAAACTTTCCAGAGGTTCAGCATTCTATGGTTAGATCTTTTCACCAAGGAGGAGAACTTTCTTCCTCCTCGTTTTTGCAGTCTGACTCTCTCCGGGAATGCCTGGGCTCTAGATGCCTTATCCATCACCTGGCCTCTGGGACTTCTCTACGCATTTCCTCCCTTCCCCTTAATCTCAAAGGTGTTGAAAAAGATTCATCATGTGAGCAGGGTTGTTCCTCAGAGGTGGTTGAATCCATTCAATCGTACAGGAGACCTTCTACCAGGGAAGATTACTCTTGCCATTGGCGGAACTTCGAAAATATATGTTGAGACAGGGGTCTATCTCCTGTTTCTTGTGATCTTTTCAGAATTCTGTATTTTTTAAAAGAAGGTTTCTCTTTATGTTTGGCTGTTTCCACGTTGCTTCCATTTCTGTGCCACGGCCTCACAGCTTTAAGGTCTTTCTTTCTGCATAGGCCAGCTACCCGCTGTACTGTTCCATCCTCGGACTTCCCTTTAGTACACCATGCTTTGATGTTTAGTCCTTCTAAGCCCTTACAGTTTGTGGACCTTAAATTCCTTTCAGTGAATGCTCTGTTCCTAGTAGCTATTTGTTCAGGATGGAGCATTGGGGAGATAGGTGCTCTTCTCGCTTCTCCTCCATTTCTGTGACTTTGTGATGCAAAGATTATTCTCAGGCTCAATCCTCTTTTTCTTCTAAAGGTTTCTTCTCAGTTCCACTGCGAAGCGGACATAGCCTTACCTGTTTTTTATTCCAAACCGACCTCTTTAGATTAACAGAATCTTCATTCTCTAGATATCCATAGAGCTATGTCAGCTTATCTTCAGCATACTCATTCCTTTCGCAAAACTGATTCCTTGTTTGTTACCTATGGCATTGCAGGGAGGGGTCTCCGCCCCTCATCTTCAACTCCTTCAAGATGGATTAAGATGGCAATTATCCCTGCTTATGAGGTTTTAATAGTCAGCCTGCCTTCTTCTATTCAATCTAAGTCTACACAGGGCCTGGCCTCTTCATGGGTAATGTTTAAGGGTGTCTCATTAAAAGACATTTGCAATGAAGCCGCGTGGGCTCCCCCCCCACACTTTAATGATGCATTACTGCCCTCACATAGGGGGTAGGGCTTCTGCAGATTTTGGTACCCGAGTTTTGTGTTCTGTACATGATGTTTGATCTCAAA
Source organism: Calotriton arnoldi (assembly GCA_963921515.1). Lineage (NCBI taxonomy): Eukaryota > Metazoa > Chordata > Amphibia > Caudata > Salamandridae > Calotriton > Calotriton arnoldi. The sequence goes on along the minus strand of CAWUFW010000641.1, from coordinate 1,046,287 downwards.
ATCATTATTAACCATTGCTTGCTTGGCTAACTTGGTAAGGACTGCAGCAGAAAGACAGATGAGGAGGTACTGACCCAGTCTTACTGGTAATCTCCATTACTCAGAGTCCAGGCTTTCCTGTCACAGTCCTGAGCCCACCCTCCCACTCGTTTATATGACGATTGATCTTCAATTTTACATTTTTTCTTGGCTTAGTTATGTTAGGAAGTGTTCATTGTTAGTTCCTACTTTATGGTATTCTGCGTAGCCTAGAACCATCTTGAAGGAACCAGTGGCGGCTCCTCCGCTAAGGCGGAGGAGCGTCGCCCCACAAGAAATATAAAATGATAATAACAATGTTATTAGCATTTTATTTTTCACTGTCTGGGGCTGCAAAGGTGTGGGAGGGCTGTACCAGCCGCAGAGCAGGGGGAGGAATGGAGAGCACACTCTCAGTGCGCATGACGGTTTGGTGGGCTGTCTTGAGCCGGCCAAACAGTCCTGCACACTTTGCATGTTCCCCACCAGGCTGCATTACACAGCCTGTTGGGGAACATGCCCAGGCCCCCAGTCCCCGTCTGAGCGCCGATCCACAGCGCTCAGACCAATCACAATGCTGCTTTGCAGCGTTGTGGTTGGTTTAGGGGAACCTGGGTGCTTCCGGTTCCTGCGTCGTGAACGTGGATTAAGACAAGGGAGGAGAGCTGGCTGCAGGGAAGGTAAGTGCGTTTTTCTTGATCCCCCCCCCTTTTTCTTTTTTTTTAACACCCCTACCCCTCCCCCACCACTACTCTTCAGTAGCAGGGGCTACTGTAAAACTCCCCATTCCTTCCCAAAATTCAGGCACTTACTACTCGTCCATTTAAAGATCGAGAACTATACTTTTGAGAAAGAATAAGTCATGACAGCTCAACCCCAAAACGCTTAGGCAGCAAAGATGACCCTATTAAACCAATTTCGCCATACCGAAGCGGAAACCAATGCATGGTGACTACCAGAAAGCGCTGTGGGACCCACAGGGGGAGCAAAGTTCTCTAAAAATACCATTGCACTGTTAACAGGAGAGCAACAGGCCACCGAGCCCAAGTTACGGCTGATTAAAGCAAAGACAGGGGGATTAACATGGAGTCGCTCCATAGTTTTATAAATGTTGTTTTTTATCTTTTCTTGAGGGTTCTCGAAGCGTAGTCAATGTGAGAGGGCAGATAATTCATTTCAAGTGCAAATGCTCTCATCCCAGTGAGAACAAGTTTAATGGACTCATTTCAAACAGGGGATGCTAAAGCTCTCATTACCTGGCGCCACGAAGGCCCGCGCTGCAGGTTTGTGTCCTGGACGTTTTGAACCTCAGCCATGGGAGCCTTGTTGATGCAAGCACTAGCAGCGTCCACAGTTATACGCACCCTCAAAGCTGCAGCCTAATGGGCAACTATTTATTACATATAATCTAACAAAAAAAAAAAGCCTTCAGATAGAGCAAGGGTCATGAAGCTTAGGTTCTGTCAAAGATGATGTAAATACAGAGCTCCGTCAGATCGGCAAAAACAAAAAAAAGTAGATGTCGCTCCCTCCACAGTTTTTATAACCGATCAATAGCCAACTCCCCATACCTGAAAACGCCTCACTCCCCGGAGGTGTGCACTATCCCATGACTGGGCCGTGTTGTAGCATTATCTGCAACAGTGTGTAGTCATTCTGCACCATGGTCAACAGATATCATCAGTACCTGTGCTTCACCTGATGTGAAACACTGAGCATTACCAGCCTGTGCTTGCTCCAACCCTAGCTAGAGCGAGGGGTATGGTATAAAGTTTCAGTTAATGTCAATGTCCTGGCATGCAATAGTTTCCTTTTTACTGTGTTGGCAAGTTTTTAAGTGCCAACATTGTCAAACTGTGTGAAAAGGGACACACAAAAGTGTTTTACGCACAACAACACGAGGTGGTATAGTGGGGAAGCTAGAATCAGAAGGGTTCTCAAACTCCACTTCTGGCTTTGTTCTTTGCATTCTGGGACATGTAGTTTTGATTTTCGCACTCAACACTGCTTAGCCAAAAATGAAACTAAATAAGCAGTACTGGGAAAGATTCTGAATGTCTAACATCGAGCATCTTGAAATCTTGGACTTAAACACACTCCAGTTTTTTTACTTAAATTTGCTCTTCCAATTGCTTCTATATTTCTCTTAGGTTTGAATTGTTTTGTATTGTCATGATTTTAGGGCGCCCCTGCTGACATCTCTGTATTTTTTAAAGTTGTTTTGATTATGCTCAGTGCCGAACGTGCCGGTGACACATTAAGGCTGCATCAGACTCTATCCAGGAAGACTGCCCGTCTGTCGGGGTTTTCTACTCCTGACAGGAACACAGACACACGCTTCACCAATGCCGAGAATCAGGTCTTATACAATTGTGCTGAATTTAGATCACGCACAGGCCTTGGGCTTCGTTTCCCAGCATGCATAGCGCCATGCCATGCCAACCTCGTACACACCAACTGCTTACACATAAAACACACGCAGGCACCCGGGGCACTCCTCTGCACTCACAGTGCCTGGCAGGGCCTTCTTTTCATTGCCGACATAGAAGTATGCCTACAACGTACAAAACACATTCACACCTGCAGCTTCATAGACAAGGGCACTCTGGACTACTGACAACATCCAGAGTGTGCATATTGATGGAGCAGGGTAAATAAAATAATTTGTACCCCCCTTGGAAAATTAATGAACTTTTTAACAATACTAATTGTTTGAAGGAGCATGAAATAACCAACAAATGCACTTTTAGTAAACACTATATAAGGGTAACCCGCAAATTTGTTCAAAACCTAATTTATTTACAATTGTGGAGTTGATTAACCCTAATATTGTGATTTGCGTACTAATTAGAGTAAAATCGCATGATTTATGCTATGTAGTAGATTTATATTGTTACAAAGAATGCAGATGGTAAGTAAAACGGCTTTAAATGTCGCTTCTGCTAGGTAACACCTAACAGGGGTCTTTAGAATAGCGGGTGGTAAACAGAAAGGCTTATTTTCTTTGTTTTAATTTTGGTTGTGTTTGTTCTTATGATAGTTCGTTCGGGCCTGTTAGGCCTTGCTGCGAAAATGGCTGCCGAGTCAGATGAGGTCACGTGAGAAGCCAAAGATGGCCTCTTGGCAGAAGAATAGAGAAACTAAGTCACGTGGGTGCGGCCTGTGCACGGAGTGAGAGATGTCAAGGTCGTACTGACCTACCATAAGGAGGGTGCCAAGAAAGACTCAGCACGTATTTGTGGGGATGGAAGAGAAAAGTACTGAGCAACAATGGACTAACTAAATTGTGACCATCGAGATTGCAACAAAATGAATGGACAAATTGGACTGCTTTTAACCCAGAAGTCATGAGACTCATTGTATGTTTAACTGTCCCCAAAACCAGTTTGAACAAGGAGGGCGATGAGGTGACCATCACCACCCCTCAAATGGACCAATTAGCGTGATTCTTGCCCCTAAGAATTGTAACTTTTTGTGTGTAGTAAGCTAGAAAGTAGGGTATAAGAGGGTCTACTCTTATGTGAGGTGGGTTGCTCCTTTTGCTGCTGCTGTGGCCGCTGCTATTGATGCTACTACTGCCATTGGTGATTTCTTGCCATACCATTTTTCCATTTTCCATTTTTCCACCTCAATATTACGAAAGGACTCTGTCATTTTGGACTTCGAACTTGACTGGGGAAGGAACGAGATCGTTGCGGGAAATCTGCATGGGAGGTCCGATCGAGGAGGCATTTAGCGGGACAGTCAGTCAGTTTGGGAGTTCTATTCAGTGATCTGCAGTTTATCTTCTTTTTTGGTGAACCATTCCTATCTGCATCTAAATGGGTAATGCATAATTTGCTATTCTTTATTAGACTTTTCATATAAATGTTATTAATGTATTAAAAGTGATTAATAAACAAAGAATCTCACCCGTGCAATTGAGAAATTAGATAAAATTTCATTCTAACTTAAAATGAGTCTGTGGTTCTTTAGCTCATTAATAAGGTTAACAGGTTTTAAGAGTGATTGAGCTGGTCTTAATCACCATCAACTTATTCTACTAGTTGGTCCATCGACCAAAGAGCGGAATACCTTGATATTTAGAACTGACAGGATCAAAGTGATGTATATGATGTCTGAGGTATTATTCTGTCAAATTTAACAAAGGTATCCCGTTCATCCAGCAACACATTTCTCCTTGGTGTGTAATCCAGTGAAAGAATGAATGTATGATCAGCGGTGTCATGGGCCCCACCGACATATGGTTTAATTGACGTGAATATTTTACCTGGATTGGTGTCCTAAGGAGAAATTTATATTAGCTGCGCTGGATCAGATTTCTTGGTAGCAGAGTTATGGTTACTATAGATTAGTTTGGTGATTATTGATTATTGATTTATTGATTTTTCATGTCTAACACTTTGTGTTGAATTGTATTATGTTATGTGTAAGTCAAAATTTTGAAGCTTCCAGGAAGTAGGAAGTGGACACATGTGGCAAGAGAAGTCACGCGGAATTGTGCATTGTCTGATCTTCAAAATTGGTGATAACACAGGATTGTGTTATGATAGGGACATTTCATGTATGAAAACGCGTCTGAATGAAATAGCAACAGGTTTTCTTGTGAAACTCTGGCCTTAATTCTCAGGAGCAGTGTAGTCTCCACATGTGTTTTATCCCCAGAGAAACGGGTTTACCCCTTGCTTGAGAGAAGGGTAAGGTAGAGAGAAGTGCTACACTTATCGAACGAAACAGTATTCTTGCAAGATAGAGCAAACTATTTCTTTTGTTTAGTGAAAACAGACAATGGTAATGTGTTTTACGTTGTAACTAATAAAATTTTGTGAAGAAGAGAAAGTAAGAAAACTGCCGATAATTATTGTAATGGAGGGGTCAGAAAAGACAGGAGTAGAACTGACGTCAACAAAGACCGCGCTGGGATTGGCCAGTTGTGGGAGAGCAAAGAGCTTCTTTATTGGTGCGTTAGTGTGAAGACGCGCTGGTATTGGCCAGTTGAGAGTGACGTAGAGCTTGTGGATTGGTGCGTTGGTGTGAGACGCGCTGGGATAGGTCCGAATAGCCAAACAGTAGAAAGAACAGAGTAGGGAAGAATTCTTGTGTGTTGTTTGAGAGAAAGAACAGTGCAATATGGCTTATTATGAGTATGGTAGAGAGAAACCGTCATGGTTTGCGAAGATTAAAAACTTTTTCAAGAAGGACAAAAAGGTAGTGACTAGGGAAGGAGAAGTACTTCCTCCGCCGAAAACGCCAGCATCTCATATGATGTTGAAATATGGCTATCATACTTGCATTTGGTTGGAAAATTGGGCAAAATATACCCAAAACGATGGAGTATTGGCGTTTCCAGAAAATGGTTCGTTTAGCACAGCTGTACTTCGAAATTTGAGAGAGAAAATGATGAAACTTGAACCAAGACCTAGACCAACATAGTTCGAAGCGTTAGGTGAATGGGAAGATGAGATGTATGAAAGAGAAAGACACAGAGGTGCAAAGAATTATAGTTTAGTCCACGGAAGAGTATGGGGAGTGAATCATAAAGAAAGGATGAGACGATGGAGGTACGCTAATATGACGGATGGTTTGTTTCCTGTCAGAACAGTTGAAGAAGTTACAGGGAGAAAGTGTACGGAGAAAAGAAACATGCAGTAACAGAGAGGTATGGGTATGGAGGTAGCGACACAGAGGATGAGTTGCTGGAAGACATTTTAAATAGAAATCCCCCTCCATATCAACAGAATTCTGCGGTGGTGACCCCAAATGGACCACCAATGGAAACTGTAAGAAGTCAAAGTCCTGAACGAAATTATGAAATAAATAGGTCTTATGAAAAATTAGGAACTCCACAGAATACGAAGCCTGATAGTGGTAATACAGCTGAGTTAGCTAGAACCACAAGAGAATTGACTGAGAAGATAAGAGAATTAACCATGAACATGGAAGCTGTGACTGTGCCAATGACAATAGGGCCAGTAATACCGGTATTTGAAAATCAAAGAATAGATGAGCATTCCTTGACAATTCCACTGAACTCGAATATGCAAAGAGAAAGAGAAGGGATAATTCCAGAAACTAGAGAGACAAGAGATTCGGTTGGCTCATGTAGGTCAAGTCCACCTACAAATTTGACGATTAATGAAAGTCAGATAAATAGGATTCCTATGGGAACCGAGTCAGCAACTGAGACCCCAGAGAGAAGTGCAAACGGGGTAGAGATAAATAATACCCCTGTGGGTCCGACTCCAGAAGAATTAAATGAGTGGATGAGGAATTTACAGAAGAAAGATGCTGAACCGCTACCATTGGATGTAATCAGACTTAAAATAGATATGGAAGAGTTAATTTTAGGGACTATTGGTACAGATAGATTGAAATCCTACCAAGATGATGAACTCATGTTCATGTGTAAGAGTGTTACTTGGAGAGCTAGGAATTTGCATGAAAAATTGGAAGAAACAGCGAATGAACTAGGAGTAGAATTTGGAAAAATCAGAGGATTACAGAAACCATACAGGGTAGACTTTAGTGAAAAGGATATAGAAAATCTGAACACATCAGGACGATTAACACAGATACAGGAACTGATTGTGTTATTGAGAAGATGGGGAGATGTGGACAGATGGAGAAGCAGGTGGATAAGAAGAAAGGAGGGAACGACCGATAAAGCATCATTGGCTTTCCCGGTGAAGGAAAAGGAACAAATAGTACTGGAATATCCAATGAGGGAAACTCCAGGAGGTAGCTATGTACATGTTCCATGGTCCAGACAAGATATATTGTCATTCACAAATGACTTCCCAAGATTGAGAGAGAAACCCGTAGAATGGTATAGACAGGTAGAAAGATTTGTAAAGGTTTCAAAGGTGTTGTGGGAAGATCTGGATGGATTGTTTGAAATTGTAGTACCAGCAGATTTATGGACAGAATGTAAGATTACAATTGACTGGCCGAAGGAAGAATATCCTAGAGATGCAAAAACTGGAGCCCCAGGTCCAGAAGTAATGAGAAAGTATGAACAAGCCATCACGTTTTTGAAAAATAAGATTCCACCGAAAGAAACAGATTGGGTAAAGATTGATAGAACAACTCAGGAAAGTAAGGAATCTGTACATGCCTACTACGAGAGGTTGCTTTTGGTTTTTAAACAGTATAGCGGTTATGAGACTTTGAGTGAAAAGGACATGAGTCATTTCGTATATAGATTTGTATATGGATTGAAACCTGAAATAAGTGAAATGATTAAGCAGCATATGTTGTGTTGGCAGAATAGCACTGTAGATGAGGTATTAAGGTAAGGCTCTTCAGCCTCCCTTAGCACACAGTGACTCGACATCTCTAGCTTCCCCTCACCTTCATCTGTATCCACTAGCGCTGGGACACCTCCGTTGGGGGTAGCTGCGCGCTTTATAAGCATAAATTAAATAATTAATTAATAAAAAAGGTATGCAAAATATTGTAGTGATGACATCGAGTGTAGACAGCGCAAACTAAAAGAAAAGGCGATGTGGGCACAAGTAAAGGTTGCAGAAAAACAGGAAGCTCAGATGAATAATCAGTCTAGTGATGCAGGACAGACTAAATCCAAACCGAATATAGGTAAGGGAAAAGGTCAAATGAGTATAGAGGAGGCTAAAAAGAAATGGCAGTGTCATAATTGCGGAAAATTAGGGCATTGGAGAAACGAGTGTAAATTTCCTCCAAAAGCTAATACGGAAAATCAACCATTAAATCCACAGGTGCAGAATGAGGTGAGTTACCAACAGCTGCAACAACCGCAGGTAGTTACTCAACAGAGTCAGGTGCCACAACCACCTCTTCCAAAGAGTGTAAACCCCCAGAGATACAGTGCAGAGGCAGGATTCTACGGAGGAGAACAGGTAACAAAATTACTGCGCGCAGCTGCAGTGTCGCAGTATTGGTTACGGCAGGATGAAAATGAATCGGATGAAAGTTTATGACGGTGCTTAGGAGAGGAAGAAGAGTGCGTGCTTGACGCAACTCTAGAGGTAGATCAGTCAGGTCCATTTGTGGATGGAAAAGTGAATGGTGTAAATGTTACATTCCTTGTGGACACTGGAGCTACCCGTTCTACTGTTAGATCAGTGGAAATTCCAAACCTTCCTCTCTCAGGAGAATATATCCAAGTTGTAGGTGTTTCAAACAGACAGATTAAAGCGCCTCTTGCCAAGCCAGTAGAGGTGAAAGTCGGACCATTCAAAGAGATGCATCGGTTTGTGGTATGTGATTGCAGTCCTGTAAATTTGTTAGGACGCGATCTGCTTTGTAAAATGAATTGCACCATCTATTGTACCCCAGATGGTATTGCTTTCCAGATGCCAGATGAGGATGTCCTGTATAAAATGACAATGGCAGAACTAGAACCAGGAGTGAATGACATGTTTCCTGTATTTGATGCAGAGAAAATCCCAATTGAATTGAAAGGAATAGTCAGATCTGACGTATGGGATTTCACAGGTGAAGACATTGGGCTAATGAGAGGAGTAGACCCTGTAAAAATTACTGTAAGGGAAGGAACAAATTACCCAAATACTCCACAGTACAAATTAACGCCAGAAATTATTGAAGGAATAACACCTGTAGTTAATAAGATAATTGAACAAGGAATTTTGAAAGAAATAATGAGTAGCCCATGTAATTCACCTATAATGGGATTGAAAAAGCCGAATGGGACATATAGGATAGTACAGGACTTGAGAAAGGTAAATAAGATCGTTATCCCTTGTTGTCCAATTGTGCCAAACCCCGCTGTAATACTGTATCAGATTCCACATGATGCAGAATGGTACACAGTTATTGATTTGTGCCATGCATTATTTTCTATTCCATTGCACCCAGACAGCCAGCCATTATTTGCGTTCCGGTTCGGAGAGCGTATTTTGGCATGGCGCCGAATTCCTCAAGGGTATACAGAAAGCCCCTCAATCTTTAATCAGATCCTAAAGAAATCATTAGAAGATTTAAAAATGCCTGAAAAATCTGTGATGGTCCAATATATTGATGACCTATTAGTGGCATCGAAGACCAAAGAAGCATGTGTTACAGACACAATTGCTTTACTGAATCATTTGGCAGAAGGAGGGCACAAAGTGTCCCCGTCAAAACTGCAATTTTGTCAACAGGAAGTACAGTATCTAGGTCATAAGATTGAGAAAGGGATGCGAAAGGTGACAACAGAAAGAATAAGGATTATCCAAGGAATGAGAGCCCCAATGACACAGAGAGAGGTGAGAATGTTTCTTGGGATGGTTGGTTATTGTCGACAGTGGATAAGTGGATTCTCATTAATTGCAAAACCTTTACAGCGATTGACAAAAAGGGATGTCAGAGATCCGATTGAATTGAATGAGGAGGAAATGAAGGCTTTCAAGGAACTGAAGACAAGTTTGTGTGAAGCCCCAGCATTAGGAATGCCTGATTATGAAAAAGAATTTGAGCTGTATTGTAGTGAGAGAGATGGATGTGCACTCTCAGTGTTAGTGCAAAGGCATGGAAAAATGAAAAGACCAATCGCTTATTTTTCAGCTGTCTTAGACCCGGTAGCAAAAGCATTGCCTGGATGTCTGAAAGCAGTAGCTGCTACTTGTGTGAGTCTGGAACAGAGTGAAGGCATTGTGATGGGGTATCCACTGAGAGTATATGTTCCACACTCTGTTGAAATCCTCCGGACTAGAACCAAAACCCAATTCATGACACATAGTCGGCTGACTAGGTACGAAAAAGTGATTGAGTGCAGATAATGTAACCATTGATAGATGCACAAGTGTGAATCCTTCAACTTCGCTGCCAGATGAAGAAAATGTAGGAGTCAAAGATGATGTTGATCATAAGTGTCTGGATGTGCTTGAATTTTGCACAAAGCCTCGCCCAGATATTAAAGATGAGCCCTTAAAAGAATCAGATTATGTGATGTTTGTGGACGGGTCATGCTTGAGAACAAGTGAAGGAGTTTTAAGTGCTGCGTATGCTGTGTGTACAGTAGCAACCATAATGGAAGCATCATGTTTGAGAGGGATACGTTCAGCCCAAGTGGCTGAGCTGATTGCTCTGATTCGAGCGTGCAAACTGGGAAAGAACTTCCGAATTACGGTGATCACAGATAGCCAGTATGGCTTCGGAGTGGTCCATGACTTCGGACAGATCTGGTCCCAGAGGGGTTTTCTGAGTTCTGCAGGAACTCCTATTAGGAACGGTGAGTTTGTGAAGAAATTGCTTGAGGCGATACAGCTGCCTAAACAGATTGCAGTGGTGAAATGCGCTGCACACAAAAATGGAACTGATTATATTACAGTGGGAAACCAATTCGCAGATGAAATAGCTCAATACTGTGCCAGAAATATGGTCTTACTGAATAGGAGAAGAGAAAAAGAGAATGTTTCATGTCCCTTGCTGTTTACTAACACGGTTGAAACCTGGGCTGAGGTAAGACAATTGCAGGAAGAAGCAGATGAAGAGGAGAAAGATGGTTGGATAAAAGCAGGCTGCAGACAAAGAGAGGAAGAGGATGTTTGGGTTTATAGAGACGAAAGACCAGTTATGCCTGATAGCATGATCTCTAGTATGGCACAGATGTACCATGGACAAGCACACATTGGTAGGGATGCCATGGTCAGACTTATCAGACAAACTTGGTACAACCCGAAATTTAGGGCTATAGCTGAAAGTCTCTGTCAAAGATGTCTTACATGCCAATAGATAAATCCTGGAAGGAAAACAGTAGTGAGTTTGGGAACAATAGGACGTGAAGGAGGTCCTTTTACCAGAATGCAACTAGATTTTATTGAAATGCCCCCGAGCAATAGATTGAAATATGTCCTTGTGGTCGTTTGTTTGTTTTCTCGTTGGGTGGAAGCCTATCCGACAAGAAGGAATGATGGAGTTACTGTGGCTAAGCTCCTACTGAGAGAATTCATTCCAAGATATGGCTTTCCAGTAACGATCGAAACAGATAGAGGAACACATTTCCAAAATGAACTAATACAATTGATATGTGAAGCACTTGGCATTCAACAGAAATTGCACTGTGCCTACAGACCAGAGGCTTCTGGAGTGGTAGAACAGGTAAATGGAACAATAAAGAATAGGTTGGGGAAAATGTGTCAAGCCACAGGACTCAAATGGCCTGATGCCCTGCCATTGGTGCTGATGACCATCAGAAGCATACCCGACAGAAAAACAGGTCTGAGTCCTCATGAAATAATCATGGGACGAGCAATGAGACAAGCACATGTACCTGTCAACAAACTGCTGACTATAACTGATGATCTCGTATTGGACTATTGCAAAGGATTGGCTGATGTGGTACATTCTGTGTTTCATCAGGTTGGACCGGATGCAACCACTCTTGAAAGAAAACCAGCTCATGATTTGAGTCCAGGAGACTGGGTCCGCATCAAAGTCCACAGAAGAAGAAACTGTTTGGTTCCTCGCTGGGATAAGCCACGTCAAGTGATCCTGGTGACAACAACTGCTGTAAAATGTGCAGGTGTGAAAAATTGGGTTCATGCCAGTCATACCATCAGAGTTCCAGATCCTGAAGCTCGACCTGTAAGTCGACATCTGGAAATATCGGATACCAGCTCAGCATCCGAAGGAGAAGCTGAAACACACAGAGTTCCAGATCTTGAAGCTCAACCTGTAAGTCGACATCTGGAAGAATCAGGTACCAGTTTGACAACTGAAGAAGAAACTGAAACGATCAGAGTTCTAGATCTTGAAGCTCGACCTGTAAGTCAACATCTGGAAATATCAGACACCAGTTCGGCATCTGAAACAGACCAACCTGAATCTGATGAAAGACAAAAGAGAAAGACAAGAAACAAAGGAATTGATATTATAAACGAAGAAACCGAACAAAGAGACAGTGACAGCGAACAGCCAAGTACAAGTTATGGAAAAATTCCTCCAGAGATAGTTGAGTTAACTGAAGGAGACTTAGATTCAGACAGAGAGATAGGGGAAAAAGCGGAAGAAACCCGAGGAGTAGTAGGGTCAGAACAACAAATAGAAGAAACACAGGGAAATTTAGATTCAGACAGAAAGATTAATGTAAAAGCGGAAGACAAACGAGGAGGGATAGAAACAAATGTCCAAACAGAAGAGTCACAAGAAGGTTGAGATTCAGACAAAGAAACTGAGATCATAAGGTTCAAGGTTAGAGGAAGTGAAGTAAGGTCTGAGACAGAATCAGAAGAAAGTGAAGAAGAAAGAAAGCAAAGAATAGGACCAAGAAAGAGAACTTGGAGAGCCGAACGAGAGGAAAAGGAAAACGAACTAAAAAGGCCAAGAAAAGGAGACAATTGGCCCCACGAAGTTAAAAGACTGAGATATAAGATAATAAATTTGAACAAAGATAATGCGGAACAAGTAAATGAAATAACCAGTCAAAAGGACAAGGAAAACAAAGTGAAAGACAATTACAGAAATCAAAAAGAGTGAAGAGACCTAACTTGAAATATAAGTCACCTGATTGACTATACATCGCATTGACCGACATTAAAGAAGAGGATGACAGTCACGAAAACCCAGACGAAGGCTGTAAACAGATGGGTGAAAGTGAATTGCACCAAATCTGAAAAGACAAAGAAAGAAACCCGGACTGGACACCAAAACCGAATAAGACGAGAAAGAGTTTTGAAAAGAGCTGAAGAAAGCACCAAAAAGAGACAAAATAGAGGGTAGAGTGGCTGAAAGGTCATTCTGAGGTGTGGTGACACATTTTCTGTACATATATATATATATATATATATATATATATATATATATATATATATATATATATATATATATATATATATATGAAAGAAAAGGGTTGCCCCCAGGTAGAGTGCACACGCAGCAGGTTGAATCCATGACGAAAGTGCTATATTGGATTTCATGCATCATAAGCGACAGTTGGGAGCCGACGCGTTTCGGGCATTGCGCCCTTCATCAAAGGCATACTGTCACGAAGCGGCAACTACAAACAACATCCCCTCTTTTATGTCCATCACACACAGGTGAGTAAACGGCATGAGCCTGGGATTGTGGGATATGTAGTTCCTATGGTATCCCTGTGGATCGCCGCCATCCATGCAGCCAGATTAAAACCCCGCCGATGAAACCCCACAAAGTCACCTTCCCTCTGCACAGGATCCCGCTGCTCCGCTTGATGCCTGCCCAGGTGAGCAAGTCGCGGACCCGATTCTCTTCTTCCGGTGGTGCACTCCTCGACCGGGCCGGCCGAATTATGTGAAAGAAAAGGGTTGCCCCCAGGTAGAGTGCACACGCAGCAGGTTGAATCCATGACGAAAGTGCTATATTGGATTTCATACATCATAAGCGACAGTTGGGAGCCGACGCGTTTCGGGCATTGCGCCCTTCATCAAAGGCATACTGTCACGAAGCGGCAACTACAAACAACATCCCCTCTTTTATGCTCCATGTAAACCGATATACGGTGATATAAGATTTCACTCTTATATGAGGCCGATTTACGGTGAAAATGACTGGCAATAATGCCTGTTGGTTTAATAATGTGTTTGGCCAATGTATGGCAGAAATGTAAATATAGAGTGAAGGGGGAACGTTGTTCTACTGCCAAGGAAAGAGCTTGTTTATGTCGATACACGAATAAATGACGATTGGTTATCTAACATAGGCTTAGATAAACAAGAATACTCGTTTTACCATTTAAAGATGGCGGGTATTCTTGCAATGGATTGAAATGTCCGTTGTTGATTGCAATGATCTGTAAATCATGTGATGTGATCTGCCTTGAATGAACTTTATTTAAAAACGCCGCAGCAATGGCGCATTTGTAACAAACATTTGATGAAGGCGCTTGCCGAAACGCGTCATGTTTTTACTAAAGAAATTAAAACCGCACGGAATTTAATCCCCCGTGAGTGCCTAATTTTTCCTAAGGAGTGACGGAAAACGGAGCAGTTATTCAAATCGCGGACGCACCTCCGCGAAAAAGGCACCCGTACCAGAGTGCACCAAGCAGGTGCAAAGGAGCAGAATATATATATATATATATATATATATATATATATATATATATATATATATATATATGTGTACAAATCCTTCAGTCAGACAACAGAAGGCAAAGTCGCACTCAGGATATTTTTCAAAGCAAAAGTTTATTGACTGACGCGTTTCAACCTCACGGTCTTTGTCAAAGTCACTTCCTGACCCGGAAGTGGCTGTATTTAAGTGCTCATACAAAAGGTCACAAGACAAATACATAGACATAAAGAAAAATACATGGTAACTGAAGTCTCTTCATGTAGGAAGACAGACTAACATCACGTTTTGAACATATAGGTATAATAACCATTATTATAGCTCATAATAGTTTAGACAAACTATATCACGTGGAAACAGAACCATAATGGAATAAATATAAAAAGAAACATATACAAAACCCACCGCAATGGGATGTGGCAATCAGATGACGTTTACAACAAAGCCTCACTGCGCAAGTGCGCGAACATTTGAAAAGTTTCATGAGGCTGAGAGGTACACAGTGGCCAAGAAAACCACCACACCCCTATTAACCTGATACAAGGCCTGCCAGATCCCAATTGACAAGTACGGGTAAAATAAAAAAGCAACAAAGTAACAAAAACTAAAGCATAAAGCTAAATGAAAACAAAAGAAAAAGAGCACTATTAAAACCCACCCTAGGTGCTATACAGGGGAAGAGTGGAGTGGGAGAAACCGTAAATTCAAGCAGCCGCTTGAAAAAATGAATTACAGTGCGGCTATTACGCCGATATAGCAATTTGGATGCTAGAAGATGATAAGGAAACAGATCAATCTAGGAGGAGAAACTAAATAAGGCCAGAAAAATAGCAGAAGTGAAGGAAAAGGAAATAAGCCGTTTAGGCACATTACGTTGGAAAACAGCAATTAAATAGAAATTGAACCCAGGTTAGGAGAGGCAAGATAACAATATATACAGTGTCCTAAGGATATTTTGAGGGCACCAATTGTATATAGTATCTTTTCTAGCCTAAATGGACATGAAGGTCTTCCTCACAATTGAGGCCTCCGAGGGTCTTGCTTCGCAGGCGGATAATGTACTCCGATTCCAGGCGCCTAAGATTTCTTTCACGGTCACCTCCTCGGGGATGTACTGGGACCCTGTCAATTCCAAAATAGGAAAGTTTAGAAGAGACATCAGCTGTCCCACCATGTTCCAACATGCAATGCTTGGCTACAGTATAGGTCAGATCCCTGTTCCTAACTGCGCGCAAATGCTCAAGGATACGCTTTTTTACCGCAAAGATGGTGCTGCCGACATAGCGCAGGCCACAGACACAGACAATGACATACACCACAAATTCGGTGTTACAGTTTATAAATGACAAGATTTTCTCATCCCTCCCCACTGGCAAAGGGTAGCTTTTCACATTGCGGCTGTTGCTACAGGCCTTACACCGGCCACATTTGTAAAAACCGGGGAGTTCCTTAAGCCATGTGCTCGAGCCGATGCTCCTATGTGTAAGATGACTATGTACCAGGGTATCTTGTAGGGATTTGGACTTACAATAGGTAATGTGTGGCTTGGGACTAACCAATCTACCAATAACCACATCCTGCCTGA
This sequence comes from Calotriton arnoldi, assembly GCA_963921515.1. Classification (NCBI taxonomy): domain Eukaryota; kingdom Metazoa; phylum Chordata; class Amphibia; order Caudata; family Salamandridae; genus Calotriton; species Calotriton arnoldi. The sequence continues at coordinate 1,030,656 of CAWUFW010000641.1, read as the reverse complement.
CTAAATGCCAGTGCTTGTTGACTATCCTATGTAAGGCTTGTGATGCATTCGAGAAAGTGGTGATAAATCTTACTTCCTGAGTTTTCTTGTTAGTGGTCTTAGGGACCAACAAGCTGTTTCTGTCCCTCCCTGCAGCCTTTTCAGTAGCTATTTTAATAGTTTGACCTGAATAGCCTCGTGTTTTAAAACGGCTAAACATATTCAAACTTTCCCTGGTATAGGCTTCAGCAGAACTACAATTGCGTTTAGCGCGGAGCAATTCTCCATATGGGATGCTTCTCTTAAGTCCATCAGGGTGATGACTCCGTGCATGTAGCACGCTATTCCCTGCAGTGGCTTTTCTGTACAGACTAGTATGTATGCAGTCATCCCTCACCTCAAGCTGAACATCCAAAAATTCAATGGTGGTAGCATGTATCTTACTAGTGAATCTTAAGTTAAGCTCATTGGTGGACAGACCTGCAATAAAATCATGAAGCAAATCCTGTGGACCATCCCAAATCAAAAAAATATCGTCAATGTAGCGGGTCCACAGGATCACATTATCCATAAAACACTCATTTCCTTGGTGCCAAAGGTGCTCCGCCTCCCACCACCCCATGAAGATACAGGCATAGCTGGGGGCGAAGCAGCTTCCCATCGCCGTCCCAGTGTATTGCCTGTACCAAGTATCTTCAAAAGGAAACAATTGTTGTGAAGGCAAAAGCTTAACATATCCAACAGTAAAGTAGTGTGATCAAACATGGAGAGTGGTCTATCTCTAAAAAAGTATTTACAGGCTTTAAGGCCCAAGTCATGCTCGATGCACGTATAGAGAGACACTACATCAATCGTAGCGAATACATACGATTCTTTCCATGGAATACCCTGTGTTTTAGATAGAAAATCCATGGTATCCCTGCAATATGATGGCAAATTACACACATATTTACAGAGGAAATAGTCAAGGTAAATGGAAGAGTTTTCAAGTAAGCTCTGGTTGGCGGCAATAATAGGTCTGCCCGGGGGTTCAGTTAGGCTTTTGTGAACTTTAAGGAGCATATAGAAAACAGGGACCATAGGCTTCTTGGTCATAAGGAACAGGAACTCATTACGTCTCAGTGTTCCTTGTCCATGCCATTTCTCAAGTAATTGATGGTATTGAGTAATAGTCTTGGAGTATTCTGTCTGGTTAGACCTCAGGTAGCTTCCTGAGTACTCCAACTGTCGTCTTGCTTCTGTTTTGTATTTGACAAGATCCCAAAGAACAACATTGCCCCCTTTATCTGAGGGCTTTATAACAAAAGACTCAGCCTTTTGGAGAGACTGTAGGCCCATTCTTTGAGCTGGCGTGAGGTTGCTAGCAAAGGTATTATTTTGTTTCTCCCACAATGTCACGAGATCAAAGACAATGCTTTCATGGAAGGCGTCAATGCCATCATGTAACGTCACAGGATTAAACCTAGATTTAGGTTTAAAATCATTCCTGGAATTGCGATCGACCTCCATCCCCATGTTAGCTAAGAGTTCACGATCAGAGACCCAATCTTTGCCACCCAGCTCGATCTCTCTTAATGTGGCAATTGTCTCAATGTCAGACATGGTAAGTATATTCATGTCACCACTCGTAGGTTCAGGCTGTGAGATCTCAGTGGGAGTAGCCCTGCCATGCTTAAGCGCGTGTGTTTTAAGGAGCTTCAGCTTCCTTATAAATAAAAAAATGTCAATGCGAGCTCTGGGAAAGTTAAAATTGGCAGTAGGGCAAAAGGATAGGCCTAATTCAAGCACTGAGCGCTCATCAGGGGTAATGCAATGTGAGGAGATATTGATAATAGATAAATTATTGTTGTGTGACTCACCCATTACTTGTTGCGCTTGGATCGCCGTTGTCCTCTCCCATATGGCGTCTCGTTTTCTTTGGCCTTCGCCTCCTCTCCTGATTTGTCTTTTCCTTGTTCGCTGTTTGCGCCTCTTCCTCTTCCTCGCGGTGGTTTCTTTCTTCCACTCACGCTTTCCCGTAAAAAACGGTATTCTGTATGGGAAGGGAAGGGTCCTCGTGCCATTGCCGAAAGACTCTGTTGTTCATCCGGGTCAGATGGCGCCTCGGAGCTGGATTCAGAGGTTTCCAATTCCCGAATCCTTACAGTTTCGGTTTGTAATAAGTCTTTCCTTGCTGCATCGTATTTGCGTCCAAAAGTCAGTATGCGTCCTTGGGCATAATCATTGCGGTCTCTGATAAACTTCCAGCGCTTCTTTGCTTTAATACCTTCCTCATACTTCAGTAATCTTCCATCCATGTCTTTCAAAAAGCTGGATATTTCACTTTGCGACTCATGTTTGTCAAGCATCTCACGCAGGGATTTAATCTCCTCACTGATTTGCTCTAACTCGAGTGCGGCATATTTCGCAAGAAGACCCAGCATATTTTTACATGTGGCTGCCATGAGAGCAGACCACTCCTCAAGGAGCTGCGGGTCAGGGTTTTGATAGGTGGGTGTAATCAGGATTCGCAAACCCCTTGGGACGCGCTCCACCTCTATGTAATTGTTGAGGGAAATAACCTCCCAGCTTCTGTTGATCTCCTTTTTATATAATTTTTCAAGCCTATATAGGTCCTGTTTCAGCGTAGTTCCAGTTCCGCTCGTAGACGTTCCTGTTCCATCACCACTCGGATTTGGTGATACATCCGTTTCAGAAAAGAGCGATTTAGCAACATCCAATCGCTTCCTGATTGCTTCACTCATCGTGGCAATCCAGTTTCACTGTCACCGACTCACGGTCTCAGCCAGCCCACGCTTTCCGAAAATCCAAGCTCTTCGGCAAATATCCTCCTCCGTGAACGCCTCCTGAAACAGTGGAACACCACTAGTCAGAAAGGCAAACGAAGCACCCCTGCCGCTTTCTTCTGTCACAGACGGGAACCCGCTGACCATAGGCAAGACAACTTCCGTACCGAGAGCTAGCAGCACTTCCGTGTTGCGTCTCTCTGCGGAGCGAAGCCCATGCCGTTACCCGGCAACCGGTCCCGACAAAACCCGGCTCAAAGAACACAGCGATTTTTCACAGCAGCGGCGGGAATCGGGAAAGGAAAAGTCCAAAGAGAATTCCAGCCTTTCATCCGACCTCATCCACCAGATAGGGTTGGTGCGAACAGGCGGGCGCTGGACCCGCAATAATTTGTACAAATCCTTCAGTCAGACAACAGAAGGCAAAGTCGCACTCAGGATATTTTTCAAAGCAAAAGTTTATTGACTGACGCGTTTCAACCTCACGGTCTTTGTCAAAGTCACTTCCTGACCCGGAAGTGGCTGTATTTAAGTGCTCATACAAAAGGTCACAAGACAAATACATAGACATAAAGAAAAATACATGGTAACTGAAGTCTCTTCATATAGGAAGACAGACTAACATCACGTTTTGAACATATAGGTATAATAACCATTATTATAGCTCATAATAGTTTAGACAAACTATATCACGTGGAAACAGAACCATAATGGAATAAATATAAAAAGAAACATATACAAAACCCACCGCAATGGGATGTGGCAATCAGATGACGTTTACAACAAAGCCTCACTTTATATATAGCTAGATAATAGTACAACATGGTAGACACTGAGAATAGAAGATCTAGGTGTGAGTTTTTACGTAGGTGGTGTAGAATGTGTTTTTATTGTACAGGGTTGCTAATGCTTATCTGGTTTATTTTAGCAATAATAATTCCACTTAGGTTAGTTGTAGAAAATACATCAGTAATAGTGAATGACACGAATAATGACAAAGAAGCTATCATAAAGAACACTGCAACATTAGTAGATAGTACTGATTTACATAGGGATAAGTCCATAACTGATTTCTCCAAAAATGTCTTCACGAAGCTATTGTATGAATATGTGGAGACAATGGATGTGAGAGATTGTTATGTCTGTGTGCAGTTACCTGCGTCTGTCACAGAAGATGTGACCTACCATCACCTTCCTTTGACGTATGGGATAACTTGTAGCGTTCTAGCTAGTTTATTTTACAAAACAGGTAGATTAGAATATTATTACACTGATATAGACACTGTTTTTGCTAAAGTTCCCGTAATACCTGAATTAAATAAGGTGAAAGTTGCAAAAATGTTTGGAGAATTTTTCTTAGAAAATAAAGATTTAATGTTAGAGTATATAGTTAGACACAATCTTACCTGTGAAATAAAGAAAGAGGAAAAGATTTTCTTGGACATGGTAGAAAACAGAAGAGTTAAGTTTCAAAGAAAGGTAGCAGAAGAAAAGATGAAAACACCACTTTGGGCGTTTGAAGAGAAAAATTATGACAAAGGAGAAACAAATGCAGCTATGGTTCTGGATTGGCCCCAACAGGGAAAATTGTGTATTAGTAGAAGTAAGACTATGTATGATAACTATTTCGTGGGTTCTAGTGAGTGCCGAGATACATATAAAATTTTAGGGGGATGGGGATTTAAATGAGGAAAAGATCCCGTATTCCCAGGGATCTATTATATTTGCGGAAACAGAGCTTATTATAGGTTTCCGGACCATTGGTATGGAACATGCTATTTAGGCCTGGTCTTTCCAAAGATTTTTCACGTGGAAAGAGGAACAAAAGGAATACATGAGATAGGTAAAACATTAACACGTAGGAGAAGGGAAAGCTTCTCAGAAATAGTAGGTGACATTTTTGGAGGAATGATACCAGCAGTGGGTATATCTTTGAATGCATACAAGATTCGGAAATTGTCTACAGTAGTAGATCGTTTATCAACGAATACTGCTGGAGGGTTCTTGATGGTAAACACCGAAATGGTTGCCATGAGAGCTATGGTAATGCAAAATCGACTTGCCCTTGACATTCTTTTGGCAAAGAGGGTGGAGTCTGTGGAATGCTGAAAGTCCAACATTGTTGCACTTAAATTCCAGACAAAAGTGAGAATATACAGAAGTATATAAAGAATATTACTGATTTGCACAAAGAAATTGCCCCACTGGAGGTTGAAGGTGTTTGGGAGAAACTTGGTAAGAGTTTTTCCTCAATGCAGAGATGGTTCACAGAAATAGGTAGTTCTCTTATTGGGAAGATACTAATACCAGTAACGGTGATATTATTGGTAATGTTATTAGGGAGATTAGCATATGTATGTATTAAAAGAAGAAAAAGACAAAATAGTGTAAAAAGAGAAAACGAGAAAAATAAAGAAAGAGAACGGGAGATGGGAGATGGGAGAGATAGAATTAGAAGAGTTAAAAGAGAACATGTACAAAAGGTCTAAAAGACAAGATGAGAAAAACACAGTCCCATGAACTAACAAGAAAGCAAGTGGACAAGAAACATTTATCTGATAAATTGTAGGATAGGTTTTTGTGGCGATATATAAAAATCACCAAAGGGGGAATTGATGGAGCAGAGTAAATAAAATAATTTGTACCCCCTTGGAAACTTAATGAACTTTTAACAATACTAATTGTTTGAAGGAGCATGAAATAACCAACAAATGCACTTTTAGTAAACACTATATAAGGGTAACCCGCAAATTTGTGCAAAACCTAATTTATTTACAATTCTGGAGTTGATTAACCCTAATATTGTGATTTGCGTACTAATTAGAGTAAAATCGCATGATTTATGCTATGTAGTAGATTTGTATTGTGGCAAAGAATGCAGATGGTAAGTAAAACGGCTTTAAATGTCGCTTCTGCTAGGTAACACCTAACACGGGTCTTTAGAATGGCGGGTGGTGAACAGAAAGGCTTATTTTCTTTGTTTTAATTTTGGTTGTGTTTGTTCTTATGATAGTTCGTCCGGGCCTGTTAGGCCATGCTGCGAAAATGGCTGCCGAGTCAGATGAGGTCACGTGAGAAGCCAAAGATGGCCTCTGGGCAGAAGAAATAGAGAAACTAAGTCACGTGGGTGCGGCCTGTGCACGGAGTGAGAGATGTCAAGGTCGTACTGACCTACCATAAGGAGGGTGCCAAGAAAGACTCAGCACGTATTCGTGGGAATGGAAGAGAAAAGTACTGAGCAACAATGGACTAACTAAAATGTGACCATCGAGATTGCAACAAAATGAATGGACAAATTGGACTGCTTTTAACCCAGAAGTCATGAGACTCATTGTATGTTTAACTGTCCCCAAAACCAGTTTGAACAAGGAGGGCGATGAGGTGACCATCACCACCCCTCAAATGGACCAATTAGCGTGATTCTTGCCCCTAAGGATTGTAACCTTTTGTGTGTAGTAAGCTAGAAAGTAGGGTATAAGAGGGTCTACTCTTATGTGAGGTGGGTTGCTCCTTTTGCTGCTGCTGTGGCCGCTGCTATTGATGCTACTACTGCCATTGGTGATTTCTTGCCATACCATTTTTCCATTTTCCATTTTTCCACCTCAAAATTACGAGAGGACTCTGTCATTTTGGACTTCGAACTTGACTGGGGAAGGAACGAGATCGTTGCGGGAAATCTGCATGGGAGGTCCGATCGAGGAGGCATTTAGCGGGACAGTCAGTCAGTTTGGGAGTTCTATTCAGTGATCTGCAGTTTATCTTCTTTTTTGGTGAACCATTCCTATCTGCATCTAAATGGGTAATGCATAATTTGCTATTCTTTATTAGACTTTTCATATAAATGTTATTAATGTATTAAAAGTGATTAATAAACAAAGAATCTCACCCGTGCAATTGAGAAATTAGATAAAATTTCATTCTAACTTAAAATGAGTCTGTGGTTCTTTAGCTCATTAATAAGGTTAAAGGTTAACAGGTTTTAAGAGTGATTGAGCTGGTCTTAATCACCATCAACTTATTCTACTAGTTGGTCCATCGACCAAAGAGCGGAATACCTTGATATTTAGAACTGACAGGATCAAAGTGATGTATATGATGTCTGAGGTATTATTCTGTCAAATTTAACAAAGGTATCCCGTTCATCCAGCAACACATTTCTCCTTGGTGTGTAATCCAGTGAAAGAATGAATGTATGATATGCGGTGTCATGGGCCCCACCGACATATGGTTTAATTGACGTGAATGTTTTACCTGGATTGGTGTCCTAAGGAGAAATTTATATTAGCCGCGCTGGATCAATATGCATGTAGTAGGTGTTACTAACAGGGCCCATCAAAAGTCAAACAGCCGGCCTTCTGTAAACCCACTACTGATATTGTCTCTGTTCCTAAAATAAATCCGTTTTCTGACTTTGAAAGTCGGAAGTCTCCCGCGCGAATTGGGTCTATTCTCTATTGACATGTATGAGTTAGCCGTGAGTCCCGAGATTCGCCCACCACTTTCAAATGGCACTAGCCGCCACTGGAAGGAACTTTCTTATTTCAGCTAAGGAATGGTGTTCTGTCGAGCAGGGGAACTGTTCACTTGGTGAGGACTGTGACAGGAAAACCTGAACTCCGAGTAATGGTGAACTGCTTTTCAATCAATCAATCAATCAATCACAGAATTTGTAAAGCGCACTACTTACCCGCGAGGGTCTCAAGGCGCTAGGGAAAAAAAGGGGGGGTGCTGCTACTGGTCGAACAACCAGGTCTTGAGTAGCCTCCTGAAGGTCAGCAGGTCTTGGGTCTGTCGTAGGCTTAGTGGAAGGGTGTTCCAGGTCTTGGCGGCGAGGTGGGAGAAGGATCTGCCGCCGGTGGTAGTTCTTCGAATGCGAGGGACGGTGGCGAGGAGAGGTCGGCGGAGCGGAGTTGGCGGTTGGGGACGTAGAAGAGGAGTCGTCTGTTGAGGTAGGCTGGGCCAGTCTTGTGGAGTGCCTTGTGTGCGTGGATGAGGAGTTTGAAGGAGATTCTCCTGTCGACGGGGAGCCAGTGCAGGTTCCTCAGGTGGGGGTGATGTGGCTGTGGCGTGGTACATCGAGGATCAGGCGTGCGGAGGCGTTTTGTATGTGTTGCAGTCGCTTGATGAGCTTGGCCGGGGCTCCCGCGTAGAGGGCGATCCCATAGTCAAGTCTGCTACTGACGAGGGCCTGGGTGACTGTTCTTCTTGTGTCTGTCGGGATCCACCTGTAGATCTTGCGAAGCATGCGGAGGGTGTTGAAGCAGGAGGATGAGACTGCGTTGACTTGCTTGGCCATGGAGAGCGTTGAGTCGAGGATGACTCCCAGGTTGCGTGCGTGGTCGGTGGGTGTCGGGGCTGCTGCCAGCGTCGTTGGCCACCAGGAGTCATCCCAGGCTGAGGGTTGGAGCCGAGGATGAGGACCTCTGTCTTCTCCGTGTTCAGTTTTAGTCGGCTGATCTTCATCCAATCGGCGACGGCCTTCATTCCTTCATGGAGGTTGGATTTGGCGGCGAGGGGTCCTTGGTGAGGGAGAGGATCAGTTGAGTGTCGTCGGCGTAGGAGATTATGTTGAGGGTCGTGCTGTCTGGCGATGCGTGCGAGCGGGGCCATGTAGATGTTGAACAGTGTTGGGCTGAGGGACGATCCCTGGGAGTACGCCGCAGATGATCTCTGAGGCTTCGGATCGGAATGGTGGGAGGCGGACTCTCTGGGTTCTGCCGGCGAGGAAGGAGGTGGCCCATTCCAGGGCCTTGTCTCGGATCCCTGCGTCGTGGAGGCGTGCGCGTAGAGTGCGGTGGCAGACAGTGTTGAAGGCGGCGGAGAGGTCCAGCAGGATGAGGGCTGCGGTCTCACCGTTGTCCAGCAGGATCCTGATGTCGTCGGTGGCGGCGATGAGGGCAGTCTCAGTGCTGTGGTTGCTGCGGAACCCCGATTGGGATGGGTCCAGGATGCTGTTTTCTTCGAGGTATCGGGTTAGCTGTTTGTTGACGATCTTCTCGATGACCTTGGCTGGGAACGGAAGCAGGGAGATGGGCCGGAAGTTCTTGAGGTCTCTCTGGTCCGCCTTGGGTTTTTGAGTAGGGCGTTGATCTCTGCGTGTTTCCAGCTCTCTGGGAAGGTCGCGGTCTCGAAGGAGAGATTGATGACGTTGCACAGGTGGGGTGCGATGGAGCTGCTGGCTTTGTTGAAGATGTGGTGCGGGAAAGGGTCTGACGGGGAGCCGGAGTGTATTGTGCTCATGGTCTTGATGGTGTCCTCGATGTTCACGCTGGCCCAGGCTGGCAGGGGGTCGATGGTGTGCGGCGGGTCTGGTGCATCGATCTTAGTTGGGGCTGTCTGGGTGTTGAAGCTGTCGTGGATGTCGGCGATCTTGCGGTGGAAGAAGGTGGCGAGGAATCGCACAGGGGTTGCGACGGCGGGATGTCGTTGGTGTTGGAGCTGGGGTTGGAGAGTTCCTTCACGATGTTGAAAAGCTCCTTGCTGTTGTGTGCATTGTTGTCGAGGCGGTCTTTGAAGGAGATTCTCTTGGCGGACTTGATGAGGTGGTGGTGGTTACGGATGGCGTCTTTGTGGGCTGCGTGGCTGTCCGGTGTCTTATCACTGTGCCATTTCTTCTCTAGTTTCCGGCAGGTACGCTTGGAAGCTAGGAGTTCTGAGGTGAACCAGCTGGCTCCTTTGGTGGTGTCACTGTAGGTGAGTTTTTTCAGCGGGGCGAGGGTGTTGGCACAGTCGTCCATCCATCGTCTGAGGTTGCAGGCAGCGTCGTCGGTGTTGGATGGGTCGGAGGGAGGGCTGAGAGCGAGCGTTGCCCGAAGTTGGTCTTCGGTGACTTTGCTCCAGCAGCGGCGTGGGATCTGTTGGGTGCGGTGGTGTGTGGTGGGTTTCTGGAAGGTGAAATGGATGCAGCGGTGGTCGGTCCAGAGGAGTTCCGTGGTGTGGCTGAAGGAGACGTGGGAGCTTGAGGAGAAGATGGGGTCAAGCGTGTGGCCGGCGGAATGGGTCGGTGTTGTGACGAGCTGGCTCAGCCCGAGGTTGTCGATCAGGGTGGTGGAGTTGCTGTCGTTGTTGTTCTCCAGGTGAAAGTTCAGGTCTCCGAGGAGGATGTAGTCGGTAGAGGTCAGGGCGTGCGTGCTGATGAAGTCGGCGATGGAGTCGCTGAACTGGGGTCGGGGCCCAGGGGGTCTGTAGACAATGCATTGATTTACAACAACATTGGTATGAAGTCAGCGCTTGTGCCAAAACTGATGCTTTTTCTGGTTTAGTGAAAAACTCTTCAGTACTTTTTCAGTTATTTGTGATTATAAAATTGACAAACCAGGTTTGAAAGGGTTAATCTTTTGTTTATATGTTCTGTTGTTGTCACAAACATTAGAATTCAATGTCTGTAAAGATTCCAGTTCACTAAATGACAGTGTTTTTGGAAATCAGACCCCATAACGACCTATGTTGGTGATAAGCTTCTCACAGATTGATTCGACGGGGAATGAGGACACCGTCGAGGGTGTGAATCCAGGTGCCTGAGGCCACTCCAAGTCAAAAATATTTCACAACTCATCTCCCAAATCAGGGACAACTGTAAAAACCTGAAGTCAGAGGTTCACAAATCATATATTAACCATGCTCACATAAGGTTCAGAAACCGCTCAGACTGGTTCACAAACCACCATCATTTTTTAAAGTGATTGTCGTCAGGTGTCCCCTCCAAGCTGCCAACCACTGGATGTTGAGGAAACACCTTAAATGTAACTCTTCTTAGTCAGAGACCTTAACCTATGAAGAATTGAAGAACTATCAAGCCTACAACCGTGTAGCCCCAGGAGCTCAGCCCAAAGCATCTATATTGGCTGGATTAGAAATCTGAAAGTGATGATGGACTCCAGTCTACCAGTGGTTCCCCTTGTGTACCAAGTCACAAGAAGTGCTTTCTGCAACGTGCATCCCTCAGATCCTACACACTGCCAGTGCCCTTGTTTCTCGTACAGATTATGCGAACGGTCTGTAGTTGGGGAGCCTTCTCTTACTACTCTAAAGACTGCACAGATTCCAAAAAGTTGCATCAAGGCAATCCTTCACCTTCTCCTGTGTAATCACATTACAAAAGCGACAGCAAATTTTCACTGGGGACACATAAGCAGACAGTCCACTCCCAAGACACTGTGCTTTGCACATGGGCATTTATTGCAAGGGCCCATTGTTCATCCAAATAATACTGGAAAGATACTCACAGAACAGAAGTCTATATTTTATATATAGAAGTCTATATTTAGATATAGAAGTCTATATTTTAAGGCAGCACTTTGGCTTACTTTTCCTCCATAAACGAATGGGCTCATCGGTAGAGCATCCTTCTCAATACAGGAAGCAAAATTATGAAACTCTTCTGTGGCAAAGGCAAGAATTATTCAAGACAACTGTGAATTAAGGAAGGTGTTCAAGATTTGACTCACCCCGCGCCCGCCCCCCACCCGCGAGCCATGCCGGCCGCAACTGCTCTGTGACATATATAAGAATATAAGGGAAGATTGTGCACGCACTCCAGGATAATCCAAAAATTACAAAATTACTTATAAAAGTAAATCAACTTAATGCGTGCAAACAGGGTATTGCTCACCGATCCAAAAGGGTAACAAGGAAATGAAAAAAGCGCCACCCCAGGGGTAGCGTCCCCTGAATGCACAGCCGAATGTCCAAAGATGGAGTAATCCAATATTAATCAGGAGTTGAAACGCTAATCAGTTTTCAATGTGAGTTTATTCAATCCTCATGGACGTCGGAATCACGTTAACTCACTCACAACGGAGCAAACTCCCCTGATGAAGGGCCCTGTTTGCCCAAAATGCATTGGGTCTGCGTGAATATGATTCACTCAAGTCTTCGTTTATGATATGAATGAGATGAATTCTGGAATTGATGAGCAATCATCCATGAGGTTTGAATAAACTCACATTTCAACTCCTGAATAATATTGGATTACTCCATCTTTGGACATATATAAGAATCACACACAACACCAACCCTGATGACCCAGCAGCTGCACCCAGCAGCATTAGAAACAGATACTTGTGACTCACTCCACTGCGCAACCCGATCCTTTTCAATACAGAATGACTGTCCAGCTCACAGACCAGACATGTACTATTGCTGCTCTTGCATACAGAGGGTCCTAGATGAGCTGGGTTCTATCAAGTAAGGGTGTTGGGGGGTGGAGGGCAGCACTTCCAGGCTGATCACTGTCATCCTCCACAGGGAGAGAGTTGCTGGTGAATGTCAGCTCCTAGTTGTGGAGATGCATATTTGGGTGCATAAACATATGCCCACCTGAAATCGTTTCTCACTTTTCAGGGACTTTTCCTGGTGGCAGCTTGGCGGTGCTGGTTTTCGACTGGTTCTCCACTGGCCACACTCCTCAGGCCACAGAAGCCCTCACTGTGAATAAGGCCGTCGCCCCACTCCGCAATAATAATTTTTTCTCAAGACTGTCTGTTAAGAAGACAGACACTGAGGGGAAGATTTACAATAACTGGCGCATCCCTGCAGATCAGCAGGGATGCACCAGTTATTTTGCGTGATGTTAGGAACCCCTTGCGCCACCATGGATGCGCCGCATTTACAATGCGGCGCAACGTGGCGCAAGGAGAGACAGATGCGTGATGCATCTGTCAGCGTATAGGTGACGCAGTGCTGGAGTCGTGTCGCAAGCGCGACGCAACTCCAGCACTGCTCAGGGGCATCCTATACTTGCAATGCTGCGTCACTCCTTACGCCTGCTACAAGCAGGCATAAGATTTTGATGCAGCGGGGATCGTAAAAGTGACTCAGTGAAATCTTGTAGATTTCACTGCTTCACTTTTACGGGCTTCCTTGCGATGGAACGCTCACCCTGCATACATTATACCTGACGCAGGTATAATGTAGCGCAGGGCTTTACAACGTGACGCATCTCACTAGATGCGTCACGTTGTAAATCTGTCGCATAGTGGCGCATTGTTTACGACGACGCTGCGTCACATAAGTGACGCAACGGTGTCGTAAAGATGTCGCAAGGGGCTTGTAAATCTACCCCACAATAATTTAGCAGAAGTTTATTGTCTTCTAGACACACCACCAACTATCGCTGCCAGCTCCTCGGTTCTCCAGTCTCCAACTGTCTCAGCAGAGACATCACCATGGAGACCAGAACCAACAGGCACGAGCTGCAGCACATGGCACAGCAAGTCATTACAACACATTCCCCTTGCCCAAAATACAGAAAAACTTTTCAGAGAAATGAACAAGGAGAAAAAGAGGAAAACAAGATTAAGGAAGAGATAAGAATAAAAAAAAGGAAATTGAGAGAAAAGATCATAAGAAAAAACAAAAACATAATTGCTTCAATACATCACATAGTCCTTGAAATGTCCAGGAGAACGGCGAAACCTGGAAGAAAAACCTCTTGCAGGAAGATTAGCTTCAGCCAAATTGGAACCAGGCATTTCAGCTCCTGAACATGAAGGATGCAACAATTTGTCACCTTGAAATTTCACAAGGCGTGACATACTTCACATTACCACCATTGTGGACCATCACCACGTTCCTTTTGATGGAAGTTATAACAAATGGGCCCATAAATTCAGTGACCCCCTTTCTTTGCCACCTGGGTTTCCTTATGAGCACCCAATCACCAACACTCCATGTCCTTTCCTTCACCGATTTCTTAGAATCATATCTATCCTTATATTTCCTTTGATAGGATTCAATTCTGGCATCAATCTCCTTTCTATCCAAACCAACACCTTCTTTTAAAGGCAACCACCCAGGATTCAGCTTAGACAGAGCTAACCTACCCCTCAATATCTGAAACGGGGAACTTTGCAAGACACCATTAAGTGTGGTACGATGTGCCCACCAAGTATCCCTCAAAACTTCCTTAAGAGGAACTCTTGTCTCCAAAGCACTCTGAACACAAGCTTTAACCACTCTATTCATGCGTTCCGCAAGCCAATGGTCTTGCGGCGCATAAAGGGCTGTGCTCTGATGAGTTATACCAAAATCTTTCAAAAACTCTTGCATCTCTTGAGAGGTGAATTGCACCCCGTTGTCAGTAACCAGGAACCTGGGAATGCCCTCACTCATGAACTCATCCTTAAGAAAATCTAAAACCACTCTGGTACTGACAGTCCTCACACACCTAGTGGAAACCCACTTAGACGAGTAATCCACCAAGAGAATCACAAACCTTTCAGAAGGCCCCAACAGTTCAAAAGGACCCATCAGGTCTAAACCTAACTTAATCCATGGTTCATGCGGAATCTCCACTGGAGACAGAGGAGCAGAGTTGGTAACACAAGATTTATCATTGGTAGCACATTGATAACATTCCTTGACCACATTTTCCACCTGGCAGTCCATCCCAGGCCACCAATACCTTTCTCGGAGCCGAGACTTGGTAAGACTTCTTCCCAAGTGTCCCTCATGAGCAAAATTTACAAGCTTTGACCTCAAATCACAGGGGGGCACCACCCTCTCACCACGCATGAGTTGATTTCCGAACAATGTGAGTTCATTCCTAACAGACCAGAAAGGCAAAAGATCAGAATTAATCTTCTTGCACACAAGCCACCCCTTAACTACAAAGTCAGCAACAGCAGGAAGCAATACATCATCAGTCCTGGCCTTCTCCCACTCATTCTCTGTGATGGCAGGCTCCTTGACCCAACACACTCCAGTGGGCTCAACATCGTGAACTTCACAACTACCCTCAATTGGCAATCTGGACAAACAGTCCGCAGCTTTATTTGCTACACCAGGAAGATACTGTACTTGAAAATTAAACTCTTCCAAGCCTTCACTCCATCGTTTTAACCTAGGTGTCAACCTCTCACTCTCCGTGCAGGAAAACACTTGTACCAAGGGACGATGATCAGACCTTACTAAGAAAGGTATGCCCCAAAGGTAAAACTTAAAGTGTCTAATTGCCCAAGTTATAGCAAGAGCCTCTCTCTCTATGCAGGAATATTGTTGTTCAGCTTTCTTTAATGCTCTGGAAGCAAATGCAACATCTTTCTCTTCACCCCCATCCAATTGAGAAAGAACAGCGCCAAGTCCACAAAGACTGGCATCAGTGGTGAGGACGTTTTTCTTCCTTGTGTCAAAATTACCAAGAGTGGGCATCTCTCCAATAGCGTGTTTAACAGAGTTAAAAGCTACATTACATTCTTCTGACCAGGCAAATTGTACTCCTTTTTTGAGCAAAGCCCAAATGGGTTCAACAATGGTGGCAAAACCTTTGATGAACTTTGAGTAAAACTCAGCAAGTCCAAGAAAGGATCTCACTTGCTCCTTGTCAGTGGGTGCAGGAGCATTGACAATACTCTTTGCTAAGTCCAGTTTGGGTTGAATGCCCTCCCCAGAGATGACATGTCCCAGATATGTAACAGATGACACACCAATCCTGCATTTCAATTTGTTCACAGTCAACCCTTTGTTAGATAACCTCTTCAGTACATTTCTCAACACATTATCATGTTCCATGTCATCTTTACCATAAATCAAGATGTCATCTTGAAAGAACAAGATGTCATCTTGAAAGAACAAGATGTTAGACATATCACCAAGAATCATTTTCATAATGTGCTGGAAGCAAGCAGCCGCCGAGGCTAGCCCAAACGGCATCCTGACAAAACGAAATGCTCCCAGCGGCGTCACAAAGGATGTTAAATGCTTAGAGTCTTAGAGAGCCTTAGAGCACGTTAACAACAATTATGATAGAACATCATAATATAATTTTACATGCGTCACGACATGTACTGATTCGTATGAATACATGATGTTCGCCATATGTATCCTGTGTGTCGGCATAATTTTCCAATTAATGGGGATGAATTCACATAGGTTTGAAATAATGTGTTAATATGCGTCATTATTTACTGCAATTGTACTAATGTATTATTTGAACTAAATGTAAATTATATATTGGCGTATTCATGTACTGACATATATCGGCATATTTATGTAATTAAAAATGTGAGAACAAGCAATGTCTTAAATAGAAAATCGACACTGTGTATTTACATATCCACACGTAGGCAAAGACATCCAATATATCATACACCCGTTCGCAGACCCTAACATTAAGCGATGCTGTCCTCTGCTATACAACTTCTGCACCACGCCACACACACCTTAATTAAATACACTACACCATTCAGAGTCTGCCAGTACAAACATACACGTCCTCTATCCCACCACTGGTCTGTTGTTCATTTCCATTATGGATGTTAGAGCACCGAGCTACATCGACAGATGTAACTCAACAGTCAGGTCTGGTGAAGAAAATTCAATGTGGGTTTGGCGGGAACAGAGCCCTTAAGTACTCCCAATTAATCACAGGCCCCTTGTCATCGAACCGAGCAGACAGACACATGCTGTTCTGCTACGAAGCAGTCGAGGTGCAGGCCAACATAGAATTACGATCGAGTAAGGTGAGAAACTTCTAGACAGCTCCTGCTAATTTTTAGGCAAAGAGCGCCACCCAGTGAGATCAAGCATGCTCAGCATCCGATTTTATTATGCCTTTACTTGATTGTAGATCTCTTCACCGGATGCAATTGATACCAATTTTCAGGGAGACCGAGCAGCCGCCCCTGGTGCCAAACTGTACCATCGTGTTTCAGGATACAATTAGGAAGCCTGCACTTCCAGTACGCAGACACACCGTCTGGGTAAGCCTGCAATAGTAATATTAGGCATCTACAGCTTACACACATTGTGGCAGTACTTGTAAGTAATAGCCCATTATACATGCTTCCTCTTTCACAGAGTACGCGCCAGGACTGCACATATCCCGCGCTTTCCTAATCTCTACCCATTTCGGATTATTCCCTGTTGTGCCATTCAGAACTTTGCCAGCCTACCTCTACCCTTACATGGGTTAAGTTTCTCATTTCTTTGTACCATCTCAGTGTAGTGATGTATCCCTAATTTATGGGCCTGATAATAAGACGCAACCATTTTCTCACATGTACAGCGCCCGGCTGGGTCCCATGTGAGTATTGATTCCTTCACTATACTCACGGTGACACACCCTTCACAGAAGGCTGCGCACAGAGATCCTTCAGGTATTATATAAACAGCTCTCTCCATTTACAAGCATATCTGTTTCGTTATTAGCACACACTGATGCTATCCCTTCATCTTTTTGTAGGTGTCCCTACACTCCTAGGTCCTGAAGAGACCCTACATTGCACAAAGGGTCGAAACGCCGTCGACTGTTTATAAAAGCGAACCATTAAAAACCAGCACCTATCATTGTATAAAGTGTGGTTAATACACTATACATTTTCCAATGGTCGTTTTTATGATACATAGGAAACCTTGTACATATGTCACAAATATGTCACCACTGTTTTGAGGTTCCAATTTTTCACTGGGACACCACTCACTACTGTTAAACTATCGTTTCACTATCCTGTGTGTATTTTTGTTTCAAAAATTATATAAATAACTGTTGAATTACAAATTTATAGTGTGTTGGGCTTTCTCTCCTTTTGACATCACATTAACCCGTTTTATTGCCATTGAGCATTATTATATCAGTAATACGTTGCCATTAGTCCACAGGAGCCATTGTTTTTGTTAACAATTTAATTACCCTGGTTCCACGTGAGTAGGGTTCCCTTGTTTTTTGTTCTCGACACTTAGAGCGGTGGCTGCACCGCAAGAGAAATATCTCTTAACAGGATTTATCGCACACCCTATGCAAGCATAGGGTCTATCTGTAGCTCCCAGGGTTATGATGTCAGAAAGAGAGGCTCCCCTATACACCGATGAGTACATAGCAAAAATAATTAGTGGAGCATCCTTGTTCTCTAACCAACCTTCCAATACTGTGAGTCCACGACAGCAGTTGCTTGAAAAATTGGAGAAAGCAAAGAAAAAACATGTCAGAACTGAGCTTCCCGCTCGGATGCTGACAGAGTATTTGAAGGCAGGAATTATCCCGCAAGGGTTACAGGTCAGAAACGTCCCAGGAATTTTCCGAGAGGACCTAAAATTTAAAGGTAACTTTAGCCATATTTCCACAACCTGCTCACGCCACTGGATGGTGTTAGGTGTGGAAACAGCAATAGAACATGCAAAAGCAGAACTCAAAGAAATAGAGAAATTAGAGAAAGAACTACTTGGAGGTGACGGAGTAGCAGAGGCTAAAATACGTTTGGACAAACTGAACAAAACTATAGATGATTTCAACTCCTTTGAGTTGAAGAAAAAAGTAGACAAAGTGACAAAAGACATAAAGAATTTCTCAAAAGAAAAAGCTTATCCGTACCTGAGAGAAGACTATTACAGCACTACAGGCATACAAAATAGACAAAACACATGGGGCAGATTTAGGAGGAATCAGCCAATCACTTTTTCAGAGTCATCAGGTGGCTCAGACGATTCTGACGCCCAACCAGGACCAAGTCGCCCCGACAATCACCCAGGTCAGCCTTTTTTAGATCGGGGTGGGAAGAGAAAAGCCAAAACATGGTATCAATACTCGGGAGAACGGCAAACACGGAACAAACACTATCAATGGGGCCCCCAGCCATACTAGACTACGAAGGTATCAGAGCAGAGACCATCCCTATCTTCAATCTGTCACAGCATGTGCTATCCTCATCAGAAATTTCGTTACTGAGTAAGGGACTTTCATTTGTGATCACAGAGCGTACCAACTTTTTCAATCTAAAGACAGAACTATACCAGTTCTTCCGAAAGATACGTCTCAAACTGTTCTTTATGGACAGGGATCATACAACATCAGACTCTGTCACATGACTTAGACCATCCTCTACTTTTTACCCTACTAACGCCATGATGCCACCAGAACTTCTAACGTTTGAGAAACTAGTCCTTGCAGGAGTGGACAACTTGAAAAACAATAGTCATTTCATACCATACAATATCAGTCTGGATGAATGCAAAGCCCTAGAGGTGCTTAAAAATGACAAGTCGATTATACTCAAACCGACAGATAAAGGGGGTGGAATAGTTGTACAAGACCGGAAAGACTATGAAACAGAGATCAGAAAACAAATTAGTGAAGTCAAACACTATAGAAAATTAGACACAAACCCATTAGCCAACATCAGAAGAGAAATTTTGAGAATAACCATAGAAGGAAAAGATCAAGGGTTTATAAGAAAGAATTTGAATTTCTTAATGCAGAAAACCCCAGAACACCGGTCTTATACACCATCCCTAAGATCCATAAAAGCACCACAAATCCTCCTGGACGCCCGATACTATCGGGATGTGGTTCCATCTTAGAACCAATTGGAAAGTACATAGACTTCTTCATCAAGGAGTTCGTTCCCCTACAGGAAACATATGTGAGAGACTCCATGTACATGATTAATCTAGTGGAGGACAAACCATACAACATTGAGACAGATTGGCTAGCCACCCTCGACATTTCTTTGCTCTACACCAATATACCACAAAATGAAAGTATTCAGGTAATGGAAAATCTATTAGACACCAGACCAAGACCCACCAGAGTACCTACTACATTCATTATCTCCCTCTTACAAATTGCCCTGAGATCTAACTACTTTGTGTCAGAAGGTAGCTACTATCAGCAATGCTCTGGGACCAGTATGGGAGCAATTTTTGCGCCGAATCTGGCGAATATTTACATGGATCATGTAGAACAAAAATTTGCCCTTAATGCAACAAATATGTACCTCTCCAACATTAAATGTTGGAAGCGGTACATAGACAACATTTTTCTCATCTGGTCAGGAAGTGAATCTGATTTCAATGACTTTGTCACATATCTGAATAACATACAGGAACACCTCACTTTCACCTCAACTATACATAAATCTAGCATAGTTTTCCTAGATCTAAATATACAACATGAAAATGGGGCCTTATACACCTCCCTTCACAGAAAACCAACGGAAAGGAACACACTACTTTCCTACAAAAGTTACCACCCACGTGCACTAAGAGACGGTCTACCGTTCGGCCAATTTCTACGCTTGCGTAGAAATTGTACGAAAAAGGAAGATTACATGAAAGAGGCAGAAATTCTTAAAAACAAATTAGTGGCAAGAGGCTACCCTAACCGGCTAGTCAGGAAGTCATTGAAACGAGCCTGGTTTTGTCCTAGGGAAGCTCTGTTAGCTACCAAAGAAAAGACCACAATTGACAGATTAATTTGCGTGACCACGTTTGGTGTGCACACCAACCAAGTCCGCAAATTAATAACAAAAAACTGGCATATCATCAAGAACATAGATTCGCCAATTGAAGTGCCTATGTTTGCTTTCAAACGCAGCAAAAATGTAAAAGACCATCTAATCCGGTCATCCATGGCAAGCCCATTGCAAACAACTAGATCATTGCTGTCCACTTGGGGCCTGCCAGAAGTAAAGGGGCATTTTAAATGTGGCAATTGTGTATCATGCGCATTTACATTCAACACCAAAACATTTGAACATGCAAATGTTAGACATACACTGGAATTTTTTGCAAACTGCAACACCAGGAATGTCGTGTACTGCATAACATGTCCTTGCAACTTGCCCTACATTGGACAGACTCAACATCCTATAAAGGCCAGAATAGGGCAACACCGTAGCCATATCAGGCACTCTGTAGCCAACGCCCCCTTGGTGAGCCATTTCACAGAAAAAAATCACACGGCAGATGACATAAGATGGCAAGTCATCGACAAAGCTTCTGTTCCAAAAAGAGGAGGAGACCTCACACAAATTCCACAACGACTAGAATGTCGTTGGATAGAAAGAACTAATTCGATAACCCAAGGGCTTAACTCCGCAGAGGAGTGGCGGGGATTTGTTACTACACTTAGCAACTGATATTTCTGGTTCATACAAGCTTACTCATTGAGTACCCTTCCCAGACCACTACATTTTAAAGAACAGCCCTGTATGTAGCTTTGTATGTAATAATTTGTATTACACTCAGTGATCAAAGACCGGCGGGTCCGCCAGTCATGATTGTATCCGCTAATGGGTACCATTGGTATAATTATTGGGATAAACAGAAGTAACTAGAATAACGCAGGAACTACGACATACTATCCTCTGCTTTAGTACAAGTAAATTGGATGTTTCACTATGTTAGTATAACCATAAGCACGTTAACAACAATTATGATAGTACATCATAATATAATTTTACATGCGTCACGACATGTACTGATTCGTATGAATACATGATGTTCGCCATATGTATCCTGTGTATCGGCATAATTTTCCAATTAATGGGGATGAATTCACATAGGTTTGAAATAATGTGTTAATATGCGTCATTATTTACTGCAATTGTACTAATGTATTATTTGAACTAAATGTAAATTATATATTGGCGTATTCATGTACTGACATATATCGGCATATTTATGTAATTAAAAATGTGAGAACAAGCAATGTCTTAAATAGAAAATCGACACTGTGTATTTACATATCCACACGTAGGCAAAGACATCCAATATATCATACACCCGTTCGCAGACCCTAACATTAAGCGATGCTGTCCTCTGCTATACAACTTCTGCACCACGCCACACACACCTTAATTAAATACACTACACCATTCGAGTCTGCCAGTACAAACATACACGTCCTCTATCCCACCACTGGTCTGTTGTTCATTTCCATTATGGATGTTAGAGCACCGAGCTACATCGACAGATGTAACTCAACAGTCAGGTCTGGTGAAGAAAATTCAATGTGGGTTTGGCGGGAACAGAGCCCTTAAGTACTCCCAATTAATCACAGGCCCCTTGTCATCGAACCGAGCAGACAGACACATGCTGTTCTGCTACGAAGCAGTCGAGGTGCAGGCCAACATAGAATTACGATCGAGTAAGGTGAGAAACTTCTAGACAGCTCCTGCTAATTTTTAGGCAAAGAGCGCCACCCAGTGAGATCAAGTATGCTCAGCATCCGATTTTATTATGCCTTTACTTGATTGTAGATCTCTTCACCGGATGCAATTGATACCAATTTTCAGGGAGACGGAGCAGCCGCCCCTGGTGCCAAACTGTATCATCGTGTTTCAGGATACAATTAGGAAGCCTGCACTTCCAGTACGCAGACACACCGTTTGGGTAAGCCTGCAATAGTAATATTAGGCATCTACAGCTTACACACATTGTGGCAGTACTTGTAAGTAATAGCCCATTATACATGCTTCCTCTTTCACAGAGTACGCGCCAGGACTGCACATACCCCGCGCTTTCCTAATCTCTACCCATTTCGGATTATTCCCTGTTGTGCCATTCATAACTTTGCCAGCCTACCTCTACCCTAACATGGGGTAAGTTTCTCATTTCTTTGTACCATCTCAGTGTAGTGATGTATCCCTAATTTATGGACCTGATAATAACACGCAATCATTTTCTCACATGTACAGCGCCCGGCTGGGTCCCATGTGAGTATTGATTCCTTCACTATATTCATCACGGTGACACACCCTTCACACAAGGCTGCGCACAGAGATCCTTCAGGTATTACATAAACAGCTCTCTCCATTTACAAGCATATCTGCTTCGTTATTAGCACACACTGATGCTATCCCTTCATCTTTTTGTAGGTGTCCCTACACTCCTAGGTCCTGAAGAGACCCTACATTGCACAAAGGGTCGAAACGACGTCGACTGTTTATAAAAGCGAACCATTAAAAGCCAGCACCTATCATTGTATAAAGTGTGGTTAATACACTACATTTTCCAATGGTCGTTTTTATGATACATAGGAAACCTTGTACATATGTCACAAATATGTCACCACTGTTTTAAGGTTCCAATTTTTCACTGGGACACCACTCACTACTGTTAAACTATCGTTTCAATATCCTGTGTGTATTTTTGTTTCAAAAATTATATAAATAACTGTTGAATTACAAATTTATAGTGTGTTGGGCTTTCTCTCCTTTTGACATCACATTAACCCGTTTTATTGCCATTGAGCATTATTATATCAATATTACGTTGCCATTAGTCCACAGGAGCCATTGTTTTTGTTAACAATTTAATTACCCTGGTTCCACGTGAGTAGGGTTCCCTTGTTTTTTGTTCTCGACACTAACATGACTTGGTCAGATGCATTACGTGCAATGGGTTAAGTATTATACCCAAGTCTCTTTGGTGCCTCCAACCTAATAGGTTGTCGCCTCGTTCGGCTACATAAATTTTACCAATGGTTTCCCTGCCCTTAAAGTGTATCCTCATGACTGCATAACCAATCACATCAATATGTGAACCCCCATAGCTTACTGGGTTAATATCAGGCGAGAGAAGTTGTACGTCTGGAAACGTTTTGTCCCACAATTAATTACCCAGCATTGTGAAAGGAGAACCAGCATCAGCTAATACAATAAACAACTTGCCACCAATCACTACTTCACACTCCGGCATGCTTCTGGAGTCAGCGTCCACCACACCATCACTTCTCACATTTAGCATCACTGTTCTTGGATTGTCCTTGATGGTCTCAATATTCTCTACAGTGCGCACTTTCCCACCAGATCTACAAACTCTGGCATAGTGACCTTTGATTCCACACTTACGACAGGTGGAATTTTTAGCATAACAATTGGGGTTACTGGAGGAGTGATTAAGACTCCCACAACGATAACATTTCATTTTTGAGAAGTCAGTAGGGACTCTACCCCTAGATCCTGCAGTCTGCACAACACAGCACATGCTGGGTTGGGTCAATGTAGAAACAGCAATCACCTAATCAGTGGCAGGTGGAAGAGGTAAGACTACAAAGTTACAGTTAACCCTGAGATTCATTGCACTGAATAATGCGGAAACCATGACAGAATGTGAGGCATGGCTTCCAGCAGCCACGATGTCTCACTAGCCTGCCGGGAATGAAGCGATGCATCATCACAAGGTAGTGTTAGCGGAGTAAATGTGACATACTCTGCTTTGGTTACTCAGGTTGTACTGCATGAAAATGTCCAATCCTTGCAGCGATGTGGGCAAATTAATGACATTGAGGAGTCTAACCCGAGATGTGTGGTGGAAATTTGGAAATTGGGGCTCAAATTGGGCAGCATCTGGCACATGATGGCTGCCTATGGGTATGTCCCTGTTGTGGTAGCAGTCCTGCTGGCACATGTATAATAACTAAAATCTCCCCTGGCAACCTTTTTGTTACATTATTAATCCTGAACTCATTGCGTAATTTTGCCATTATTAGAATTTTGATTATTTTGTTGATGTCATGAGGGTCGTGGGTCATGTGACATCACTTCCACTTATATAACTAGTGGTGTGGTTACATTATGTCACTTATTGTGATGCAATTATTGGTCAAAGTGTGTGTGATGTCACTTCCGCTGCACCTGGCATTTTGGTGTCTTGATATCTATGGAACAGGAGCCTGTGAAACTGAAAAGGGACAACATGTTAGGAAGAGAGACTCAGAAAGGAGGTAGAGAGAGCAGAAAGAGTCCTGAGGGAAAGAATAGAGAGAAAGAAAGGACTTCTGAGACAGGGAATGGGAAGAAGAAGGATGCAGACAGTATAAAAAGACTGGAATACAAGGAAACTATGTTCCCTAGGAACATGCCGGACGCTGGAGCAACCACAGAAGGAAACATCAGAAAGCTTAAAATGAAAATAAATTAGAGGAGAGGAAGATGGTCATTCAACTCTCCCAGCAGAGGAGACTTTGACCCGCTGCTACAAAAGTGAGTGTCGGAGAGCTTAGGGGATGACTATGAGGAATCAGGAGGAGACAGAGCCCGCCAAAGGAGGAGGGCAGGGGGGCTGGTGTGCTCCAGTACTCCATCCTTCGCCTTAACCATGGCTCACCAGATATTTTATTTTCTTCTCTTTTCCCTTTTTGTCCTCTTGTCCTCTCTCGGCCCTTTTGGGAATGGTTTTCTTTCAGCACATTCTTAGTCGCATAAAACAAAATGATGGTGCCCCCTGTGAAATGTGATGAGGCATCTGCCCCGGAATCTCCCATATCTGATAGATATTCATTGGCTTGGGCTGAATGGGCTACCCTGGTGGTTTGGGGGGCCCCTGCGATGCAGGGACTGCACGGACGTGTTATGCCCCGACGCATTGTATCTCCTGTGTTTTTTAGGGTAACACTGGTCTCTATCACATAACTACTCAGACAAGGGGCAGGAGGCAGTTTAAACATCAAAATGTGCACTAAGAGAAAGAAACCCAAACAAGCATTGGTAAATGCATTAGGTTTCGCCTATGTGAATAATAATAAGCTGTTTTTTTGTTGTAAGTTGTAGCTTGCTGTGTAGTTGTACATTATAACCTACAGAAAGTCTGTTAACGTGTTATGACTTGTTTATGTACAAAAAGGCAACATATTGTGCTGTTATTAGTGGTATATGCGGGTAAGTAATAGCAACATTTTTAGAAATGAAAGAGGGAAATAATAGAATTAATTGATTTAATAGCAATATTATCTGTTTAGAGGAGTTCTGACAACTTTTGGGCACCTGCCACTGCACCTGCTGCACTATTCAAATCATGCCCGTAGTGCCTGCAAGATGACTGCATTTGTGACTGCCTGTTTAGTAGTAAAATATAACAATATTTGGTGTTTATAGACGTTATGACAACTGTTGGCCCTGATTCCACTGCGCCTGCTGCACCATTCAAATCATGACCATATTGCCTCTAAGGTAACTGTACTTGTGCACTGCCTGTTTAGTAGTAAAATATTGCAATATTTGGTATTTAGAGGGGTTCCTAGAGCTTTGGGTACCTGGTGCCACTGCACCTGCTGCACCATTGAAATCATGACCCTAGTGCTTCCAAGTTAAGTACAGTTGTGACTGCTTATTTAGTAGTTAAATACAGCAATATTTGGTATTTAAAGGAGTTCTGACAACTTTTGTTCCCGGTGCCGCTGCACCTGCAGTACCATTGAAATCGTGGCCCTAGTGCCTGCTAGATAACTGCACTTGTGACTGCCTGTTTAATAGTAACGTTTAGCAATATTCTGCGTATAGTGGGGCCGCTAGAGCTTTTGGCCCCAGTGCTACTGTACCTGCCGCACTATTCAAATCAAGCCCCTTTTAATTGCAAGATAACTGCAATTGTGACTGCCTGTTTAGCAGTAAAATATAGCAATATTAAGTGTTTCTCGAAGGTCATGACAAATTTTGGTCCTGCTGCCACTGCATCTGCTGCACCATTCAAATCATGACCTTATTGGAGGCTACATAAATGCACTTGTGACTGCCTGTTTAGTTTAAAATTTTTGCAATAATCTGGGTTTAGTGGGGTGCCACTGCACCTGCTGTACCATTCAAATCGAATCCCATTTGACTGCAAGGTAACTGCAATTGTGACTGCCTGTTTAGTAGTCAAATACAGCAATATTATGTGTGTAGAGGAGTTCTGCCAACTTTTGCGCCCGGTGCTATTGCACCTGCTGCACCATTCAAACCATGTCTGAGGCATGAATAGGAAATACCACAAACGCTCTAAGGCGAACGCATCTGCTTTACACAACTAATGATAAAAAGCAAGCATTCCAGCATACTGTTAAAAGCCGTCTGCCTTTTCCGTGGGAAGAGATCTTATCTTGACAGTGAATGGGGCTTAAACAGTGTGAGCAGCTTTAGTAGAAGTATCGTAAATGCAAGCAGGCCGGGGAAATTAAAAAAAAAAAGTTCCACACAAAAGTGAACACAATAATTCGGCGATGGGAACTGATAAGAGCCCCCTTTTAAGATATATTAAATACAAGAGATTTCACAAGCACAGCGCAGCAGCTGTGCAGGCGAAACCTAAAAAGGAAGATGCACACACGTTTCAAACGCTTTGGGACACACATTTAAAGGGAGTGGGACCAGGGAAGTTTGCAGGAATCACAGCCGAAAACAGTTGTGTCCTAGATGATGGATTGAATTGACACAGAGTGGCAGGTCAGAAGGAGAAATCAGGCTAAAGGAGCGGGGGAGAGAAGGAAAGGCGCACAGGCAAAGAGAAGCGAGAATAGCAGCGCTGTGTGTAACTCACTCATTCATTAACACTTATCTTTGCTCTCTGAGGATGCGCAGAGGAAGCAGTGAACCGGTCTGCAAAATGTGCGTTGCAACCTGGAATGATAGAAGAGAAAATAAGTTACGTGAGAAACTTGGATTTTGAATTGAAAAAGACAATTTGGTGCAGACAAATACAAACTCTTACTTCAGTTTATAATGAGACAGGTAGCTTTTCAGAGCAGTGGTCCATTGCATGCCAGTTATGGAACGCATAACTACCCGCCCAAGCAATTGTAGTGAGTAAATCTGGGTTTGGTTTATGCCTTTTAATCGTAGATCTAGATAAACATTAAGCATGTACCATCTGACGAAATATATTTAGGCCCCCGAAGAGAATCAATGCTACTGAACTTAAACCAGACTTTTTTTTTTTTGCACTAAACCTGAAAATTAGTGCCTACACTTTGTTATGAAGTACAATAAATTACTACGCAAAGATTCTAACAAATTGAGAAAGCAGTAATTGTGCCTTGAGTTGAACATCAATGCTAATTGACATTGTAGGGGTCTGGGCGACTCGGGTTTCCCTTGAAAATGTTGATACTCTCAAAGTGCCAGTACCAGGCCTTTCCCTCTGAATGGGGCAGAGGGTGATTCTATTGGAAATGAAGGCGGTCTGATGAATCTCAGTGTACTTCCCAGGTGTGGGATTGGGAAAGTTTGACCCATGAATGTTAGGGTAGTGTCCTCCCTGGGGAGGAAGGGGGGAATGTAGAGGCCTAGGTGTAAGTATATACAGAAGATTTACAGTTCCTTGTATCACTGCTTGCCTTACTCTTGTTTTAAATCCATTTTTAGGTCTCGCTGATTAGGAGACCTTTAGCCGTCGTACAGCTCTTTTTCCAAGCACATACTCGTGCTTGTGGCGGCATACAGCTTGCGGGAGTGCGCAGCGGCGCGCCACAAGCACGAGTGTGTGCTTTGAAAAAGAACAAACAGCTGCTGCTTAGCGCGCGCGCGCGTGCACTCCCCCCACCCCTCACACTTGTTTACTTCTTCAAGCCTCAAGGCTCAAGCCCGCCCAGCTGCAACAGTTGTCTCCTGTGTGTGCGCGCGTGCACTCCCCCCCCCACCCCTCTCACTTGTTTACTTCCTCTATTGCAGAGTTCTTAAATAAACTTTCTCTCAAATGTATTGCAGCGATTGCAGCGTTTTAAAATAAACTTTCTTTCACTTTACCTCTCTTGTTTCATTCTTCACTCCTTTTTTTTTTTCTCCTTTCATCCTTCCTGTTCTCCACTCACCTCATTTTCTCCCTCTTCTCTGTATCTTAGTCTCTGTCAGTCTCCCTTTCTCTCCCTCTATAATTTTCCTTCCTTGGATCATTCTCTGGCCCTTCTACATCCCTTCACACATCACAATGTTTCTTCTTTCGTTGTATCTCCCACTCCCTCCTCTTTCTCCTCGCCATAGCTAAAGCGCACTTTTCATTCAGTTTCCTTTCGCAGCTTTCTCGTCACTCCTCGTTTTATTCTCTTTCATAGCTCTCACTCGCCCCCCTCTTTTCATTCTCCCCGTCTCTCCCACCCTTCCATGTTTCATTCTTTCTTCTTACCCACCTCGTCCCACTCTTCTCTTTCCTCGCATATCTCTCGGACTCTCTTTTACGTTCCCCTCTCGCACATCGCTTCGTCAGTGGTAGTACGCGCTTTGTAAATACAATTACAATCTTGAGCCGCTCTTCCCATTGTATCAAATCACTTTGCTCGCTTTCTTCTCTCCCATTCTTCATCTCCACTACCATATTTCTTGCAAGCTTCATGTTCGCCCTTCCTCTTTATTATTATTCGTGTCCCTATTTCTTGTTCTCCCCTTTCTCCACCCTTGAGCTCACACGTTTTTTCCCTCCACTGTCCCTTTTCTACCCTTCTCACTTTCCATCTTTCCCTCTTCCCTATCTTCATTTTTGCTTTTCCATTCTCCTCCTCTTGCTGTACTTTCACTCCTGCCGCTCATCTTTTTTTGTTCTCTCTTGTCTTCAGTTCTTCCTTTCATTCCGCCCCATATTTTACACACCGTCCCTCCTTTCTTACCTCTCGTTTCTCTCCCTCTTTATCCCTTTTTTCTCCCACTCGTTTTAGCCAGACTTTCCCTCTTTTCAATTTTCACTTTCTTCTCCCCATTTTCTGCCTGAAGCTAAGGTTAACGGGACTGTCTGAATTCATGAAAGCCAATGAAACAATAGCAGTAAGTACCTAAAGTAACTACAAGGAGTCTACTTGTTTGTCTACAGTCCGTGTCACCCAATGGGCGCTGCGCACGAGCCCTCTTAAACGTCATTGTATCTTGAAAACGTAAGGACGTCAAAGTAACGCACGTTCTTGTGTATGCACTCTTGCTCTTCGTCTTGGCTGGAAATGTATATTTCACAAAAGTCCACATCATATTTGTAGACTGCTCTGTAAATAAACACACGCATGCCCTGAAGATTTTTGCATCTAGGAATGCAGACTATCGGATGCGCAGGTCCAACTAAAAGCATGAACTACGGAACCCCTTTTGCAACTTAAATTTGCTTTTCAGGGATAATATCTAGAACATAGTCTAATTTGATTTCTATATGGTTGGCCCATTTTGGGGAATCGCCACAATGACATGTACACATTCAGTACATATTGTTATTGTTGTGAGGCTGCCTTTTGTATAGCGCTTACTGCCAGGGCCTCAGCGCTTTCCTAATCTGAGCGCCACATGTCCCGCCCTTTCATGTAGATCCCCATTTAACAAGCATTGGCATAGCCAATAGGTCTCGCCTTTGGGACCTTATAAGTGTTTAGCCATGCAACAGTTGATGTTGCACCAAGGATATTGTGCTGGATAACTAAACACTTATAAGGTCCCAAAGGCGAGACCTATTGGCTATGCCAATGCTTGTTTTCATATAACAACAGTATTCCTTGTCACAGGATTCATAGCAGTTACAGGAGCATACGCAGATTCATATCAACACGTTTAGGAAGGCAACATATAGTACCAGGGCACATATTGATGAATGTTGTGCTTCATTTAAAAATTATTTATCATTGAGTCCTTCAGAATGAATGAACTGGCTAACAAAGATATTATCAAACTAAATGATAAACTGCAAAAAAGGAAACTTGCTAAAATGCCACTCCCCCACGCCCTAGAAATCTACCACAAACCTGGCACAGACATTTAGAAGGAGACTACCTTAGACTTCAGAATGCAAGAGGACACAGCTACATTAGAAATGATGAGAGCAAATGGAGGGTAGATATGATTTAAGAAGACACTGTAGACTGGGCTTACATTGTAAGTAAATTCACCCTAATGGGCCACAATGCTCTTCTTTACTCCTGTCCACTCAATCTGAGCCGTTGCATAGTGTTAATAATGCCACTTTACTCTATTCTAAAGTTGTGAAGTAGTGTTATAGCTCAGGAGACATATATATGGGTGTATACTGTACTATTGTTCCCCAGCAGACATAAGTCTGTGTAATTGTGTGTGATGAGCTGTGATAATGTCTAGAATTGGATTGCTAATAAAAACTATTGCAATGAAAAAATAGATTTTTTTTGCACAGATAGAAACCCCTGATTTGCTATCTGATAGAGTGGCTGCCATCACAAAGAAAGTAGTTTCCGGCACTTGGGTAACTATTCAGCACCTTTGTGTCAGAATGAACTTTTGAGCTCAGCTTGGTAAAGTTAACTGGTGGCTAAGCCTGACAGCAGAGATTTGGGTTCTGCTGTTATGGGCTGCTTGAGACACACAGACCTTCCACTTCACATGGTGCTATTGTGTGTCACAAAATATCGGCTCCCGTCACAGGGTCACCTGGTGAAGAGCTGATATCACACGGTGGAACAGAAGGTGAGCTGGAACCCCATGAACTGAATGATTTCAGGAGCTCAAGACCCTTGCACAGCTAGTGTTTGGAGGCTCTGGACATTGGCAGAAGTCTCAGAAGCTTTTTTGTCGGTGCAGGTAGAGCAAAGTAGGTTTACTGATTTGAAATGCCTCAGGCAATATGCTGCACGAAGGCCCGCCCCCTCCAAGGCCCCACCCCCCTCCTTGCAAATGAAAAGTTTTTAGCTGTTGTCAAGTCTGGATTCAGAAAAATCAACTGCATTCTAAGGGGCTTATTTACAATCCCAGTGCGCTGCCGGTGCGTCACTTTTTTTGATTCACCAGCGGCGCAATGGGCTTGCCCATATTTGCGAGGCCATGTAAAGTCACCCTGCGTGACTTTTCATGGACTTGTAAATGTGGGCCCCTTACACGCTTTACTCTGCATGAAAGGGGCATTCCATGGGTTTTGCTGTGGATGTTGCCATGCAACATCCATGGAACATGACGCATTCCCAGATTTACAACATTTTGTAAAACTGGGAATGCGTCAGAATCCTACGCCTCCCTATGGGAGGTGTAGGAATGGCTCGCAACCAGGAGAAATACTTTTATTTCTCCTCATTTTTGCTCTTTCTATATGTGCTGTATTTTGCAGCATGGATAGAATGAGGAAAATGCCATTAATTATTCTTTTTGAGCAGGAAGCTATCCCTTCCTGCACAAAAACAATCATCCCCGCAGCGCAGGCACCCTTGCAAAATGACAGAAGCGTGCCTGTGCTAGGTACCAAATTGTACGCCAGCGCAGAGGAAAGCATAGGGATGCATCGTATTGTTGTTAATATGACGCATCCATGTGCTGTGAAAATGACGCAGCACAGCGCAGCAAAATGGCTGCGCGCTGCGTCATTTTCTTGTAGATGAGGCCCTATGTCCGCTTCTGCACTGCCAGACATTAACTCGAACTGGGCCTCTTTTAAGGAATGTCAGAAGCATGAACTGTGAAGCATTCTACATTTGAAATCCAACAATTCATTTGGAAAGTTAGTCAGCTGTTGTGCTGCATGGAGGACTGGCTTAACAAATTAAAGGCTTTCATTTCAATGGTAAAACTGTGTACACTAGTGTGACCTTCCAGGACGCCAGACAGAGGGCGCGATGGGAACAACAAAGTGAGCCGAGGGTGGCTGTGGCATCCTTGGCCCCTCTATTAGCTCCCCCACTGAATGATGATGTTTACAAAAACCACCTAACATAACACAACTGCACCAGTGGAATTCAGGAAAAATAAGTATCAACTGTTTCGCAATTCTCTTTCTGCAGCTGGGAAGATAAATCGGCGTGAAAGCCTCTGTACTCTGAAGAGCGATGGAAATACATTACAATACTTTTCCCTGAAGACCCACGCATTCTCATCTTGGGTGGGTACAAGCTGAAAATTAAACATACACTATGCCAAACACAGGAGTTAAGAGTAACACTTTTCAGATTCATGTTTCCACAAAGTTTAGACTTATTTGAGGTAATTTCTGATGTGCCTGCCCATTGCAACCTTGTCCAAGAGTATATCTAACCACTGCAAGAGTTAGTGTAAAAGAAATGTATCTGTTGATGCCTGTGTCAACCAGTGGTGTAATGGAACCTGAGGGTAAGGGTGTTCCATCACACCTCTGTACTCTTATTTTGCTGAACGCACTGCCATGCCATCCCCACAAATCATACCTCCACCGCCTGATCTCCACAAGACAGAAGACTGTGCAACAGTCCCTCTTATAGGTAATTGATCAACGACTTGAAAACCTATTATTCTAGATTATTTACTTAGTACAAAACCCTTCCATCTATGCCACCTTTCTTTCCTAAAATCTGTTTTTATCAAAATCCCACAATGCTTCCGAGACCTGCCTAATCACAGAGGGGAAATAAGGAAGGGCCTGATTTAGAGTTTGGCGGATGAAGGGTGCTCCATTGGGATGGCAGGGACATTACTTTTGCATCCCGAGGGACCTTTGTCATCACGGACAACTCTGTACATTGACAGGAACCGCTGTCATGGAGGTTCCTGTCAGTGTATGAAAAGTTTAACAGAGGGTACAACTGGCCATATTAGCTGGCTGTCAAACCTTTTATATTTTTTTTGTTTTTCAAAAGCAAACTCCCAAAATGTGAGTTTTTTGTTTAGAAAAATAAAAAACTAAGGACTCCTACAACCTAGGAGTGTGGATCCTTATTGTTTTTTTCATGTCCTTTATTTTTATTTTATAAAGTTTTATATAGCGCGAACTAAACCCCAGAGGGTATCAGAGCGCTTTACATTTAGGATCGTTGCGTTACAGGTTACATCAGTTACAAGAGCAAAGTAGGGTACAGTAAACAAAAACAATGTTGCGAGAATTCGTAGGAGGGAGACGAGGAGGAACTGTGTCCAATGTCCGGCTGGGAAGGTGACGGTCGAGGGGGAAACCAGGGCCAATCTCCTCTATAGCTGTTTAGCAGCTCCACCGGGCATCAGCCATGTTGCACAGGTCTCAGCGTTCAGGAAAGTTAGTATTAATTTGATACGATTTGAAAAGTTTTATATAGCGCTGGCTAGACCCGGAGGTATCAGAGCGCTTTACCAGAGGATCGTTGCGTTAAAGTTACATCAGTTACAATAGCATAGTAAGGTACAGTAAACAAAAACAATGTTGCAAGAATTCGTAGGAGGGAGGGGAGGAAGGAGCCATATCGGGAGACGAGGAAGAACTGTGCCCAATGTCCGGCTGGGTAGGTGACGGTCGAGGGGGAAACCAGGGCCAATCTCCTCAATAGGGGTCTGGCAGCTCCACCGGGCATCAGCCATGTTGCTCAAGTCTCAGCGTTGAGGAGAAACCGTTAAGAATAGATACATATGCTACAGTTGCACAGTCAAGAAGCGGAAGAACATGTCCCCACTAGAGGGCAAAGGTAAGAGAAGGGGGGGGTAGTAAAAAAAAAAACAACAATCCAGGGAAGGAGCTGGGGGCTGCCATTTAGGCCGCCGAGGAAATGAAGGCAGAGGCGGTCGCCATTATAGGTAAGAATAGATACATGGGCCACAGTTTCATAGTCAAGAAGTAGCAGAACAAGTCCCCACTAGAGGGCAGAGGTAAAAAAAAATGGAGGGGGGAGTAAAAACCAAACCAGAGAAGGAGCTGGGGGCTGCCATTTAGGCCGCCAAGGAAAAACGAAGGCAGATGCAGCCGCCATTTTAGGGTCAGGCTCGACATGACCAGGCCTCTGTAGATCTGTGTGTAGGCCATGGTGAAGGCCTACACCAGGTTTTTCCTGGTGGTGATGGAACATAAAAAAACTAAATAGGGCAGACAGTGTAAAGTCCTTCCTCCGACAGCCCATACTTTGTCTGGCCATAAAAGTAAGGATTCCATTGATGCAAACAATGGGGGCTGTCGACAGAATACTTATGGTCTGTCCAACTCTATATGAGCAGGTGGATCGTCAGTTTAGCAGGCAGGGTACCCCGTTGCCTATGCAACTGAATACCCTGTCTGCCAAACTCTTACTCTAAATCAGACCCTAAATGATCTCCCCACTAAGATGTGCATAATTTATAAAACATATATGTGCACACGTCCATAAAGGATTTTCCACGAGTCCGCCTCTCCTGAATGCTGGCTTTGTGAAATACCAAGGCTGCTTTGATTCCACATCAAGCCTCTTTCTTTCACTAGCCTACACTTCTTTTCTCTTTTACTTACTCTTGCACGTTCTTTTTCAGCCCTGAATTTTTACCTAAGTTTTTTATTTGGTTTTCTATCTTTATTTCTCTCCTTTTTTCTCCCTTTGGTCAATGTCTGGGGGATGAAAGATAAGTCCCAACCACAGGCATACATTAAGCACTGTGCAAGGATAAAGCCCCTAATGACTGGAAACGAGCTGTTCATTACACCAGGGTTAGTTTGCAAATAAACAACACACTCAGGATCATAAAACTGCAAAGTTTTACTTCTGTATTGCTTAGGGACAGGTTGTATAATATCTCAAGGCATGTCTGTAAATATCGAAAACATTCATTATTCTGAGATGTGCATGCTATCTTCCTCTACTACCAGGATGTGACCCACAGATGAACTCAAGGCAGGCGTTTAAATAAACAAAGCATTTGTCATTCAAAGAGCTGCATAGTTTAATCCCGGAAGTACCTGGGACTAGGTCATATTTTATCTCAAGGTAGGTCTGTAAATTAATAATGAATTCAGCACCTTGACAGATACATAATAAAACTCTTAAACTGCCTGGGAACATGTTATATGTTATCAAAGGGCAGATAGGTAAATAATCAAAGCTTCTAGGCACCCAAAACAGTGATTTTCCCGTAAATCATGGGAGGATTCAAATGTTAAAAATGTGGGGGGGTTTTTGTACATTTTTATAACGAGAATTTTTCTCACAATGTTATTTGCAATTATACACGTCTATATTATGATGTGATTTAAATGTTACTTTTTGGGAGAATACAGCTACATTTAATAACAGGAATGCAGGGGCAGACAATGACATTCCAGTCACAATGCCCGGGGTGCCCATCTATTTAGTCTTATTGTCAAGCAGGACAGTGGTTGCCGCTCAACAATAGACTACATTTTCATACCAAGGAGTATGTTTTGTCACTTTTTAGGCAGGGAGGTTCTGGACAATAATTATGGGAACCATAATTCCCTCATTGTAACCGCTTCTGTTACAGGTTGATACTGGTCACTTCATTCCCAAAGATAACCTAAGCTCAGCAACCAGGCTGTCTTTATTCAGCAATCCCGGATTAATGAGAAAATAAGATAAAATCTTGAAAAAGAAGTCCTTCCTGGAGGGGGGTGTGGTTTCGGCCTCAACCAAGATGGCGGTGCCTTGTTGAGCTCTGGCAGACGTGAGGAGCTCCCTGCATTATTGAGACCGCTCCAGGGCTCGCCGGAGGAGACAACGATGCATCTCCTCCTGAATAGCTGATGAGTCACTGGAGCTCTTTTTGGCTCCGCTGCTCCTCGTCTTTGCTCGTGGCCAGCTTCATAAAGTGAGGTTGCGCCCTCCATTTTGAGAGGCGGTGAGCGAGTACCACAGTTAACGCTGGCACTTGGAGCTGTCACCCTCCTTAATTAACTCGCTGCATCTCCAGGATCATATCCTCTTGGCCTCTTGTGGTCATGTAATTCCTCATGGACACATTGCACATGCCTGGAAACAGAAGGTGAGTTTTTCGCAAGCTTTTCTCAGCGCACCTGGATGTTATATCACCTCAGAGCTTTACTTCACTTTGCTCAGCTGGTCTCTGGAGCCTCTTCATGATTGACAATCCTAAGTGTATGATACCGCCAAATGCTCTCATATGTACAGCATAATTTTTAGAGCTTTTTCTTCATGTATTTCAGACCTATGGGTCGCAGACTTCTTTTTCATGAAAGAGTTACCTTTTCCACAGGAAGATAATTTATATTATAATTCAAAACTTTATTATTCACAAGTGCCTATATCTGTGGTTTTCAATGCATTATCAATGCCTCCAGTGTGCTCTACTTAATTTACTGCCTCACGTGCTCGTAGGGAGTGAGCAGTCTCATGGAATTACCCCCTTTTTGGCCCTTCATCCTATATGGGAAAAACAAGAAACCTTAAACTTTCCGGTACCTCCAACAAAGTTATATTATCAGACTCTAATTGCAACAATACTGAGGACTCTACTTCTCAGAAATCTGAATCTCATCCAGGTACCATTCCAAAAATGCCTTTGCTAGGTAAAATGCAGATGGGGTCAAATAAAAGACCAAAAAAGACCCCCCCGTCTCCGGTGAAATCTTCACTGGCTTCTATGGATGTGATCCTTGGAGGAATTTGTTTTACTGAAACCCTTCATGGAGAGGCAAGATGGCTGCTGACTGACCTCAATGAGAGCTGCTGCCGGGTCTCTCCTCTCTGCTAGTGATTAGAATGCGTTCACGGATAAAAACTTGCAAAAACATCCGCATTGGCGCTTACCTTTGGCTGGTATGAGGCTGCTGGACATCGGCTATTTGTTAAAAACTAGATCGTTTTCTGCTGTAATTTGCTCCTTATCACGCGGTTTCTGGTGTTGCTCCTATACTCCTCGTGCGGACCGCTGTTGGCTTACAAGGAATATGGCTCCAAAAACTGTTAAGGCTGCTAAGGCTCCCAATCTCCCCGGGGGTGTGGGTGTGGGTGTCTGTGTCGGAGGAGCGGCCGGAGCTCCGGGCGCCAACATTGTCAACGCTGCTAATTCCGCTTTACGCTCGGCAAGGGGTCTGATTCACTCACGGCGTGGCGGACAGTCCAAGAGAGCAGATGGCGGCGGGAGGGACGCCAGTGTCTCTGACGAGAGCCGGCTTCCCCCAGCAACTGTGGAAGTCGCGCTAAGGCAGACAACGGTGGTCGAAGCCTTCTCTCTGGTCCCGTCTATCGCTCCTGCTGCCATCGTTCGGGTGACGGATAACATCATGAATCTTCCGCTGTCAGGAACGGAGGCCCCCGAGGTTGATGAGGATAACGAACACCACGTAGAGCTGCATGCAGAAACCGGACAGGAGCAAGGATTGCCAGCGGATCGGATCCTGCCTACAATGGACTCACAGGTAAACCACTTGAGCTCTATGGCTGCGAATCCTGGGGACTCAGAATTGGCAAACTCAGATGCCCCTGATCTGGTTACAGGGGGTGCCTCTGAAGGTGATAACTTGTCAGGGCCCCTCATAGTTACCACAAACAAAGTAATGATGAATGGCAAGCACAGAGCTAAAGTTATCAATGGATTTAACAGCAACCCCCCTTGTGCTGTATTAACTCAATGTGTCCCCTCTTCAGAACCCATAAGTAAAGGCAAAGGCAAAGCTAAGGGCCCTGAACTGATTCATGGATCTCCCGAGGGGGATCAGTTTTATTCACTCAATGACGATTCAGAGTCACTGGCTTCGAGTGATGTTATTTCTTCAGAAGAGATTGACACTGGAGGATCCTCCACTGTGCTTAAAAATTGTCGCACAAAGGCCGTTTTTTCAAAATAGAGATCAAGATCCAGAAGGAGCCCGGCTAAATTTGATGTGGCCGCAGAAAAAAGGTGGAATGGGATTATGCAGCTACTAGCCAGGTTTATGATACTGATGCGCAGGCTGGATCTGGTGGCTCAATAGCCCCCCCCTGGTCTATCAACTCCGCCAACGTTAGACCTAGTTTACTCCACATTGAAACAGATGCAGGGGGAGGCAAGAATGGAAAGTAGAAGATCACATCAGGCTACCAAAAAACTACAAATTTCCATCCGTAAGGTCAATAAGCTTTGCACAGAAATGGCATAGAGAGTTACTCATGTGGAGGATAGAA
The DNA here is from genome assembly GCA_963921515.1 of Calotriton arnoldi. Classification (NCBI taxonomy): domain Eukaryota; kingdom Metazoa; phylum Chordata; class Amphibia; order Caudata; family Salamandridae; genus Calotriton; species Calotriton arnoldi. Next base: position 992,676 of record CAWUFW010000641.1, on the reverse strand, counting down.
CAGTGGCGCTGGAAGAGGAGGTTGCAAAAATACAGGAGTCCATTGATTTGCATGAGAAACAATCCACTGAGGTAGCCTGGAAACTCGAAGATTTCGAGAACCGCCAACGGCGGAACAACGTTCGCCTACTGGGCATTGCCGAAAATGTAGAAGGGAGTAACATAATGGCCTTTGTGGTGTTTCTGTTAAAAGGGGCACTCCCGGAGCTTGCCCATTGGAACTGGGAAATGGAAGTTCAACGGGCTCATCGCTTCCCTATGGTGCAGAGAAGAAACAATGTGAGCAGGCATGATGAGCAACCGAGAGCCATTCTGATTTATATCGGAAATTTTCTTCTCAGACAGGCTATAATAGATATGGTCAGACCCAATTCCAAACGGACATTTGATGGACATACCTTCTTCGCCCGCCCTGACTTTTGTCATGTTACTGTTGAACGCTGGTGGAGGCTCCGACAGATGATATCTGCGTTTCAGGGGGTGGGTTCTGAAGCATATTTATTATTCCCCGCCCGCCTTAAAGTTATTACGAGTGGGCGGGTACGAATGCTGTCATCAGAGGTAAAAGCTCAAGAATTCCTGGCAGAGCTGAAGGATGCAGGAGGGCGGGGGGCCTCAGGACGATAAGCTGATTGGGATTTACAGGATGGCTGGGGGCTGTATTGATTTCTATTTCTCTCTGCCTGACTAATACCATAGAGCCTTGTATTTCTTAAGTAGTGGCACCTGTTGTTTGATGTATACTTTTTTTGAATCTGGGGTGTTGGGTCGGGTGGGTCTCCTTTCTAGTTAAAATTGGGTTTTGTTTTTTTTTGCTGTTTTCTTCTTTCTTTATTGAAGGTAGGGGGCGCAGAGTCTCGGTGGCAGCTCGAGACGTGAGATTGGTAGCCACACATAGGTCATGGGTGACCTATTTGCCTGTTTGGGTGGTAGGGGAGGAGGGGTTGGGGGGGGTTGGGGGTGGGGGTGGGAGGGGGCTGGGGTGGGGTCATCAGGGTGGTAGGCTTCAGCACTGCACAAAACATTGTTTGAGGAATTTTTCAGATACTAGCTTTGATGAATATGGTGTATTGCCCATTTGTAACTTGGAAGGAGTGGTCATGGCTATTTTTAGGAAAAAGATAATCTATAAGTCGCTCGAAATGGCAGGGAATCTATTCAATATTGCTTTATGAATGTATTAAATATTAGATTTGTTTCAATCAATATATGTGGGCTCAATGACCAATTTAAGCGACAAAGGGCGGCTATAATTTTGAAAACAATGCGGGCAGATGTCTTGTGTGTTCAGGAGACACATATAGAGGGGGATAGGTCCAGAATTTTAGAGCAACTTGGTTTCAGACTTTTGGTGGCAACTAAGCAAGGCACTAAAACTAGAGGGGTCGCTATCCTTACTCGTAGGAAAGATATTATTGCCAAAAGGGTTTTATCAGATAGATGGGGGCGTTGGGCACTTGCAGAATGTTTTATCCAGGGGAGGTTAGTCACTGTATGCTCAGTGTATGGTTCAACGGCAGACGATCCGGAGATATTAGAGTTGCTGGATGATGAATTAGTTAACTGGTCAGCTCCGCTCATCGTGTGTGGCGATTTTAATATCAATGGGCTTGGGGGTCTCTGGGATGCTGCCGCTGATAAATACACTGGCCGAAAGAAAAAGTTCTTCAGGGCACTCACCAACTTAGTCAATAATCATGGACTTATCGACTTATGGGATCATTTAGTTAACGGAGATAATGGCTGCACGTTTTATTCTGCCCCACATAACGCTATTTTTAGATTAGATTATTTTTTTGTATCTCATTCCTTAGTTCATCAGGCGAAAATTCAGAAACCCCCTAGGATATTGTCAGACCATAACCCTCTTGTTCTCACGCTAGCTTTTGAAAAAAGAGAACAAATTGAGCGAATTTGGACCTTTGAGAGAGGGCTATTATTTGATCCGGATTATGCTCATCATATGAAGGGTTGGATTAAGGCCTTTTTTGATATTAATAGGTATAGCACCACTGTAGGCGTCGTGTGGGACGCTTTTAAAGCGGGCGTCAGAGGGGAGACATTGAGCTTTAGTTTGTCCAGGCATAAGAGGTTGGCGCTCCTTGAGGAAACGCTTTATAAAAACCTAACAAGGATCGAGGAGGAATTGGTTGCTGCACTAAAATCTGGCTTAGCTACTGATGATATTCTGCATCGGCTTGCATGGGCCTAAGCAGAAATTGGAGAACGAGCCGCCGTAAAAGCAACTGAATGCTTCCTAGCAAAAAGGGAGCACTGCCATGAATTTAGTGAGAGGGTTGGTCATACACTTGCAGTTAGACTTCGACAAAGGAGCGTAAGGAATGAGATAAATGAAATTATTGATGATGTTGGTAATTTAGTTATAGACCCTCTTGGTATCCAGGAAGTATTTAGACAATTTTACCGTCGTCTATATGGGGAAGGCCCTCTGGTCTCACAGAACTCAATTCAGGACTTCATTAGCGGTATACCGCTACATAGAATTGAACCTCCGGAGAGGGAGAAACTAGATGCAGTTTTGACACAGGAAGAAATTTTTGACGCATTAAGAGATCTCCCCTCAGGCAAGGCTACTGGACCTGACCAGATTCCCCTGGAGTTTTATAAGATTTTTTGGGATGAGCTGGGAGCAGTTCTGGTGGAAACAATTCTATGTGTTCAAACCGGCGGGTTGGCCCCAGCCTCATGGGCAGGCACCGATATTATAATTTTTTTTAAAGAAAGGGAAGCCACCTCAGGAACCGGGATCATACCGGCCAATTACTCTTATAAACAGTGATGCTAAAAAAAATTCAAAAGCCCTTGCCACCAAACTGAATAACATCATCGCAGATACCATTCATCCATGCCAGCATGGGTTTATACCTGGGAGGGGGACGACGGAACATACGCGCCGGGTAATTACCCTATTTGATGCAGCAGAAGTCTCAGGAGACCCGATGGCTTTGCTGCTCCTGGATGCAGAAAAGGCTTTTGATCGGGTCTCCTGGGGCTTTCTTTGGGAGGTATTGAAATGGTTCGGAATTGGGTCAGGGTTTATTAATGCTATCCGCGCAATGTATTTGGCACCAACAGCACGCTTGAGAATAAATGGGAATTATACTGCGCCCATTTTGATTAAGCGGGGTACTCGGCAAGGGTGCCCATGTTCACCTTTGCTTTTTGCTATTTACATTGATCCACTACTGCGGCTCCTTGCAGCTTGCCAAGAAATCGAACCAATGCTGTTTCATGACATTTCAACAAAAGTACTCGCTTAGCACAGAGCTAAAGTTATCAATGGATTTAACAGCAACCCCCCTTGTGCTGTATTAACTCAATGTGTCCCCTCTTCAGAACCCTCTTCGCATTAGTTACTCCCAAACCATTAGAAGCAATTGCAGCCGTTGAAGCACTGGCATTGGTATTCGGCGAGCTCTCTGGGTATGCCCTAAATAAAGGGAAGACTCAGATAGTTACCAACTGTTTGATAAATCTTTCGGATCCACGGATGACTGAATCAGCGGTATATTTAGGTATCACTATAACTCCTGAATTGAAAGATGTGGTTGCAATAAACATTAATCCCATAATTCAAAAGGCTAGAAAAGATTTTGCCAAATTTCATAATTTGCACTTGTCATTAGTGGGGCGGTGCAATGTGATTAAAATGGTATTTTTGCCAAAAATACTCTATCTGTTTAGGGCTATCCCATTAGAATTTGGGAAACAATGGTTTAATGAGCTAGAGCACTTGGTCAACCGCTTTGTGTGGGCACACGGCAAGAGAAGGAGGGCCTTACGATTCATGACTCTTCCCTTGGCAAAAGGAGGTTTGGCATTACCTGATTTTAAACTTTATTATTGGGCTGCTGCACTTCAATATATGGGGGCCTTGTTGGGTGAGTGTTCCGAGACCTTAAATGTTGAAGAAAGTCTTCCGGATGTTTATAACTTATTGATGGGTGAACAGGCCCTGAATAGCTTCATGAAATTCAGTGAACCAAGTTACTACAAGAGAACAAAATGTAAAACCCTGCATGCTGCTTTTAAAATCTGGGCTGCCCTTAAAAGGAAGCTTGGTCTAGGTAGATTACATTATTATACTCATATGATTGGCAATCCAACATTGCCAGAAATTTTTTCCGATCAAATTATGGTAGAATGGGGAGCGCTTGGACTGCTGAAAGTGGGTGATCTAATGGGCCAAGGGGGAATTTATCAATTCCAGGATATACAAGATAAATTTAGTATTAGCCCCAAAAACTTTTTTAAATATCTCCAAATAAGAAGTTTTCTTTGTAAAAAGATGGGTGGTACTAGGGGCTTTGAAAAGGCTCGGATTATAGATATTATAAGAACTGGGATGGATTGCTCCATCAAAGGAGTTTATTCTGAACTCATAGCACTCAAACAGGATAATTTGGCAAAGCAGACCGAAAAATGGAAAAACCGGTTGGGCAATGACTCAGTTAACTTCCTAGAGTCTCTTGAGCTGGGGCATGCAGTTTTGTGCTCTGCTGCACTGCAGGCTCAGCATTATAAAACAGTGTTCTCGCTCTATTATACCCCAGCCAAAATAGCACAGTGGGGCGGTCTCACAGGAATTAGTTGCCCTCGTTGTAACTCATTAGATGCGGATGCAGTTCATATGTTTAGTACCTGCCCACGACTTGATATAACAAATACATCAATAATGGCTTTCTGTGATCACACTCTTGGTCTTAAAGTTAATTTAACTCCAACGTTAATGCTCTTAGGGGTTGATAATTGTCAAGGGCAGCTCCCTCATTCCTGCTTTCTATTTCTTGCTATGGCTATACTTCGGATCTGTATTGCCGCTGCCTGGCGCGATCAAATTGCTCCTACATTTCAGTGCTGGCTCGCCCGGCTACTAGCAACGTTTAATCTTGAAAGGGGAATCTATGAAAGACGGGGCAAAAGGGGGAAAATTTTGGGTAAAAGAATTTGGGACCCTATATATAAATGGAAGGAATCACAATCTTAGTTTGGCTTTAGATTAATATCCAATATTAGTTAACTTAGAATTGCAATAGCCATGCTTTTTCTTTCTCTTTCTTTCCATCTTGCTTTTATGCTGTTAGTATCGCTACTCTAATGGAAGCTAAAAACATGCTTTTTTTTTTTCTCTTCCAATTTTTTTATTGCTTCTTTTTTCTGTTTTCCTTCTTTTAATTTTTGATTTCTGCTTTTTGATATATATCTTATTAAAAATTGATGTATGGCAAACCCAGAATGATTAATCCTCAAACAATATTGAGTTGTATATTGAAAAATTGTGCTGCTTATATTAAAAATGTGTAATAAAATGTATTAAAAAAAAAATGAAACCCTTGATGGAAGAGACTACCAAGAAGCTGCAACACTTAGATGATAAATTGTCTTCTCTGGACTCACCAGTTTTAATGGTAGAGCAAAAAACAGACAGTCTTCAACTTGCAGCTTCAAGTATTTCCCATCTGGAGTCAGAGATTTCTCTACTTAAGAAGCACACTGAGGATCTTGAAAACCAAAATTGCAGGAATAACCTCCGCATATATGGATTTCCTGAAAACACTGAGTGCTTTGATTCGACCTTCTACTTTCAATCTTTTCTCCCAAAACGTCTTGATATATCTACAAACACTCCCGTCAACATACAGAGGATGCATACGCTCAGTCCCAGAGATTCTGCAAAACCACAAGGAGTTCTTCTGTTTTTCTTGCAATATAAGGATCTTTTACAAGTGATGTCTGCTGTTAAATCTAAAAAGAAAATTATCTGGGCTGGTCACAGACTATTTTTCTCCCAAGATGTAGCTAAAGTGACAGCAGATAACAGAAACAATTCCTGGATATGGGTCCTCAATTGAGAAGAATAAATCAAGTAATTAAATTGAGAGCCATAAACGCTCGATTTGGTTTACTTCAACCATGCGTGTTTAAGGTGACTTACAAAGAAAAGGCAACCACTTACGAGGAGCCTGCTGCAATCAAGCAATTTCTTCAGCTACACAGAGGAGAAGACATGGACACTTCAAGAATTACTTGAATATTAACCTGTTCTCTCACCTATTTTCTTTTTATAATAAATAAGTTATTGGTTTCTGTTATGATGTTTTTTCTCTTATTATAACATAGTTTAACTCCACAATGTCTCTTTTTTATGATACAAGTATCTGTTTTCATATCTCGTTCCCTTTTGGTCTCAAGCTTATGTGATGTCTTCATCCAAGTCAAGGCTGCCTGCTGTCCTCTGGGGTTCGGGTGTTGTCGCCATCATCTTTCAGTATTGCCACCTTCCTTTCATCTTGTGTGTATTTTAGGTATGTTTTTCAGTCGTCATTTATATGACTTGTACTGCCTCTATGTTTTCTGTTTTACTATTTCCTTACTCATGTTACTTTTTGTCGTTCTACTCTGTCCATTTTTTTTCCTTGTACCTCATCTTACAATCCTTTTCGCCCTTCCTTTTCTCACTAAGCATAACTCCTATTCTTCCTAATTTTATCACTACTAATTTTGTCACTGTAGACATAGTAATTGTACATGCTTCTGTTTCAGTAATGCATTGCAGGTTACTACATGAAATATTAAGAGTTTAGGTAACCCTATTAAATGGCAGAGGGTGTTATCCCACTTAGCAAAACTAAAAACAGATGCAGCATTACTTCAGGAATCACATCTTTCTAAGTTAGTGGTCGCCAAACTAAAAAGATGAAGGGTAGGAAATGTGTTTGCTTCTCCTGCTCTGGGGAAGAAGAATGGAGTACTAATTCTTTGTCATAAAAAGTTACATATTACAGTTGTTAACCAAGAGCATGACTCTGATGGTCGATGGATTATTGTTAAAGTTCTTGTTGATAATACGCGCCTTAGCTATTTTTATTGTTTATGGTCAAGTTTCTGTTGACAATACATTCTGGACCACAATTTCTGACAAATTGCTCCAATGTGATGATGATTATGTTATATTTGGTGAGGATTGTAATCAAATTCAGGATCCCATATTGGATAGAAATTCAACAGTCAAGTTCGTACACACTAAAATGCATTCACAATCCAAATCCACCATCCATCATAAATCAACAGTTGACATCTGGAGTTTATGCCATTCAGATCTCCGGGAATATACTTTCTATTTGGCCCCACACCATTCACAATCCCAAATAGATTATCTTTTTCTTAGTAAATCTTTAGCCCAACATGTACTTCAATCTGATATAGGATCATTTTTTAAATCATATCATGCACCAGTATACATAGATCTTGATCTTATACGCTTTACACCACATGCAAGTAGATGGTGTTTTAACAATGCACTACTTTTAGACACTAAATCTTCATCCAAATTTGAAGGCTTTACGTCTGAATTTTTTGCTCTTAACACTACACCTGATTCCTTCTTTGAAATGATTTAGGATTCCTTTTAGGCAGCAGCAAGAGGTTTTATAATGAATTTTGTCTCACAAAAGAAAAAATCTAAGGAAGCTCAATAAATTCAATTACTTAAGCAAATTTAAAAACTGGAGTATACTTATTATCACTCAAAAACAAGGTTTTCTTGCAACACCTTATAGACGCCAAACTCACTTTTAGCCGATCTACTACGAATGCCGCTTCTTCTTACTTATTAAAGAGTAGTGCATGATACCATGGGGGTCAAAATAGAATGGGAAAATTACTTGCGAACTATTAAAAAATCAGAAGAGACAAAACCAGAATGGAATCTTTACGAAACAATACAGGAATCACTCTTTTTAAGGAAAAGGATATTTTAGTTAACTTTGTTACAAATCTCTACTCACCAGACACACAACCCTTACAATCAGATTTGGCCGAATACATTTAATCCATTCATTTACCCAATCACAGCATATTGATTTTGACCTGTTGGGGGCAGATATTTTGCTATCAGAAGTAACCCATGCAGTCTGTATACTACACGGAGGGAAAGCTTCTGGGCCTGATTGCTTTACTATTGAATTCTATTGTCATTTCACAAAACTCCTTCTCCCCAACCTTTTACTTTTGTTTAATTCATTCATCACTACTGGCGCCTCTCAAGGCTCCTTCCAGGATGCTATGATTTGTTTAATTCCAAAAGATAATAAAGATCTCTTGCAATGTAAGAATTACTGCCCCATTTCTTTAGTTAATATTGACAACAAAAGTTTCACAAAACTTTTGGCATTGAGCATTGTCCATATTTTGCCTGATCTCATAGGTCCAAAGCAACCTGGTATTGTTAAGGGCCGACTGGCTTCTGACAATGCTTGCGTCTTTTTCAACATCCTAAGCAAGGCCTCTACACTAGATCATCCTATTGCTTTGGATGCAGAAAAAGCTTTTAACAGGATCGGTTGGGATTTTATGTTTCATGCATTAAAATGGATTGGTTTTCCACCCAAATTGATTGCTTTAATTTCCTTGTTGTACACGGGCCCTAAAGCTGCAATTTTTGTTAATGCTATGCTCTCTGATTATTTTTCTTTGTTTGATTGCAAGTCATTTTGTTAGCTTACAGGGGGCTTAGAGTCCACCCACTGCATACCATTGGTTGGCTTCATCATCACTCATTTCCTAGCTCCTCTGTGGTCAGCACATGCCAGCTTCATTTTCTCTTTGTGTGTTTGCCCCTAACCTAGAGCATGGCCCAGTGAGTGTCTTTCCACTGCTCACGTTTTCGGACTCAGGGTCATTTTTACTTTTAGTTATAGCACTCCATAAGAATCCATTTGCTTGTAGACCAAAACACTCCTGTCATTCTACCCCTTAAACTCCCACTCCATGTTATTGCTTGCCCCCTCCCACCCTCCTGTCCTGCTCCGTGGTATTGCTTGCTCCCTCTCACCCGCCTGTTCCACTACATGTTATTGTTTGCCCCTCCCACCCTCTTGCTCCACTCTGTGTTCTTGCTTTGCCCTCTGGCCCTCCATTTCCTCTCAGTATTGTTGCTTGCTCCCCCTCACCCTCCCATCGCACTCTGTGTTGTTACTTGCCCTTTCGCCCTCCCGTCCCTTGCTGTATTGTTGCTTGTCCCTCCTGTAGTGTCGTGTGAGTTTGAAATGACAGAACCTTTGTGGCTCCTCATGGACTCCGTAGAACTGTGACATAAGCATTAGAGCGTAGTGAAGTGAATGCAGGTTTAGAATGTTGAGTTTGTGGTTACACACAGAAGAATAAAGATGTGTTATACTAAGCTGTGTGTGTGTGGCGTAATCATTGGCGAGTACCCGGGCCGGGAAGGACGCTACAACTGGCGATGAGAAAGGTGATAAGTAACCCTAAGATCGACAGTACTCTCCCAGAGAATTTGCCGTGGTCCAGCAAACTGCTCGTGTGCCTCCGTTGAAGTGCGGAATCGACGTTTAGCGTATTTAGACTCAAAGCGCAGCCCCAGTTCCGTGTAAAGCATCTGAAGATGATGAAAGCTGCACTGCGCTACTACGCAACTCAAAGCCATGAATTGATCCGGAATGATAATGCTATAGGCGGATGATACCAGGTTTTGAAAGCACTGCAAAGTGCAAGATAACACTGCGACTAGGAGCGCTGTGAGTCAGAGATCAACCAGGTGTCAGACAGCACAAAGACGCTTAAAGGCAAAGTGATACAAGAACCAGTCATCTTCTTACCAATACTGTGTAAAGAGAATCATCATGCCACAGCACTGGAGGGAGTGACCCCAGAGAAAGCAGTCGGGTTGTGCTTGCAGAGCCGCCCACATCCAAAGCAGCACCCCATCAAAGCTGCAGAGTGGGGCACAGAACAAATCCAAAGGTTCCGAAGTGTAGAAAGCCAAGAGCGGCGATTGGAACCGTGACAGTTTGCTTCTCCAGTGGAGACCAAGAAAGGGGTCACGTTTCCTGTCATTATCAAAGATGATCCAGAGGCCAGCACAACGCAAGGCCTCAGAGATGGTTTGCATAAACAAGATCACCGAGTAGCATTGTAGAGAACTATACTCTCCAAGTCTGCAAGTTGCACCAATGATTACAATGCTGCAGCCTTCTTGAAACCACCACCACCACCACCCCCATTCGATACCGCCAAAAAGTTGTAATATCACAGATGGACTGCCTGGATACAGACATTTGATGATTTTATTGATGCAATTGAAGAAGCCGATAAAAGGATTATCAAGTACCTTAAGAATCTTGCTGGTGAAGGAGTAAAAGAAGTCATAAAGAAAATGCTGTGAGCGAACAAAATTACATGGGTAAATCAAAGCAGCCTTGAATCTGGAGTTCAATGAATGCCAAATGTAGATTACGAAAGGTACATCTTCAGTCAAGTATGACAGAAAGTCGGTGAGACAATCAACGAATTTGTTGAGAGACAGGATACGCTCATCAAACACTAGAAGTTCAAGGCATTTAATGATGAGGCTATACACCTCAGAGTGATTGACGGATGCTAGTCAGATTCGTTTAGACAATGAATGCTGAGAGAAACTCTTAGTCAGGAGCGAGTTCTCGTGGCTGTCAGAGCTGAAGAGCTTGCTGATCGACCAGCAGCTGACATGAAGGCTGGAGGTGCCCAGAGTGAGTCGGTCATGAATGTGAGAAATAAGTCAAAGCACAAGGCCGAAGGACACTGAGTTAATTCTTCATAGAAAAAGAAATTGTGCTTTAGATGTTGATTTTTGTTTCCACACAAAGGTAAATGTCTCACCTTTGGGCAGATCTGCAAAGGACGTGGAAAGGAGAACCATTTTGTGACAGTGAGCAAGGCAAAGAAAAAAGAAAGTGTGTCATGACGCGAAGACAAAATGGCCACCCCAATATTCCAGAAGGGACGTTCAACGCACGCCCATAAGGCCAAGTGACCGCATCAGCTGATGCAAATCGACACCAAATGAAGTCGATCGACATCTAAATCTTCATCAAACAGCTCTTCCATATGAATATCAAGTGAAAGTGAAGATGATTGTGCTATGTCGATGTTTACCACAGAGAAGCATGCGCATGTTGGACTGGCCACCTGTGAGGAAAAACACCGGTCCATGAGAAATCAACACGAAAGTCATTCAAACGTTGCCCGATGATCACAATAAAAGTCAATGGTTGTTCAATACCTTTCATTATTGAAAATGGTGCGTCAATAAATATTATGCTTGAGGAGAAATATAATCAACTGTCTCCATTGCCTCGACTTACGTTATTGAAAACTAAAGAGTATACGTGGGCTACCTCGACGCCACTAAAAAGACAAGGTTCATTTGTGGCAACGATGACGCATAAGAAAATCAAAGTATAACCACCCATTCATGTACTTCAAGGTACGGCGTCAAAAGCCTGTTCACTCAGCTTCAGCACAGCTGCTGATAATGGACTGATATAACTATAACATGAATGCTCATCACAAAATAGTAAATCAATTCCGTTCGTTGTTTCACGGGTTGGGAAATCTCAAGACTCTGAAAGTCCAATTACACATTTATGAGGACGACCATCCTATTGCTCAAAGACACAGATGAACTGACTTTCACTTAAAGGAAGTTGTTGAAAAAGAACTTGAATCTTTATTCAAACACAATATAATTGAGCCTTCGCCAAAATGATTACAATCGGTGGGAAACATGGCGGCTGGCTGACGCTGGTCGGGGGAGCTCCCCGGTGCGGCGTGAGGCATCATTGAATTAGCGACGCTTAAACGGAAGAATTAACCCGTGTAAGATGCGTGCAGTATAGAGGCGAAATAAATAAAAGGTTGTCTGGTTTACCTTTCAAAAGTAACATCGTAGAGCCTTGGTCGGATCTATGAGATATACGAGTCAGGACGCGGCAGCTGAACGCGGGATCTGGAAGCACCTAGCTGACCTCTGGAGGAAGTCGAGGTCAGTGGCTGCTTTGATCGGCTTCCGTGTCGAGGGGAGCAGCGTCAGAACAGTACACTGGCCGGCAGGATCGGAGGAAACAACAAAATCGGTGAACTTGAATCAAGAAGGACGGAGTAGCAGAGACCCTAGCCCGAGCCCGAGCTAACAGACAGAGGTAGAGACAGAGGCAGAGCGGGTAAGGCGTAGGAGCCAGGGCTGGGGGAGACTGCAAAATAAAGAAATAAAGGCTTGGTCGATGGAAAGGGACTTTCCATTCTCGATACAGAAACTTGAGCAGGAGAGGGGGTGTGCTGTGGTTATAGAAAGCGCAAGTGGTGTCCAGACGGGGCTGGAGGAACTAGGGAGGGCAGTTAAGAACTCTATGATAACGTCAACTGATAAATGTGCCCCCGTCCTTCAGATAAGAAATAGATATCAGCTGAGATCTCACCCTGAGGTTATAAACAGAGGGTGCAAAATCAATACGGAGGGGAGAAGGCGCCTAGAGAGGTAGCACCTGCTACACCCAAGAAAAAAGCGTCAAAATTAAAATCGGGGGGAAAACAGAAGCGGAGTGGTGACAAAGCGCGAACAGTGATAAAAATCGCTCCATCTCTAACCTCCTATTTTAAAATAATGGAGCAGGTTGCAGCCCCCAAAGGAGGGGGGAAAAAAGGTGCTCAGATGAACCCTGTCCAGACAAACCCTGCCCCTGTTCAATTGGAAAACCGCTTTACACTATTAGCGGATGAAAGAAGTGGGGAGGGGGAAGTCCAAGATAAAGTACAGTCGGGGATGCAGGACCCAAACCCCTCCACACTACAGATATTTCCCCGTAGTAACACTAATGGCATCGGGTTTAAGTGAAAGTCAACCACAAGGTAGTGGCAGTACCTTGGAGGAGGAAAATACAGCAACACAAGGAGCAGAGGGGGTAAAAATCAGTTTGAAATAATGTTTTTGAGCCTAAGAAAAGATATATTTTCTAAATTTGAGATCTCTGAGAGTAATCAGAAAGGCATACATGACAAATGTGACGTCCTCGAAGAGAAGTTGGATGATATCGCTTCGCGAACCGGGGCATTGGAGAGCGAGGTGAGGATCCTGACCGAGATACTATCAGGAAACACCAAAGACTTGGAAAATTTAAAAGCTCAAAATAAAATCCTTCAGGAGGATATGGAGAGGCTTGAGATGCAAACGAGGCGGAATAACTTAAGAGTTCTTAAAGTTCCGGAGGGCGCAGAAGGGGGAGACATTAAGGCTTTTGTCTGTAAAATGTTGAAAGAAGGAATCCTGAAGGATAGACCAGACATAGAGCTGGAGAAGGAGATCCAGAGAGTCCACAGAGACCCCTTTAAGTTAAGCCCTGCAAGAAAGGCTCCTAGGAAAATATTAATTAATTTTCTTACGTACGCAGTCAAGGAGCTAATATTGGGGAGAGCTTTGAAAGAATCATCATTAACGCATGAGTCTTTTAGTTATCAAATTAGATCAGATCTCGGTAAAAGAATGGCTCAGAGGCAGTGGGAACTCGGGACGAGAATGGGGAAATTAAGAAGGCGGGGTGCCCAGGTCCAAATGAAATTTCCCGCTATGCTTAAAATTATGTGGCAAAATAAGATGCATAATATCAGTAGTCCAGAGGAAGTTGACACATTTTTGGCACAGATGTAGACATAGTCATAACCTGGGTAAAAGAGACCAGAAACCATATTTACTTCTGCAGAAAATATAGGGTGGATATACAATGTGAAAAAAAAAATATATATATATATAATGGGTTTTTGTTCTTCAATTTTTCTTTGGTATTGATGCCTCTCGCAGCAGGGGGAGGAGCCTGAATGGCGGTTTTGAACCACCAAAAGAGTAATGGGAGGGTTTCCTGGGGGGGGGGGGGGGAGCAAAGGGGAAAAAAAGAAAAATAGCCCTCATACATGCTGCAGATTCTTATTGGAAGAAGTTAGGAGGCTACAGGGATAACAATTTTAAAAATGAATAAATCAAATGATCTTAAACTATTAACTTGGAACGTGAATGGGCTGAGGAAGAAGAGCAAGCTGTTCAGGGTTATAGAATTCTTAAGGAATACTGAAGCACACATTATCTTTTTACAAGAAACCCACTTAGAAGTACAAGAGTGCAAAGAGAGTTTTAGCAAAGTTAGATGGGTGCAGGAGGTCCTCTGTTCAGAACAAAGAGGAAGTTCAAGGGGAGTAGCATTACTTATAAGATGCAATGTAGGTATAAAAATAGTTAAGTATGAGACAGATCAGTCAGGGAGATGGTTGGTGGTCACCATAAAGGTGCAGGATAGGCCCCTGGTCTGTGCAGTATACTACGGACCAAACGAAGATAACCCCGGTGCGCTCTCTAAACTTGAAGTTAGTATGTTAGATACAACAGCTCCAATCATAATGGGGGGTGACTTTAACCTGGTCTTAAATAAGGAAATAGATTGCACTTCGAAAGCAAAATATAATAGTCCCCCAAAAACGTTTTCTAGTTTAAAAAATATGTTGAGAGAGTTTAATTTGGTGGATATCTGGCGATGTTTGAATGGAGAAACTAGAGATTTTACTTTTTACAGTAAGAAATATAGGCATCATTCACGAATTGATTATTTTCTTATAGACCAAGAGTTGTGTGCGGAGGTAGAGATGATAAAACATATTCCTGCTATATTATCGGATCATTCAGCAGTTGTTATGAATTTGATACTGCAGCAAAAAGAGGTGCAGAGAAGGCAGACAGTAGACAGGACGATGTTATTAAACGAAGAAGTGATCAGAGACTTGGGGGAAAAGACGTATGAGTATTTTAAATTTAATATGGGAACAGCTAAGGTCCAGATAGTATGGGAGGCCTTCAAGGCATATTTAAGAGGGATAATGAAAGCTATAACAGCAGGAAGAAGGAAAGCCTTGAAGCAAGAGGAGGTAAGGAAAATAGAGGAGATTAAGGAAAAAGAAAGAGAATTACAGGTTGCATCAATGGAAGGCTTAAGCACAATCCCAATTTTAGTAAATGAGCTGGAGAGATTGCAGGCTGAGTTTCAGGCAAAAATAGATAAGAAGCTCTTAGAAAAGTGGAAGGCAAGTAAGCTTCAACATTTTGAATATGGGGAGAAGTGCAGCTCTTTGTTGGCGTGGAAGGCTAAATCAGATAGAGCAAGGAACACGATTAAGAATTTAGTAAAAAGAGGGTCAGGAGTAGTTATACAAGCGGACCAAGAGATTCGAGATGAAGCCCGAAGTTTTATGAGTGAATTATATAGTGAGGACATTAAGCCAGGTCATGGAAATATTCAAAAGTGGCTAAAACAGATAACGCTTCCCCAATTGATAGAGGAACAAAAGACATTTCTGGTACAAAGCATTACTGAGGATGAAATATTGACACAATGTAAAAAAATGGCAAGAGGGAAAGCCGCAGGCCCAGATGGGCTGCCAGTAGAGTTATACTTGAGCATCTTGGATAAAGTAGTGTCAATCTTAAAATCTCTGTTTAACAAAATCTATATTGATGGGGAAAACCCACCTTGTTCATGGGCAGAAGCTACGGTTACGTTGATTTTAAAGCCAAATAAAGACCCCCAGAAGATTGCGTCTTACAGACCCATATCCTTATTAAATACGGACTATAAGATCTTCTGTGGAATAGTTGCATCACGAGTCTCAAAAATAATAAAGGGGGTAGTTCATCCAGATCAAAGAGGCTTCATACCAGGGAGGCAGTTAAATGAACTGACCTTCCAGGTAATGGGGGCCATAGATTCTGCTGAAGAAAGAAATGTCCCTTTAACTTTAGTGGCAATAGATGCTGCTAAAGCATTTGATCAGGTAAATTGGGCATACTTGTGGGAGACACTGAAAAGGTTTGGTTTTCCAAACAATTTAGTTAGGGCGGTGAAAAATCTATACCTTTGCCCAAAAGCAAAAGTGCTGGTGAATGGGGAATTGACAGATTGGTTTGGTATCACAAGGGGCACTAGGCAGGGGTGTCCCATGTCCCCACTCCTGTTCAACCTATATATTGAGCCGTTTGCCTGTTGGCTTAGAGCAGATACCTCAATTTTGCCTTTTAAGCTCGGTGGGTTAGAAATGAAAATTGCATTATATGCAGACGATTTGCTTCTGTATATAACAAATCCCCAAGAAGCAATTCCAAGGCTGATGGAGAAGGCGGAGAGATTTGGCGAGGTCTCGGGGTATAAAATTAACAGGGAAAAACAGTAATTATGGAATGGAATCAGGAGGTGAGAAGTCCGGGGGTTCAAATGAGATATTTAGGGATACAGCTCACTAAGAAATTGGAGGAAATCCCTATAGTAAACTGGAAGAGAGTAAGCAAGGAGGTGATGAGTTTGTTGTCACGATGGGCAAACCTCCCTTTAAATATCTATGGGAGGGTTAACCTTGTGAAAATGATTATCCTACCAAAATTCACCTTCCTATATAACTCTATTCCACTGTCTTTTAGAAAGGCAGACATAGCTAAGGTGCAAGGTAAAATAGGAAGCTTTATCTGGGCGACGAAAGGTTCAAGGATAGCCTGGAAAAAACTTAGAAAAGGGCTTACTAGGGGCGGGCTGGCATTACCTGACCTACTAACCTATTGTTATGCCTTCCACTTTAAAATTTTTCGAATGTTAGCTAGCAAGATAGACAGTTCATCATTAGGTCTACTATTTGAGGCCATGTTAAAAGATGTGGTGCAAGGTCAGAATTACTTTCTCTATAAGTATGGAGATCCAAAGTTCTACAAGAAAGTAAGGCTAAAGATTTTAAGAGCTGCTTTGGAGTCTTGGGTCTATATGAGGAAGAAAATGAAGATACCATATTACGCAGCTCAAGCCCCAATTTGGGACTCCCCGGGCACTCCTGAATGTTTGAGGGATCAACTTAGTCAGCCGTTAAGAACGGGAGGTATAAATAAATGGGGAGACTTAAAAAAGGAAGCCAATATAGTTAGTTGGGAAGTGCTTAATAATCTCACAAGAGGAACTTTGACGAGGTTCAAATATTATCAGATATCCTCTTGGTGGGCATCACAGAGCTGGTCCCAGGAAGAGGAAAATCCGAAATGGGATCAAGTAACTAGAACGGACAAGTGGAAAAAGAAATCTCTTTTTGGTATTGGGCCCTAGTGGATGCGGAGGATAATCTGGAAAGTGAAATTTTGCATCTTTGGGGAAAAGAATATAATAGTGAAGACATAAATAAATTTTGGTCTGATTCGTTTGATATGTTACAGGCTGTGGTAAAACCAGCATCACTCAAGAGGAATCATCTATATACTGCCTATCGAGTATATTGGTCTCCACAAAAGCTATCGAAAGTTACAGGTAACGTGTTTAACTGTTCAAGATGTAAATACCCCGCAGCAGATGATATGCATATGTTTATGGAATGCCTGGAAATCAAGCTCTACTGGCTGGGGGTGTGTAACTTTCTGGAAGAAGTACTTGGGATGCCAATAGAAGTAAGTACCAATCTGATTTTTTTCGGCCTTATAAAAGACTACCACTTGAATGCTCTTAGCGCAAAGTTTACGTTTTATGTGGTCATCTTAGCAAGACGAGAGATATGTAGGAAATGGAAGTCAGAATTCCCACCAACTTTTGCAGAATGTTTAAAGAATATTATTTGTACTAGTGAATCTGATATGGCGTGTGATCAAAGAAGTAAAGTCAGGATCTGGTCTGCATTGACAGATTGGAGGGAGAAGGCAAGAGAGTCTTATGATTAAGCCAAGCTTACTGTTGGTCCTGACCTCCTTGGTAACATTCCGGAGCCCCCAAAGTGAACAGGAGTTGGAAATGGAAACAGTAATATCTTTGCGGGAAAGCTCTGTTCTCTCTCCGTCTCCTCCAAGGGTGGTACAGATTGATGGGGAGAGACAGGAGGAATCCTAAGAAGAGTGCCGGCAGTATGAGGACAAAAAAAAAAAAAAACAATATAATTGAGCCTTCTACTGGTCCAACTCCATGGGTTTCTCCCATAGTGGTAATACCCAAAAAGGACAGTGTAGAGCTGTATGCATGGATATGGGTCAAGCGAACAAGGCCAATGAAAGAGGGCAACATCCAGGTCCATACATTATCGACATAACACAATTGAATGGTGTGAAGGTATTCTCTCACCTGGATCTGAATACAGGATATCATCAGTTGGAACTCCAGGAGAATTGCAGATACATTACAACTTTTTCTACACATGTTGGTCTGTTCCATTTCAAGAGACTAAGGGCCTGATTTAGAATTCAGTGGACAGGTTACTCCGTCACAAATGTGACGGATTTCCCTTCCGCCGTATTCCAAGTGCAGCTGTATATAATGCACTTGTAATATGGCGGACGGGAAATCCGTCATGTTTGTGACGGAGTAACCTGTTCGCCATATTCTAAATCAGGCCCTACGTTTTGGTGTGTCATCAGCTGCAGAGCTATTTCAAGATATCATTCGACGTATCATACAGCCTGTCATGAATGCTTTCAATTATACTGATGACATATTGGTTTTCAGAACTACACAGAAGGAGCATGACAAAGCTCTCACGCAAGTGTGTCAGTTGCTCGCTGATGCCGGTTTAATTTTGAATGCCGAGAAATGTGAGTTCCATAAGTCAAAGTTAAAATTGTTTGGCCATATATTTTCTGATGGGGGCATGACACCTGATCCAGCTAAAGTGCAAGTGTTGTCAACTGCCAGTCCCCCACAAAATGTTTCCATGTTACAATCATTCTTTAGCATGGCCAGCTATTGCTTTAGACACATACAAGACTTTGCCGCTGTCAGTGCGCCATTAAGAGACTTGACAAAAAAGAATGTTTCTTTTCTTTGGTCGCATGAATGCAAGCAAAGCTTCCAGAAAATCAAGCAAGCAATTGAGAACGCAACTGAAATGGCATTTTTTGATCTAAAGCTTCATACTGAGGTTGTTGTTGACGCTAACCCTATCAGGTTGGGCACCATCCTTGAACAGCACAGCAAAGACCCAAATGCTCGAAGACGTATTGTGGCTTATACAAGACACAGTTAGTCCCAAACTGAACATGCTTATTTCCAACCTGAGAAAGAAAGCTTTGCAGTGGTGTGGGCTTGTGAACATTTCCATGTATTCTTGTATGGGAAGCCCTTCAAGCTCCTGACCGATCATCAAGCTTTGTTGACTATATTTGGAAATCCAAAAGCAAAAATGCCTCCTCGCATTGAATGTTGGGGTCTGTGATTGCAACAATACAATTACACCATCGTGCCTCGTCCAGGGAAAGATCAGAACCCTGACGACTACTTATCACGAGTGCCTCTACAAGGCCCTGGCACCCATTCTAAGATGGCTGAAGCTTATATAAATTTCATAATGAAATCAAGCACCCCAGCTGCCATTTCGTTGAAAGAAATTGTCACTGCCACACTTCAAGATAGTGACATGCTGAAACTGAAAGACATTATTACATATCAGACTTGGTACCAGCACCCTTGACCTCTTACCAGTGAATGTCAAAAGTTTAATAATGTTAAAGATGAACTGTCCGTTACTCAGGAAGGCATTGTCCTGAGAGGTTCGAGAGTTGTGATTCCAGAGACTCTGTGACAACAGATAATTGATGTGGCCCATGAAGAACATCGAGAAATTGTTGCCACTAAACGAGCTCTCCGAGACCGAGTCTAGTTTCCACATCTAAATGAGAGAGTTGAAAGAGAATGAATGGCCTGTCATCTATGCAACTGCCTGGTCTCAAAAACTGCTAAACACCTGTTAAACATGTCAGAGTTGCCAATGGATGCATGTGAAAGAATTGCAGTGGACTTCTTCAGTCCTCTTGGCAACGAACATTACCTGATGGTGATCGTTGATGAATATTTCCGTCTTCCATTGATTGAAAATCTCTCATCTATCACTCAAGAATGTGTAATTGAGAGATTAGACACCATCTTCGCAACCTTGCGTATTCCTGCGATCTTAAAGTCTGACAACGGGCCACCTTTCAACAGTCGAGAATTCAGACACTTTCATCTTAATGTGAAGCATCAGAAGAGCACACCTGTTTGACCACAGGCCAATGGCCTTGTCAAGCGTTTCATGAGTACTCTAAAGAAAGCCATCCAGCAAGCTGTACTAGAGAAGCTTGACCATAAGCTGTCTTAAATTTCACTCTTCAAGCTTACCGCTCGACCCCTCAATCGACCATAGGTGAAAGCCCTGCAACTCTGCTGTTCGGGAGAGCCATGACAACCAAGTTACCTCAATAGACCCACAGAAGAGCAATTACCGAGGAAGAACATGCATGACAGACTTGGATTGTAAGAGGAAAATGAAAGCCTATGCAGACAAGCGTCGACATGCAAGAGATGTCACGTTTACTAGAGGAGATCAAGTGCTTGTTTGTCAGCATAGAAAACATAAGTCTGATTCTCCTTTCAAAGCTGAACCATTTCATGTTGTGACAAGCAAAGGACATATGATGACTGTCCAACATCCTGGGAAGTCCATTACACGAGACTCCTTGCATTTCTGACATGTTGGCTCATCGCTCGTCAGGCACTGATATCATTGCAGACACTGGCTCTGAATGGACAAGTGAAGAACCTCTGACTGCTGCTATTTCTCCATCACCAATGCCAGTCATGGACATTTCTACTGCCTGTCCCCAGTTTCTGAAGACACGGTCGGAACATGTGTGATTCAAGCGCCATGAAGACTCTTTGAAGAGCTCTAATTGTATATATTTGTAAACAAATTGTACTTTTTTATTTAACAGAGGGGGAGATGTAGTTTCGTGTGAGTTAGTAATGACGGAACCTTTGTGGTTCCTGATGGACTCTGTAGAACTGTGACTAAAGCATTGGAGCGTAGTGAAGTGAATGCAGGTATAGAATGTTGAGATCATGGTTACACGCAAAAGAATAAAGACGTGTTATACTAAACTCCATGTGTGGTGTTGTCATCAGCGAGTACCTGGGCTGGGAAGGACGCTACACCTCCCACCCTCCATATTGCTGCTTGCCCCTTATCATTCTTCCCTGTTGTTGCTTGACCCTTTCTACTCTCCCAGTTGTTGCTTGATTCATTCTTCCTTTCCCCGTTTTTTCTTGCCTCCTCACTCCTTCTCCCATTGTTGCTTGATCCCTTCCACCCTCCTGCCCCCTCCCACGTTGTTGCAGGGCCACCATCCATCCTGCCAGAAAAAAACAAGCACTGACAAAGATTTAGTCGCTGGCGAGAGATACTGGATTTGTTTAGCTATGTTGTACAGCTGTATGGCTGAAAGTAAAGAAAACAAGTGCTATGATGAGACCCTAACTGACTGTGTCATAACGCTTTTTTGCACACAGCAGCCACACTGCTGTACAACATAGCACAAATAAAGAATTCACGAAGCCAATAACTAAGCAAGGCCTATTGACTTTGTCAATACTTGATAAACTATGTAAATTCACTGCTTGCTTTAGCCAGGGTTGTCTTTTCCTAAGAAACTGTTTTTTTAATCCAGTGGTAACCCTAAAATACATCACTGATTCTGCACAGTGACCCCAGAAGAGACTTGTGAACATTCTTTGAATAAAAGGTACACCTCTTTATTCCTCTAATTGATGCTGAGAGGAGCTATGATTCGGTTGGATGACCCAACAAATGCTTAAAAAGTGCCCACCAAACCCAGTGAGAGCACTGGCTATCGCAAATACAATGTTGGGTAATGCGCTATTTATCTTATCTTATGTTATGTTTTCGGATTTATAAAGTACAACAACTCACTCCTAAAGGAGTATCCTGGCGCTAATGCTATTACTGTAGAGGAAGATGAAAACAAATAAACTTAAGGATGTTTTATAAGTTTCTTAAAGATCAGAAAGTTTGAACGAGAACGAATATGCGTCGGCAACATATTCCAATGGGGTGGGGCCAAATAAGAAAAAGACCAACCACCATTCCGGGTCGTTCAAATCCGATATTTTAATGCCAGTGCATGTTATAGGATCTTCATAATCTCCTTGGAAGGTAAAGCCTGATTCTAGATTGGAGATAGGCGGGGCCTACCCTGTACAATGCTCAATGAGTATGGCAGAGAAGTTTAAAATTACAGCGTTTCTTGATGAGAAGCCAGTGTAAGCATCTTAACATAGGTTCTGAAGGAGAGTCGTAAGGAAGATTGCATACTAGGCAGGCTGCGGTGTTCTGGTTCATCTGCAGTCTAGACAAATGTGCCTCATTGGATGTAACTAGGATGGCGTTGCCATAGTCTAACCGGCTAGTCATGAGGGCTTGAGGAATAATTTTCCTACATTTAATAGGAAGCCAAGGAAATGTTTTTCTAAGCAGGTGGAAAGTGCCAAAGCAAGATACACAAATTGCTTTAACTTAGTCGGCCATCGAAAGCTTCCCATCTAATAGAATGCAAGGTTTTTTACCATCTGCTTTGTGTTCGGGGGAGTGACCAGCTCCCTGGGCCACCACTCTTCAGACCAGTAGTCATTGGTTTTACCAAATAATAGGATTTCTGTCTTCTCACCATTCAGCTGTAGACAATTCTGTTTCATCCAAAAAGCATCTTTCCGCATACAAATAAAAAACTCGGATTTCGTTCCCTGAACATTATGGCCAAAAGAGATTATTAATTGAGTGTTGTCCACATATGACAGAATCTCAATTCCAAAAGGTTCCAGAATCTTGGCAAAGGAACGACATATGCAATGAAAAGCATGGATGCAACGTGGATCCTTGAGGGACCCCACAAGTGTTAGTGACAGTTCTTGATTTAAAAGGAGGAATGAAAACCAGTTGGGTTCTCTCTGTAAGAACGTCCTTCAACCAGGCCAATGCCTGTCCGTGCATTCTAAGGTTATACAGTCTCTGAATGAGAATCACATGGGATACCGTATCGAAAGATGTTGAAAGATCCAGCAGAATCAGCATCGCTGGTCTGCCCTCATCCAAGCTGATTCTAATCGTATCAGTGGCGGCCAGGAGTGATATTTCAGTACTATTAGCTGCTCTAAACCCAGACTGCGAGGGGTCCAGAATCTGATTATTCACTAATATTGTGAGAGCTGATTGTTAATTAATTTCTCCATGATCATACTAGACAATGGAAGTAGCGTAATCAAGCAAAAATTGACAAAAATAGTTGGGTCTGCTGCGGGTTTCTTTTAAACAGAGGGAACACATGCCAGCTTCCAAGCTTTCTGTACCCTAGCCAATAACATAGCCAAATTTAACAAATCTGTGAGATGTGACATCAATAGTGGTGACAATGAAGCAACGATATGTACTGGGCAAGGATCTTCCGGCGACCCCGACTTGATCTTGCGTAGTATCTCTTGTACCTCCTCCAGGGTAACCGGGTTAATACCTATCCAGTTGTCCCAAAGCACTTAGGAGAGGAGAAAAAAAACCTGCCCCATCTTGTGAGTGAACGCTTAGAGGGTCAAAATCATTATATATTCTATTAATCTTCTACCAGAAATAGCTAGCAAGAGAGTCAGGGATGTGAGGCAGGGACTGAAGTCCTGCAGGCCTCTTGCTTTTTTTAATTCATTCAGTCTCTTTAAAATCTCTTTGGCAGAGTTGCCAGACTTTTCAATCCTAACTGTCAAAAAACTCCTGCATGCTTCGCTCAAATGTCTATGATAAACTATGAGGGCTTGCTTTATAAGCACCTCTGTCCTGAGGAGTTTTCGACCTGTGCCATCCCTTTGAAGTTTCTTACAATTTAGTTTTTCTAGTTTAAGCTCCTCTTTGTACCATACTGCTTTTGTTTTCTCCCGCCTGTTCTTAATTGGTCTAAGCAGAGACACTGTGCCTATAGAATTATGAAGGGATTCTTGAAAGTACACATTAGCCCTAACAATATCATAACGTGTTATTTTAGGCTAGGTCTGTAAATCGCTAAAACATTTGTCATGCTGGGAGTTGATGTTGTGGGACACATACACAATTTGACACACTATCAGACATTCATGCACCTTCTAACATGCTCTTCCTCTGGGTACCTCTCATGGATGCTCAGAAGGAAACCATATGCACAAATTCTGAGGGGGGGGGGGGGGGTGGTAAGTGCCCCATATCATGTGACGTTAGCCATGTTGGTCAGTCCAGCCTCTAGATTCCCAGGTCCTCCAGAACAGTGGAAAACAGACGTATTCGAAAAATGTTGCAATGCTAAAATTACTCTCCTCTTTTCTACCATGAATGAAGAAGAAAGACAGTTTTCATATGTTTATTTTTGTGAGTGGCTGGGGCTGGAGGGCAGACACTCCCATGCCCTATCAAAATTCAAAATGTAATTCACTTTATTTGCTGTGGGCCTTATTCACAAAGGTACACACACACATTTGTGCAAATTACGTTTTTTCAGTATTCACAAAACTGCATTTTAACAGTACATTTAGGAGTGCAGAGACTCTGCAGTCGGAGCGGAGTACTCTGGACATAAAAAGATAGGCCTGTCCTCAGATTTTGTTGTTTTCAAAGCATATGTAGAAATGCAACAGCAAATCAAAGCCACCATTTCTGACCACAACCCCTTGCAGTATACATATCTCGCATTAATCATTCCCTCAGTCTAATCCATTATAATCCCGCTACTTGCCCCAGATCTTTTGATGTTTGTGTGGACAGCCACTAGGAACGTATATAGGTAGTTCTTGCTGGGCACACCAGTACACCCCAGTCGCCAATCTTGAGGCCCACTTCTGAGCTATGTCTCGCTTAGGAACCAGCAATGCCACCACTATAAACACACACTCCATTCAGGGGCCTTCGAAGTCTTCAAGCAGCCCCAGCAGGGCAATCCGTGGGTAAGCTTTAGTGTCTTGTCCAGGACCAAGGAGAGTTCACGTTCTATCCCTTGCCTATAGAATGGTGGGCCATGGTGGGACAGGGCCAAACAACATGAAAGAAATCAGGCCCCTGAGCTGCACAACAAATGCAGGTGGGCTGGGGGAGCCTGCCAGTATGGTGCAATTGTATGGGGGTAATGTATGTAATGTGTAAATAATTAAATTGAACCAGGTGCAAGCGTGTGGCGATAGCTAGTTCCCTGGAGGCCAAGCAGGCCTCCCTTTAATCCGCATCATCCAGCTCTCCCAGCCAGCCCTCCCATTTCTGTTTCGGTTTAGGAAAATGGTTGGGGGCCTTAATAATCAACCTGTGAGATGGATCCTTTGCCAAGCTTCCCAGCCAGTAGTTTGGCCTCAAGTGGACTGAAATTGGGAATTGTCGTGTCAGAGGGAATGTTCGCAGCAAGGGCATGCCGCAACTGTAGGTATTTGTGAAACTGGGTATGAGAAAGTTCGGAACGTTCCAGTAATTCCTGAAAAGTCAACATACAGTTACCAGCCCACATGCCAACCAAGTGGGTTATCCCTATCTTATCTCACTGGGACAATCCTTCCAGTGCTGCAGTGTGGTGTAGCTATGTGCCTTGCCAAAGTGGGGTCAGCTTTGTCAGTTTACAATCCCAGCACGTAAGGCGCAAAGTTGCTCTCCATGCCAACAAAACCTGCTGTAGTAATCTTTGGGAAGGAGCGGGGAATCGGGGCCCCGTAAAGTACAGCCAAAATCTTATCAAGACCCAGCATGGTCAATTTGGCTCGATAGGCCAGATTGTCCCAGCCCCCACTGAGCCAATCATTAATTACTTTTACCTGTGAGGCTAAGGAATAATAGTGAATATCAACCGCTCCTAAGCATCCATCATAGGGTGACAGTCGAAAATTGGCCTGGACAACCCAGGGACATCCACCTGCCCACAGGAAGTAGCAGAGAATACACACCAAGCTATAGAACCAATTTTTAGGGAGTGGGAGCAGGACGTTCTGGAACATGCAGAGGAACAGGGATAGCACCATCATTTTAAAGAGGGCCACTCATTACATCACGTGAAGCGGGAGATGCTGCCACTTTTGCAGGTCCTGTTTCATAGAAGTGAGGAGGGGGGATAGGTTAAGGGCCCATGCCAATTCAGGAGTCATGAATGCCCACAGACCAGAAAGAAAGGCGACGCATGGGGATGTTGGTGTTCAATGGGCAGATAATCAAGTCGCCTGGACCACGCACGAGCAGGGACTTTGCCCTGTTGACGTGGACATCTCTGCCCCGAGGACTGTGGGTCTCCCAAGAAGAGATGTACATTGTCATCGTATAACGCTATTTGCTCTTCTGGCCCAGAATCCCATGCCCATCCCTGAATCTGCATGTCACAGCGTATAATATGTGCCTAGAGTTATATAGCGAGGGCAAACAGGAGAGGTGAGAAATGGAATCCCTGTCAGGTGCCCCGATGGATTGGAAAAGGAGTGGAGAGTGACCCATTTATCTGAAACTGTGCCAACGGGATAGAGTATAGTGAGTTTACGGAAATGGGGCCCTAGACCAGCTCTCTCCAGGACTACGCTCAGGAAGGACCAATCGACCAACCCAAAGGCCCTCTCAAAGTCAATCGAAAATAAGGCAGACGGGTGCCTCAGACGGTGTGCCTGAGAAAGAGAAACTTGGACCTTTCTAAAACAATGGTGAGTACCTCAAGCTGGCATAAAACCGTATTGGTTGGGGGTGGACCAAGTACGGCAGGGTAGGCCATAACCGGTTAACTAGCACCTTGGCGAATATTTTAATGTCAGTATTTATAAGGGATATCAGTCAGTATGCAGCACAGTTGTCCGAAAGGGGGGGCCTGGTTTGGGTAGCACCACAGTTGTGGCCATGTCCAGGTTAGGGGGAAGGCACCGGCCTCTGCTGCTGCCCCTTACGTAGCCAGAAGGTGAGGAATCAGAAGCTCTCAGAACCTTCGGTATTACTCAACTAGAAGCCCATCT
Source organism: Calotriton arnoldi (assembly GCA_963921515.1). Classification (NCBI taxonomy): domain Eukaryota; kingdom Metazoa; phylum Chordata; class Amphibia; order Caudata; family Salamandridae; genus Calotriton; species Calotriton arnoldi. Next base: position 966,032 of record CAWUFW010000641.1, on the reverse strand, counting down.
GGCCTGGTGTTTTGCCCAGAGCCATATCTGATAACGCCTCTGTAATCTCCTTGGCTGAAATAGCCTGGTCTAATTCCTGGGCAAGGGAGCGGGTGATGGAGGGTAGTGGGATATCGGTGAGAGGTGGATGTGCCTGTTCCCGGGGAGGCCGGGGTCTACGGCTGCATAGGACCTTGTAGTAGACTAAGAACACCGGACACTTCTACACCTATGTACCGGCCCTGGGGGGTCAGTGTGTGTGCTGATCCCTGCAAGCAGAACACATTTGTGCTGTAAGATAGGTTCCCCACAGGAACCCCAGGAAAACCCTTAGTGATAGACCCTGTCCTAATCCCTGGAGTCGGAGGAAAGGACAGTACTCCCCAAGCAAATAAGTTTCCTGGAGCCTGAGGACGGCTGGAAGAAATCTTTTGGCATAGCGGAGAACTACGATTCGTTTAACATGGTCCAGTATCGCATTCAAGTTCCAGGACATGATCTCAAGTGGTGCCATAAAGATCACAGGTCAAGCTCTGTGAGGCAAGGGCCCTGAGCTGGGTCCAAATTCTAACGCTTCAGATATGGGGCAGGATGTGCAGGAGTGTATGAACCGGGCACGATCGATAGTAGTTGTGGTGTGTGTGGCTTTTTGTCTACAAACACAGTGAACAGCTCTAAGAACATCCACTCCCCCTTTCTCCTCCCTCCCCTTGCTTTTGCCCCTGAAGCTTCTGTCGCCCTAAAACAAAACATGGAAAAGAAACAATATGTGGCTTGTTAGCACCTAATGTAAGACCTCCTCATATGCAGGATTTGAAGCCGGTGACTGAGGCAATGATGTGCTCATATATGATCCTCTCTGGACAAGGACAGGCAACCCCGACGATCTGAATTCTCAGGGTGGGACACAGGGGTGTCCGTCCGGGGCATCAAATAGCTGCGGTATACATGACAAAGGTGGTAGCCTAACACAGCGACCGGGTGACGCCTGGGCCGCCTCTGAATCAATGGAGTCCAAGCACGCATGAGGCTGGGCGCCTGCTCTACGAGATCTGGTGCGTCTTCTCCTCTGTGATCTAGGGAGTGGATGGTGGGAGCTCATGATTGCCCGTGCATCAACAGCGCCTGCCTTCCCAGTTCAGCAGAGTTCTATCTTTTCAGTCGCTCACTCTCAGGCCTGCTCTGGTGTCTCAAAGAAAAGGGTTTTGGGATTGAAGCCTACCTACAACTTCACAAAAACAAAAAGGAGCATATAGGTGACCTAGCGGGCATGGAGCTTTTGTTTCACCTCATCAAAAGAGTGCCTTCACTGATGGGCTGCAGAAAGACCATAATCCACATGTTCCAATAGTAAAGGTCTTGTTGGCATTTGGCCTTATGAAGAATAACTTCCCGGTTCTGGTAGTTGAGGACCCTGGCAATCATTGTGTGTGCCGCGCCCCGGGTGGGGGGTGGCTGCATGATGGATCTTTGAGCCTGCTCTATCACAGCCTGCTCTATCACAAACCAGGGTGAAAGGCTTCCCTGCTCTATCACAAACCAGGGTGAAAGGCTTCCCTCAGGGACCTAGGATTACAGCCAGTCCTCCAGGAAGCGCTCCCCATCCGGTGTTTCCACTCCCTCAGGAAACTTCACAAACCGGAGATTATTCCTGCGTGCTCAAATTTCAATGTCCTCAGCCCTGTCTTCCAGCGCAGCCGCCATGGTGAGGAGTTTCGAGACATGGGCTTTAAGGGTGGTCACATCATCTTCCACAGACGAGATCTGGTGTTCAGTTTCAGTAACGCGGTGGGCGACATTATGCAGATCTTGGCGCAGTAGTGAGACGCCCACTTTTACAGTCGCGGTCCGTGGCGGTAACAGCGGTGGGGCGGGTAAGGGGGGATTTCGAGGGACGATGCCAAGGGAAAATTAAATAAATAATAAATTTTCCCTCTGCATCGTCCCTCGAAATCCCCCCTTACCCGGCCCCACCGCTGTTACGTGCACAGACCGCTGCTGCACTTTTTCCTCCTCTACTTTGGTCTCGACTGCGCCAGCCACGCAAGTCCTGGATGGCCTTGAGGATGGTAGCAAGATCTGGTTGGGCCGGAGTGCATTGTGGCGCCGGGAGGGAGGGTGGGGGCGACCCCAGCCCTGGGTCGCTGTGGTAAATTGATCGATCTTCATCTGAGCTGGAGTAAATGGTACAGACCTGTCTTTGCCCATATTGGTCTCCAGCCCTGTGACTCCCCCAAGAAGAGTCATGGCCCACTTGCCCTAAGGCAGTACGAGCAGCAGTGGCTGAGGCACCCGCTGCGGAGGGAACCGTGGGTCAGAGCCTCTCCAGCAGCTGCCCACACCAAGGGGCCCAACTCATGAGCACCTCAGGCCCGTTCTCTGGGGGAGGGGTTGGCACCCCAGGGTGTGTCCAAAAATCACCAGCAACTGGCCAGGGCCCTGATATTCCCCACACTGCGCTCGGAGGGCTGCTGTTGCAGTCTTCAGGCCACTAGCTGCCCCAAATCAGCCCAGGCGGTCGATCGCCATCCCAATGTGAGGCACACACTGGGCCTAGAAGCCACACCGTCAGCAGACTGTCAGGCTCACCGCAGCTCCGGAGCCCGACAGGTCCGCGCAGGGCATTCCCGGTCAACAGCAGCAAAGGAGTTAGGGGGTCAGGACCAGTGTCACCGGCGAAGATGACGAAGGATTAGCAAGGAGGTCAGTAGCGGGGTTAAAGTGCAGCCACCATCTTCGCCACCTTAGCTACGTTCCCAGGCCCATCCTAGCTTCTTATGCGCTGAATTTTCCACGGACTCTTCGCACTCCTAAATCTGCATTGAAATGCACTTTAATGAATACAGAAAAAGAGTAAATTTACACAAACGGGTACGTTTACATTAATGAATCAGGCTCACAGATTGCTACAGACCTTGCAATAAGTACAACCCTGGTTACCCATCAAATTTGGAAGTTGGAAAGCTTTCCATTATTTCATTTCATGCAGAACATTAAATTCCCACTCGGATACACCAATGAAATCGAAAACTGTGTAGCCCAACTTTTTCCCTTTCTTACTTTTCTATAAATGTTTTTATTAATTTTCATTTACTGCACCCTTAGATTATTCAGACCACATCTCAGAACGTGCAAGTACAGTACATACCATTCACCAGTATCCTATGAAACATTATAACCTCCAAGACACAACATATCCGCTTTCACATTCAACCTCCACGACACCACATTTTCCCTCCCAACTCTCTCCTTCAGTTTTGGCCCACTCTTCTAGCTGGATGATTAATCGGTGGGTCCGTTAACCTAGTCATCATCTCTGCCCATTCTGCTAAATCTCCTGTTATTTTATCATCCCAGTTTCATATGATGCTCATCCTCCAATGACCACTCTAAGAGGCCTGCCTTCCATTTAGCCATCCTCTGTGCTATAGGTCTCCGATTAGCCCAGTGAATCGCAATTCTCGTCGACAGAAGCCTGCCCGGTGACAGCAGACTATTCCTCATTTTATAACCCTTTTTCCCGGAATATTTCCAGTATACATTGTTTTATAGACTTTTCCAGAATTACCCCTATAGCCCTCTTCAAATTAATAATCATTCCCTCCCCAAAGCGCTCTACCTGCGGGAAGGTTCACGACATAGGCAGAAAATCTGGGTAAATAATAGCTAATTTCTTTGGGGTAAGATATGTTTTATGAAGAAAATTACATTTACTAAGACTCTCTCTTCACCTGTGCCAGTGCTTTAAATGGAAACAGAAGTGAAGGTACTCACTATTTAGAGTACCTGTTTGCTCCTGAGAAGTGCTGGTATTCTCCTGTTAAATGTATTGCAGCAATGCTGATAAGTGCAGGTACTCTCACTTTCTAATTAAAGAAGTGCAGGTACTCAATACTGGACAGTACTTGCCCATTTAAAGCACTGATCTGTGCACAGGCATTCCTCCAGTCTCTCTCCGTTAAAGGCTCAGTGGATTCCTCACCCACCTCTCCCAGGCCCTTTCCGTGCCTCCCCTCTATCCATCACCAAACCAGCATATAACTGCCTTATTAATTTCCTTCTCCCTGGTAAATCTAGGATACTTTCCAACACCACGTGCTCTTCCGGAGCAGAAAGGACCTCCATATTTATTTCACAGTATGGGACATTTTAGCATATTGCAAGAATTGTCCCACATCCAACCCAAACAGTTCCTGCGTTTGCTCCAAGTAAACAACCCTCTTGTTTATACACACGTCTCCAACCACGCGACGTCCTCCCTCCCTCCCTCCAAGTATGGAAGTTCATGACCTTAGGATCTCTTTCGCAAACAGAGGTCTCTTCAGACTGTATGTCATATCTCACCCATCTGTCGTACAAGATACGATGCTCCCCTCCCCATTATATAAGCTTCCAGCCAGTGATGTAACGCAAAATGACAGGGCCTTGCTGCAGAATGGGACGAGGGGCCCCTGCGTCTCCCAAACCTCACAGATATTCATTGGCCTTGGGATGCATTGGGCCCCCTTGAAGGGTTATGGCCCCCCCAGCGTGGCAGGGTCTGCAGGGGCCTGGGTATGCCCCGGCCAAATGTAATTTACATACGTACCATCTAAAAGGGCCATCTCAGTTATCGCCGCCCTCTTATACTAAATGTACCACGTGCTGCGAGTAGTATAGAAACGTGTCCGGAAGACCCTCTCCACCCCTGCACAAGGCAGTAAGTATAAGGGTATCCAATTTGACCCAGTTGGGCTGCCCAGCCCATACTAATGCTGACAATAAGTGATCCAGCTCTCGGAACATACTTATAGGTATAGGGCACATGGAATTTTGAAGGACATACAAACACCTTGGTAGAACCACCATCTTTGTAAGAGAGCTATGTCCCATGATTGGCAAAGGCAAGGAGCACGAGAACTCAAAGTTCTAAAGTGCTTCCCTCCACCACCCAATTCACCCCTGTAGGAAAGAGCTTTGTCTTGTTACAGTTTATCCTCAAGCCTGAGAGAGTGTCGAACTTCTCTAGCTCTCCCAGCAAGTACGGCATGGAATTAACTGGGCCATGCGCATAAATTAGCAGGTCATCCACGTACACAGATACTTTATGTGTTAATGACCCAACTTTGATACTTGCAACACCTGCCTCAGCCTACATGAAACGGCTTCACAGCCAGAGCAAACAGCACCGAAGACTAGGCAACCCTGCCTCGTGCCTCTTTCTATAATCCATGAACCCAATATTACATCTCCTGTACGCACCCTGGCCGTGGGCTCAATTTCTAAGAACTTCACCCATCTAACTGTGCAGCACAATTTAACTGGATTCATTTGCGTTAACAGCTGTTTTTATTACTAGTCCATTTGTAGGTAGTTAGTTTATGGACCTGAGAAGGAGCAAAGACTAAGTAAACCCATTTAGGGTTCAAGCCAGCAGCGGCTCCTCCGGTAGGGCAGAGGAGTGTCGCCCCACTGCTTTCAAGCAGTGCAGAAAACAAAAACATAAAATGATAACTTTCAGTTATTATCATTTTATGTTTCCTGTTGCTTTGCGGGCGGGCAGGTGGGAGGGGCTGCTCTGCTCACGGAGCAGGGCAGGAGTGGTTTGCCCACTCCTAAGTGCTCAGTGACCGTTTGGTCGGCCCTCTCGGGCCGCCCAAACCAGTCATGCCCACTTTACCACTTCTCCATGAAGGCTGTAGGCCACCCTTACAGCCGCTGGCTGAGAGCCGTGTCACGGCGCTCATACCAATCACAACGCTGCACTGCAGCATTGTGATTGGCTGAGAGAAGGGAGCCTGGCTGCCTGCTTCCTGTTCCTGAAGCCGGAAGCAGGAGCAGAGAAGACGCTGGACCGGCGGAAAGGTAAGTTATTTCGTTTTGTTTTTTGTTCAGCTCCCTTCCGCAATCGTGACCCTTCGCGCCCGACTCCCCACCCAAGAGCCATGCCGGCCGCAACTGGTTCAAGCACATGAACCTGCAGATTTTACAGAGCTTTGCACCATGAGGACTGATAAGCTGAGCCATCTATCTCTCGGAAGGGTCATTCATTAATTCCGAACTGAAAGGCACTAAGCAGACTACATCAGTAATACCATTGTGAAGCTATCAGCACTGAGATACTAATAGACATTTCAATTGAAAGTAGAGCCCTACTCTATTTAATATCTATATGAGGCCACTTGCAGATATCATCCATCCCTTTGGGATATCGTGTTACGCAGACAACACTCAACTGGTCTTTTCTCTCACTCAAAGCCAGAATTCCCCTGCCTCCGCACTGGGCCCCTGCCTAGAGAAAGTTGCAGGCTGGATGAACAGTTCCAGCCTTAGACTAAACGGAGGTAAAACGGAGCTCATGATGCTTGCCAATAACTTGACCTCATGTAATCTGAGCTGGCCAAGCTGTCTAGGCCCCCCTCCTGCCCCAAAAACTGCCATAAAGAGCCTAGGAATGTAGCTGGACAAATCCCTGAACCCAAGCAGTAAAGCTCTCTGCCGTATGTTTTGGTCTACTGAGAATGCTCCGAAAAATTATCCCCCTCCTTCCTCCCACTTCAAAGAGGCTGATGGTCCAGGCTATTATTCTTTCCCGCCTGGACTATGGCAATTCCCTTTACTTGGGAGCCCAAAGCCACAATAAGAAAACTACAGGTGATACAAACCTCCGCCGCTCGGACTTTGTTAAATCTACCTAGATATCAATCTGCCCAACTAGCTCTTGCTTTCCTCCATTGGCTTCCAGTGGCAGACAGGATTAAGTTTAAATCTCTCTGTATCGCCCATTAGGAACTCCTTGAGGAATAGCTTCTGAGCTCCTGCACTTTGGTATCCCCTTACCTCCCCGGGAGAACTTTACGCTCCTTCATGGCCCACCTAGCCATAGTTCCTAGGGTCAGAAAGCTAAAATGTGGTGGGTGTTCATTTACCTACAATGCGGCTAAATTATGGAACAGCCTTCCTCATTCTCTGAGATCAGCTAAAAATGGAACTTAAATTTCAAAAACTATTAAAGACCTGGTTTTCCCAGAACAGATCCACGTAGCCCTCATTTATCCGGTCTTTGCCGCACTATCAGAGCTGGGACGCCTAAGGGTAGCTAAGCACTTTATAAGTGCTGTATAGAATAGAGATGCACTGTGAGCGCTCTTTGGATGTCCCATGACTGTGATAACAGTACACGGGGCAGGTCAAGGTAGACTTGTTTTGTGAGAACTTTGTGGCTATGTGTGGTGTTGCTGCATTCCACATTTGGAATGCATCCTGCATCTTTATGAGGTAATGTGGAATTCAGGGTTGTGGGTGTTCTGTGGAACGACAGTTGGATTAGAGCTTCATTGTGTTAAGTTGTACTTGCCGTTATGTACTGGCAGAGTTGCCAATAAAGCTTATTTACTTTAATACTGGAGTTGTACTTTACAAGTTGGCGACGAGCGGCAACTCTGTAGAAACCTACGCGTCAAAAGATAAGCTTAAAAGGAGTAAAGAAATAAAAGGAAGTAAAGAGAGGCGAAAATTTGAAGAAAAAGAAGAAATACCTGAAGAAGTGAAGGTGAGCCAGGAGTGGATTGAACACAGCGTTTGGCGGATGCTAGAAATTTGATTATAAAAGCATCGAGGAGCAGCTGTGGAAGTCGGGCGACGGAGCATGAGAGGCCAATGACGTGATAGAGCGGCTAAGGGAGCGAGCGCAATCACACGAGGAGAGCGTGACTAACGTCTGGCGGCCATCATTGATTGGGAAGCAAAAGGCATATTAGATCAGCAGCGTGGTGACGTCACGAGTAAGGAGCGACCATTTTGGAGGAAAGTTAACAAGAAAAGGTGAAACACACAACGGAGAGTAAGCAGTGCGTTCATGCTTAATGATTTGTCGCATATTGCACATCGGTGATGTGCACACCGGATTGTAAGAAATTGTGAAGCGGATATCGATACTTAAGGAAAAACATAATTGAAATAAGGAATTTGCAGTGCGTTCACTCACGGTGATGCGCACACCTGCGAGAGTTATTTATTTACTGGTGAGCTATACAGGTTACATCGATGTGGAAGAGTTTAGAGTGCGTGCACTCACGGTGATGCGCACACCTGTGACTATTTTATTAAGCGTGTAAGCTTTACAATATTTATTGACTGTATGACATTTGTGAAAAGAATTTGGGAGGTCTTGTCAAGCAATTATAAAATGTAGTATATTTAATATAAAGTGAAAATGTGTGCAGCACAGATATTAACACCCCCAATTCCATTTTTACCTAAACCAGGTGAGCCACGTATGAAGTGGCAAGAATGGAAAGACTACTTTATAAATGATATGGTTACAATTAACAGTTAAAGTCTTACACCAGATATTAAGAAAGGTATATTGCTACATTCTTTGGGTCCAGACGGTATTAAACAATATAACCAGATGGAAAAGAAAGTAAGAGGAGAAGAGGAAACTCATGTCTATGCTAATGCATTAGAAGACTTAGAAAAGTATTATGCACCTACAGTTTGTATTGCTATTGATAGATACCATTTTTTTTCACAGAAAACAGGAACTAAGTGAGACGATTGATGATTACTTAGCAAATTTAAAAAAGATGGCTGCACCGTGTAGATTTGGTCCTCTGCAAGAAGAATTAATAAGGGATCAGATCATTATGTTTACAAACAATAAAAGGGTGCAGGAAAGGTTGTGGGCCATGGGTGATGGCACTTTAAACAAAGTACTAGCTGTTGTGAGAAAGGCTGAAGTTTCTTTGAGATGCGCAAAAGCAGCTTTAGAGGATGGGAAAGAACGGGAAGAAGTGTGTGCAGTGAATGAAAATAAATATAGTAAAACAGTTAGCAAAAAGACTTTAAGTAATAAAACACAAGATTACAAGGAGCAAAAGTCAACTGTTCCTGTTAGAGTAGATGTCAAGAAAGATGTGCAAGGTGTTCTGAGCTGTTACAGATGTGGGAGTCACGAGCATTTGGCAAATAGCAGGTTTTGTAGAGCAAGGGATCAGAAGTGTGCAAATTGTGGTCTTATTGGACATTTTGCACGTGCGTGCAGAAGGAAGGATGTCAGAACGAGAGTTAAATGTGTGTCAGAGCGTCACAAAGAGAATGATACTGAAGAAGAGTATTCTGAAGAGGATGATGTAGTAATTATGGTTAAGGATGCAGTGTTGGATGTTAAGAGTCAAGGAAGAAGTAAACAGTCCTGTGAGATAGTTGTTGCTGGTGTTCCGGTCATTCTGGTGGCAGATTCAGGGTCACCTTACACTATAGTCAATTTAGATATGTGGAAGGAAAAATGTGTAAATGCGATTGGGGAAGAACTTAAAGCTTGTGACATTAAACCTGAGACTTTCACGGGGGAGACTATACCCATGGTGGGGTACAGGGATGTTTCTTTTGTTTTTAAGGGTCGAAGAGCTGAAGGGAGGATGTATGTGGCGGAGTATGGGCCATGTGTTTTGGGTTGGAAGGATCAAAGAAGTTTGGACATCATTCTCAACCCAAATAGTAAAGAATAAGTTTTGGTGTTGAATGACGGAGAGGTTTTAGGGAAAAAATGTGTGAAGATTATAAGGAAGTATTCTCAGGAAAAATTGGTTTGCTTAAAGGTTTTAAGCGTAAGATTATATTGAAAGAGGGTGCAGTTCCTGTAAATTTTAAAGTGAGGAATGTTCCATTTGTTGTAAGGTGTGAGTTGGAGAAAGAGTTGAACAGGTTGGAGTTGGCTGGAGTGATTGAGCAAATAGAGTCATCGGAATGGATGTCTCCAATTGTAGTCACGCGCAAGTCCAACGGGAAAATTAGGGTATGTGTGGACTTGAGAGGTGTAAATAGAGAGATTCAAGTGGACAGGTTTCCTTTGCCAAAGATTAATGAACTTTTGAGCAAAACTAAAGGAATGTAGTGGTTTTTGACGGTGGACTTGTGTTCAGCCTATCATCAGGTTCCGTAGCATGAGCAAAGCAGGAAGATAACATCGTTCATAACTCCTTTTGGATGTTACCAATATGTCAGAATGCCGTTTGAATTGGCTTCAGCGGCCTCAGTTTTTCAAAGACTGATGAGTGAAGTTCTGAAAGGTATCACTGGGGTTCTGTACTTTCAAGACGATGTTTTGATAATGGGTGAAAACAGACAAGTGCATGATCAGAGGCTGAAGGAAGTCATGGAAGTATTGAAAGAAAGAGGGTTAAAGGCAGAATATGAAAAATGACGTAACCTATTGGGCCATGTGATTGGGAAGGATGGCATCTCTCCCAAGAAAGAACTCATTGAAGCTGTTAGGGAGGCACCGGAACCGAAGAATAAGGAGAAGCTTCGTTCATTTTTAGGCCTTGCGGAGTTTTACTCAAAAGTTTCCAGAAAAGTCTTATGATTTGAGACAATTGCTTAAACAGAGGTGCAAATTTGTTTGGGGAGAAAAATGTGTGGAAGCTTTTGAGCAGTTGAAAAGTGAAATATGTAATGCAGCTCCTATCAAGGGTTTTGATCCGGATTTGCGAAGTGTGCTTACGGTGGATGCGAGTGGGAAAGGTTTGGGTGCAGTGCTTACACAGATTGAGAGTGGTACAAAGGAGGTTGTGATTGGTTTTGCATCAAGAAGTCTAACACCTGCTGAAGAAGTTTATTCGGTAATTGAAAGGGAGACTCTTGGGTGCGTATGGGGCATGGAACATTTCAGAGCATTTTTATGGGGAACTGAGTTTGATGTTAGAACTGATCATAAGCCATTGGTGACCTTGCTTACAACAAGCGGAATGGTGAAAGCTTCAGCAAGAATTGCCAGACTTTCAATGAGATTACAGGATTACAATTACAGGATTAAGTATGTGCCTGGTGTACAGAACAAGGTTGCTGATTGTTTGAATCGAATTCCCTTACCAGTTAAGGAGGTGCCGGGAAGTATTTGGGATGATTATCAAATTGCATTGGTGGAAGAAGAAGGGATGAATTCAATTGAAAGGAAAGAGTGGATGGTTGAATATGAAAAAGATGATTTGGTAAAAAAAGTGAAGGAGTGGATTTTGGAAGGTTGGGGAGAGCAGAAGCCAGACCTAGCTGAAGTGAGAAGTTTTTGGGAGGTAAGAAATGAGTTGAGTGTGGAGTCTGGATTTGTGATGAGGGGTGGAAAAATTGTACCACCACTTGGTCTCAGGAATAAAATTTTGAATCTGTGTCATGAGGGACATTTTGGAATAGTAAGAACCAAGAAAAGAGTTAAAGCTTCATATTGGTGGCCGGGGATTGATCTTGAAGTGGAGAGAGGTGTAAGGGATTGTGGACAGTGTGCTGATTCAGATAAAAGTTTACATACTTTGAGACCAAAATTGATGCTTATGGAGTGTCCAGAGATGGTTTGGGACATGTCGGCTGTGGATTTTGTGGGTCCTGTGCAGTCCAACTCTGGTGAGACTAAATTTATCATTGTATTGGTGGACTATTTCAGTAAGTGGGTGGAGTTGGATATTGTTGAAAAGGCTGATGCGGACACTGTTGTGAAGTTTCTAGGCGAGGTGTATTTGAAAGAGGGTTTACCCAAGAGGCTTCTAAGTGACAACGGAACACATTTTACGGCATCCAAAGTTGAGCAATTTTTGAAGAGGAATGGTATACAGCATGTTAGGACTTCGGTGTATCATACGGCAGAAATGGTGCTGTTGAGCGCTTTAATCGTGTGATTAAAGGTACTATACAAATTGCTTGTGAGAATAAGAGGAATTGGGAAGTGGAAGTCAAAAAGATGTTGTGGGGTTACAGATTGACGCCATCTCTCACAGGGTTCAGTCCTTTTGTCCTAATGCGTGGAAGGGAGCCTTTTACTAAAGATAACATAGGATGGATGGACAGTACAAGACATGTGGAATGGTCACCTGAAGTTGTCAAGGGCAACAACATTAAGGCGCAGAGGGTATACAAAAGGAACTATGATAAGAGGAATGCTACTAGGGAGGAGACATTAAGAGTAGGAGATTGGGTGAAAACCAAAAAATGGGGTAAAGTGCCTAAAGGGGAGAGTGTTTTTTCTGAACCATTAAGAGTTGTGGAGTGTTTGAGGAATTCTGCTAGATTGAGTGATAATCGGGTGTGGCACAAGTCATATTGCTAAATGTAGAGATTATGGAAAAGGAGAAGGAGGAGATGTGGGTGGTTCTCTTGATCTGAATGATTGGTTGTGGGAAGATGAAGTGGATGATGAGATGGAGCAGGTGCAGGGTGAAGCGGCATGTGCACAGGAGGTGTTGGACGCGTTTCAGGTTGAGCAGGAGTGTGTGGATACTGGTACTAAGAGGTTGGGTAGGATGGGAAGAGTAATTCGCACTCCTTACAAGCTTAAAGATTTTGTACTGTGTTAGCCTTATCTGTAGTTATCATTTGGTGTATATGAATAGTTGTTTTGTATATAGTTGTTTCTTTTCCTTTCTTTCTTTTGTTGTTCATTGTATGCAGGAGGGGATGTGTGGTGTTGCTGCATTCCACATTTGGAATGCATCCTGCATCTTTATAAGGTAATGTGGAATTCAGGGTTGTGGGTGTTCTGGGGAACAACAGTTGGATTAGAGCTTCGTTGTGTTAAGTTGTACTTGCTGTTATGTACTGGCAGAGTTGCCAATAAAGCTTATTTACTTTAATACTGGAGTTGTACTTTATACTATGTCACTTGTGAAATATCAGTTTATACTAACAGGAGGTTGGAGGTACACTGAGAAAGTTCTGTGGCTGTCTCATCTGTGCTAACAGTACATTAGTCAGATCACGGTAGACTTGTGTGAACTTTGTGGCTCTGTCACTTGTGAAATATCAATACATATTAAACGGAGGTTGAAGGTACATTGTGAGAGCTCTGTGGCTGTCTCACCTCTATGCTAATAGTACGTTGGGCTGATTAGGATAGACTTCCATTGTGAGAATCCTGTAGATGTCTCAGTGGTGAGATATCAGGTCACACTCTCAGAAGGTTCGAGGCACATTGTTTGAGCTCTGTGGATGTCTGACTATAATGGTGCACGGTGCAGACCAGGAAAGAGGTGCATTGTAAGAGATCAATAGATGTCTCAGTTCTGACATATCAGCTGATGCTTCTGGGGAGGATGTCTCTCTGCTGTGATAATGGAACATGTTGTGGGCCCTGTTAAAGACATCGCAATGTTGGCATGGGCCTTAAACCAAGCAAGAAATGCCTCCACTACCACCAGTTGGGAAGTAAAAAGCATTCACATCTGGTGGGAGGGGACACCTCACACCACTGAGCCCTGGTGCACTCTCTGTGTTACACTAATGATGGCTATGCCACAGGTGTACTGTGAGAGCTCATCGGATAGCTGAGCACTAGGATGGTGGTGCATGGTGTAGGCATTAATAGAGGTGATTTATGAGAGCTCATCTCGATTTCAGCACTGGCACACCAGCTCGTGATGGCAATCAGGACAGAAGTGCATTGTCACAACTCTGCAGAGGTCTCAGTTGTGCTGTAATAGTACAACTGAGACCTCTGCATCAGTATGGACCAGTCAACCCACAGACAATACAAGATACTGGTGCATCAATACTGGAACACCAGTCATTCCACAGACACACAAGACACCGGTGCATCACTACTGGTATACCAGTTATCCCACAGACAATAAAAGATACTGGTGCGTCAATACTGGAATCCCAGTCATCCCACAGACAACACAAGACACCGGTGAATCACTACTGGAATACCAGTTATCCCAAAGACAATAAAAGATACAAGTGCATCACTGCTGGAATCCCAGTCATCCCACAGACAATACAAGATACAAGTGCATCACTACTGGAATACCAGCCATCTCACGGACAATACAAGATACAAGTGCATCACTACTGGAATACCGGTCATCCCAAAGACAATGCAAGATACCAGTGCATCACTACTGGAATACCAGTCATCCCAAAGACAATACAAGAGCATTAATACTGGGATAACAGTGAACACACAGACAATACAGGATACAAGTGCAACACTACTGGAATACCAGCCATCCCACAAACAAAACAAGATACCGGTGCATCACTACTGGAATACCAGTCATCCCACAGACAATAAAGATACAAGTGCGTCACTACTGTAATACCAGCCATCCCACACACATTACAAGATATTGGTGCATCACTACTGGAATACCAGTCATCCCACAGACCATGCAAGATACCGGTGCATCACTACTGGGATACCAGTCATCCCTAAGTCAATACAAGAGCATCACTACTGGGATACCAGTGAACACATAGACAATACAAGATACCGGTGCATCACTACTGGAAGAACCAGTCATCCCACAGACAATACAAGATACCAGTACATCACTACTGGGATATCAGTCAATACACAAGTGAAGGTAGCGGTCCGTTGTGAGAGCTCAGCGACTGCTTCAGAACCTGGAGTCCTGTGCATCTGGTCAGGACAAAATGTTTTGAAAAGTTGGAATGCAGCGCAGGACTCTAGCATGGTGTGATAGCAATATTGGCAGGTTATACAGTTGCAGTCATTGGCAGAGCTTCGACTGGTCACCTGACCTGCCCCGTGCAACAGTAATCCAGGACCAAGAAGTGCACAAAGCGGCCAGTGTGCTCATGCACTGCTTCAGTGGTATTGCCCCGTTCCTCCCAAATCTTCCCCTATCTCTTTGTCTCCCCTCACCTCTAATTATGTTACCAGGAACAAAACACTTGAACAGCTCTCATAACCACTGCCAGTTTTCTTGCTCCTAACCCTACCGCACTGCACATTTCTTTCAGCCAGGGGAAGACATTTAGCAAGCTTCTATTGCCCTCAACAGAGTAAATAGAAAGCAGCCATGGTTTAAATAAATTGAAAGAGAAAGCTGTGGAGCTTCTACACTCCTCTCCTGTGTCTTCTGTGGCTGAGCCTCGTCCTGTGCCAGGTCCCCTTCCTCTCAACTAACCGCTACTCCGGACCGGGCTCTCTTTCCTGGGATGTCATAGTGAAAATGGTAGATTGCAAGTCTATTTCACTGAGAGTAGAGGGGTTTTTTCTATCAAAGACCAAGCTGTTGTTATTAGGTCAGGCTTGACAGCACAGATGTCATCAGACCTTGTGTAATGAATAAAAAAAACCTTTCAGAAGTAATACTGAGAGAGGGGCTTTGGCTCTGCCCACATGTTGGTTTCCTTGAGTATAGCATTTGATAAGGGCAAAAGCTGTGAGATTCCACTGAAAAGGCGAGCTTGCATTGCACCTTTTGGGTTGTGGGAAAGCAACACAGCAAGACTGAGTTGGTTATGTTGATAAGCCAATGATCAAAGTTATAGGACTGATCTTTTTTATTGTTAAAGCTTATGTTTAACTCAATAGGCATTTAAAGGTTGTGAGAAGTTGGCCTGGTATATGCTGTCCACTAATTAAAGGGGGCACCTTGTACCAGTCCAAACAACCCTTATGGTGATTTAAGAGGTCAAAGATAACCTTAGAAAGCTATCCAAGTGGTAGCTGAGAGAGCAGCTTTCAGGCTTCGTCTAGAAGGAATGTTACAGTACAGAAAAGGTGGTGGTCCCAGTCGTACAATTCAGAAAACACACACGTAATTAGATGCCAGCCGGCATTAATTCAAATTACACAACAAGAAAATACGTTCAATATTATTTAATCATATTGAGCATCAAAAACATGTTCAAAACCCAGCAATAAATCTGGAACAACGTATCATATCAAGTGCCCCACGATGTGGGGGAGAAAGGGGGAAGAAGGTAAGGTGCACTTGGTGAGGATTGGGAAAGTGAAAAAGAAAGGTAGTGACATTAAATGCATCACAGCATTATTTACAGTTAAAGCCGCATTCACTTGGCTGCACATTTACATAATGACAGGTAACAAGCCACTGTTTGCAATACACTATCACAGTGAGAAAGCACTGTTGATCAAACTGGCATAGGGCAGTAACGTAGTTGGCGTTTCGACCCCAAAGGAAAAGTAGGCTGTTTGTGTCCTAACGTTGGGGTCTTCCTCAGGACTGGGTGGGGGGCACCTGAGAATTTAACAAAAGAAGTCCTTAGTGTCTAATGTGCTAACCATTAGAATGGTGAAAGATAAAAAAGTTAAAATCAAAATGAATTTACCGTGCGCCACCCTTAACTGGATGGTGGATATAATGTTAGTGGGCCCGAGGGCTCCAAATTGCCAGAGGAGCGGAACGATGTCACCTGGAAAACAGGATGGCATCCATAAGGAAGTATCACGAGGAGGTAACTAATCAATAATAACAAAAGACATGAACTGTCCATCTCACTTAAAACGTGTAGTAGTAGATCCTTCCTAACATACACTTCTTGTGTCAGGGAATAATGTAGAATTCATCTTTGGCCCGGGGGTTCCAAAACACTAAAAAATGAAAAGAGGGGGCCTAAGGTCAAACACCACTTGCTTTTGACAAGAATATATAACATCAAACACTCTCTAGAGATTAATGTAAAGGAGAAAAAGAGGCTGTGTTTACCTGAAGAGGAAACACACAGACACGTCCTTAATCCTTGTTCACGGGTGTATGGAATCTGGGAAGTAAAAAATGCTATGAATAAACAGCATCGTAAAAGGCCAGGGCGCTCGAGAAGCGTGACTGGAGGGATGTTTAAAGACTAATTAAATAATGGCAGTAGGCCGACACCTCTCCGTGTTGTCTTACCTCTTTGCAGCAAATGCGTCCGTCTCCGGGAAAGGAAAGGAAGCACTGACGGCCCGAGAATTTAAAGAGGCTCGACAGCACCGTGCACGCGCTGGGGAAGTCTAGGCAGACGCTCGATGCTGTCAAAACTGACAGGAGTGAAAACAGACTGCCGGTTTCGATAAAAATACATTAACTCAGAATGAAACTCTCCAAAAATGGCATATGGTTTTGAAGAAACTCAAAGGGAATAAAAACCTAGCGAAAAAGCCCTTTAATGTGCAATGGGTCTACGGGCAAGTGTTGGTCTCGCTCAGGCCGGGTTCACGAATAGTAGTGAAAGAAAGTAAAAAACCTGAAATAGCATTTGGAAAAATCACGGGCCAACGTGGAATAACGAGGTCCTATACTAAATGTTAAAAAGGGCACTGCACTTTACATAGTGACTCGTTGGTGTTAATAACAATTAAACAGACTGACTGCCTATTTCCATTCTAGGGAACGGTTTCAAAGATGTGCGGCTGTACATATGCCCATGTCCATAAAGAATGTGGCAGAAAATGCATATATACAGATATATATGGTGTATGTAAGCTCTCCTAGGACGTTAAAGAAAATGAATATATGTACACATATGCAGGGTATGGCGTCACAATACAGACAGGATAAGCATTTAGACTGGTGTGGAGACTCCATTATATTATGCTAAGGTTGCCCGGGTAAGACAAGAGAGGCATACAGGGACACTTGGGTGTTGAACGGATTGGCGGTACTGAATACATAATAATTTTCGAAATCATCCATGTAGATGATAGCTAAGTCAGGCGCAAAGGCAGCCCCCATTGCTACGCCTTTAGTTTGTAGGTAGTATTTGAAGGATACTATGGAGACCATCAATTTAGTTGACCAACAACCCTTCAACCCAGCCCAACAACTCCTTGTGACTCTGGACATCGTGTCATTGTACACGAGTATACCTCAAGAACCAGCCCTCGAAGTGATGGAGAGAGCCCTTGACCGAAGAACAGCCCCCGTAGGAGTACCAACAAAGTTTATCATCCAACTACTCAAGCTTGCAATGACGAAGAATTTCTTTTTCTTCCAAGGCAGCTACTACCTACAAACTAAAGGCGTAGCAATGGGGGCTGCCTTTGCGCCTGACTTAGCTATCATCTACATGGATGATTTCGAAAATTCTTATGTATTCGGCACCGCCAATCCGTTCAACACCCAAGTGTCCCTGTGGAGACGGTACATAGACGACGTCTTGATTATCTGGACCGGGGATCCTACAGAGTTGGGTAACTTCCATACATGGTTGAACCAGCAAAGCAAGACATACAGTTCACCATGCACCATGACTCACAGAACATTGATTTTCTTGACATCACCATCAGTAATGAAAATAATCTACTATATACGACACTTTATCGGAAGCCAACGGAACGCAATTCATTGCTCCAATACAACAGCCACCACCCACGAAGTCTCCGCGACAACTTGCGCTTTGGACAGTTTCTGCGCATACGCAGGAATTGTTCCAAGAAAGAAGATTTCATGTTGGAATCGGAGGTGTTGAGTGACCGCCTTATACAGAGGGGATACCCTAAAAGACTGGTGAAGAAAGCTCGCAAGAGAGCGTGGTTCAGCCCTAGAGAAACACTACTAACCCCCAGAGAAAGAGAGTGTGACTCCATACAGAGGATGATCTGTGTAACCACCTTCTCCACTCAAAGTAACGCCATCAAGAAGGTCATAAACCAACATTGGGGCTTAATATCTGATGACCTAGAACAGCAAGAATTGCCTATGCATTCCTTTAAAAAGGCTAAGAGTGTGACAGACCATGTTGTACGTTCACTCCTCGACTCACCAGAGGAACCATCCAGTCATTATGGAATCTACCACCCACACTTGGTCACTACAAATGTGGCCATTGCAAGGCATGCAAACTGACTGTTCAGACAAAACAGTTTACTTACAAGCAACATAAGATCGATCTCAAATTCTTCAGTAACTGCAACACATCCAATGTGATCTATGCGATCATCTGTCCATGCGATCAGATATATGTAGGACAAACCCAACAGAAGATAAAAGCCGGCATTCTACAACATTGTAGCAGGATACGCTGTGAAGTTCAAGGTGCCCCCCTTGTGGAACATTTCAAGGAAGCAAAACACCAGCCACAAGATATCAAGTGGTAGTACTGGAGAAAGCTACCCTCGGAGTTAGAGGCGGCAATATCGAAACTATCCTAAATGTGAAAGAGTGCAAATGGATGTACCTTTTGGATTCGATACAGGATGGTCTTAATGAATTGGATGCCAGCCATGCGCAGCTGGCCTGCCTTGCACCTGATTGTTAGAAATGGGATCTCTAGTTGGCAAGGGCTTGCACCTTTGTCCAAGTAGGGACCCTTCTTCCTAGTCAGGGTAAGGGTTGTTACACTCGTGAAGTAACCCCTGCTCACCCTCGTGGTAGCTTGGCACGAGCAGTCAGGCTTAATTCAGAGGCAGTGTGTAAAGCATTTGCACATAACCAACAGTAATACAGTGTAAGCACTACAAACGGACACCACACCAGTTTAGAAAAATAACCAATATTTTATATACTCAAGACAAGACCAATTACGACAAAAATCCACAATACTATACTTTACGAATGAATACTTGATACGTTAACTTCTTCTTTGCAGGAATAGCACAAAAGCAAAGTACGCACGAGTCGGTAGCTCCGTCCGAGCCTACCGTGATGCTGAAAACCCCAGAGTCTAACAGTTCCAGCCGACCGCGTCGATACGGGCCAGCAGAGTCATGAACAGACTCGGTTACAGTACCTTTCTCGTTGTGGCTGGTACGGAGTGTACGAGCCGGTCGGCGTTCGTCGCGGTTGCGGGGCAAGACGGAGCGATGCAAGGTGCGGTGTCCCTCGATGCGGTGCAGGCAGCGGCTCGATGAGCGTCATGCAGACTGAGTCGGTGAGTCCAAGGCGTGCGGTGCAGGGTGAGACGATGCTCGATGCGGTGCTGACAGGTTGCGATGCAGGCGACCAGGCCGGAGTGCGGGAGCTGGCGTCGGACAGCGGTGCGAGTCGGAGCGGTGCGTCGCAGACGTGCGAGCGGTGCCCCAACTGTGGTGCGGTCTCGACTCTTGAGCCAGTTGCAGCGACAGTGTCGGTCTGGTCCGGCTGGCCCAGTGAAGCGATGCGATGCGAACGGCGGTGCCCACAGGTCACGGTGCAAGCAGCGGCTCGATGTTGGCGGCGTCGGACGTCGCCCACGGTGAGACCAGGGTTGCGATGCGAAGCGGGGCGATGCGGTCTGCGGTGCAAACAGGTCACCGGCCAGGGATGGATTCGGTTGACGGAGTCGGTTGCAGTTCCCTTCCTCTGTGGCGACTGAAACAGCGTTCCAGAAGCGGTACCCAGAGGCTTGTGAAGTATTGTAGTCCCTGAGACTTCTTAACAGGAGGCCAGCTCGGTTCCTGGCCCTTGGAGATACTCAGCACAAGTTCGTAGAAAGTTCAGTCCAGTCCTTTCACTGCCCAAGACAGAAGCAGCAACTGCAGGCCAACCCAACAAAGCAACAACACAGCAAAGGGGCAGTACTCCTCCTGGCAGCTCTTCCAGCTCTTCGTCTTGGCAGGTTCCTTGATTCCAGCGAGATCTAAATTCATGGGGTCAGGGCCCCAATATTTATATCCCAAATTCCTTTGTTCTCTGAAGGCAGAGAGGCCTTTGCCTAGTCCAAACCAGTTCTGGAGCACTTTGTTGACAAGTCTCCGTCCCTTCTTTCAGTGAGTAGGCCAGGGACATCAGACGCACCACAGGAGGTGGAGCCAGCATTGTGGAGGGAAGGCACTGTCCTATTCAGGGCCCAGGTGCGACCCCTCCCACCCATCTACATGTAGATCTTGCTATTCAGCCCTGTGCTGACTCACCCTGTCTCCTGGCATCCCCCAGCCCCTGTCACTCACATTCCAGACAAGGAATACACAACCTCGCAGAGGCAGGCTTGGATGGTTAGACAAGAAAATACCCACTTTCTAAAAGTGGTATTTTCAAACACAGAATGTTAAAACCAACTTCACTAAAAGATGCATTTTATCATTCTGAGTCCAGGCATACTAAACTCGAATTTCTACCACGTTCCCGGGGTCAGTTAGGATTATAAACTGTAATAATCAAAACCGCCCGTTCTGGCCTAGGGGGAACAGGTAGCCTTGCAATAGTGAAAAACGAACTAGGCTGTAATTCACTATCAGGACATGCCGCACACACCCGGGCATGTCCTACCTTTCGCATACACCGCACCCTGCCCACAGGGGTACCTTGGGCCTACCTTAGGGGTGACTAACATGTAGCAAAGGGAAGGTTTAGGGACTTGCAAGTGTGTGCACTTGCCAAGTCGACATGGCAGCCCCAGGCTGCGCACGGGCTCTGCGATGGCAGGCCCGAGTTACACTTTACGGGCTGTTTGCGTGGGTGGCACAATCCAGTGCTGCAGCCCACCAACAGCATTTGGTTTATAGGCCCTGGCACTCGCAGTGCACTTTACAAGGGACTGACACATAAACCAAATAGGCCAATCATGGAAACACTAATCCATAACACATTTTATACAGGAGCACTTGCACTTTCCCACTGGACAGCAGTGAGGAAAGTGCGCAGAATCATTACACCAGCAAAAACAGAGTCAAAACCGGGAGGTCAGAAAGCAAAAAGTCAGGGGAAACACGCCAAAAGATGCCAAGTCTAACACTGATTAAGTCCTTTTGCCCTACCAACACCGAAATCAATTACTCTAGTTACCCAGTTTGCTTGTGATAATGTTCCAATACTACACATTTACCTCTATCATGAATCTGTGTAATTACAACCCAGAGTCACTTTGAAGAAAGAATCTGGTCCATGTGATTTCTACACTGATCAGTATGCCTCTCTTGTCTTACCCGGGCAACCTTAGCATAATATAATGGAGTCTCCACACCAGTCTAAACGCTTATCCTGTCTGTATTGTGAAGCCATACCCTGCATATGTGTACATATATTCATTTTCTTTAACGTCCTAGGAGAGCTTACATGTACAGCCGCACATCTTTGAAACCGTTCCCTAGAATGGAAATAGGCAGTCTGTCTGTTTAATTGTTATTAACACCAACGAGTCACTACGTAAAGTGCAGTGCCTCTGTTGGCCCTTTTTAATATTTAGTATAGGACCACGTTATTCAACGTTGGCTCCGTGATTTTTCCAAATGGTATTTCAGATTTTTTACTTTCTTTCACTACTATTCGTGAACCCGGCCTGAGCGAGACCAACACTTGCCCGTAGACCCATTGCACATTAAAGGGTTTTTTCGCTAGGTTTTTATTCCCTTTGAGTTTCTTCAAAACCATATGCCATTTTTGGAGAGTTTCATTCTGAGTTAATGTATTTTTATCGAAACCGGCAGTCTGTTTTCACTCCTGTCAGTTTTGACAGCATCGAGCGTCTGCCTAGACTTCCCCAGCGCGTGCACGGTGCTGACGAGCCTCTTTAAATTTCAGGGCCGTAAGTGCTTCGTTTCCTTTCCCGGAGACGGACGCATTTGCTGCAAAGAGGTAAGACAACACGGAGACGTGTCGGCCTACTCCCATTATTTAATTAGTCTTTAAACATCCCTCCAGTCACGCTTCTCGAGCGCCCTGGCCATTTACGATGCTGTTTATTCATAGCATTTCTTACTTCCCAGATTCCATACACCCGTGAACAAGGATTAAGGACGTGTCTGTGTGTTTCCTCTTTAGGTAAACACAGCCTCTTTTTCTCCTTTACATTAATCTCTAGTGAGTGTTTGATGTTATATATTCTTGTCAAAAGCAAGTGGTGTTTGACCTTAGGCCCCCTCTTTTCATTTTTTAGTGTTTTGGAACCCCCGGGCCAAAGATGAATTCTACATTATTCCCTGACACAAGAAGTGTATGTTAGGAAGGATCTACTACTACACGTTTTAAGTGAGTTGGACATTTCATGTCTTTAGTTATAATTGATTAGTTACCTCCTCGTGATACTTCCTTATGGATGCCATCCTGTTTTCCAGGTGACATCGTTCCGCTCCTCTGACAATTTGGAGCCCTCGGGCCCACTAACATTATATCCACCATCCAGTTAAGGGTGGCGCACGGTAAATTCATTTTGATTTTAACTTTTTTATCTTTCACCATTCTAATGGTTAGCACATTAGACACTAAGGACTTCTTTTGTTAAATTCTCAGGTACCCCCAACCCAGTCCTGAGGAAGACCCCGACGTAAGGACACAAACAGCCTACTTTTCCTTTGGGGTCGAAACGTCGACTACATTACTGCCCTATGCCAGTTTGATCAACAGTGCTTTCTCACTGTGATAGTGTATTGCAAACAATGGCTTGTTACCTGTCATTATGTAAATGTGCAGCCGAGTGAAGACCGCTTTAACTGTAAATAATGCTGTGATGCATTTAATGTCACTACGTTTCTTTTTCACTTTCCCAATCCTCACCAAGTGCACCTTACCTTCTTCCCCCTTTCTCCCCCACATCGTGGGGCACTTGATATGATACGTTGTTCCAGATTTATTGCTGGGTTTTGAACATATTTTTGATGCTCAATATGATTAAATAATATTGAACGTATTTTCTTGTTGTGTAATTTGAATTAATGCCGGCTGGCATCTAATTACGTGTGTGTTTTCTGAATTGTACGACTGGGACCACCCCCTTTTCTGTACTGTATTCTACCCAGGTCCCAGTGGCTTGTCTGGGTTTACCCTTTTGTGTAACTTGAAGTAATGTTAAGCAGCTTGTTTTACCAGAATGCAACCTTATTGTATTGGTTAAATGAAAGGAGAACCACACAGTAGTTATAAAAATATGTATTTATTATTATAACACACATTAAATACCTCACAGTATCTGCTACATGCAGATAAACACAAAGCACACAATACTGTAGCACAGAAACAATCGTAAGTAGCACTAATACACAATGGGCTCCAGGGGGAGACTAAACCATATACTAAAATAGTGGTATAAGATCCACAACTCGAGTCAAGACAGTGTCTAGAGGATGTAGAATCGCTGGGACCCCAAGGAACCACCCAAGGTGAGTAAGTAGGGACCCCATGGAGAACAGGTGCAGTGAGGAAACACGACCGCAGGCGCCGTACAATTCTATGGGAGAGTCACGGTTGCAGTTTTAAGGTTTAAGGACCCTTCACAGTGGATTATGAGGAAGCCCTTTGGATCATAGGAGGTTGGAGAGCCACCCCACCCGTGGATACCTTAGTACCAGAGTTACCTATCCCAGGGAAGCCGGGTGCATAGGGCTGAAGTGGTGTCGGAAGCCGCCGTCGATCTCAATGGAGGACTTCAAGGAAATGTCACTGTGGGAAAGAAGAAAAGTGTCCGTTGGAATCCAAAGGTGGATTCTTGGTGAAGAGTACCTGAAAGCAGCGGGGACAGAGTCTGGGTCACTCAGGAGTGACCGGGGTTCGGTAGACGAATGCCCACTGATGTCGGGTTCTTCAGGTGCTTTGAGGGGGTTCTTGACTCTACAGCCACCGGGACTAGGCGACGTCGAGGACAACCAGGACTGTCCCACAAAGGATGTCGAGTGCTGAGGGGTCGGTGTCCGGCTGGAGCACCAACAAGCCTTGGCAGCGGCAACCCATGCAGATGGTCCAGAAAGGTTACAGTTCGGACCAGCAAGGCCCAAGGGACCCACCAAACACAGGGGAGTCAGGGCAAGCCTGGAGCAACCAGGGGAGCCCAAGAAAAGCAAAGATGATCCTCAAGAGGACCCACGGGCCGGAGGCACAGGAGTCGCGAGGGGACCTCGGGCAGTTTCACAAAGCAACAGCCCATGGAGCACTCAGTTCGAGGAGGCCAAAGTTCTTTGGTGGAAATGATGCCAGAGGTTGGGGCTACTCAAAGCCCAGTGCTCTTGTTATGGGGAAGCCAACAAGCATATGCACTTGCAAAAGTACGTGGTGCACAGGGGTACTGGTATTGAAGCCCCCACGAGGGATTCTGACCTCAAACTTGGTGAGAGGGCAGCTCGGACCTTGCGGACTTAGAAACCCACCTCCTTTGTTGCTGGATCCTTCGGAGCCCGTAGGAGCTCAGGAGCAGCAGACCCATCAATCGTGATGTGGTACCTGCGGTTGCAGGGGAGTGACTCCACTCCAAGGGAGATATCTTCAGTTGTCCTTGATGCTCCACAGGTCGTGCACAGAGCCTGTATGGTGCACGGGCAGAGACAATGCTTTGGACGGAGTGGGAGACGAAGTCGGCCCCAAACGAAGTCCAGAGTGTCCAGACGGTCGAAGTTCAATGGTTTCTTGTCCACGTCGAATCTAGGGTCCTACAGCCAGGTAAGCCCTTTTGTACCCACGGGAGAGGGTTGGATAGATTCAAGGGACCCTCCCAAGGGAGGGTCTGGACAGTGGGGAGGTTACTCCCATGTCCTTTGTCCAGTTTCGCACCAGAGCAGGAGCCAACAGCTCCCAGGACTGGTTTGAACTGGACTATGCACAGGGACACCAAATGTGCCCCTCATGCAGACTTTCGGTCGCTGGCAAGCGCACCCACCCAAGCATAATACACTAAATCCTGTCTGGGAGGTGGTCACATCTCCCTGTGACAGGATGCCTATTGTTCTGCCTTCCGCTGCTTGAGCTTGGCTCAGCAGCAGGAGGGCAGAAATGTGTCTCTGGTTGGCAGCAACCATTTTGGGCTGCCCGGGACTAGAAGGCTGGTACAGGGGAACACCAGGGACCTCACAAAGCTCGTTTCTGAGGGGTGGAATCATACCTCCCACACCGGTTACCGGTGTTGGGGTATGATTCCACAATGTTTGATACCAAACACGACAGGATTACTTTCAGCCATTTTAGAGTTGGTCATCACACGGTCGCATAATGCCACTCTATATGTTGTAAATGGCTGATACACTGACAACCCGGGAGAATTGACTCCGTAGGCTGCAGGGGTGTCCTGCTCATGCAGTGGCACCCTCTCACTTAGAACCAAGCACCCTGCCTTCAGGATTGATAAGGCATGCTATAGGGGTGACTTATAGGTTTTAAGTGCAGTGACCCTTAGATATAGTAAACCTATATCTAAAGTAAGAGGTGCATGCACCACCTTACACAGGCTGCAATGGCAGGCCTGTAGTTCCATTTTGCATAGCCTCTCATGGGTGGCATAATACATGCTTCAGCCCATGGGAAGCCTCTGGGGTACCTATGCCCTGGGTACATGTGTACCATATACTAGGGACTGACAAGGGTACCCCAGTATCCAATCTGGAGTGTACCTAAGTACATGACATAACCTTTTAAGGAGAAAGCAGATAGACTGAGGTCCTGATTAGCAGAATCCCAGTCAGACTATTCAAAAACAGTGTAACATGAAGCAAAAAGTGGGGGTAACCATAAGAAGCAGATCCTACTTTCCTACAAGGGTAGATTGTTGTTACTCTATATTAAAACCTGCAAAGAGGTGTTTTGTCACATGGAATCTCACAGATTACCCTAGCAGGCAAGGGTTCCAGTATTAGCCACTCCTCTCTGACAAACCGTGGGATAAAAGATTTGTACTGTGAGAATCCCAGATGGGGCCTCTTTGGAGAGATACTACAGTGCTTTGCAGCCATAATTTTGTATGCATTTGTAATTTTATAACTGTACTCCTGATCGTTGAATTGTGGGAAATCTTACAATCAATACAGTAGGCCTGAGGTGGTCATGGTGACAAGCCAATGATAAAGGCTATAGGCTGATTGGTTCACCGATAATAGGTCTGCCATGGGGCTTATTCACTACCTGCTTAAAAACATACCATTATAACACCATTCATACAAAAATTGAAAACATACACAAACATGAAAGAAAATCAAATGTACTATTCCCACACCAACCTGAGCAACAGTACGGAAAGTGTTGGACTTTGAAGGGCCAATTCTTACAATTCTAAATCCAGAGGTAGACCAGCATTAGAAAAAGTTTAGGACTTTAGAAAAATCACATATAGGTTCTCATTTATTTCATTGAGGTCGACCAATCTTCCTCCTAGTTGATGGAGTAAATTACTCCGTCGCCCTTACGAAGGTGCCCATGGTCAAATTTAGAAATGTCCGCCGGCCCAACAGACATTTCTAGCATTGGCAGGAACCACCGTCACGGGGGGAGGTTGCATTGAGCACTTTTCAATGCCCCTTACCGCCAGGTTTTCCTGGCGGTGACGGCCATTGAAAAATGGCCATATGTCCGCCATCTAAATTAGGTGGGTGGACATGTAGCCAAACCTTCAATGGCCCTTACTCTGCCAGGCCGTTAGAGGAATTTGACCCCGACGGAGACAATGTAGTCTCCGCCACCGCCAAACTAAGGTCTGCTTACATTTAAATCGGGCTGGCAAACCATTATGTTGGTGGTGAGGGAACTCCATCACCATTGCAATGGAGTTTCCTCTCTGCCAGCAAAAAAATCAAATTACATAAAATCGAACAAACTAAATTTATAAAGATAAAACATATTAAAACATTAGTACCACTTAAATTACATCAACACAATATATTAAGTAGTTTAAAAATATACTTGAACTATAAAGGTTAAATTCCAATTTAAAAAAATCAACAAATAAGAATATTAAAAAAATCAGTGAAAAATTCCTTGAAAAAACTTATAAATACCTATAAAAAAATATTCAATAAAGGTAAAACTACTGCTTAATTAAAAAGTTTAAATACATTCAGATCAGTTCAAATAAGGTTTTTGGAGACCATAGTCTTTAAACATGGACACAGCCTTTATGGAGAAGTGTGGCTCAATGGTTAGAGTGGCAGACCCTGATGCAGAGATCTGGCCTGGGACCAGGGTTCAATTCCCGCCTCAGCGGGTCTTGGGCTCAATTTCCTCGGACCTGATAATTCTCGCCTCGGTGCCTATTCTAATCATGGGTCCCACTCTGCAACTCTGGGCAATAGCTTGCTTAATCTCCACAACGGCCCCAACAGCGCTGGGATGCCTGGCTTCACCTTGGGGGTGCCCAGGAGTGGACATTTCACAGGGAAAAAGCCAGGAAGGGTTCCACAGCGGTATGCGTACAGCGCCAGGACACCCCTTTGGGGGTATAAGTGCGCTTTACAAGTACAAATTTCATTTCATTACTCTGAAGTTTTTACATCACACAGCATTTACCACATATTATTTACAACGAACATGGCAATACTTTACCGTGCAATTGACCAGTAGGTGGCAGTGTTTCTTTGAGAAACGTTGCACCTTATTCTTTTAAATAGGCAAACAAAAATGATGACATGATGCTGAGGGTTTAGGGGCAGGGGATAGGAAATGTGAGTACTCAGACATTAAGTAAACAAAAAACAAATTACATAAACATTTTTACAGGCAAAATAAAAACAATGTAAAATTATTTTGCATTTTAAGTAATTTTGATAATCCATTTAAAAAATTGAATAACATTGTATTTAGTTAATAAGTCTTTAAAAGAATTAAAAACAAACCAAACGTACTTAAATTGAACACATTTTTTTAAATTATTTCAAAGATGTTAAAACAAATATAAAAATATTTTAATACATTAAATATTGCTGGTAACACTATTTACCAATCCAGTGACTGCAAAACAATAGTCCTTTTTTGCTTTCAATGAATAGTCTAGGACGTACGCGGTTAAACATCTGTTTTTACAAATCATAGAGCTCTTCGGAGCAGGAGGGACGATCAGAACAGAGTGCTGCATAAAGGTAAGTTTAATTTACATTCTATAACAAATTCAGTACATTTACAGTAAAGCGAGTTAAATGGTATTCGTGGTTAAAGTGTGCATGCTAGTTGTTTGCGTGGTTAGTGTACTTTTAATGTTAACAGACAAGCATGGTAATGGTATGCGTGGTTAAAAATGCGATGTAAAGTGTGGTAATGTCATACAACCCTTTAAACATAACACATACCTCATTGTAAAACATATTACGGACAGTTAACAGAGATCATAAAATTTTTGCACATTCCTTCTTTGCAGCTAATCAATAACGACCTAATTCTATTGCCATATCCATAAATCTCATCTCAAATATTGACATTTTTGCAGAATCAAGCGTTAAAGTGCAATACTTCATAAAAATATGTTTCATATAATGTGACAACACTTAAAAAATAAAATACAAATTGAAAACAGTAAGCAAATAAACAGAAATATATAAAATGAATATAAAATATTTAAATACAAAGGAGACAATTTACTAAACTTAAGAAAACATTTAAGTGTGCTATCGGTGTAAGTACTTAAGTTAAATTTTTTACACTTAAGCTATATTTTTTTACATGTTTTACTTGGTTTGGTATTCAAAAAAGCTTGTAAGTGCCTTGCTGAAGTTTTGTGAATACTTGTAAGAGAATAGTTAACTTACACATCATTGTGTCACAATTATTTTTAAATCCATTCCTTCTTATCTACCATAAGTTAAGTATGCAAAATTGTTGAGTATCTGTGTTAAACCATGTGTTAAGGAGTTCCAGTCACCCAAATTTCACAGGGTGGATCGAGTAAAATTAGAAGTTATCTGGAAAAAATAATGTTGCTCAATAGTAAAAAAGTATTTTAGATTTTTTTTTTTTAAATGTGTAAAAACAATGTTTAATCAAATAGTGTACGTTACACCACTTGTCACACAGGCAAAGCTCAGTTGGTCCTTGGAGGTCATTTCTGAATCTGGAAGGTTGGATCTTTACGGATGTTCTTAGTCAGAGGTAAGGGCGACCCTTTCCAGTAGCCATAGTTCCGCCAACACAGAGGAGTGCCTAGCAGTAGGTACCTTCCTGAAAGAGCAGCCAAACTGGCTAAAAACCTCCAGAAGTCTTGGAGAGTGGAGTGAAGGCTGGACCAGCTTGAAGAGTCGGAAGGAACTACCTAGATGATGGGTCCAGAGAAGGTGGCAGACAGAAGGCAACTTGGACAGGAAGAACTGGCAACAGGAGTACAGAAAGCAGGCAACCCAAGGAAAAATCAGGAATCCTAGAGCGAGGAACACTATGACAACTACTAGAAGTGTTGCAACACAAGGAGTAGCTCATTTCTTCCCCTGAAATAGTAAAATAACAGAAGTGATGAAAAAGGTCATGTGGGGCAGTCATAAGTGTTTGGGAAGACATATGGAGCTGAATGAAGGCAGCCATTTTAGATTGGGTACGAATATCTTACCTTGAGAATTCTTGGAAGAGGACTCAGGAAGGGACAAAGGCTGTCATGGTCCCACAAGGGGAAGAGCACTGTGGAAAAGGACTGCACCGGCGGGCCAGCTGCAGAGAGGTAAGAGGATGCAGTGAAGACAGCGGCCCGCCAAGCTGCAACAAGACTCTCTACACACAGGGTCAGAGAAAGAGGCACATACCAACCGCCAGAGGCTAGAATGAAGGCAGAAGATGGGCAGGACAGTGGCCGCAGGAGCGGCATGACACCACTTGCCATACAGGCCCATTAATGAAAGGTACACATTTTTATGAATTGTATGAGGATTAAAGCAAATCATAAGAAAATCTAATGATTACTCTGAATGACTTAACCACTTTTGTGAATTGTAGTATCAATGTTAAGTTAAGAACGCTCCTAAACCTTTTGCGTTTGTGATGGTGTACCCTGTCCGCAAAACCCTAAATCAGGTTCCAAGTCTTGAACGAGCAAGAATCTGGAGACGCTGGGTAAAGAGGCAAAACCAGATTTAGGCTCCTGTAGAATGATCTATTTTTTTGCCCATGTCCTTCTCAATAAATATAATCAGGGCCATTTTAAGCATGGGTATAGTGGGGGACTGCTCAAGACTGCGTTCTTCCAAAGGGTCCCTGGCTAAAGTGATTGGGCCATCCAAGGAATCTTTCTGTCTCCCTACCTCCCCTGCCTCTTTCTGTATCTCATTCTCTCTCCGCCTTCTTCTGTCTGTTTCACTACCTAGCCCTACCTAACAACTATATACCTTTCTATCCACCTCTTTCTCTACCTCGCCTATCTCTTGCTCTATCATCTGTCTCCTCTTAACCTCTCTTTATCTCCTGGTAACTTACTCTTATCTTCTTATATCTGTCTTGCCCCTCTCTCAACATTTCTCTTCTAGCCTAACACACCTGTGTGTGCTTTATCTCTCTCTCTATGTCTCTGTCTTCTTGAAACTCATCTCTCACCTAAAACTAAATCCCTGTCCTTTCGATCCTCACTTCTCTATCTATCCCTCCCTCTGACTACCTTTGTGTAGTAAATTACTTCTCTACTATTCTCCACTGTACTACTCTGTTAGAATGTACCATGACATCATAGAATGCCTGAGTTGCCTCTCTGTGTTTAGAGTGTCAGTTAGTCAACTCAGGCTGAGCTGCTAGGAGCCTGCTCCTGGTGGGGCTGCATCTGTACCTTCTATCTTCTCCTACTCACCTATCCTGGAACCAAGCTACAATAAAGGATTACTCTACTTATACAGCTGGACTGTGTATCTTCCTTTACCACATTTTGGCGACGATTTAAAGAACCTACGCATTGAGGATAGAGACTGTATTTAAAGGAGCTAAGGAACTACTGGAACTAAAGACTATACTAAAGAGATTGCTGAAAGGAAAAGGAAACGTAACGGAAACGCCCCGGTCAGCCCCACCAGTGTCCCTCATCATCTGGACAGCCTGCAGCCCAGGGCGTTTGACCTTCTACTGCTGGTATTCGTGCAGGTACTGTGGTGATTGCTGCCATCCTGTTATCTGGGAAATGTTACTCTTACCCTGCTGGCCTTACTACAGTCGTGAGTCACCCTTCTGAGTTTGATTGCCAGCAGCAACTGGTGCTTGGGAATTGGCACCAGCGACGTGTGTTGACAGCGAGTTTTGTTTCATGAAGCAAAGTTTTACAGCCTTCAAACTTAGAAGCCAACAGCCATTGGTGAGAACTGTCGTTTTAGTAAATTACTGTGTGGTGCATCGTGACAGTCTGAGCATCTTGCGGTGAGCAACTTTTATTCAACTTGTGAGGAAATCGGCAGTTACTGTGTTTGTTTGGAGTAACGCAGCGCAAGCCATTGGATCGGTGTCTGTGTTAGTTTCAATTTACTGGGAGCCGTGTGCAACACAAAGCAGAGCGTACTTAATTGACTGCCATCCGTTGAAGCTGCGTGTGTACCCTAAATGGCTGTGCTCTGAAATACCATTTCTGAGGTGAGACAGTTTGTTGGTTGGCCGTTTGCCATGCTGCGCGCAATTTTTGAATATTTGTATGTGCGCCGCGAGCTCATTGAAAGCACCAGCACGCGCGCTCTTACCTCCGTCACAAATCCCTGAAGTTCCATAGTGACACTTTTCTGACGTTCCCACATCTTTTCAGCTGCTCATGGACGCTCTGCAGTGCATACGTGCCATAAGCCACCCGGCTCCACGTCAAAAACGTGCCGGTATTTTGTGGTTAGCCGTGGCTCATCCTATCAGTTGGTACAAGCCCCCTGCATGCCAACCATGTGCCCCACGTTTGTTCTTGTCTGGCAACTGCAGCAACGATGCAACTTCATCGGAGCTCTTGGTGACTGTCTCCCGTTCTGCCTGGAGTGTTCTCTTGCTTCACAGATATTTCGTCTGGTGGTTCTTTGCTGCGATGATGCAGCGGCTTCGTGGAGTCTCCACACGGTGCTACAGTTCTTCATTACCACTGGGTTCGGGTGAGACGTCGCTCACCAGGTCTCCTTCCGTATGGACTGTGGTTTAGGAACTGTACCTTCTGGGGGCACTCAATGCCACAATTCAGTTTTTTTTCTAGGGTGACGTTTACCATGTGGAGGTTGTGCGGGCTACTAGTGTCCTCTTCAGTTCCAAGGGGAAACACCCTCTGGTATGGGGAGGTTGTACCCTGCCATGGGGAGGTGTGTTTTTTTAGGGTGACACATACCCTACAATGGGGAGGTCAGTTGTTGTGTTGGCGTTTTTCTGCCTTATACGGTTTACTCTGCAGTGTACCCTGGTTTGGAGAGGTTGTACCCTGCCATGGGAGGTTAGTTGTTGTACCCTACTTAGGGGAAGTTGTGTAATTTTCCAGGGTGATTATCCTGTGGTGTACCCTACTTAGGGGAGGATGTGTAATTTTTCACGGTGAGTACCCTGTGGTGTATCCTCCTTAGTGGAGGTTGTGTTGTTTCCGGGGTGTGTACCCCGTGGTGTACCCTTATCAGGGGAGGTTTTGTTGTTTTCCAGGGTTACTACCCTGTGATGTACCCTATTTAGGGGAGGTTGTGTAGTTTTCCACAGTTAGTACCCTGTGGTGTATCCTCCTTAGTGGAGGTTGTGTTGTTTCCGGGGTGTGTACCCCGTGGTGTACCCTTATCAGGGGAGGTTATGTTGTTTTCCAGGGTTACTACCCTGTGATGTACCCTATTTAGGGGAGCTTGTGTAGTTTTCTAAGGTGATTACTCTGTGGTGTACCCTACCTAGGGGAGGTTGTGTAATTTTCCAGGGTCAGTACCCTGCGTTGTTCCCTATTTTTGGTGGATGTTGTTTGGTCAGTTCCTAGGGTTACTACCCATGGGGCATCTTTTCATGTTGACACTATGCTCCGGTCGAAGTCCACCTGCTTGGAACTCGTGGCCAAGGGTTTCATGTTCATAGGACTTTGCGTGAGAAGCTTCTCTCTAGTGTTTAGACCTCTTCCGTTACCCTTAACGGACCTTTTATCCTAGTTTTCCAGTGTCAGCATGCCTTCTACCCTAATCAGGGGAACTTTTGTTCCTTTCCAGAGCGTTTTCTCTCTGGTGTATCTTTCTTGTGGAGGTTGCACTCTTCCGGTTATCTAGAGTGAATCTTACCCCTGTTGTACCTTTTCTTGGGGATGTTGTTTTTCTCCCAAGGGTCAGTGTCAACACCCACCTTTGTTTATCAGGGTGACTACCCTGTGGTGTACCCGCGTATGGGGAGGTTGTGGGGGTGACCACCCTTCTCTGTTGCATTGGTTTTTCTTCATCTAAGCCTTGCTTTGTTTTTTTTTCCCTAAGGGAGGGGGATGGGGCGTGTAGTAATGTTATTTGCAATTTTAATGTATTCAGTTATTTTTGCATCTTAATGCATTTCTGTTCATGCCAGTGATATTTCTGATACCTCATGTAATACACCATTAGATATGTGCATCTCATTGTTGTACTTTCATGCTGATGTTATATTTGAGGTATCTTATTTGTCTTTTTCTTTATTTCTGCTGTCGTTCCCTAAGGAAGGAGGATGTGTAGTAAATTACTTCTCTACTATTCTCAACTGTACTGCTCTGTTAGAATGTACCATGACATCATAGAATGCCTGAGTTGCCTCTCTGTGTTTAGAGTGTCAGTTAGTCAACTCAGGCTGAGCTGCTAGGAGCCTGCTCGTGGTGGGGCTGCATCTGTACCTTCTCTCTTCTCCTACTCACCTATCCTGGAACCAAGCTACAATAAAGGATTACTCTACTTATACAGCTGGACTGTGTATCTTCCTTTACCACACTTTGTCACTGCTCTATATAACCCACTTTCTGTCTCGGGTCTCTCTCTTCTTACTTAATTACCTCTTTTATCTCACACCTCTCTCTTTACCTTTCTCTACATCTTTATGTACCTAGCTGTTACCTCAAGCTTCACTCTCTGCCTCACTCTATTTATATCCCCCTTCTTTCAATGCATCTCCTACTCTCTCCAGTAACTACCCGTCTCTCATGACCTCCCCTTACTCCCTACCACTCTGTGTAACTACCTTTACATCTTTACCTCCCTACCCCCTTTCCTCACCTCAACTCTCACTGGCTCACCCAGTTCTCTGCATCTAATTGTTTTGTTTCCTTCTCACCTCCTTGTATTTCTCCTTCGTCTATTTCACCTCTCTCTCAACCACACTATCTCTCACTTCATGTCTCTATACCTCACCTATACTGCTCTAACCCCCTCTACCTCACCACTTTCTAGCTCATGTCTATTTACTTCTTTTCTCTTTGTACCTTATCCTTCTCTATCCAACCTCTCTCTCTCTCACTGCGTAAACTCCCAATTTACCTCATCATTCATTTGCTACCTAGCCTCCCCACATCCCCGCTCTATTTCTATTTTCATACCTGTTCCCTCTACCTCACCCCTCTCACCACCTTACTCCTTTCTTACTATTTTTCTCTCTCTGTTTTACGCTTCATTACCTTCTCTCTCTTCTCTCTTTGTACCTTCTTGTCTGTCTCCACTCACCCTCTCTATTTCATTAAATATATTTCTACCTCACCTGTCTCTACCTCTCTCTCTGTACCTCACCACTCACCCTCCATTTCTACCATGTTATCTGTTTCACCTCTCTTACTTTAATTCCCCTCTGTCTTTCTATTTCACCTCTTTTCTCTTTGCACATAATCTCTCTTTATAATCTTCAACCTCTAATTTTTTCTTTCTCCCTGCCTCACTACTCTCTTTAACTGACTAGTCTTTCTGTACCTCACTTTCTCTTGTTCCCCCTCCACCTTAACTCTCTCTTGCTACCTTGCATTTCCTATACTTCTCTCACTACCCCACCTCTCTACCTGTGTACCTCTACCTCTATCTGCCCTTTAACTTTCTCTGACTCACTTCTCTCTACCGTGGCAGTTTACTCCACTTCTCACACTTCCTATACATTTCCTTCCCCTGGTTGATAGCTCTTTCTACTTCTCTACCTCACTCTAAAACCGTACCCATCGCTCAACCACTCTTTCTCTACCTACCTTTTGTTCTTTCTAACTCTTAAATCTCTTCATACTACACCTATCTCTCTATCTTATTTCTGTCTCTAGCACCCTTCTCCCTCTACTTAAGCTCTCTTGTTATACTGTTCTCTTTACCTCTTTGACTTTCTCTTGTCTCCTGCCCCCTCTCATTTCTAATATCCTGCACAGCTGGAGGTCACTGTCTGTCTTGAAAGGTGTAAACACAGAATGAAGAGAGGGGTGATTAGAGAGAGAAAAAGAAACCTCTCAGATTTGTCAGATTTTATCTGATGGGATGATGTAAATCCTCAGTGCTTTGATTTTCCCTCTTGCAGTGAGAATTGCGGAGGTGAATGAATGTGTGATTATCTGTGGTTTTGACTAAATGCTTCTCATGAGGAGTCCATTGTCACATCCTGGCTCAGGTGTCTCTCCTTCCGTATTGTTTAGCCCTGGTGTACTGCAGTCAACTTAAGACATTTTTGTTAATCTAGTTTCCTTTTTTATAAAGAATATGAACAGGAGTGATCACTTCTTTTCTACTGGAGTCAACGCACCTTTCATGCTTCAGTTGCAAATTTCTTGTAAATTGCTATACAGACAAATAGACAATCACTCGATGAGAGAAATTCTGGCCTGATTTAGGGTTAGCAGACAGGATACTCCATTAAATCATGGTGGATATTCCACCTGTCATATTATAAATGCCATAGGGTATAATGCACTTGTAATACAGAGGACGGGGCATTCGCCACGTTTGCGATGAAGTATTCCATCCTCCAAACTCTAACTAAGGCTGCAAATATGTTGCTCTTGCCTGTCCAGTAAGTTTCATGGTGAAGGTGACATTAACCTTTTCCATGAAATGATCATACTGGTCTAATATTGTCTTGCAATATGGTAGGACAGGATTGGCTCACGCTAACAGTTTATACCCACATTAATTAAGAAAACTATAACCGGCTTTGTCATCAAGGAACATTTCGGAGTGGGGCATGAAGTATAATGAGAAACCCTAGTGCCAAATACAGGCTAAGTAGAGTATTGCTCGAAGACCTTACAGGCCTCATACCCACGCTTGAGTGAAAGACAGCTTCGCATTTTCATAAAGCAACAGAAAAGAAATCAGCATGCAGCCAATTCATCTATAAAAGGGATGTCTCTGTTATTATCCCCATCCCCGCTATACTACATAAGTTTTACTTGTTGTGCCCAGAAGCACTTTAGATTTGAGGCATCTTTCCTTAAATGGAAATGCAAAATATTTTGGGATTTTCTAAATCCTGAGAGCTCTCTTGAAAACACCCGTTGCTTTGAAAACTCGGTCTTATAAACATAATTTTCAGGGATAATGAAAATAAATTTCATGACAATGGAATCATTCTTCTTCCCACTCTGAATTAATAACTTTGAATACGTACGTTTTTTGCTACTGCTTTAGATGTGGGGCCTGTCTTATAGTTAGCCACATTGAAAAGGATTCCTCTTCTAATGAAGGGCCCCGAATGGAAGGTAACCATTGGAAGGTAATAGGAGTCAAGCATCGTTCCGCAACAGTATCCAGAACTTTCTGCTTCTCCTCCAGTTGGGAGTAATAAACTATGATCAGCCAATCCCGAGTATTGCTTTAAGGGGCAAAAACTGCTCAGGATTGCGTCCGCCATTTTAGGCGCGCGTGGTCCCTATTGATACCGGGCTGGAGGTGACGCAGACGCTTGTGATTTGGGACCTCTTCCCTGAAGCCAGCCACGCGGTCCAGCTCATGGAATCCAGCTTTCCAAACTGCTCCTATCTCTAGAACCTGCAAGAGAAGTAAGAACATGACTGGTTAACATCTCGATGACCATCTAAAGGCAATAAAGTGCAGCGAGATACTCCGCAGAAGTGTTCAGTGTATAGAGTCTATTAGTGACAGATCAGTGTGTGTTTAACTACCTAGAAAGTGCTCAGTGATTTGGACTAATTTGGAAGTCCCCTGTGTTTGAAGTAATTAGTAGGCGCCCCGTGTTTTGAACTTTTTGGAAGGCGCTCTTTGTCTTGAACTTATTTGGCTAGTGCTAGAACTAGTATTGAACTCAGGAACAGGAGCTAAAATTCTGGAATTTCAAAAAATAGACATTAATGAAAAGGTTTCGAAACTTGATATTGAGAATTTAATGCATACCCTGTTTAATTGAGAGCTACAGCAAGGGATACACAATTTTATGTGATTAATAGAATGAAAATATACTATGTTCTTAGTTAAATATTGAGTAAGAGCAGAAACACAATTGGGCTGTTGTGATTACGAATTGTTCTACAGATGAAGGCTGAAGTATAGAAGATACTCAATCAGTGAGGGAAGGCCGGTGGATATAAAAATACTGTGTTCATAAGTGGATGTTCTTGTGATAGACGCTTTAGTCAATATAAATATAAACAATCCTGTGTTGTGATTCCAAGGTACGATTCATCCTTAAAGATGCCCAGATAAGGAAATCCCACTACAGAACACCACCAAAAGAGGAAAGGTGGTATATCAGGGCAACTTAGCTGGCAGACAAATTACAAGGAGTTGCTAGAGGAGAAAAGGAGAGGGAATGGATGAGTTCACTTTCTATTGATTACTACCCATAGGAACAGGCAGAAAAATACATAATAGAATTTTGTCTGGGAGAGGACCACAAAGACAACATGGAAGGAGACAACTAGAGGACACAACAACGCCTAGAAGAGCTGAAGTGTGTTTTTTCTTCTCTTCGTCCCATTCCCCTTGAGGGCAATTCTCATTTGCCATGTGTTGATATATGTGACGGATGGGAGTGGAATTGGGAGACAGCATCTGTGAATGCATCTTGCTCCTATGGGACCACACATTCCAGGGTGAGTACCCCAGGCCTCACGCTAGACAAATTCCTTCCTTAGTCCACCACCTCCTGACCAACATCAGTGAAAAATTCTCACTTCTTAAATGTCTGAATACAGTACTCAGTGAGTGAAAGGTGATTCCTCAGATCTTCCAGTGGCAATCCTCACAGACATGCATATTGTGGGGCTGTGAGTTTAGTCTTGTGCATTTCTGAAAAATAATAATTTTGGAAATTTCTGGGACGAGGGAGACAATCTCCATCAGGATAGTTTGTTAAATCATCAAGGAGACTTGTGTGATGAAACCCACTTCCATCCTACAGTACACTCTTAGCACTGCAGTTTACCTTTTCTCCCATGTGACAAGAATGTATTGTATTTTCTATTTGTATTTGTTGAGCGCATGAATCATCCCGAGGGATATCACGGCGCTGGAAAGCAGTGTCCTGGTATGATAGTGATCAAATAACCCGGCAGACTAAGAGGAGGGAACCAAGGTACAAGCGACATTATCGTTGTTTACAACCTAGGGAACAGTGTCGTTTTCAGCTTCTTTCTAAATGCCGTATAATTGTCCGTGCGGCGAAGGTTCAGGGGGAGTTCGTTCCAGTGGACGGCCGCCAGATTGGTTTTCTAAATACGTTTAGTTTTGGCCAGAGCGAGATTGCAAGACCTCAGTTGTTGTGTGGAATGTAAAATTCAATTTTGTCCTACAAGATTCGAGGGCCAAGTTTGTGTAGCACTCTATGTGCATAGCACATGAGTTTGAACTTGGCTCTCTGATGCAC
Organism: Calotriton arnoldi; assembly: GCA_963921515.1. Taxonomy (NCBI): domain Eukaryota; kingdom Metazoa; phylum Chordata; class Amphibia; order Caudata; family Salamandridae; genus Calotriton; species Calotriton arnoldi. The sequence goes on along the minus strand of CAWUFW010000641.1, from coordinate 927,063 downwards.
AGGCAGCCAGTGGAGTTCCTTCAGGCACTCTGATGCTGAGCTATACTTGCTTTTATTGCAAACAAACTTGGCATCTGCGTTCTGAATCACCTGTAGTCAGGAGAAGAGGTAGTCTGGCATGCCCACATAGAGCGCATTCCCGTAATCCAGCCTACTGGAGACTAGTGCCTGAGTGATGGTCTTTCTACAATTCAAGGGGATCCATTAAAAAGGTCTTCTTAGAAGCTTAAACATTGCAAAGCTTTTTGCGCACAGTAATCTGATTTGGTTCTGAATGGTTAGTCTGTTGTCGATAAGGATGCCCAGGTTTTTTACGACCAGTTTCGGTTCCGGGGAATTTCCTAGTGTCCGAAGCCACCAGGTATCGTCTCAGAATAGGTGAGCTCCTCTGAAGAGCATCCCTTTTCTGCCACCTCCCAGGAACTCTTGACACATGTGGTGTCTTCATATCTGGCTATTATCCCATTGCCAGCAAGAACTGTGAATCTTCTTTGCATCCTGAAATCTGCTACAGTTCTAACTTTCTCTAACAATATTTATGCAAATTGACTGCTGGCTTTCTTCCTAGCTGACTTGTTTTAGTCCAAAGTTCTCATAAACCTTTTAGTGCACTTCTATACAAAGATCTAGATTTGTGGTACACCTGCTCAGCTAGAGTAAAGCTTAAAAAAACTAGAAGAAGGGCTTGCTTGCATCATCCTGACCTAGCTATTAGTGCATGCCTACATTTATTCTCCTGGAGTTCACACAAAAGTGATGACCAAACATTAGTAGCAATCTTCACACTGTGTAATAGGAAACTTCCTTCAGATCATCATATCATTTTCATTTATCAAAATGCTTTGCTTTATATTTGAGTCAGGTTCCCATAGCACGATTCTCAGTACCATCTAATGATCTTTTTTCAGTTCAAAAAGAAAATTTTTATTGATATAAATAAAGGTGTCAGTACAGAGTTCATAACATTAAATTCCTGTCATTACAATAAAATTTGCTACAATAAAGATAAACGAATCAGACTTATGATTAAATAAGGAAGGAATGATACAATAAAAAATAAATCATTAAGAAAAGTGGAATAACAAATATTCTAGGAACGATTGGGGGAATCAAGGGGGTTTTAGAACTTCTTGCTGAAATGGTTGCAACTGGTAATATCGTTTGGCACATGCATCAAGATACATTGTAACAGGTGACCACAAATCTAGACGTTTCGCTGCCATATGTATGGGATAAACAAAGGAGGTGTCCAACCTATGATTATGGCAAACAGCATACCACCATGCCATTATAAGAGATTTTTGTGAAATCCTTCCAATTTACAGTGATTTGCTGAAATGCAACCGCTAATAGTAAATCAATAATTTTAACATTAAGGGTAACCTTCTCCCAACAAGGTGAGAGACTTCCCAAGAAAACATGAGTGAAAGAAAAAGAAAATTTAGCTCCAAAAATTAGGTTAATTTGAGACCATACCTGCTTCCAGAAATTATATACATTTGGACAAGAGAATAACATATGAAATAAATTAGCGTTTGGAGTAGAGCATGTCCAACAAACATCTGATGCAGTCGCAAAACTTTTACTTAAGACAGCTGGTGTGAGAAAAAGTCTATTATATACAAAAAAAGCGTTTGTATTATGTTAGCTGCTCTAGATGATTTACGTAATTTGAGCCATAGTTTATTCCACAAAGACACTGGCCAAGATACCATGAAATCCTGTTCCCATGCCTCCTCTGTTTTAGACTTTTGCCTAATGCTGTCCTTGCCCTGCAAAAAACTATATATAGTGGAAGCTTTGGGCATGGTTTTTAACAAAGTATGAAGTTGTGAAGGAGGATCCAAAACAGTTGGAGCAATGGGCGTGTCCGAGAGATGAGTGTATCTGTCCATCACAGCCTTCTTAAGTAGATTATATTTATGAATGAAGGAGGCAGGTAGGTTAAATACTTGACTGAGTGAGGGAAAAGATAAAAAGTCCAATTGTGCGAATAATTGATGTATCCATATTAGACCTTTCTGTCGCCAGGTCTTCCAATAAAATGGTTTATTACAAATAGTCAGATTTTTGTTATGCCAAATTGTTGAATTGAGGAATGAGTCTATATTGTTATGTGTGAGAGTAAATGTGGGTCCCAAAAGTTTAGAGGTCAGTTTGATTATGGGAGTGGACAAGGCCTGTGGTTTGCGTGAAAAAGAAAGATATTCATGAAAAGAGAAAGGGGATAAAAAAAGATGTTCAACTGTAGTCCATAAAGGACAATCTTCCGTGGGGTCAAGCAACCAACGAGAGGCTTGGCGTAAGAGGAATGCTTTCTGGTATGCTTGAAAATCTGGAAAGTTAACCCCGCCTTCTGCCTTAGGGCGAATTAATTTAAATAGAGACATTCGGGACCTCTTATTATTCCATAGGAAGGAAGATAAGGAGGAATTGATCTTTTTAAAAAATTTAGCGGAAATAGGGACTGGAATGTTGGAAACAGTATATAAAATTATAGGGGACAACATCAGCTTTATGGGGTCCAGGCGACCCCACCAGGACAAATAGAGGGGATGCCATTTGGCAGCTAAGTCTGAGATTTTTGTATACATTTATTCATGCATAGTGATACTGTGTCTGATATTGAAGAAGTAACATGTAATCCGAGATATTTAATATGATTCGGGCTCCAAGTAAAATTGGAAGCAATAAAATCCGATTTAAAAGCAAACTTAGTCAAGGGTAGGATCTCACATTTATCGTTGTTTAATTTATAACCGGAGATATTAGAATAGGCTCGTACCTCTGCTAAAAAGGCAGGGATTGAGTCACTTGGTTTAGACATAAAAAGCAAAATATCGTCAGCATATGCTGCAAGTTTAATATGGGAGTTCAATGTTTGAAAACCATGTAAATTTGGATTTTGACGTAGTTTAGAGAGAAGGTTCCAAAGCCAAATTAAAAAGGAAGGGGGAAAGAGGGCAACCCTGACGCACTCCTCTCCCCAGCTCAAAATATGGGGAGATCAAGCCGTTGGCACATACAGCCGCACGTAGATTAGAATAGAGGAGAGAGATGAGGGATGTAAACTTAGGGCCAAAGCCGAACTGTTTGAGAGTATAAAACAAATAAGTCCACTCGACTCTGTCAAACGCCTTTTCAGCATCTAGAGCTATTGCTACAAGGGATTGTTTTAAGTGGGAAGATTTAGATAAAACGTTAAAAAGGAGTCTCGTATTAGTTATGAACCTACCCTTAACGAAACCAGATTGTTCTTTTCCCAATAAATCAGGTAAGTAGGAATCCAAACGTAATGCTAATGCTTTAGAATTTTTTTTATAATCAATGTTGACCAAGGATATAAGCCTGTAATTTTTACAATATTTAGAGTCCTTGCCCTCTTTTGGTATAAGGCATATATGTGCTTCCGAAAAAGAACCCGAGGAGCTACCTAGTGTGGTGAAGGAATTGATTAGAGAATGTAACTTGGGCATTATGAGTTTAGAGAAATGTTGATAGAATTCTACGGTGAAACCATCTGGTCCCGGTGCTTTGTCTTTTTTGAGATGTTGAAGAGCAATTAATAGTTCTTGGTGTGTTAGATCTAATTCCAGGGATGATAAGTCCGGCAACGTGTATTGGGGATTTTGGATATCAGAGAAGAAGTGCAATAGGGAGTGTTCAGAGGACTGTGTTGCGGAAGTGTATAGTGATTTGTAAAAGGTGGAGAACTCGTTCAGTATTTCAGCGTCTTTAAATTTTAAATCTGAACGCTCATCATAGATAGATTCAATATTTAGTCTGTTATGTTTAACTTTTAAGTAATTAGCCAATATTTTCCCTGCCTTATTTTTGCCCCATAAAATTTTGCACTGGATTTCAACAGATATAATGAGGCGTCCTCCGTTGACTTCTTATTAAATTGCATTTTGGCTTTTATGAGAGTTGTGAGACACTCCTTCGAGTATGAGGTGTAAAACGAGTGTTCCAATCTTTTAATATCCTGAAGCAGATCTTTAGTGAACTTACGGGAAATTTTCAGTTTCTTTGCAACAAAGCTAATTATGAAACCCCTCGCCGAGGCTTTGAATGCATCCCATAGAGTGGAGAAGGGCATGGATTGGGTTTGATTCAACTCAAAAAACTCTTCGAAGAAGTTAGAGAATGAGGCAGTAAACTTTGGGTCCAAAAGGAGAGCATTGTTAAAACGCCACCTTTTGGGGCCCGAATCCTTAGGTAGAATATCAATACCAATCGAGATTGGGGCGTGATCTGATAATAAGATGGGACCAATCTCTGCATGTGTAAGTGTTTGTGAAATGTTATGCGAGACAAATATGTAGTCAATTCTTGATTGAGTTTGGTGAGCTGGGGAATAAAAAGTATACTCTCTAGTGGTCGGGTTGCAAAGACGCCAAGCATCCAAGAGTTTATGTTGATTTATAGCATGAACAAAAGATTTATGGGGCTTGTTGGGAACAAAGGAGACTTTAGAATTTCTGTCGATAAATGGGTCAAAAGTCTGGTTACAATCTCCAGCTAAAATAAAATTGTCCTCCATGCAGTGAGTGATTCGCTTGGCCATTGTGTGCCAAAAGAGGATTCACCACAAGTAGGAGCATAGACATTTAGAAGAGAGATTATAACGCCCTTCAAAGATAATTTGACATTCAACCATCTGCCATCAAGATCAGATTCTTGGGACACAAATGAAAATGAAAGGGATTTGCGACAAAGTATCATTACTCCATTTCGTTTGCCATCTCCAGGGAGTAGAAAACCTCCCCCACCCAACCCCTCTTCAACTTCAATGACTCAACATCCGAGAGGTGAGTCTCTTGCAAGAATACAACATCAGCGTCTAATTTGGCTAAATGGCTCAAGATTCTCTGCCTCTTGATAGGAGAGTTTAATCCCCTAACGTTCCATGTAATCAGTTTTAATGACATAAGCACTTAAGAACAGGTTGTAATAATAATGTAGCACATAAGTCCAATTCATTATAGAAGCAGTATACAAAGTAAGAGAAATAAAACAGGAAGGAAATAATTGGTTTAGTTTCATAGCAAAGCATAATAGACAAGTCGAATAACCAGAATAAAGAAAGGGAATCAAATGACAGGATAGGAAAAAAGAAAGTCCAGGTAGAAAGGTAGAGGGGTATCATAAGAGTCAAGATATTTGCAGTTGTACTGACTAAAAGAATAGTGATTATAAGGAGGCAAGAAGAGTTGAAAAAACAAGAAACATCAATTGATGAAAGAATAGAAACTACAGAAAAGAGACAAAAAACAAAAGACAAAACAAATAATATATCTAAGAGGATGTATGAAAGTACCATACTTACGAAAAAGACTCAGGTATACACGGGGGATGGAGCCACATGAAGCAGGCAACACACCCAGGATCAACGGAACAGAGGGTCGGGGAGAAACCACAATACAAAGGTAATAATCTGTGGGGACAATACCAAATAGAGATTGAGAAAAGCATTGGGGCAAACACATGAAACAAATATTAGAACATTCCAATGCAAGGAGATCAACAATAATGATCTATAACTCATTAAATAGTATCACTTCATGAGAACAGCAACAATAATATCAAAAACTATGAAAAGGCACTTCTGAGTTAACAAGATATTATGCTAAAGAAAATCAGATCTGAAGCATCCTTAAACAAACTATTAAACAATCAAATGTTGAATGAGGAAGAAGGCCCAGAAGAGTCCATAACAGTCGTTTTGCATGAATTGATGAAACTTTGCAAACGTAACGGATCTTCATACGACGTTGTCTTGTTATTATATGTAACCTTGAAGAGACACGGGTGAAACAGGCCATATCTGGCTCCCATGGAACGTAGATCAGCTCTCATGTTGAGGAAAGCCTTACGTCTGTTAGCAGTGGCTTTAGAATAATCTTGCGCAAAAAATAAAGGCGATCCTGACCAGACAATTCTTGGAGAAGCTTTAACCGCTACGAGCACTTTCATCAAATCTGTATACTCCAAGAAATATAAGATAACTCCTCTTGGTCTCTGTGAAGGGCTAGTGTGAGATGAAACCCGTCCCAATCTGTGGGCCCGCTGAATGTTGAGTTGGGTTCCCTCTGGCATATGAAGTAGTTTAGGGAGAAATGACTTAAAGAACGTGGGCGGATCTGAACCTTCAACTCCTTCTTCCAGGCCGTATATACGCAAATTGTTCCGTCTATTGCGGTTTTCAAGATCTTCCACCTGTTTCTGGAGTGTAGAGACGTGGGAGTGTAATTGAGAGACGGTTACACATGTCTCTTTCAAAGAGGAAACAGTATTTTCGACTGAGGAGACTTTCGCGTCTAGTTGAGACCAATTATCTGTTAGGGTTTGCAGCTTGGTATTAGTCTCTTCCATGAAAGGTCGAAGGGCCCTGATTTCCTCAAGTAATAATTCCATCGAAACAGGCGAGGTGGACTTGGGTGGTGAAGGAGGGTCCTTTTTAAGCCGTTTAGTGAGAGATTTTCCAGAGGTTCCAGAGGATGAATCCATATTTGTTTGAGAATACTGGTGTGAAGATGGTAGAGAGTCCTCAAACTTAGAGAACTCAGTAAAAATGTTTGAATTTTTTATAAAGATATGCCTTTTGGGTGGAGAGGATCGGACTCCTTTTGTTCTACCCATAAAACGCTGACCCCAGACTCCCACTCCTAGTCAGCAGTATAGGAGGGAAGAAAGCAATTTCAATGCGGGCTTACTCAGAGAAGCTAAGATGGCCACCAAACAGATCTCTCACAAATCCTCAGCCAGCCCTAGCGCCAACACATAGCTTCATACCTCGGTGCTCTGAGGAGAGAACATGCGCTGTAACACAAACTGAGGTAAGCTGGATGCGTTAGAACATAGTCAATGTCATTAGTAAATAATCACTCCGCAATTGCCACCAGTCAGCAGAGCGAAAATAAGAAAGAGTATTTTCTGTGAGGGCTCTTCATAGGACTTAAAATGGCCGCCAAGCATAAAAATCGCAAACTTCCTGTGACTCTTGGCGTTTTTCTATAAACTTTTACCCCATTGAAATGAAGAAGTGTCAAGTACCATCTAGGCGTTAGGAAATGGTAGAGACATCAGGAAGTACTTAATGAGGGGTCCAGCTTGAAGTGCAGGAATTCTGCGATCGTGGTAAAAATTCAAAATGGCGGCCGCGATAATACGCGGCCGATAACGAGCAGAAAGTACTCAGAAGAAAAAAAAAAAGTTACTTGCTGGCGACATTCAAGGACAACGAGGGTCTCATGATGCTCCTCCCATCTTCCGCCGCTCGTGTCTGTCCTCCGTTAGTCCCCGCTTGAGCTAGAAGCGTGGTTTCTCTGAGACACACCGGGGAGCTTCACCCGTGTGCCGCCATCTCCGTTGGGCGCCAAGCCACGCCCCCCACCATCTAATGATCTAATTAAACATTACATTGACATCTGGGTATCCCAGAGTGACTACATACAGCAGGAGTGAGAGATTGACTAATTAGGAAACAGACTGCACCTGCCTTTGGTCTACAATACCTACCACCGAATGCTTACCTATAGGTTCCTGGAGTCTGCATTTCACATTTTGCTGTGTTTCCAGTGTCCTCCCCGGATGCCTGCTAGAGGTGAAATATCACTTAGTTCCCAGAAGAATTGAGGGAAAAGTTATCTGGTGTTACAGCCCAGGAGGGTTATAAGGGAGGATTAGATGAGTGAACCCTGATGCTAATCCAAACTCAAACCGACAGGTTCTTGTGAGGGGAAATGGGGATAGGGAGAAGAAGAGAATCACACTGGAGGCTTGAGGTTTGTCTCCTGTAGTCTCCCTCTCTCTCTCTCTTTCTCTGTCAAGAAGTGTAGAACAGTGCTGGTAACATACACGCAGCCAGATGGGCAGCAAGTGTAGATATAACAATAAGCAAACACCATTTGAGTATAAATATAATAATGCACATATAACAATCCTGAAGAAGCCCAATCCCCCATATGACCCACATGATGCACCAATAGGAAGTACTCAGAAACTTTCCCCAAGCTCTGGAGCACGAGGTGATGCTGTTGGTGAGAGCGGCTTCTGATTAAGTTCAGGTATCGATGGTCCAAAGCTAACCGAGTAGCCTCCTTTGAAGGTGATGCATGTAAGAAACATGAAGGAAAGACAGGGAAAACAAAACAAAGGTCCAGGGCACCTGAGTATGTTGAGCGAACTGAGCGTACTGCTACTTAAATTGTCCTGGATGCAGTCCTTTTCTTTTCTGATGGGTGCTTCTTGTCTGACTGGCGTGGAAGACCCAATCCCTGTATCTCAGCTACAGGTGCCACAGTCTGGTTTTTGCACAGCCTCCAGATCTCTGATTTTAATCTTTTCTTGTGTATCCATATGGTTCTTATTTGTTGCCTGGTCCTATGTTTCATATTACCTCCTAACACTTGTGAAGCAATGACATCTGGCCCATCAATTATTTAAAACTCTGCTTGCTGTTTTTCTTTATTTGAAAATGTACCTTGGTATTTATGTTGTAATTACAGATATATTCACTCAATACAACCTCACCACTTGTATAGTTCCAGTGAAGATGAGAACATCCAGGAGAATGCCACATATACATTAACAAAATGTTGCAGGTGGAATTCTTGAATTGATGTCATCTCCATATTATTAATTTGGCCAACATGCCAGTGTATTACCTCTACAGGCAGAGCCAACCATATGAAAGTTAGGCAAAGCCCTGCTCCAACAAGAGAAGTTTTGTCCATAGTGCTAGTTCACATCCCCTATGAACAGGAACACAATCACGTTTCAGTTTTGATGGGCCTTGTCATTATAGTGCCACAGGTGAAAAGTGAGCTATGTATCCATGTCTTGACATTTCTGTCACACTTACGCTGTTTTTCTGATAAAAAGTAAAAAGCGATGGGTGAAATGTCTGAATTAATATCAGCCACGGTCAATTACTCTGGACTACATTAAAGTCCATTTTTTTGCTCTACAACCATATGCTAATCCGCATTGGCCCTGCTCTATTAGGAGCAGTTGAGCTAGGATTGCTTTGCCACATCTACTCTTCAAGGGAACACAAGCAATCTAGGTCAATTAGGCATTCATTTGAAGCCTGTGCCTACTAGGAAGCAAAAGAATGCAAAAACCTAGGGCCCGATTTAAATGTTGGCGGAGAGGGAAGAATGTTGCAACGGAGTTCCCTCCCTACCAACATTATGGTCTGCCAGCCTGATTTAGAATCAGGCAGACTACAGGTTTGATGACAGTGGAATTTGCTCTGTCTCCGCCCTGGTCAAACCTCTACGACGGCCCAATGGACTGTTGGAGGTTTGGGTGTATGTACCCCACCTAATTTAGATGGGTGGACATACAACTGATTTTCAATGCCCGTCACTGCTATGAAAAACCTGGTGGTAAGGGGCACTGAAAAGTGCTCAATGCCCCCTCGCCATTTAAGGATCCTCCCATGACGAGGGGGCCCTTATTTTTATTTTATTTTCAATAAGGGAATCCTGCTTTAGGATTTTCTTTTTGAAAACAAAAAAACATTGAAGGTTTGCCGTCCGGCTCAGTCAAGTTGACGGAGCCGTATGCCAAACTTTCAATGCACTGAAAGGCATCACGATGACGGCGGTCCCTGCCAATGCTAGAAATGTCCGCTGGGCCAGCTGTTATTACGGTCAACTCGTACACGGGCAAAATGCCCTTGCCAGATCATATGCTTGGTAATCAGTAAGTTCCTCTCACTGCCTCATTGATCTGGTAAAGCGATTGTGGCATTTTACTGACCTCTGCTAGTCGTTTTCTATCAAGACAGTTAAATAAAGGCAGATGCTAGAAGAAGAAAAAAAAAAAGTCCCTAAGCAGAAAGCGATTCTAGTATTTTATTGACCTCTGTTGGTCGTTTTCTATCAAGGCAGTTAAATGGAGACAGTTGCTAGAAAAAAGTAGTCCCTAAGCAAAAGCGGAAGCAGACAAGTTCTGGGGCGATGCTCCAAAGCCCACACAAAGTGCATATAACAGATCTTCCAGACAACGAAAGCGCTGTCTAGGCTCAACCTAAAAAACGAATCAAGAGCAAAATCCATTTAGACTGAGGTAAAACTTACTAAATTAAATTTTAATAAATAAATTAATATACAATGAACCCAAGAAATACCACCTCTTAAAAACACAACACATAAAACCATTTAGCAAAAAATACATAAAACGCCTAACACACAACAAACCCTAATAATGAAACAATCAACAATAAAAGCAATAAACACTTCCCAACCATTAAAAATAAATAGAAATATAATTTACAGTTTTGTTGCTGATGTCTATAAACTCGATGTAATCCACCAAAAAACAAATTCACAAAAATAGAGACGAAAAAAAAACATGTAAAAATTCATCATGCAAAAAAATATCCACGGGTAAAATGGTGCTCCCTGGTAACCATCCAAAACCTGAAAAATAAAATATTAAAACTTTGGTGCTTTTAAAGCAAGAGCTACGTGTGCCACAAGCCCTGCACAACCTCGGTTGCTCTGAGGACCAGAAGGAGGGGGCAAAAAGCGCTATTAAGCAAACGCTCACATCCTGCTGCGCGGGGGACTTTGGTGATTTTCGAGCAGGGGACTACGTGTCCCACAAGCCCCGCACTACCTCTGCCTTAAGGAGGAGGAGGAGGTGTCAGAGTGCATCATAAAGTGCACGCACACATCCCACTACACAGGACGTACGGAGGGCGTGCCCAGGTGCTGCCCAGGCATAGACTGGGCCAAGACCGGGCCTGTCTGCAGCCATCAGAGTCCGGAAGAGACTGCCCCCCACTCCCATGGCTTTGTATAAATAACTTCTTTGCAAAGTACTGGTAGACAACTTGCTTTTGCTACTGTAGAGTGAGTGGAAATGTGCTATTAGTGCTATAGGGGCTCGAGAGTCAGAGCACTGATCTATTAGTTATCATTTGCTTTGTGCTTTTTGAGCAGGCCTGAGATTAATGTCTCTCGATAACAGCTGTATTGCACATGATTGGACCTTTAGCATAACTATATAATCTCCAACTATGTTGTAGTTGCTAAAATGGATAAAAATAAATTAGTAAGCTTCAAAGCTACAACTGGTACCAACCACTTCACCTTGGATACATTTCTAGTGCATGCGGTGGGAGTAATCTCTAAAGAGATTGATGTAGCGTATAAGTGACTTTCGCTGCATTTTAATGAGCATGTGGCCGCACCTTTAGTGAATGTGCCCAACGTGCAGACTGCGGGTATAAGCAAGTCTGATAACGTGCCATCTACTTCTCTACCTTTATCGGGCCAGTGGCTTCTGAATCCCTCCTGCATACTTTGGATAGCCCACACACCTAGCGCAGAAAGGAAAAAAAGGTCAAGGTGCACAGAAGTAGAATTGGACCACCCTGCAATGCAGTCTCGAGGGGCACTGGTTTGGGGACCCAAATGTGATAATTTCTTTGTTAAATTGAAGGCCTTGATAGAGTCTTCCACCAGCCCATTAGTTGATCTCGTTGATGCTCTTAAAAAAAGAGACTATAAAACTGACAGCAACCCGGGCCAGAGTCAACTCTGTGCATGGCTGTGAGATGCATCAAGCAACATCCTCTATTGGTTCTAATCCTGGCCCAATACTGTCCCCTTCACCTACACTCAACTCAAGATCTGCTATGTTATCTCTATCAGGAGGGGGTTCAAATCCCAAAGAACACAACAAACATGGAGATAGCTGTCAGCAAACCTTCCTTGACCAAGGTGTTAAGAGAAGGTTAGGGGCAGACCAATTTTACTATTAACCTACAGCTGGAAGCCTGCCCATATGTGGTTGTTCTTGCTAATGTTCCGGTACTTTTCCATGCTGTTACAGAGTCCACTGCCCAGCTTAAAAACACAGTGTGTCGCTGTCTCACTATGCATGCAAACTTTAATATGGCTGACTTTACCAACATTTTATATGTAAGCAGGTGAGCAGGATAGGATTTCCATGAGGAAAAGCTTTAGTGGGGACTGTGTGGTCATTTTATATTTTAGATATCCTTCTCTGACCCGTCACATTCTTTCTCAAAGTGGCCCCAGTAGACTATAATGGAAACATGATTAGTCCCCTGCCTCTGGGTTATTTTAAGAAACATTAAGCACCAGCAATTGTCTTATACCAGAAGAATCGCTTAATAGCTCTGAGGCCTCAGTTCCAAGATTGGACCTCGCCTGGGAATCGATTTTCCATACTCTCCTGCCTAAATGATGTGGACTGACAAATTGAGTCTGACACCATTCCCAAGATTAAAGATCCTGAGGTAGCCAGAAACCTTATCTGAAGACCACCGAATTGCAAGGATTTCTAGTCAGGAAAAGCAAATCCTTAACATCATTTGTACTGATGCAGACTGGCTTTAATATGTTAAGAAATATGATGTTATCATGCTCCAAGAAACCTTGGACATGACAGGAATTGTGTGGAATGGATATTATAGTTTTTGCACCCCAGCAGTCCCTTCAGCCACGGGCAGATCAAAGGGAGGGCTAGCCAATCTAAAAGTTTGTCCCTTATGACAAGTGTTGTCCCAAACCCATTCCAACACTTAGGTATTCAAAATGTACCATTTATTCACTCTGTGAAGTTTCATTACTTTTTGATTAATTTTTATTATTTAGTCAAGCAAAGATAAAAGCCGTAGTATCAATTCCTTGTTTAAAGTAATTGGAACCTTGAGGCAAAGGTTGATTGGTGCTCTTAAATGTTTCAATTTAATTGTAGGTGGGATTTCAATGTGGATTGGGCTTGGTGGTCACATATATAATAATCCATTCCTCCCCAGAGATGCATCTCTCTGCCAGTCTGGAATGGATGCTAGAGGGGTTCAACTATATAGCAACTTACTGGAGTATGACCACCGCAATCATATATACATTTTAGGGAAACAGGAGATTCAACTTGCTACCTTTATTGGGTGGGGCCAGGGGACTATTATCAACTATATCTTTGTCTCACGGCCACTGCACCCTTTTGTTATAGTAATCACAATGCCAACAATTTGGTCCTATGTGTTCCAGCGCGCAACAGCAAGGTATCAATTGCAGGACCAACCCAACCTATTACAGTAGATAAAGGGCTGAGGCTTAAGTTGCGAGCTATTGACCTAGGGGCCTTATTCAGTAACGTACTAAAGCAGAACGTAGTGCTGATAATGAAGCAATTATTAACTGATCCCATTTAGCTCTACTACTGTAGAAGCTTTTGTCATTTTAGGTCACAATATCCATAACCTACCTAAGCTACCAAGCAGACGATCAAAGGGTAATGAACCAGGTTGATTTGATAGGCCAAGCTGGGGTGCAACAGGTGCCTGGTACAGCCCCCAACAAAATGCCTATGGATAGGGCAGTTGTTGTCATCCTCAGGGGTGAATATAAACAAGTCATTAAGGAAAGAAAGCAGACCATTAAAAATGAAATTTGGGCCAGCGTAGTCCTTGCCTGTGAAGCCAAAGATATAGGTGGATTTTGGTGAATATTTAACTCAGGTGATCCTTTAGCCAAGTTAGCGGATGGTTTGGGGTCCAATATTCCGGTAAATTTCTGAGTTGGCATTTTAGGTCCATATACTGCTTAGTCTTCCAAACAAGAAGGCAAGGATTTCTCATTCCGCCTTAGTATTAGATGTGAATACGAAGAGGCCATGACTGCAAAGCCCAAAGTCCCTCCAACAAAGCTCCTGGACCTGATGGGGTACCAATTGACCTGCATAAGGCCAGGCCTGAGTTTTGGGTGTCCGTTATTACAAACGCCCTATACTTGGCAGTAAGCTCTAAGTTTCCGACTACATGGCAGACCGCAGTTATTGTCCTAGGATAAAAGAAAGGAAATAGGCAGGACCCCTGATCCTATCGCCTCATCTCCCTGTTGGACTCTGTGCTCAAAATTGTTGGACGCATAGTCCTGCAGAGGATCTTGGCCTGGACTGAGACTTCCAACATCCAAGAGCAATATTGCCCAAATCGAGGAGGACCCTGTGAGTTTTCTTAACAAAGGCACTGAGGGGAGGAAGTGGTCACCAATGATTTGTCGAACGGTCACCCTCCTGTGGGACAGATCCTTCCGAATACCTTTGCAGCATGCTTGCATGACAACCTGGATGAAGAATGCATGCAGAAAAGAAGCACCCAAACTTCTCACACCAGTTCCTCCTAAAAAGAATGAGCGTTACTGAGATTTACTTTGCAGAGCTGCATTACATAAATATCTAATCTGGTAACACAGACTCCGAATTCTTAACAGCCCTGATGTCCCAGAGGGAGAGGAGAAACCTGAGGTATCTCAAAGAGTAGTCAGAGAAGTGGCAACTGAGAGTTGTGGGGCCAATATGGCTTTATGAAGGGTTTAGGCACCCAGGAGCAGTACCTTTAAACTCATGTTGCTTTTTAATAAATATACAGTAGCCAAAAGGGGGTGTTATATGTTACCTTTATAGACTTGAGCTGTACTTTTGACAGGGTTATCCGGTCTCAGTTAAGGGGCATTTGTGCGGAGATGAACTTGGAACCAGACTTGATAGATTTCCCCAGAGCCCTACATTCAGGCATAAGGGCATGCTTTTGATATGGATCCAAGGGGGGGGGTGCACCAATATGTTTGAGTTACTCAGGTAGTCTGCCAAGAACACGTGTTGGCACCTGTTTTGTTCTTATTATATACTAATGGCGTAAATAAACATCTATATTCTTTAGGCAGAGACATGCCAACAGTTAAAAAATACTCTCTGTAGTGACTCGATTATATGCAGACGATCTGTGCTCCTCTCTTGAACGCCTCTGTACCTTAAGGGTCTGGTTGATGACTTTGTAGCCTACATGGATGGACTTGATTGGAAACAAATTCCATCAAAACACATTACATGGCTGTGGGGTCTAGGTCTTCCAAAATTAGAACGATCCTTATTAAGGATAAGTCTATTGAAAGTGCATACAGTTTCCCTTATCTGGGCGTCACATTTAACTCACTATGTAATTACGCCCCCTACCTTTTAAATAGGTCCAGTAAGTTTCTATTATCATCTGGGGCTCTTTTTAATTTTGGGAAGGCTGTTGGATCCAAGTCCATACCAGCTCTGACTGAAATATACAAGCACAAGTGTACCCTGATTCTAACCTACAGAGGGGACATCTGAGGATACAGGGCAATTAAAAGCCGCCAAGTTGAGGGACATAGATTGTGCAGATGACTGCTACGCTTATTACGAAGTATCTCCCATTATTTTGCCCATGAGGAGTCACATATGCCCCGTATCAAATTAAACTAGCCCCCTTGTTACTATGGCTGTCGGTATGGACCAATAAACATGCCACTTTAAACAGGGACAGATTAGAGGATTGCCTTGCTTGTGAACAAAGGGAACAAATCCCTGGCTCAAGTATGTCAGGCAACTGTCTAATGATCTTAGGAGGCCCGATCTGTACCTTGTGCCACAGATATAACCTTGAAAGAATAAGCTCGGGTGAAGCAGCTTTACTGGGAAATGGTGGAGCTGAATAGAGAAATGAGCAAGCCCACAGTGAATGAGTACGTTATCATCCATATCTCATCTAGTATAGAACCCTCTCTCATTTTGGTATACAATGTGTTGGAAAGGCACTGACACAATTTCGTTTAAGCAGTATAAGATGTCACGTCTTCCTCTCCGGGTGATTACAATGTAGCCTCAAATATGTCTGTGTGACAAAACCTCAGCCCAAGCATTGCTGCATTTTGCCTTTTTTTGCACAATTTATAAACTATTCACTCGTCGATATCTGGTACCGATTCTTAAATTGCATGGCTTTTTTCTAAATGTAAACCTGCACTTAATTTCCTACTATCTCTTTGTAACCACGCTGTTAGTCTGCCTTTGGGTTACTAAACATTGCTGTTTAGATTGCGCCTGCAGCTGTGCTTGTGAAATCTCTTGTATTTACTATATCTTAAAAGGGGGCACTTATCAGTTCCCACAGCCAAATTACTGTGTTCGTTCACTTGTGTGGAACTTTTTTTTTGTCAACTTCCCCTGGCTGCACGCATTTACGATACTACTACAAAAGCTGTTCACACTGTTTAAGCCCCATTCTCTGTCAAGATAAGATCTCTTCCCACGGGAAAGGCAGACAGCTTCTGACAGTAGTATGCTGGAATGCTTGCTTTTTAGGTCTCGCCTAGCGTTGCTGCGCACATGCGCAGCTCGCTCGGCGAGATTTATTGTGAAGAAGGAGTTTGAAAAGAGGGCTTGAAGCCCTGCCCCTCATTTCCATTGGCTGGCGTCACCGTTTATGGTAAATGGTGGCCTGCCAATGGAAATTAGGTGTTTGGGTTGCCTCCCTTTCGCTTTTTGTGCCGGCCCACCCGGACTGGCTTCCCTGCTTTGCGTCTGTCGCAAAGCACTTTCTTATCTTTATGGGGCCATGTGTTTAAACACATGGCCCCATAAAGACAAGAGCGCGGTCCTCTTTCACATTCGGGACCGCGCTTGTTATATATTATTTTTAAAGTAGCACAACACTTCTGGCTTTCTCGTATGTTTTTTAAGACGCGCTTTTTTTTCACCAGCGGGGCACGCGTCGGGTCCACAACGGCACCGTGCATTTCTTTTATCCTGAATCAGTAGCGCTGTATGCTAGCCCCCAGAATACCAGGGCACGCACCGCACACGGGCGCGCACGAATTATAATGCCCTGCACAAGCAAAACACTTTAAAATACCCTGCTAGCTGCAGTCGAAGAACCTCGGTGCGGTAAAGGGTTTACAGTTGTCGTCCTCACCGACCCCCCCACATCCCTCCAGCCCCTTAACTTTAGTTACAGAGCGCATGCTCGTGCCTTTCGCAGGGTAGATTAATCAATACAAGCTTTGAACAGGGCACCGGTGGGCTGCCTATAGCTTCTTCAGAAGGATGAGCAGCCATGCAGCGGGAAGGCCGCTCTTGTGTGTGTTTGACACCGGTCCTACCTCTGGTGAACAGAGCTAGGGACAGAGCTCGGGCAGAGAAGCGTGAGTGAGAGCTAGGGACAGAGCTCCGGCAGAGAAGCGTGAGTCAGAGCTAGGGACAGAGCTCCGGCAGAGAAGCGTGAGTCACTTATCATCCGCCTCCGCTCAAACAGAGCACTGTCCGTCAGCCGAAACACACAGATTGTGCATTAGAGGTGGGCAAGCCCTTGAAGGCCCTGGCTCTGTCTCAGCTCGAGGTCCTTTGGAGCCTGGAGCCCAACCCGAGCCGAGCCTGGCCCCTCCACCTCGGTAAACAAGTGGAAACCCTTCCTCTCCTCGGTCTCCAGCTGTACCTCTATAGCGCTGCGTAGAGCATTGCGTTTTTGTATTACACCAGCAGCTCAATGGTGCTCGTTTACTCAGCAGCCTCCACTTGCCCACAACTAGCAAAACTTACACATAGCCGGTAACATTTTGATTGCAGCTAGCTAATGTTACTGGGAGGGAATGAGGTTAAGGATGCCAGGCTGAGAACAACAAGAACGCCCTTTATACAGTACAAGGCGGAAACTGCATTTAAAGGCTGTAAATTGAAAGCCCACACTGCCTGTGTTATTAATGAAACTGAGGTGTAATCGACCTCGGAAGGATGAATGCCCGAAAGGCACTGCTGGCAGTGAAGTGTATGATTAATAGATTGTATTCAAATTATAAGGCACATTTGACCACCAAATTGTCGTAACGGGATTTTCGGCCATGATGTTATAGACCCCATGCAGAGGTCTGAAACAGACGCAGAAACCGGAGGAAGTTAAACACGTCTTCAACATACACTGCTTGTGTTAGAACTTTAGCTTCCGACTTCACTCATCTCAAAGACATTGCCTCCGTGCTCCCGCCCACAAAGCCTCCTCTGGCTCGGAGTGAAGGATAAGTACATTATAGCCAGGGACACTGGAATTATGCGGCAGGAGAATAATGAATTATATGGCATGGTTAACTAAATTATGAGGCAAGAGAAGGCAAAGTATGCAGCGTGATGCGGCACAATTACTGTGAGTATTATCTTGTTATTTTGGAATTTTTACACATTAACAGTATCTAGGCAAAGGTTTCACCTCATTGGTACCACTTTCCCACCCAAATATAGAAATGGCCCACAGAAAGTGACCAGTCAACCTTTGCGGAGTGCCTTCCACTGCTCGGCAATATGTCACAGAGAGTATAGTAACTTTTGATCCGTTTGAGCTAGAAACATTTTTTTCTGTTGAAATGTGCAGATTACGCAGCACATGATGAATTGTGTGGTGGAAACCATAATTATGCTGAAACCGATGCAGCCCAGTGTTGCATAATTTCAGTAGCCCTGATTATGGCCTGTGGTAAAATGGCGCTTTTATTGAGGGAGGGGGGGGGTGGATTTTGTATCCATTCACAGGTTCGATCCCCCCCCCCACCTGAATCATCTATCCAGCTTCTAGGTGAGGGGGGGAGAGGGGGGAGAGGGGTGGGGAGGAAGGGCTGGACCAAGATCAGCCCCTGCTTTTAAAGGGAAATATGACCAGCTTTCAGCAATGAAAACTAGATTTTCTTTTTCACAGTTTAACGGTTCTCAGTTCGTTGACGTTGGAAAGGTGTGAAAAGCAGAGTTGGCTTCGTCAGCAGTTTCTCTTTGACTTGCAGATTACACCAGACATCAGCAATGGGTGCTTAGCTCACTGAGCTATCTTGGTGACTTTGAATGTTTAATTAGCCCATCGCTCCGCACCCTCTAAGGTCTGGGCAGTGAAAGCTGAAATACAAATTCTCCGTAAACAAACATTTATTGTCTCAGTTTTAATGAGTCTTTGCCTATTTATACGCCTATTTAGCGCCACCTACGTCTTTCATTTCTGTACCTACTAGGGAAACCCACAGAACAGAGAGCTTTATTGAGCAGTACAGTTATTCCGGGTTCAAGAGCTCCGCGTGAAAAGAGATTCAAGTTTTTAGAGTTGTAAAGGAAGGATAAGTTATTGAAGCCACACTATGGGCGTGCTGTTACAGTCACTGTGAACTATTAGCAACCGACCTGCTGTGAGTAAAGAAACCCCAGGGCAGATGGAACAGCTCTGAGGCTGTCTATATACATATCCCAATGACGAAGACGTTTTCTACTGTAACCTTTCACCACAGTAGAACTCTGCCAGAGCGAGGGGTAATCACGGTCCATTGATTTGTTCGTTCGTGTTTGCAAATAAATGCACTGTGAAGTTTCATAGCGTATTTACACAAGTGACGTCTCAGATTTACTCAGAAACGAGATATTGCATCCGAAAGGAAAAATAAGGAAACCGTTTGAGGCCATTATCAAAAATAAAGCCCACGTCTTCAGCCCTAAAGGTCGCAAGGCCATTGGTGCTGATTGAGCGGTGGGCGGGAGCAGACCTGTCCACCCTTCTGTCCTGTCCTTTGATAGATTTACAGGAACAATGTATAGGAAGATATCCGAAAGTTGACCAAATTTGGTGCAAAACCAGCCTATTTAAAGGTTAGAGGAGGGCTCCCACATTTGTTTTCAGTCACCTTTAAAATCAGATTATCAATAGGAGATTATAACCTCTCTTAACTCTGAAACACCTGATCGATCCCTCACACTCCCTACCTCCTCTGTACACATGCTACCTTCCTGTACCACCTCGCGCTGTGCTAAAGTCCACCTCTCGCCTCCCCCACCCAAAGTGCCCCTTCTTCTCGTCCCTCTCTCCCTCTCTCTCACCCCTCTCTCTCGCTCCCTCACACTCCCTATCTCCTCTCAATACTGCCTGCTCACACATGCTACCTTCCTGTACCACCTCGCGCTGTGCTAAAGTCCACCTCTCGCCTCCCCCCACCCTCTGGGTGACCCTTCTTCTCATCCCTCTCCCTCACCCCTCTCTCTCGCTCCATCAAACTCCCTATCTCCTCTCTTGATACTGCCTGCTCACACATGCTACCTTCCTGTACCACCTCGCGCTGTGCAGAAGTCCACCTCTCGACTCCCCCCCACCCTCGGGGTGCCCCTTCTTCTCGTCCCTCTCTCCCTCTCTCTCACACCTCTCTCTCGCTCCCTCACACTCCCTATCCCCTCTCTGTACTGTCTGCTCACACATACTACCTTCCTGTACCACCTCGCGCTGTGCTAAAGTCCACCTCTCGCCTCCCCCCACCCTCAGGGTGCCCCTTCTTCTCGTCCCTCTCTCTCTCACACCGCTCTCTCGTTCTCTCATGCACTCTTCCCGCCACTCTCATATTAGTTCACTTCAGATCTTCAAGCACAATTTCTTTCCCGTGCCTTTTGTACATTTCCTTCCTTCAAACCCACGCTCGACTACGCTTCTTAGGGTCTCTTCTTCGTACCCTCTTTATGCGTCTATGGCCTGCTCTCTCCTTCTTTCTCTCACACACTTTCTGCTCCTCTGTCTGGAGTTCATTCACCGCTTCGTGCACAAACTGCCTTGCCCTCTCAATCTTCCTTTCTATCTATTCTGTGACGCTCTCACCCCTTTCTATTCACCATGTCACATAATTCCACTACACAAATACACTACACACCACACAAACCCACCCCACACAATTCCACAACTAGCAATTCCAATTCAAACCACATAATTCCACTCCAAACAACATACATCCACTCCACTCTAAACCAAAACATATAGATAAAATACATTGTATTTTACAATACCAATAGCTTCAACTCTCGCAAATGCGAGGCCTATTGCATTGCAAATGCTTGTTATTACTTAGTTGTGTAGAGCAGATGCTTTAGCCTTAGAACGTTTGTGGCATTTCCTATTCACGCCTCAGTACTTTTATTTCCACTTTGTAGGCTTTATGGGATTGATTTTTTCAACTTAATCTATTTGGCCATTATGATCAAATTCTAAATGTTGTAGTAAACATTGCAAGTTGGAAATAAAGTTAATATACAAGAACGATGCTATATTTTACTACTAAACAGACCGTCACAAGTGCAGTTACCTTGCAGACAACAGGGTCATGATTTCAATGGTGCAGTGACACCAGGACCAAAAGCTCCAGGCACCCCACTAAACCCCTAAAATTGCTATATTTTACTACTAAACAGGCAGTCCCAAGTGCAATTACCTTGCAGACAATAGGATCATGATTTGAATGGTGCAGCAGATGCAGTGGCACCGGGCCCAAAAGGTGTCAGAACTCCTCTAAACACCTAATATTGCTATATTTTACTACTATACAGGCAGTCACAATTGCAGTTGCCTTGCAGTTAAAAGGGGCTTGATTTAAACGATGCAGCAGGTGCAGTGGCACTGGGGCCAAAAGTTGTCATAATGCCACTAAACACCAAATATTGCTATATTTTACTTCTAAACAGGCAGTCACAAGTGCAGTTATCTTGCAGGTAACAGAACATTATTTGAATAGTGCAGCAGGTGCACTGGCACTGGGCCCTAAAAGTTAGCAGACGCCTCTGAACACCTAATATTGCTATATTTTACAACTAAACAGGCAGTCACATGTGCAGTTATCTAGGAAGCACTAGAGTCATGATTTCAATAGTGCAGCAGATGCAGTGGCACTGGGACCAAAAGCTCCAGGCACCTCATTAAACACCAATTATTGCTATATTTTACAACTACAAAGGCAGTCACAAGTGCAGTTATATTTCAGGCACTAGGGTCATGATTTGAGTGATGCCGTAGATGCAGTGGCACCGGGCCAAAAAGTTGTCACACTCCTCTAAACACCTTCTATTGCTATATTTCACTACTAAACAGGCAGTCACAATTGCAGTTACCTTGCGGTTGAAAGGGGCTTGATTTAAGTGGTGCAGCAGGTGCAGTGGCACCGGGCCCAAAATGTGTCAGAACTCCTCTAAACACCTAATATTGCTATATTTTACAACTAAACAGGCAGTCATAAGTGCAGTTAACTAGCAAGTACTTGGGTCATGATTTCTATAGTGCAGCAGGTGAACTGGCACCAGGACCAAAAGCTCCAGGCACTCCACTAAACACCCAATGTTGCTATATTTCATTCCTAAACACAACCACAAGTGCAGTTACCTTGCAGACAACAGGGTCATGATTTGAATGGTGCAGCAGCACTGGCCCCAAAAGTTGTCAGAACTCCTCTAAACACATAATATTGCTATATTTGACTACTAAGCAGGCAGTCACAATTGCAGTGACCTAGCAGTTAAAAGGGACTTGATTTGAATGGTGCAGCAGGTGCAGTGCTCTAGGGACCCCACTAAACCCAGATTATTGCTAAATTTTACTACAAACAAGAGAGTCACAAGTGCATTTATCTAGCAGGCAATAGGGTCATGATTTGAATGGTGCAGCAGGTGCAGTAGCACCAGGACCAAAAGCTCTAGGCACCCCACTGAACACCTAATATTGCTATAATTTACTACTAAATAAGCAGTCACAAGTGCAGTTACCTTGCAGGCAGTAGGGTCATGATTTCAATGGTGCAGCAGGTGCAGTGACACAAAGGCCCAATGCTCTAGGAACCTGTGTAAACACCAAATGTTGCAATATTTTACAACTAAACAGGCAGTCACATGTGCAGTTATCTAGGAAGCACTAGAGTCATGATTTCAATAGTGCAGCAGATGCAGTGGCACTGGGACCAAAAGCTCCAGGCACCTCATTAAACACCAATTATTGCTATATTTTACAACTACAAAGGCAGTCACAAGTGCAGTTATATTTCAGGCACTAGGGTCATGATTTGAGTGATGCCGTAGATGCAGTGGCACCGGGCCAAAAAGTTGTCAGAACTGCTCTAAACACCTTCTATTGCTATATTTCACTAATAAACAGGCAGTCACAATTGCAGTTACCTTGCGGTTGAAAGGGGCTTGATTTAAGTGGTGCAGCAGGTGCAGTGGCACCGGGCCCAAAATGTGTCAGAACTCCTCTAAACACCTAATATTGCTATATTTTACAACTAAACAGGCAGTCTTAAGTGCAGTTAACTAGCAAGTACTTGGGTCATGATTTCTATAGTGCAGCAGGTGAACTGGCACCAGGACCAAAAGCTCCAGGCACTCCACTAAACACCCAATGTTGCTATATTTCATTCCTAAACACAACCACAAGTGCAGTTACCTTGCAGACAACAGGGTCATGATTTGAATGGTGCAGCAGCACTGGCCCCAAAAGTTGTCAGAACTCCTCTAAACACATAATATTGCTATATTTGACTACTAAGCAGGCAGTCACAATTGCAGTGACCTAGCAGTTAAAAGGGACTTGATTTGAATGGTGCAGCAGGTGCAGTGCTCTAGGGACCCCACTAAACCCAGATTATTGCTAAATTTTACTACAAACAAGAGAGTCACAAGTGCATTTATCTAGCAGGCAATAGGGTCATGATTTGAATGGTGCAGCAGGTGCAGTAGCACCAGGACCAAAAGCTCTAGGCACCCCACTGAACACCTAATATTGCTATAGTTTACTACTAAATAAGCAGTCACAAGTGCAGTTACCTTGCAGGCAGTAGGGTCATGATTTCAATGGTGCAGCAGGTGCAGTGACACAAAGGCCCAATGCTCTAGGAACCTGTGTAAACGCCAAATGTTGCAATATTTTACAACTAAACAGGCAATCACAAGTGTAGTTACCTTACAGGCAATAGGGTCAAGATTTGAATGGTGCAGCAGGTGCAGTGGCACCAGAGCCAAAAGTTGTCATAACTCCGCTGAACACCAAATACTGCTATATTTTACTACTAAACAGGCAGTTACAAATGCAGTTGTCTTGCAGGCACTAGGGGCATGATTTGAATGGTGCAGCAGGTGAAGTGGCACAGGGCCCAAAAGTTGTCAGAACTTCTCTAAACACATAATATTGCTATTACATCAATTAATTCTATTATTTCCCTCTTTCATTTCATTTTTCAAAATGTTGCTATAACTTACCTGTACTATACCACTAGTAACAGCACAATATATTGCCTTTTTGTACATAAACAAGTCATAACATCTTAACAGACTTTCTGTAACTTATATTGTACAAGTACTCAGCAAGCTACAACCTACAACAAAAAGTTTATTAATAATCACATAGGCGAAACCTAAAGCATTTACCAATGCTTGTTTAATAAGGTGGGTTATGGCCTACCGCACTACAAGTTCACTACTATAACTGTAATCTAACAATGAATCAGTAAATCACACCAAACCACTAACTCATACTTACCCTAGACAGATCCCCAACAACCAAATCCCCCAAAAGTAACTTACAATTAGTCTTACCTGATACAGTAGAGCAGCAACGAAATACTGTGACTGAACAGAAGCTGGAAAGACAGAAAATGTGAGTGATACACTAAAAAACATAAAGGTCAGTGTTCTTAGCATTGCGACGAACGTTTACAAATAGTCGCCTGATCCTAAGATGGCGGCCAAAGTGAGTGGTAGGCACTCTCACACCAATTCAGCTGCAAACCGTCTACGATGACCCACTAGGATCTGCCAGCAGGTACGGTCCCCCGGCTGTACGATTTCTTTAACTTATTCTAGATGAACGCAGCAGTTTCCCTCACTCAACCAGCAGCGCGTTGCCTGACCCTAAGATGGCGGCTCTTCATCTAATTTGTGTTTCAACAGTTCGTTCCCCCCCCTCACGCCGACCTAACATCCCCTTGCACAAGCGGTGCTCACTATTGCTTTCCCGCTATCAAGGGAAGCCCACACAATTCCACCATCCCTGAGTGGATCAAACTTTTACAATTGCCAGACAGCATAATAGTGACTGCTTATCTGGTTCCCGGAAGCATTACCATCGAGTGCACAACAACCCACCAGCAAGGCTCCACCTGCTTCCTTTTTTACCCAGGTCATAATGAGAGCTGCGCACTTAACAAGACAGATTCGCGCAGCAATCCCTTTATGACACCAAAAAGTATCCAACAAAGTCGCAAATTGACTTTGCGTCAGTCGAATAGAGCCCAGCACACGACGAAAGGGGAGCTATATACTCCAATGGCTCTGACCTGTGATGACCCAGTGGCAACGCTGCAAGACTTTTAAAAAGAACTGTGCTCGGAGACTGAGCAATTTGGCCGAAGCCCGGTGGAGCTGCCCAGACAGCTATAGAGGAGATCAGCCCTGGTTTCACCCCCTTGGCCATCACCTACCCAGCCGGACTTTGGACACTGTTTCTCCCCGTCTCCCTGCTATGTCCCTATGAGACCTAGCTTTTTGGCTGATGCCCGGTGGAGCTACCAGATAGCTATCGAGGAGATGGGCTGTGGACTTCCCCCTCGGCCGTCACCTACCCAGCCGGACATTGGGCAGACTTTCCTTCATCTCTACACTTTATCTCCCTCCCTGTTACCCTTTTACATTACCCCCCTACCCTTCGATACGCCATGAACCAACTGATGTAACTTGTAACTGATGTATCCTCTGTAACAATGTGTAACTTGTATCCTATGTAACTTTCCTCATGTAAAGCGCTCTGATAACTCCGGGTCTAGCCAGCGCTATATAAAACTCAAGTAAATAAAAACAGAAAATGGCCATTGAATCAACATAATACAATACTACCTAGCAATAGATAAAAATGAAAAAATAATTTTAAAAAGTGTAATAATAAGTTTTCTATGCTGAAATAAATGTAATAAAAATGTTTAAAAATGCTATAAAAATATTCAAAATACACCAAAGTTAAAAAATGAAAATATATTTTCAAACGTACTGACATAATTATATTTCATATTTTACAGTGCTTAGTATAAAAACATACTATGTATTTGTTATATCATAAAAGTGTTTTGTGAAAAATATTGTTTGACAAAAAAGTATTGTAAAGACATTATTGTAAAAATAATACAATATGTAAAACATATGTAAAATGCCTTGTTTGAAAAGTAAAAACATGAACATATAATAAAGATATAATAAAATGTTTTAAATGTTTATAACCATGAATCTATTAAAAAAATGTAATGTAAAATTTTAAAAAATGTAAACAATTTATAAAAATGTCAAAATAAAAGCAACATCAAAAAACAATGTTACAATTATTTTCAATAATAGAAACTAACCTATATGGAGAACATCGTTACAATTTTTGTTTCATTTAAAATTCCCTCTCCAACTAATGTTGTAATGGTAAAAGAGTTGGACATTGAAGGGGTTAGAATAACTATTCCCACTCCAATTTAAGCTACATTGGGGAAAGCGCTGTACACTGAAGCGGTTAAAATTACTATTTCAACTCCAGTTTGAGCTACATTGGGGAAATCTTTGGACATTGAAGGGGTCAGAATTATTACTCTCCCCTCCAATATAAGTGATATTGGGAAAGTGTTGGACATTGGAAGGGTTACATTTACTATTCCTACTCCAATTTAATCTAAAGTGCATTGGGAAAAGTTGGATATTGAGGGGGGTAGATTTTCTATTCCCACTCCAATCCAGGCTACATTGAGGAAACCCAGGATATTGAAGGGTTTAGATTTACTATTACCACTTCAATCTCAGCTACACTGGGGAACACATTGGACACTGAAGGGACTAGATTTACTATTCCCACTCCAGTCTGAGCTATATTGAGGCAAGTGGTGGATATTTAAGGGGTAGATATATTATTCCCACTCCAATGTAAGATGCATTGGGCAAAGCATTGACACTGAAGGGGTTACATTTACTATTCCCACTCCAATCTAATATACATTGGGGAAAATGTTGGAAATTGAACTATTTACAATAATAAATATTTTAACAATTTGGAATTACTGACATTAAAAATAAAAACTTAATTAACACACATATATACAGAAAATGACATTATTTCCCAATATATTTCTTTAAAATAAAAATAAAAATGAACACTCCACACTTTTCTGCCCTATAAACCCTACATCCCACAGCTACAAAAAAAGGGTACACTAAATATGTAAAACTACATT
Source organism: Calotriton arnoldi (assembly GCA_963921515.1). NCBI lineage: Eukaryota > Metazoa > Chordata > Amphibia > Caudata > Salamandridae > Calotriton > Calotriton arnoldi. The sequence goes on along the minus strand of CAWUFW010000641.1, from coordinate 900,190 downwards.
AACACTCTACAAAAAATATATCAAATAAAAAAATAGTTTAAAAACAAAATGAAATAAAAAAAGTACATTTAAACTTAACAAAAATCTAAACATATTAGACATATTTTTAAGAAACCACCCACCCTATACCCCTACAAAACCAACACCCCACTGATAAAATATCTTATCACATAAATAAAAAAAGAAAAACAAAACATTTACAGTACTACAGTAAAATAAAAATATATTACATAAATCTGTTATATACGACAACATTTCTAACAACAATGTTAAATACAATACAAAAAAGTTAAAGTTATATGCTTACCTTCGATATTCCAGACAACAATATTTTTGATATTTTAGGACGATATTTCAAACTCGATATTTTGGTAAAACATCGGTTAACTATCAGGATCCCACTTTAGTGGCACAGATGGAACTTTTAATCAAGGATGTTATCAAGATTGGAAACTACAGGGCAGTACAAACGAAAGTGAGCAAATGAGAAAATGGCTGCTTGTCATGGATTGAATTTCAGTTTTATTGATTACTTATTTAACTAGGTGGAGCATTATTCAGACTCATTTATTGCCTCCTCTATGAAAGGTATTTTAGATTAGGGAGGAGGATGTGCAGTCAGTGGATATTGGCATCTAAACAGAAAGTGTTTCATATATCAACAGGAGTGTATTGCTGACATGTTAATATTCTGATATTAAACTTAATACATTTTAAACAAGTAGGTATGAGCATACCGAAGGCGTACTGATTCAGTAGTATCCCACAATGGAGATATGAGTATTGAATACCCCAGCTGAGTTCTTCTTCAATAAATCCATAACAGATTAAAACAACTAAAGAGTGATGGAGTTTGACGGAAAAAACTTTTGTGGGTCGCTAATTGTGCTTGAGATGTTGCATCTCGAAACATTACTGCAAATAAGAGATCTTTAAGGAAGCGATTTCTGAACATTTCTAATTTTTCATGCACTAGTAATCCCTATAAGGTTATCTTGCACCGCAGCTTAATCAGAATATAACAATGCCATGGGGCTGTATAGATATTGACCTGTTAGTTGTAACCTGTGATGATGTTATAAAATGCATTGTTATTATACATGAAATGTTTATCACATATGAATGGCAATGAAGATTAAGACAGATCAAGGAGTGTTTTTCAGGTCAGAGAGAAAATCCAATAATTTAAAAAAAAAAAGGTAGTTCTGTATACAGTTTTGGCTCGTAATAAATAAAATACGATTCCCCCAATGATTTGCTGTTAATAGTATTTGTTAAGGAGGACTATATTACTTAATTGTTGCCAATATACTCTGTCTATGCACTTGCAAGTGAAATATAAAGTGCTTAAAGGACAAAATGGAGAGACTATGAATTTGAACTAATAATATGTACCAATAAATACAAGGGACTTTTCTTTTATCTCTACAAGACCGGTCATTACTGAGTCTTTTCTTCAGTAAGAAATAAAAAAAAGTCAGATCGACTTATACTTGCACAGTTGCAAGAGAGAGAGAGCCCCTCTCCTACCACAAACTATTGCAGCATCATGTATACAATAAGAAAAGAAAGGGAAAGCTCTCCCATATGTAATTTTGTGCAGCACTATAACTCCTATCATGTATAATTTCATGGTAGTGAGACACTAGACTAGGATATTGCAATAAATATTTCCTAACATCGGCTTAAATGACAACGAACAAACAGGAAGAAATAATTTTAAACCTGACCATGTGAAGGGTTTTTCTCAAAGCACCACTCTATCTGGATATCATGTCCACAACAGGAAAAAAGCCCAAGCAGAGAAGGGCTATCCACTTTTACTGTTGCTTCCATGTTGTGTTTAGTGATGCACCCCTGGTTTAAGATTCCAACCTTTGGTTTCAAAATGGTGCGCAGCTGTAAAGCCACATGGACCAAGAGAATAATGCTATTCTACCACAATATTACATTTTTTAATAGCTTCCCACCAATGTGTTGAAGCCAAAATATTCACCAGCACAATATTGTGAAAGTAGGTATATGTACATAAATGTAGAGCTATTATTCTTAACTCCACATATATGTACTATGCAATATACAAATCTTCAAAGTATATATTTACCTATATTTATTTACCTTCACAATATTATGGTAGTCGATACCTTGGCTATGATATTTTGGCAGGACAATAATTTTCTACAAAATTGAAGATAATGGTCAAGGTTACAATGAACACACTTTATGACAAATTATAATATAAGAATATTCCAAAACTGTCTGAATCATCAATCTCTCCAATACGGGACTTTGATGTAATATAGTGTGGCTGGTTCCAAAAAATGAGAAGCTTCAGCTCTGCACGATCAATGTCCATGTACACTCTCTCAAAAGAAGAAGCTGAATATCCAAACTTGGCAAAATATAACAGCAACATTGGCCGCAAGGATATATGGACCAGATGTACAAAACAGTTTTTCAGTTGCAAACGCTCCGACTTGGAGTCTGAGACCAAAAAACTGCTTTTAGCGATGCACTAAACCCACTTTAGGACTCATTATTTGATCAGATTCCTAAAATGGGCCTAGAAATGAATAAATAATCATCCTGTGGAAGGAGTGTGTTGAAGATGTTCCTCCAAGCAGTGATTCCTATCTATATGTATCAATGGTTTAGAACAGACCTACTACTACATAGGCCAGTTCTTAAAAATATTTACTGGTCACAAACATACTGGTCACAAATTGTGGACACTATTTTGCGACTAGTAAATACTACACCTTCCTTTTCGTAAAACTCATCTGGACCCTGATGGTTCATAGCTCTTAAATATCAGAGGGTGCCTTTAAGAAGACTTGGAAAAACTAACTGACAAATGTGGCTGTGGGAAAAACAAATACAAGCAGCCCAGCTATCACTAGGGTTCATGTTAATGATTGATGCAGGCTCCTTTGTCGCATTATCTGTGATCATGCTTTAGACAGCCAAAATCAAGTTTGTAGCAGTCGCAATGTCTTCAAAATGTGCAGTCAGACTGATTACAAAGTACTGCTGGCACAATCACATTTCTTAAGTGCCGGCCCAACATCTCTGGTTGTCTGTTGCGTAGTAGGTGAAATTCAAGTCTCTATTTATAGTGCACAAGGAATATTTGGGAATCTGACCAGGATTCCTGTCCTGCAGATTCCATTACACAACACAAAACCTTTGTTCCTCCACACATCCTATCCTGCAGATATGCCCTTTTCGAAGGGTATGTCTTGGAGGTAGTGTATTTGACATCCAAGCTACAGCTATGGAAACTTCTGCATCGTACTCTTTATTTGCAGTCACATCACTGAGCTTTCCAAAAGCAGCTCAAAGCATGAATATCTTCGGACCCTCTTTTGTCCTGAAGGTCACTTTTTGCCTCCCAGAAACCTTCATTAGTTGCACGCTGTGTTGGAGCAATAACGGTACCCCAAAATGTACCTCAATTAATGTTCCCACACTTCACTGGATCGGAGACAGTGTTAAGGCGCATCACCAAGAAGCAAAATCAGAAATACATTCAATTAATTAAATGCTTTGGGATTTAATGGATCCACTCAATAACTGAGTTCTAGATCAATGAAAAGATAAATGGTTTTATTACAGAATTAAAAAAATAAGTTATATAGAGTCAATGCCATGAAGGCTCTTAATGCAGAGTTATACAGGGAATGCAAAAATCAGAAATTATTGTAAGTCCCAAATGGGCAGCAAAATCAAGAGAGAAAAGGACAGCACCCCTAATAGCATTTAGGAAAACTCTGGCTCACCCGCAAAATAGAGGGTTTTTATACATTATTTTTTAATATGAATTTACAGAAACCACAGACTCACTGTGGTGTGAGCAAATGCATCATTTCATTAGCAAATCAGAGCACCTGAAAAATAAATATCACATTACTTTAACACATAAGCACTAACCCACTACCTACATAATTATTCAACACACTATGCTAATGTCATCCGGAGATGCTAGAACATAGCTTGATATATGAACAATAATATGGTTTTTGAATTTATTGAGCACAGTGAACCAACAAAAGGACCTTGTAAATGTTTTACGTCAATAATGATCAGGGGAAAGTTCATCAAGAACAGGATAACAATAACAGTGGAAATAAACCATTATATAACAGGGTGACTGTGTGCTGCAGAGTTTGCGAGGAGAGAAAGTGGGCAGGAGCACAGGAACGTCAATTCACCAAAAGGTATGGGGCAGCGGGAGTGGTCCCACACCTCAATGACATCACAGGAAGTGACATCATATAAATGTTGACCCTGAATCCTAGGATTGCTAAATCACAGGGAGATGCATAAAAAAGAGATTTTAAAAAAACACGATAGAGGGAGAGTGCATAAAAAAGAGATTAAAAAAAAACACGATAGAGGTCAGGCCCACTCGTACTAATTCATAAGGATTATACATTGTATATGATCTATCTTGTTGGCTTAATTTAGTTCTTTTCATTGATAATACATATTAATTTATCATCACTTGTAAGGAGCTATCACAAATGTTGAACATAGAGATGAGGGTTGTGTTCATAAACATCTTTTTTTTTCAAGTGTTCAGAGTAATGGAGCATGGCAGCAATTTTTAAAAAAAATTAGCATTTTTTTATTTGTTTAATTTTATTTTGTATTCTAAAGAGTGCCATTCCACTTCTCCATTTAACTTAAAGTGTAATCTCCCAGTAGGATCTGCAGAAGGTAAACGGTGTTCATCAGAACTGTTTACCTTCTGTGCTTGGTACTGCTTTAGCCACCTCTGAGGCCAGGGGTCATAAAAGGAGTGCTAAGGGTTACTGGGGGGCAGGTTAGGGGTCGCAGCTATGACCGCTGGTGACCCCTAAATGACGTCCATGGGGAAAGCAGGATGAGTGACAAGGATGCATCCATCAATGAAAAGAGGGTGTTAGTGTTAAAATTTGACATAGATAATGTATATCAGAAAAACGCACTTCTATGCATCATAGTTCTCCGTTCCAAAACCAATATCATTACATCAGTCTATACATGCAAAATCCAGTGTGAAGATGCATTCTGCTCATTGCGAACAATGCACAAAGACATAAATTCATGAAAATCTCTTAAAGGTGAATAGGTAAAACAGATAAATAATAAAAAGCTCATGTTTTTGAAGGTCATGTCCTTGGACTTATTGGCAGGATTGGAATGGGTCAGGATACTGGGATCTCGTTGTCACACCCACTAAAATAGCTGCAACAAAGAGACAAATCATGATGTATTTACCTGTGCCTTTACTGGAGACAGTCTACAAACTGCGAAACACCTAACTGTCAAACACTGAACAAGAAACAATCAGTACTATTCATGGACAAGCAATTCTATCTATGGTTAATGCCTGATCACTCATGGGCACTTCCAATGCCTGATTCCGAATGTATGTGCTTTGTGCGACGCACGTGTCATTCTGAACAACCAACACTTAAAAGCCTTGCAAACTTCTGCTGCTAAAATTCAAAACTGCTGCTAAAAGGTACAAATTTTATATTTAATCTGTGTTGCTGTTTTGAGACCCGTTCACATTCGTAACTGTTGGGATACTTGATTGCCCCCTCGTAACCCAAGGCTGCCGCACTAGTTGTGTGCACTCAGGAGGAGCGCGGGAGGCGGGGCCTGGTCGCATCCACACATTTATGTTCAGGCATGTGACGCAGACGGAACCCCAGCACTTCCAATCCTTGCCTGATTCAGAATGTACGTGCTCCGTGCGAGGCGCTGGTCATTCTGAACAACCGACATTTGAAAGGCTTGTAACCTCTGCTGCTAAAATTCACAATTGCTGCGAAAATGTATGAATTGTATTTTTAATCTGCGTTGCCATTTTTAGATCTGCTCACATTCGTTATTGGTGGGATACTTGATTGACCCCCTCGAAACCTGAGGTTGCCGCACTAGTTGTTTGCGCTCAGGAGGCGTGTGGGAGGTGGGGCCTGGCCATCTCCACCCTCATGTTCAGGCCTGCGGCGTGTACGCCACCGCCAGGGACTTCCAATCCTTGCTTGATTCGGAATGTACATGCTCCGTGCGGAGCCCGTGTCATTCTGAACAACTGACACTGCTCTGCTAAAATTTAAAAATTGTATTTTTAATCTGCATTGCCATTTTTAGATCTGTTTACATTTGTTACTGTTGGGATAGTTGATTGCCCACTCCCCCTTCGCATCTCGAGGTTGCCGCACTAGTTGTTTGCACTGAGGAGGGGCATGGGAGGCAGGGCTTGGCTGCACCCAACCTTATGTTTACACCTGCAGTGCAAACACGCCAAAGGCACACCAAAGGCAAGCCTGTCTGCGCCCATCTGCGTCCGTTGCACATCCAGTGCCAGTCACTATGCCCAAACCAATACAGGTATCCCCTGTCTACCAAATTCATAAAAAGTCTCATGAGAAATCCCTCACCTAATTGCCATATCTGGGACCCAACTCTCTTACTGGGCCCAGTATTTTGTATCAGCTGCCGGGGCGAGTTTGGTCCTACCTACGAGCCGCCCCTGCCGCCTTAAATACACCTGCCCTCACATACATCTCTGGAGGGCTCATAAACTCACGCTCCTTGAGCAGACATGCACAAGAAGTCAGTGATCTAATCACAGACCTTCAGCTTGACTTCTTATTTATCACTGAAACCTGGCTCAAACCCTGGTGCAATCCTGACATAGCCACTGCCCTCCAATTAGTTATACGATCCTGAAACGGGACAGAGCTGAAGGTCAAGGTGGTGGATTCGCCATCATTTTTCGCGAGACTCTCAATGTAGCTCCTGTGACTTAGACTTCCATAAAGGAGCAGAAAGCCTAGGCTTTTGCCTCAAAATCAACCCTTCACAATTTTTCACTGGCTGCCCCCACCTATTCATGGGGAAACATCCTAGACGGGATCTGTACCAACCATCCTTGGTTATTACCTAGAGCTCCTATTATCCAATCTTGGTTGGAATACTGTTTACTGCCCTTCAATCTATCTATCAAGTCCCAGGACCCCCTTCAGCACACTAAAGACCTCACCCCCACCACCCTTCCCAAATGAAGAATGATGAATTCAAGCCCAAACCTCACCACTCGACTGTCCAACACTGCCCTAACTCTCAAGGCTAGTTGAAGACCTGAATTCCTTAAACACATGGATTATTGACACAGCCAACGAACTAGCACCTCTTGTCTGTCCCAATAATTGTAGGCTAAAGCCTCTAATGCATGTTTAACAGATGAGGGGCAAGCACAGATATTTAAAGGCTTAGAAACTGTTTCTTTTGAAAAGGGAAAACAACTTGGTATTTCGGAGAGAAAAGTGGTGTTATTTTGAATGCATTGCTCAGCATGTATGAAAAATATGAGCAGTTAGAAAGAGAACGTAATGAAATGCAAAGAGAGTTAGTTAAAGCTAAAGAAAAGTCTGACCTGTTACAGTTTGAAAATAAATCATTGAAAAAGGAGTTGCAAATGTACCAAGCAGCGCAAGAAACATGGGACATAGCGCAGTTTATTTTACCGGACTGTTTAGATAGCCAGAGTGAGTCGCTCATTAAGAATGTGGTTGGAGGAGAGCTGCAGGTTAATTTACAATACTCACAGGAGATTTTAATTAATTCTTTGGAGGACATTCCTCAGCCAGAAATTAATGGTATTTTGGACACTTTTCAGGAAAGAGCGGAGGAAGATTGGATAACATGCCTTGCACATTTGTTTGAATTGGAAGCTTCCGAAGTAATGTTGACTCAAGAAAATGTAGCACAGTTTCATGCACTCTGCTTTGACTGTAACGTGCAGGAATATTTTAGAATTTACCGAGAAGATAAACAAATCAGCCTGTTAGAACTAGCGATTGTTGGTTGCAGTGACAAATCAGACTGGTCAGTGAGTGACAAACCTTGCTTTCTGAAAAAAGAAAAGAAAAGATGAAAAATGCTATTTTTAAACATGACTCTGAGTGGGGAGAGAAGCAGCAATGTGCTTTTGAATCTGCAAAAGAGGTTATACTATGTGTTTCAGACGTGTGGCCAATACAGAAAGGAGACATTGAGTTACATGTGACAGTTCAGGGACAGTGTGCCACTTGGAGTATGTGGGAAAAACAAGGAAAGAAGAGGGTGGTCTTGGGCTTTTGGATTAAAACGTCGGATGCGAGAGAGTGGTTTACTCCCTTTGAAAAACAGTTGCTAGTGTTTCAATGCACTATGAGAGACACTGGGCAGACGCAGTTGTTTGTGTGTTTTTGTGCTCTGATAGACACAGGGCAGATATAGTTGCTTTTGTGTTTTTGCATGCTGACAGACACTGAGCAGATGACGATAAGGTTGAATTTTGAACTTTCCCTTGAGTTATAGAGAACAGGTAATGCACAAGAAGCAAATGTGATCAAATGATTCATACAGGCAGAAACTGCAGTTTTGCATGAACAGTTGGTGCAGGTCCCAGTAGAAAGTCCAGGGGTGGTGTTTGAGGTACCCGAGACACAGGATTCCCCAGTGAAGTGGAAAAGGGAGTTGTGGCAAGAGATTTGGGAAATGTTACTACAAAGCACAGCTATTGTGTTTCATGTAGATGCTCATTGTCCCATACATTTATTAGACAGCCACTTTTATTCCCTTACAGATGAAAAGGCTACAATCTTGGAGGCAGAGGTGGTGACACATGATTCTGATTTGGTGGGCATGACTAAGTGCGAGCACCTGAGACAGAAAGACACTACTAACAGGTGGCAGAGAATGAAGGGATGCATATTCCCCTAGACTTACATAGAACTGTGATTCCTATTTGTCAGTATGCACAGCGCAGGCCAGTCCCACAGATGGTGAGGGGCCAGTTGGAAAGAGGAAAATTACCAGTGCAGATAGGGCACATGGTTTGCCCTGAGCTCATGCCAAATGATCAAGGGTGTACTTATTCAGCAGTGTGTGGAGATAGGAAGGGGAGTGCCCCACTCCTTCTTACTGTGCAAGGGGAAGGAGAGTTTGACTCAACTACCAAAGATAAAGAGGCCAGAGTGTGGGTAGAATTCTCAGATAATTCCCCAGAACCAGCAGAGAACCGTGCAGACAGAAAAGATAAAACTTTCCATCAGACCCAAAACAGAAAAAGGAGAACATGTGCTTTTTGAAAAAATGATTTTTGCAAGAAGAGTGATGCTTGTTTCTTTTTTTAGATTATACTGCGATGTGTTGGTGTACCTGATGTCCCTGTCCTGCGTGTGGGTGCCTTTGTCTGAGTGGGGCTGTGAGGGTGTGGGACTCCCCCCCCCAACCCTGAAGTGACCACCTGACAGCGCAGACTAACATCGTTGCTGACATCCTTTGGCTGAATCAACCAGATGAACTTACCTAGCAAAGACAGTTTTTGAATATGCCGACAATGAAAATGAAGAAAAATGTTAAGAGATATAATTTTAATTCTAGAAAGAGGGCTGTGTACCTTCACACAGAAGGATATTTTTCATTGAATCCAGAGAGTTACAGAAGAATCTGTTCAGTTTGATGAAGATTTTGAGATTCCTTTATTTTAAGCAAAGTATATAAGTTTGGCTGCTTCAATAGTAGAAGTTCCAGAATTGGCCATTTATAACACTAGGAGCATCAATGAGTTAACATGTTTGATTCTATTTGTGCATTCATTTTGTGTGTTCATCATACATTTATTCCTGTAGCTGAGTTATTATCAGATATGCATGAGCTATTTTAGATGAAGCAGTATGTTACATGCGTTTATGATGTCACTGTTTTAATGTGTGCTTCATTTTATATTCGTGCTTTCAATTAAAAAGTTGATTTTTTTTATATGTTTGTTATGATAGTCAAAGGTCATGGGGTGGAATATAGTGATAGAGGCACTCCTATGTATTGAAACCACGTGATGACCTTTGACCACCATTGTTTTAATTGACTTTTGGGGTTTTATTTTATCCTAGCTTGAATGTCCTGCATGTGCTCGTTTCTTTGAAGATTTCTTTTGTGTCTCTTTGTAGTTTTAGCAGAGTGGGGGCTTTCACAGAGTAGAACAGCCTTGCCAGTAACAGAACCTGTGGGATCTATATAAGAGAGAGAGTGAGTGAGTGAGAGAGAGAGAGTGAGAGTGAGAGAGAGATATGTGGAATGTACTTCTTGGTCTCGAAGTGCAGTGTTATAAGCAGTGGTGCTCAAAGTGCATTATGTTGTACATTGGCAGAAGAAGTGTGTGATGCTATGGGCAATGGTGCACAAATGTGCATTGTGTTGTACATTGGCAAGTATTATGAAGTTCTTACTATTGGCTTTGACATGCCCTCATGCTTTCTTAAATTCTGACTCTGTCAGCTAGTTTGAGCTTTTGCGCACACAGGCAGGCCCCAGATTTCTCAAGTTGTTTAGGCTATTCACGTTCAAGGTTGGTTTGCTTTTGGAGATTGTTGACTGTACTGCTGGATGGAGACTTTCGTAAGCTTCATTAAGATAAAGGCTGGAACATGTGAAAGTGCAGAAGGAACGTGAGAACTCTTTTGCCTTTGGAATGCTTGCATGAAAAGTGGCCAATTCCAGTAAGTTTCCATGGCGCAGAGGAGGGAAACCTTCTAGTGTGTTTTGAAATTATAAAACTGGGGTTTGTTGACTTAGAAACTGGGATTTGGGCCTGAACGACGGACGCGTCTACAGTGCAGCAGCTCCCGGTTTTGCTGAGTCTCTTGACCCCGGCTGTGAATCCCCCAGTCTGGAGTGGGCCAAGATGAAGTTTGCAGCTGGTGATATATCTTGTTGTTGATTATTGCCATTGTGATGTGTGAATGACTGAGTGCACATTCAAGTCTCCAGTGGCTATAATCATCATTGTGATGTGTGAGTGTCTGTATGCACATTCAAGTCTCCAGTGGTTATAATCATCTGAGGTGTTTTCTTTGAGTATTGACTTTGTGATGTGCGAGTGAGTCTGTATGCACATCCAAGTCTTCAGTGGTTGTAATGATCTTATGTATTTAGTGTATATATCTTTCTGATTTCTTGCAGCGGACGTCCAGCATTATCTGCTTGTGTGTCATTCCATATTATTATCTGCTTGCGTTTCATTTTACTATTATCTGCTTACATTTCATTTCATATTATTATCCATGCATTTAACAGTTGCATTTGCCTACTTTTAAGTGTGATATTATTGCTTGCACATATATACATATATATATATATCTCTATATACATTTGAATGTTGTTCATTTGACATCTGGGAAAGCCTTTTTGTTAGAGTGTTGCACAAATAAAACCCCATGCCTTATTCTGAAAACAGTCTTTGATGTGTTTCATTTTATAAAAGTGAAATCCCTTTACAGGTGGTGTTGTGTTGTTTTTATTGCTTCATCGTGTTTGACCCTCCGTGTGGGAGGGCGGTATTTTCTATTACTTGGGAGGGCGAAGCAATACACCATATCTGATGGTACCATTCATCAGACTGTTGTGAATGTCTGCTGCAGTGCTGCTGTTGAGTAGATGAGCCACAGAATCTTTGACTCCACACACTCTCTCCATTACAACCTCCTTCCCCCTGGGACTTGCCACCGGAGCATTGTCTCCTGTAAACCGAGGGCAAGTCTTGGAAGGATTCGGGAACTAGCATTGCCGCCCCATTGGAATCATCTGAAATCCAGGTATTGTTTTGTATTGTAATTGCATTTATATTGCGCTTACTACCCCTGACGAGGCATTGAAGTGCTTTTTCGGCGAGTAGCACGCTACTCTGAAACCCATAAAGGATTAGTGTTGAATTAGTATTGTGAAATATGAAAGTAATTTGAGTGGTGGATAGGTTAGTCAGTTATTTGGATTCAGAAGAATAGTGGAGGGATAGAAGAGGGAAAAAGGTTTGCATTTATATAGCGCTTGTTACCCCTGATGGAGTGTTGAAGCGCTTTTTCGGCAAGTAGCATGCTACTCCGGGACCTATAAAGGATTAGTGGTGAAATAATATAGTGAAATATGAAAGTAATTTGAGTGGTGAATATTCGTCCGTTATTTGGATTGAGAAGGATAGCAAAGGGATAGAAGAGGGAAAAAAAGGTTTGCATTTATATAGCACTTGTTACCCCTAATGGGGTGTTGAAGCACTTTCTTGGCGAGTAGCACGCTACTCCGGAGCCCATAAGGGTTAATGGTGAATTAGCATAGTGAAATATGAAAATAATTTGAGTGGTGGATATTAATCTGTTGTTTGGATTGAGAAGGATAGCGGAGGGATAGAAGAGGGAAAAAGGTTTGCATTTATATAGTGCTTGCTACCCCTAGTGAGGTGTTGAAGCTTATGTATGACATGTAACTTTCAATTGGGAAGTATTGGAGAATTGGAGTTTGGGCTCTCTGAGCTCAGGATTTAAAAATACATCTTTTAGGTAAGGTGTTTTTTAAATTGTGTGTTTGAAAATGCCACTTTTAGAAAGTGAAAAAATTAACTAGAGCCAAAACAGTCCTAGACAGAGTGTGCACCACGTGAGCAACTCAAATTGAGTATATCATCAATATCTACTTCAAACATAATACAATATTTAGGAACAATTATACAAAATACACAATATAAACAAGCAAACTTTTTGCTGTGTGACTGCAAGTCAACTTAAAACAATGACTTCATCCGTCGTTATTCTTCACGCTTCTTTTATTATTCTGAAGCAAAGTCCATGAGTTGTGTGTCACTTCAATAACAGTACACAAATTCCTGTCATTCTCATGATAAATTATTCCCTTCCCAATGCATTTCGGTGTATCAGACACCCTTCGTCAGGAAATCTATAATGAAACATACACACGATAAGTATGATAACATTTGTGTCATGATTTAGAAATAATAATAATCACAATGTTGGCTTGTTCCATCCGGGAGAAAAAACTAGTATTGAAGATACAAAGAGCAGATATAACATCCACCAACCATGTGGTATTATTAGAACCTGGATTGAAAAAATAGAGGAAATGGAAAAGGAAAAGCCAAACAGAAAAGACAAAGTGCCGCACCACCATTCAGTGAACTGGTGAACTGAGTGTTCCGACGACGTGCTCTATGCCAAACCTTGCTAAGTGTCAATAATCATGCTACTACAGTTGATGCATGTGATGTGTGTACCGTAACCAATTGAACATGGCCTCTGTACCTCTGTTTGTCTTGAGCTGAATGACAAAGTCTGCGAACTCTTCTTTAAATCAAACCACGATTATATCAGAAGGACACTCGAGACTGAGAGTTCTGTAATTCAAATAATGTACTATGATATAACATTCAAAATCAACTGCGTGACCCCCCCGAAAATAATAATAATAACACGTATCTCACCTGTCACCACAAATCTATATACTCAGTATCAAAAAATGTCGTACACTTACTATCAATAGTATATACAAAAAATCTCCCAAGTACAACCAATGAAAAAATACATTGTAAGACAAGCTTCCATCCTCTGACCCTCCGAGAGGGAAGACTGATGCGCTAGTACCACGCGTTGAATAATACCGGTGACCAGTGAAGTGCCTTTTTTCTTAGCGGACCGACAGGGCAGCAGGTAAGAGTCAGGATTATGGGCGAGAGGGACATCTGGCTTTTAACTAGTGCCTGAGTCATAGTCATGACAATTAGGGGCCGTGCATTACTCGTTTGTACTTTCTGTCGGAGGGTCAGAGGATGGAAGCTTGTCTTACAATGTATTTTTTCATTGGTTGTACTTGGGAGATTTTTTGTATATACTATTGATAGTAAGTGTACGACATTTTTTGATACTGAGTATATAGATTTGTGGTGACAGGTGAGATACGTGTTATTATTATTATTTTCGGGGGGTCACGCAGTTGATTTTGAATGTTATATCATAGTACATTATTTGAATTACAGAACTCTCAGTCTCGAGTGTCCTTCTGATATAATCGTGGTTTGATTTAAAGAAGAGTTCGCAGACTTTGTCATTCAGCTCAAGACAAACAGAGGTACAGAGGCCATGTTCAATTGGTTACGGTACACACATCACATGCATCAACTGTAGTAGCATGATTATTGACACTTAGCAAGGTTTGGTATAGAGCACGTCGTCGGAACACTCAGTTCACCAGTTCACTGAATGGTGGTGCGGCACTTTGTCTTTTCTGTTTGGCTTTTCCTTTTCAATTTCCTCTATTTTTTCAATCCAGGTTCTAATAATACCACATGGTTGGTGGATGTTATATCTGCTCTTTGTATCTTCAATACTAGTTTTTTCTCCCGGATGGAACAAGCCAACATTGTGATTATTATTATTTCTAAATCATGACACAAATGTTATCATACTTATCGTGTGTATGTTTCATTATAGATGTCCCCTGACGAAGGGTGTCTGATACACCCGAAATGCATTGGGAAGGGAATAATTTATCATGAGAATGACAGGAATTTGTGTACTGTTATTGAAGTGACACACAAATCATGGACTTTGCTTCAGAATAATAAAAGAAGCGTGAAGAATAACGACGGATGAAGTCATTGTTTTAAGTTGACTTGCAGTCACACAGCAAAAAGTTTGCTTGTTTATATTGTGTATTTTGTATAATTGTTCCTAAATATTGTATTATGTTTGAAGTAGATATTGATGATATACTCAATTTGAGTTGCTCAGGTGGTGCACACTCTGTCTAGGACTGTTTTGGCTCTAGTTAATTTTTTCTTTTGAACAGGTGGCAGGGTAGAACCACCTCAGAGTGAGCACACCAATTTTGATGAATTTGGAGAACAAGATTAATTGGACGAGAGTATTACTTTGAGTGCACTACAGCTGTTCTTTATTATTCACTTTTAGAAAGTGGGCATTTTCTTGCTTTACCATCTTGTGCCTCTTCCTGCCTGCGGAATCAACGTCTAGTTTAGGCTGACAGTTGGGCTGTTTGTGCATTCACTCTAGCAGGGGCGGATTCTCCATTAGGGCTCTGGGGCTGCACCCCGATTAAATAATTTCCTTCACATCCCTGTACAAATATTAATTAGATTGATCTACTTAGAGATACGATCGTATCTCTAAACAAATCGATGTATTTAAGTCTGGACTGTCTGTCCCAGGCTGCCTGCCCCGCCTCGCTCTGAATCAGGAGTCGGAAGCCAGGCAGTAAATCAACTTTCTGAACTGTGCAAGGCTTACTGTTCTAAAGCCCTTCATAATGAATCATTGCCATTGTAGTCTATGGCAGCATTCTCTACAGGCCAGTCACGAGGTCAGTGTCATGGTTTGGGGCGTTAGAGTCTCTGTCCCTGTGTGAGAGAAGCCGCCCATCATTCACAGGCATAGATCCCACCCTTTCCCATTCATCACACGTAGGAGTGGATGCAAGCACAGTGCATGTGTGTTTTAGTGCCTTATTCTCTGTAATGGTAAGTGTTAGAATGCTAATCTTCTGTTCTGTATATTGTGCTGAGACCCCTGGCCACACTAACCTCCCCTACTGTGACACCCCAGCCCTGGCTGCACGTCACGGCTCCGTTAAAAGTGGAGTTGCATTTGTTCCCCCGGGAAATGGATACAAAAGACGAGCAGGCCAGTGTTCTTGTTCCCTTGTGAAGTTGATCCAAATATCCAGTTAAGGGCAAAGCAGAGATATATGCTTACAATAGACAGTTATCTGCTGTATGACATTAAAAATGGCCTGATCTTCATGCCCTTAACAAAATTAACGCCAAAAACATGGATTGATTTATGAACAATGAGTGTTGAAAACATTAAGGCAATGCATCTAAGCGATTTAGTTCCACTCTTATTTCAAGTTTTACTTAATACCGCCTTCCTCAAGAGCTAGCTATTTAATCATGTTGTATTTCTTTCCAGCGGCGTCACTGGGGTTGGGGTAACTTACCCCATGACACCATCACATGGGGTGACACCTTCCCCAAATGAGACTATTTAGTAAATAGTCTCATTTGGGAAAGGTGTCACCCCATGTGATGGTGTCACCCGGTGCGGTCCACACCCCCCGCACCCACCTAGTAACGCCACTGTTTCTTTCTGTATTGTTTTCCCGCACATAATTTGAGCTGTGCAGGTGTTTATGAGGGGCTTGGATTGAGAGCCCTGACTCTGATGCTGAAGCCATAGCAAAGTGCCTGTCAGTGGGTTGACCTCTCTGCAGAGCACACAGAACAATGGCCATGTATTCCAGTTGTAATTGCAATTTTGTGAAAATGTCTGTGAAGGGGGTGCACAGATGGCAAAATATTTACAGGGCAAAAGTAAATAAATTGCTTAAATGTGAGTGAGTGCAGTGTATGTTTGGACATGGTGAAGTGAGGGAGATGCAAGGAAGTGCATTCATGGAAGAGTGAAAAGAGGGTGCTAAAGTGGAAAGAGAGGTGGTTGAAGATGTGCTGATCTTTTTTCAGTTTTTTTCTCTGGAGGAGGATCCAGCCCGGACCCCACGTTTGTCCATTAAGCTTGCCTGCGTTGCTCACCTTAAAAGTCATACCAAACGTTTACGGCCCACCACTTTCAAATGTCACCAACCGCCACTGCACTTTAGACAATCACACAAAGGAAGCTGAGGTGTGCCCTGTATATGCTGATTGCCCATCATCAGGCTGATGGGCCTTCCTGAGCTAGAATGGTAGGAGTTGTCATTGACGCCTGAATAGAGATGTGCCGGTCCTCTCACAATGCTGTCTCCACCCCTTGTAGCGTGTCTGGAGCCAGGACAGGGTAAGGCAGGATCTGTGCATTACAAAGACTATCCTTTGAAGTATGCATACTTCAAAGGCCAAAAGGGGTATAAATATTGGACCTGTAACCCCACATTTTTAGAACCCTGCTGCACTAAAGACTCTGCCAAGAAGAAGAGCTGTCAGGAGGAGTACTGCTCCTTTGCAGGGTTGCTTCGCTGGGTTGGCCTGCAGTTGCTGCTTCTGTCAGTAAGCAGTGAAAGAAATGGACTTTGATTTCTGGAATCCTGCTTTTCAAGTTATCCAAGGGCTTGTGTGTGCTTGCCTCCTGTTGGAAGTCCCAGGGACATCAAAGACTTCACCTGTAGTCCCTGAACTCCTCTGTGGGAGTTCTGACCTTCCAAGTGATGCCAATTCTAGTTCTGGGTCATTGGAGGTGGCTTTGCTGAAAAAAGAAGAAGAAAATCCACATGGCAACTGTCAGCACCTGGTTTTCCCACCGCAAGCTTGACGTGTGGTAGAAAAACCAATGCATCGCCGCAGCCGAAGAACTGACGCAGCGATAGTTTGTGAGCTCCACGATCGCCACAGCCACAGCCCAAGTCCTGAGCACCGTGTCCCCGACATCCGAGACACCCACTCCAACTCTGATGCAGGCCCTGCTGTGTGGCCGAAAACCACTGCATTGCTGCGGCCGAAGGATTGATGCGGTGCCTGTACACGGCAGGGAGATTCGATGCAGCGCCTGTTTCACCACTCCCTCATCGACCCTAGCGAGTCTGACTTTTTCCACGCATTGCACTGGTTCGCCAAGTCTATTCCAACGATGAGCTGCAGAAAGGCAGTCTGTCCGGAGAAACGACGCATCACTTACCCGTGCAGTAAGAAACCGATGCATCATCTCCCCGCGCAGTAAGAAAACGGCACATCACCTCCTCTAAAAGTAAGGACCAATTCATCACCTCTCTTGAGTAGTAGTAAGAAACCGATCCTTCACCTCCTCTGGGAGCCAGGAACTGATGCATCACCTTCTCTGCGTGTAAGGAACCAACGCATCACCTTCCCTGCGTGTAAGGAACTGATGCATTGATTTGCTTTCTGGTGCCTAACCTCCCCTGCAACTGTTTTCATCTGATTTTGACACATCCCAGGTACTTTGTGCTAAAAGTGAGGCATCCATTGTGTTATATGAACTGTGTTATACCTTTTAAAAGTTATATTTTGATTTGTGTGTGTTGGAATTTTGTCGTTTTGCTCTTATTTGCTTTAGATATTTATTTATAAAGTTTTATATAGCGCAAACATGATCCTGAGGGATATCAGAGCGCTTCACAATTAGGGTTGGTCAAGGTCAGGCAGGCGTCAAATACATAACACAGGAAACAATTACAAAGGGTGCAAACACATCATCACAGTAAGAACAATGAATGAAGGAGTAAGTCCAGTAACTTCAAGCAAAAGATCGGAGCCCCATTAAGGTAAGAACTTGCACATAAGGAATCGTTTTACTTCAATTTTGAAGGCAACCGTGGAGGTGAGACTGCGAATTTCAGGGGGGAGAGAGTTCCAGATCCATGGAGCTGAGCCGGAGAAAGCCCTTTGACAAGTTCTCTTTTT
Source organism: Calotriton arnoldi (assembly GCA_963921515.1). NCBI lineage: Eukaryota > Metazoa > Chordata > Amphibia > Caudata > Salamandridae > Calotriton > Calotriton arnoldi. Next base: position 881,937 of record CAWUFW010000641.1, on the reverse strand, counting down.
TCGAAATATCTGTGGTTTCAGAAGGAAGGTGTTAGCGCTTCTTGAGGGTCTACCACCTCCAGATAGTTCCAGCTTTTGGCATAGGTACATGGGGGTTTTGAGATGGAGAGCTTTGTGAGTCAGGCAAGCGATCTTTAACTGTAGTCTTGCTTCAAAAGATTGGTTATTTTTCTAAACTGGTGTGGTGTCCATTTTTTGTGTTGTTACTGTGTTAATGTGTGTTTATGCACAAATGCTCTACACATTGCCTCTGAGATAAGCCTGACTGCTCATGCCAAGCTACCAAGGGGGTGAGCAGGGGTTATCTTGGGTGTGTAACTCCATTACTCTGACTAGAAGGAAGGGTCCCTACTTGGACAGGGTGCATACCACTGCCAACTAGAGACCCCCATTTCTAACATTGGTGTTCAGCGGTGAGGATAGGACTTGGGTTTGTACTTGACATACAGTGGCTGGTGTACACTACTACCAGAACGCAGACCACTACACAACCACATACTGTTTTCTTTTGGTCTTCTCAGTTTTTGATTATTTCTCCAAGTCTTTGAACTTTCCACGTCATTATGCTTGGGTCTAGAGCATCTTCAGTTGCATCACTGGAGGTGGTTTTTGAAGAGGAAAGGTTGATCACCTACAATGTGCAGCAATTGAAATCCAACTGCAAGAATTTTAAAATCTCAATTAGAGGCCTCACCAGGAAAGAGGAGCTACAAATGGAGCTGAGGATGTGGGTAGTAGCTAGGAATGCCAGTGGGCATTCAGAGGATCCTATGGTGGAGGCTGGGGAGCTAAATCTGTAGCAGGAAGTATTGCTGGCTTTGGACCTACCTGGAGGGGAGGTACCCAGCAGGGCAGGCAGCAGTATATCTTCGAAAGGTTTGTTTCCAGAAGAGCTGGAAGACAGCCAAAGGGCCAGAGTGCATAAGCTGGAGCTTGAGAAGCTCAGACTGGAAAGTGAATGCAAGAGATTGGAGAATGAAAGGCAGGAAAAAGATAAGACCCTAGCTCTGGAGGAAAAGAAATTGCTTTTGGCTCCAGAGCCAAATTTGAAGGAGGTGACATCAAGGCCAATCAGGCAGCGCACGCCCAGTGCAATTTGAGGGGAGGGTGTACATTGCCGAAGATATAGTAAAATATTACAGAAGGGAGGATGACATACACAGTAGGTTTTTGGGGTATGAGTCAGCTCTCCACATGTACCAGGTCCCTGACATACACTGGGGGGAGGGTCTTTTGGAAGCACATTGAGGTAGAGGGGAGGGACACTTTGACATCCCTTGGGCCAGCACAGAACCTCACTTACTCTGTCATGAAGGATGCACTGATCACTAGATATGGTCTCACCTCAGAGCAGAACAAGGTAAAGTCCAGGACATACAAGAAGTCTGATTCCCAAATTTGGGTTGAATGTATAGATTCTTTTTGCAGAGCACTGGATGGCTGGGTGAAAGGTAGTCAGGTAACAGACTAACAGGGGCTGTATAATATGGTTGCATGGGAGCACTTGTATAGTCTTTGTTTTCCAGATCTGCACCAGCATCTCATTGAACGCAAGCTGACTGACCCCAGAAAGCTTGCTCAAGAGGCGGACTGCTGGATGAGTATCAGGGTCCACAAGAGGTATGAGGGAGACTTCAAGGATGGGCAGGGTCCCCAGCTGAAGAGTGGGGGGGCAAGGGTAAACAAAGGGAGTTCTTCAAAGGGCCCCAATCAAGTTCCCAGGGTAAGGATTCCCATTCCCAGGTGATAAAAAACCTTGGATTTCTACAGGGAAGCCTGCAGAGTGTGGTCTCCGCTGGTTTATGCATGTGATCAGGAGGGTCTCATGAAGGGGGATCCTAAGTGTCCCAAGTGGGCATCGCCACCCAGTGGTGGGCAGTCACGGAGATTGGCCAGCATAGCACTTTGGAAGGAGTTGGTTCCAGGAGACGGGTGGGAGCCAGCAGAGATTACCCTTGTCTCACTAGGGGACGGTGAGATGGTCCAGAGGACCCTCATGCCTGAGAACACTAGGAAGTACAGGCAGGAGGTGACCATCAATGGGCAGAGGGTGGAGGCTGTGAGAGACACAGGAGCCAGTGTAACTACTGTCAGGTGTAACCTGGTGTCTGAAGAGCAGGTGGTCCCTAATGTGTTTCACCAAGTAGTTGCTGTGGACAACTCTGAACGCCAGTACAAGGTGGCACAGGCTTCCTTTGAATGGGGGTGATCTCAGATTCTTTGAGGGTAGCTGTGTGTCCATCCATGCCAGTTGATTTGTCTGCTAGGTAATGACCTGGAAGTTTTCCCCTGGGGTGAGGTGGAACGCAGGTCACACTTAGCGATGGTGGGTGTACCGGAGTGGGCATGCATGACCACTCAGTCTATGGCAGCCGATAAGGGTGATCAGAAGGACCTGGAGCTTGAAAGAGTCACCCAGTGTCTGCCAGAAAGAGCTGGGGCAGGGGGCGCGGGAAACTCGCCCCAGAAGTTCCCACGGTATGGGAGAAGGATGATCTTGAGGGGGACACCCTAGATCCTATAGGGGAGGAAGTGGCTGAACTGGGAGACTTGCCTGAGCTGACCCATTGGCAGCAAGAAGGGGGGTCCCAGAAGGAAGGAATTCCGCAAGGAAAAGCAGGAGTCCCCTTCTCTTGAGGGTCTGCGGCAGCAGGCTGGAGACCAGGTAGCTGGCAAGGAATCTGGGTCACATTGTATCTACTGGAAGAATGGTCTTGTGCATAGTGGGCCTAAGGTTGCTGAGCATGGGGCAGCCCGTGTGTTGGTGGTACCCAGCCGGGGTCCGTGCAGTTAGCGGTGGGGCGTGGGGCTGGGGGATTTCGAGGGACGATACAGAGGGGAAATTAAATAAATAATTAATTTTCCCTCTGCATCGTCCCTTGAAATCGCCCCCCCCCCCCCACGTGGCCCCACCACTCCTGTTACCTGAACGGACCGTGGCTGGTGGTACCTCAGCGCTTCAGTCTTCCTACTGGATCTGGCTCATGATGTGCCTTTGTCAGGACAGTTGGGGCAGGAGAAGACTATTAAAAAGGCTTGTCACCCACTTCCTTTGGCCCCAAATGCAAAATGACTCTGATGCAAATTCCAGGACTTGACAAACTTGCCTGGCAAGTGGCAAGAGTGGAGGAAGGTGTAAGGCTCCACTCCAACCTTTCCCTGTTGTGAACACCCCTTTTGAGCGAATGGGCATCAACATGGTGGGTCCTCTGGACCCCAAGACAGCCATGGGCAACAGGTTTATCCTGGTCTTGGTGGACCATGCCACCCGGTACCCGGAGGCTATCCCTCTCAGGACAGTGACTGCAGTTGTGGCAGTCCGGGCACTCATAGGGATTTTTCCCCGCATGGGTTACCCTAAGGAAGTATCTGAATGGGGTACCAATTTCAAGTCGAAGAATATGATGGCCATGTGGGAGGCTTGTAGCGTGAACTACAAATTCACCACACCTTACCACCTCCTATGTAATTGGTTGGTTGAAAGGTTCAACCGTACCCTTAAGGGCATGATTGGGAGTCTGTCAGACTCCGAGGCATAAGTGGGACGTCCTCTTGCCATGCCTTCTGTTTGCTTACAGGAAGGTACCGCAGAAGGGGGTTGGCTTTAGCCCCTTTGAGCTGCTATACGGGCAGCCTGTGAGGGGCCCTCTTATTCTGGTGAAGGAAGGCCGGGAACAAGCTCCTAGGAAGCACCCCAGGATGTACTTAGTTACATGCTGGCCTTCAGAAACCAGACATCACGCTTCAGGAAACTTGCTCGGGCGAACCTAGAAGCAAGCCAGGAGGACATGAAATGCTGGTATGACCAGAATACCACTCTGGTTGAGTTTCAGCCTGGCCAAAAAGTGTGGGACATGGCCACAGTGGAGCCCTGTGATCTACAGGACAAGTGGCCCAGTCCTTTTGAGGTGAAGGAGTGCAAGAGTGATGTCACCTACCTGATGGACTTGCAGAGTCCAACGAACTCTTTAAGGGTCCTGCATGTGAATCACCTCAAACCACACTTTAAGAGGTCCAAATTGACTATGCTCTTGACTATAGAAGATGGAATGGAGGAGGAGAGTGATCCTCTTCCTGACCTGTCTGCAAAGGAGCAGGATGGGTCCGTGGAGGTTGTGAGCCTCTCCTCTATCATGACCCTGGAACAGCAGAGTGAATGTTGACAGTTGCTGGGACAGTTCACCTCTCTGTTTTTCTTGACCCCAGGAGTCACCCATTGGTGTACCCATGATGTGGATACTGGGGATAGATCTACAGCTTGGCTGACAAGGTCAAAGCCAGCATCTAGGAAAAGGTTTCCAGATGCTAGCGTTAAGGGTGATAGAACCCTGCAACAGTCCTTGGGCCAGCCCAGTGGTCTTGGTCCCACAGACTGCTGCACCCGGTGGCACACCTGAATTGCAGTTCTGTGTGGACTACCATGGGCTCAATGCCGTCACAAAGTCTGACGCGCACCCCATCCCCAGAGCTGATGAGCTCATAGATCGACTAGGAGCTGCCAAGTTCCTCAATACGTTTGACTTAATGTCTGGGTACTGGCAGATTGCCTTGAACGATGGGGCCAAGGAGAGGTCAGCATTCTCAACGCCAGAAGGGATTCCAAGTTATCCCAAGGGTTTCATTTGCTGCTCTTCAACCCAAACAGTGAACAACCATGCCTGCCAAATATATGGATCTGCTTGAAACAGATTGATTCTTGATGGGTCCTATAACAACGTGCAAGTGCACCACTGGAGCTTGTAGAGCCAGAATAATGAAATAGAGGTAAAAGCCATTTACTGGGCATTACAACTGGCTTACTGCAAAGAAGCAACAAGTACAAAATGGTTTCCAAAGCCCCTGCATCACAATCATAAAGGCCACCATTGAGTAGTGCAGTCTCCTTGCTCTTCTCCAGTGGCATAGTGAAGGTACTAAGGGCGTTAATGCAAGAAATGAAAATGGTCCCCATGACCAGAAGTTGGATATAACACAGCCATAACTGAAGTGCAGCGGTCCCCTCACATGCCAAGACTGTGGTGCCAAGGCATTCGATGCACCAGCAATATCTACCCTCATACCTCCCTTCAAATCTGGTTTTACAGTCTTTATCTTACCCCCTCCCTTCCACAAACTACTACCGTGGCTATTCCGTTTCCTTTTCCAAAGGCAACATCCACTGAAATCTCCCACTCTCTACCCTCCAGCCTCAATCCACTCAAAAGTATCTCTGGTGTGTATCTATGCAATATGCAGAATGCCTGATAATCATCATTCATCTTAGACTGCATTAGAATGCAAGTTGCTACCACAGGTCACTTACTGTGGTAGCACAGGAAATGTATGGTTTCGGCACCACAAAGGTGCATGCGCATATTGTAATGGGGGTCTATGAGCACACACCACGCCTCAAACCGCATCAACAATAGTAGAATGAGCAGATGGTTTGTGCTACTGATGATTTCACATTCAGTTAAAAGAAGATCCAAGGACCAAGAGGTAACTTGGACTGCTGTCTTCTACCCGCCCTGTGTTTAAAGAAGATGATGGCCTGGACCCCTTCAATCACAGAGAGGGCAAGTTAATCTAGGATAGTGCTGCCAGCCATAGCCACATCCTAGTTGTGGTTGGGAAAGGAGTAACTTGTTCCATGTTCATCGGAGGCATATGCAGGCCCCTGCAGACCCTGCGGCGCAAGTGGGCTCCCAACCCTTCAATGGGGGCCCTCTTCAGTCCAAGGTCAATGAAAATCTGTGAGCTGTAGGAGACTCGGGGACCTGTCATCACATTCTGCAGGGGAGCCCCATCATTTTGCGTTATGCCACTGATGCTCATGTTTTTAAGATGGGATCACTCGCTGGGAAACCAACCAGCCTCCATTTCCATGCTCTGTGAGGCAAATTTACTCCTGTGCCCATGACTAGAGGCATCCAAAATTTGCAAAATGTGAAAATCTCTGAAATTATTCTCAAATCTCTGCAGGAAAATGACGTAAAATGAGGTGCGTAAATGGTAATGAACAATTATAATATTGTTTCTTACCCTAATTCCAAAAATAATGAGAAAATAAATCAAACTGCATTCAATGAATGTTTTGAGATCAGAGCAATTGAAATATTCAAAATTTCTGCACTCCTCGCATATGTCTCATCAGCTACAATTTGCAAGTCCTAATGCATAGGACTCATCTCCCTTCCACATCTCTTTGCTGGCTACACACATCCCTGTGAGCAACCATTTATTTGGTGGCCTGACATAAGGAAATCTGTACCATCTGAAATTAAGAGAACAACCTCTAAATTCTTTCCTATTTCCAAGCAAACATGAAGAGCTTCCGTTGGCACAGAGCTTCAAAAAAGTACAAACATTTTAGCGGCCCACAAGCAAGTACCCATTGAACCATCGCATACTCAACTACAATGTGAGAAGTATTCTACTGACATGATGGCTCTCCTGGATACAAATGGGGCACAATCTCACTTGCAAACTTCTTTGCAACTTCAAACATCTGAAAGTGTAAAACATCTTGTACCTATATCGACAATTCTGAAATCACCATCTCAATCAACAGTCAAGTCCCAATCCACTACTGTGAACCATCAAGTGCTAGCGTCAAAACCGCCTGACCTATCTTGCAGTAAGAACACGCCACATGCGACCTTCTTTATTTAGCTATCAAACTGTCCTGAAGACAAGTTTCCAGAAATGAGACAATGAGGTGAACTCAAAGGAAAAAAACAAGGTCATACTCCAACCTCAATATAAATCCCAGAGTAGCAGTGACATCTTAAATAAACATAACATCCCGAGACTTCAAGCTACACAGGAATAGCTGAGACAGTCTCTTCGAGCATTGAAGAGGTCAAATTTGAGGCAGGAAACCCTTATGAAGCTACATTAGTAACTTGGTCCTCAGCCGCAATTGCAAAGCTGGTTGTATCAAAACAGAGTATTTGCAGATTGGGGAATAATGATATCATACTTGATTGAGGAGAAGTACTCCACTGTGCTATTAGCTGAGGATCACAAATCAAACCAATAGGAGAAAGACATTTACTGGGGCAGGCCGGGCCAGGTGAAATCCACCTCACTGCTGAGGAATGCAATAGGTGCCTGCGGAACTAATTACACTCTTCCAACAGACTCTGTAACAACATCATTAAACAGGTCACAGGGTCGTAGCTGCTGGTTCTCCAATACCTCCAATCTTCAAATAGCAGATTGGAACTGGTTATCTTCCACTCTTAATCAAAATAAAATTGATTGACACTACTTGAAGAGACATTCCGCCACAATCACCAAAACAAAGCACCTAGGACAACAATCTCCCCCAAACCATAAACTTGTGTGATGGCAAGCCTTTTGATAAGGAACCCTGGTCTACGTCCATTGTATCATGGAATATAGAAGGAATTTTAAAACTCCACTCAGACCCTGAGCTAGAAAATGATCTGAGGAGCTTTGATGTCGCCTGTCTCCAGCAGACTTGGAAAGAGGAGGAACTGCACTAGGAGGATATGTGGAAACTCTTACTCCAGCAGAAAGAAAAAGTCAAGAAAAATGGACACACGAAAGGCGAGCTATCGATCTATGTGCTGCTTGACAAAACTTTCAACATAAGCTGCCTAGAAATCAATTCGCCATACACACTTGGCGTAATAATACATAATTGAAACTTTGGAAGTACTACAGGTCTGATCATTATAAATGCATATATTAACTTTAGCTCCTTGCAAAAACGGCAGAATATAAACATGTTAGAAAACCTACTTATGTAATTAGAAGTCTCACACGGTGAAATTCCATGAATACCTACCAGTGATTTCAATCTCAATTTGGCTAATCACCTGCTAAGAAGTGGCAGCCTAAAATAAATGGATATGCGCTGGGGTATCCGATTCAAACCTCGAAATTTAGCTCTGTTAATAAATAAGACCACAAACTCCTCTGCACTTTTGAGGCTCTTGGTTTCCAGGCACCAAATGGGCGCTACCAGGGAGATGTTCCAATGATTGCATCAAGGACATCTCGCAACGTAGAATCTGTCTCTGACTATAGCTTTGAATCTCCATATTTTTCACAAAATTATGACTTTTAACATAACTGCAAGGTGCGAGAGTGATAGCGTTCCGCAGATCAGCATCAAAAATTTCAACGACCTGGTGCAAGTACATAGAACGATTGGCATGCAAAACACAGGTACCCATTGGCAAAGGGTCAGGTGGAACAACCTCTCGCCAGTCCACTAAGAGGTTTGGAAGCCGACCAGTATAACAACTAACTAGTACCTGGGAGACCCAATTGCAGCATGGAGGAAGACGCAGGATGAACTTAAAGCTACCTTCTTAAAGTCCAATAATCTACCCCTGCCAATGCTACGGCCCAGAAAAACAAAAATGGTACTCGAGAACACTTAATCTTCAAAGTCGGGCAATGGAAAAAGAAAGGAGGGCCATCAACCTGCATTCAGATCCTGCATTCAATTTGGAAAATTCCAAGGGCTACAAAAGGTTTACAAAAAGGGAGTCTGGGAGGCAAAAAGGGCCGAAGTTGACTAGGATTGGATCGACATCGCGCAAGCCTGCAAAATCAATAATACAAAATTGCTCTGGTTATTAATAAACTGACTTGTTAGTGATCCATTGGGCTCGGCAGGCAATAATGTCATGCAAGAAGCATGGCTGATTCATATAGACTCTCTATACAACAGCCAGGATCTAAATCCTTCCGCCATATATAAAGGTCAGCTCAGAACGCCCTTGTCCTTCTCTCGAACAGAAATCAAAGAGAAGAACGAGAAAAGCAGAGGTAACGGTGCCCCGGGTCTGAACAGCCTTTCAGCGGCCATATACAAACAAGACTGTGAGTTCTGTAGTGCCCGTTTTCACATTCTGTTTAATTTTTGTCTACCAGAATCATGGAGTGGGTCTATTTTCCAACCAATTCTACAAGAAAGGTCCTTATGCTTCCCCCGACAGTTATCATCTCATTGCCCTCGTGGATAAAGATTAAAAAATCTTTGCCGGTCTGCTACTGTCTAAATTGGAGGACTGGGCCGCAAGAGCTCATTTAATTCCATTCAACCAAACAGGATTTAGATCCGTTCTAGCTATATAGATTATCTAGTTGCGCTTAATATGATTATCGAGAAATGCCTCTTTAAAAAACAACTACTGTACACCTGTTTTGTGGATCTCCCCAAGACTTTTGACCATGTATACCGAAAATTTCTGTGGGGAAAATTGGCCGGTTTGAACATTCCCACAAACCTCCCACATGCCATCCAACTATTAAAATCGAATACCTGAGCAGAGGTCAAACTTGGCCTGAGTAAAGGCTTGTGGTTCAAAATATCAATCAAGAGGGGTTTGAAGCACAGGTGTGTCCATGCTCCAATGCTTTCAAATCTGTTCATAGCAGTCCTAAGTCCACACCTCGATGCAGCCAACTCTCATCCTCTATGGTTGGGCCTTTATAAAGCGTCTTCACTGCTATATGCAGATGATGTAGTCCTTATGAATCTGACTGGAATCGGACTGCTGAGGTTACTAAATAATCTACACACCTACTGTATTGAAAATGAAATTACTGTCAACTTTACAAAAACTCAGGTGGTGGTGTTTGGCAAGAAGATTGAAAAGAAAGGGAGTTGGTCCTAGGGCGGACTCCCTGTCTCAGGAAGTCCATGTTACAAATACCTTGGAGTCTGTTTGCAAGATTGTTTGTCTTATCGCTTACATCTTAATTTATTAAAGCCAATGATCGCATCCTTGATTGCAGTGTTCCAATCTTTACCTCGAAAATTACAAAGTCCGACTCTCTTGCCTCTTCCCACAGTGATAAAGGCCAAGTTTTTCTCAACTATCAGTTTTGGAACAGAAGCCTTTCCAGGAAAGTTTGGGTCTTTTCTTAACTCTGCACAAGGCAAGGTATTCCGCCTCCTCTTTCACTTTCCTCAAAATGCATCTTAATCCCACATCCGGTTAGAATTTTGCCTTATTAGCCAAGAACTAGCACAAAATGACTTCATACTTAAGTATATGTCGCTAATAAGACTCTCAGACCAAGCAACATTGCGTGGCCTGCTATGGAAAGAAATTTAAACTGGCCTTTTGACAAAATCAAACAGCTGGGCGCAGCCCTTTGAGCAGGACCTGAATGACTTAAATGCAACAGAGCTATGGGAACAGACATTACCTCACAACTCCTTCAAAATAGCCCTAAACCAACAAATAAAGAGGATATCATGGCACAGGGATAAACAGGATGATAGCAAAAGAAGCTATGCATGTATGGCTATTAACTCCTATAAGCAGCCCCATCTGCAGCCATTTCTAACAGTTTTACTTAGAACCTTCTACAAAAATAAGTTGCTTCCTCTTCATTTTGGTCTGTGTCAAACAATTGACAGCCTATCTGTTAGACCTTATACTTTTCAGGTAGAGCTTCCCTAAACGTTTTGATTTTTCCTCCCAGGTTTTGCTGATTCTCTTGTAGTGGCCTTAGGGCTCTGAATACTTTCCCACTGTAAATGCAGTGTGCCAGTGCATGCGCTCTTCCTACACATGTTAGGAAGCAGTGCTTACCTGATGTTGTGAAACAGGTCACCAGCCTGCCATTGTAGGCTGGTGTGCGCTCTGGCACCAATGATGTGCTTAAACATGCGTCCAGCTTGCCATTGCAGCCCGGTGTGCGCACTTGCTCCTACGACATTTTAATACCTGTGCCCAGCCTGCCATTACAGGCAGATCTGTGCACTTGCACCTATGGTGTTTCTAAATATGTGTCCAGCCTGCCATTGCAGGTCTGTGTGTGTGCAATTGCGCTTCTACTCAGGTTGGCCTTTCTAAATCACTAGCCATCCTGAGAGGACCTTTCACTACCACTAGAGCATCCCAAGGGTACGTCTTAAGGGGTGAAGCGAGTGGTAGATAAAAAGCCGGGCAGGTACACACGTGTGCCCTGCCCAGGAAGTGAAGAATACACGTGTGTTTTCACTACCTATGACGTTTGCTCTTCTCATAGTTTAACAAGGGAGAGTAGTGGAAATGCCTTCAGGCTGCAATAGTGGATTGCAGGGGAGCAGCCTCATAATGTTTCCTATCATTGGATTTGTGATGACAAACCCTTTCCAGTGGTAAAGGTGGTTTTGTCATTACTAGATTCGAATGCCACTTCTAAAAAGTGAGCATTTCTTTACTCTAAAACTCTTTGTGTGCCTTTTTGCTTGGCTCTAGTCCACACTTGATGCTGGGGGAGCACATCTGGGCATTCCCCAGTGACAGTTATAAAACATTGGGCATGCAACTAGAATGATAGACTTCTGCCATTTGAGGCCCGGCTGGATAGATTGGATGAAGAGGTTGTGACACTTGGCTTCTGGAGCTAGATCATAGCCCCACTAGAGATTAAGATCTGCATTCCGAGGTCTCATGACAGGACGGAAATTTAGGGGAGACATCTGTGGTTCAAAGGGAGACCCTTTGAACCACACCAACTTCAAAAGGCACACTACAGTATAACTACTGGTGTCATACTTCAGCAGGGCAGAGATCCACTTGTGGGGACGTGGGACCGATGAACCTGGAACTGCATGGTGCACACTGCCAGAGGAATCTGCTGTCGACAAGGAGGATTACTGCCATTGAAAGGGACCGTGCGCCCTTCTTGAATAGTGGCTGGCCTGGGCTGACTACCTGGTGCTGTGTGGCACCCTGAAGTGTACTCTCCAAGGGCTTGGTGGCTTGCCCCCTGTTCTTTCAGAGGTCTCAGGCACATCAAAGATCTCCTATAAGGGACCCACACTGTCTGCTTGTGACACCTGGAGAGCGGCACTCTCTTAAGTGTCTACAGTGTCTGCTGGATCCCAACTGGTAGCATGGCGTGAAACTAAGTATTGTGCCTTGAGACCAGATTGTCTTGTGTGGAGTCCCAGACAACTTGCCCGCATCTAAGGCATGTGGCTCCTTCATCGAGGGGACCTCAGCACTCATATGCGTCTTGTTGGTCGTGAGTGGATTCACTAGGTTGCGAGATCCAGCATGGCCCGCTTTGTCGATCGTGCTGCATCTCTCGCCTGTGACACGCCGACTGCATGCTCTTTGCGTGCGGTATCTGATTCACAGGTTGTGACCCTCAGAAGTGGGGGCTTCATTCTACCTTGTGAGGCATTGCTAAACTTGTGCCTGTTTGTGTGACAGGAACAACCCATATCAATGCACACAGGATGTTGTGCCTCATTTCGGAATTCGCTACTCTTTGTTGTGTGTGACCGGAATGGTCTGGTCCGACCCATATCAACGCGCACCGGACGCTGTGCCTCATTTCCAGGAAGGTACGGAATTTGCAACCCTTCCTTGTGTGTGACTTGAACATTCTGGTGCGACCCGAATTAATGTGCACCAGACATTGTGTCAGATAGTCTGGGTGCGCCTCTGATCGACGTGTACCTGACACGGTGCCTCCTTCTTCCAAGAGGTTCACCTGCTTCATTCCCAATTTATCAATTGTTCCCTTTTTGGCCCTCAGTGTGGCAGACCAAATGCCCTCTCCTCACCTGGCCCAGACGACATCCTTGTGCCAGGTAGTATTGCCAACCTTGAGTAGTGCGAGTGATTGACTGGGTTAGAGGAACGCTTCCGAGAGCGATTGGAAGCGGGTCAAGAGGCTGCATGACCCCCTGTGCTTCGCAGAACTGGGCTGGCGCCGGAAGGCCCTTCTGGAACCATTTTGAGTGACCAACTTTGGGGGGGCACAGTGAAACTGCCTGAACTGCCACAACTTTGTGGGGGAGCTGCTTTTAGAGCGGCTGGGGACTCGCAGTCCCACAACACCCTGCATCTGAGAAAGCGCGATGAAAGGGCCGATGTCATCCCGTTGCCCGAGGGGCCCTGTGAAACTGCCTGCACTGCCACAACTTTGCGGGGGAGCCACTTCTAGAGCTGCTGGGGACTCGCAGTCCCACAAAACCCTGCAGCTGAGAAAGTGCCGTCATCCCGCTGCCCGAGGGGCACTGCGAAACTGCCTGCACTGCCACAACTTTGCAGAGAACAGCTTCTAGAACCGCTGGGGACTCACTATCGCAAAACACCCTGCAGCTGAGAAAGCGCTATAAAAGCGCCGATGTCATCCTGCTGCGCAGGACGTGCCCGGGCCAAGGACGGGCCCATCAGTGTCCGAAGAGGCTGGGCCACCCCTCTTGGCCTGAAGATTTTGCATCTGAAAAATTGACTTGCCATCTGGGAACAATGGGTAAGCGCAAGGCCAATATTGCTGTTACTGGTCATAAGGAAAAACGGGGGGCTGCACAATTACTATTTACCCACTGACATGACCGCAATAAATCTCGAGATAGAATCTGTGGAAGAGAAACTGGGGGGTACAAGGAAATCCTTATCCTCAATCTCCACTACAGAGCAGTCTGTGGAGAGACCTGATGCAGGTGGGAGCCCAGCGCACCCGATGGGTGGGGAACCCCGGAAAACTAATGGTAATACTCAGGCACCAGTAAACTGTGGTGTACTCACAAGAGACCTAGACATCTCTGTAGTGGCAACAGAGCAACAGCCATCACAAGCGAAAAGTCCCAACTCAGATCTACTTACTTCTCCCCCAAATAAAAATAAAAAGATGGGCCGGTGCCTGGTGGGTGTGGCCAAGCAAAGCAGAAGGAAGTGCCCTGTATCAGATAGCCTTGTGAATTGAAGTGGGGGCTCCGACCCTAAGGGCCATACATCAAAGGTATCGGCAGATGAGTCGGATGTAGCCATCCCCTGGGGGATCTTCATACTTTAGAAGGAGTTCTTGTAAGGCTGCTGACCCCCGTGACACTTGCGCTCAAGAGCATTGACATAACCCTGAAGGAGCTGACTACGTATACCCAATCCATTGTAAATGACCATGTGATGATTAAAGGGGGAGCATCATGTACCCCTGAAAGTATCCCCAAAGAGGCGACCATAAAAACGACCTTGGAAAAAAAGGGGGGCCCAAACTGAAGGGGTAACCCCAGACTCAACATCAATAGACCAGCCTTGATAGCAACTAAGCCCGTCCCTCCTGCAACCTGTGATTGTGTAAACCCCCAGATAATTCAACTTCCCCCGTATGTAATTGTTTTAAAGAACGCCCCTCCTCTGGCCCCTGCTCAATGAGAACCAGACTACCAACCAAAGAACAAGGTAATCCATTGGATGAATACTACCTTTAGGCAAATTAGCCTTGAAGTTCTTGCAGATGGAATAATTGGCATCTACAGGGTGCAGTGGCTGGGCAAATGTCCTAAAGTGGACTAAGGCAACTATATAGTTATTAACTTTTGGGACCCGAAGCTTGTGAGGTTTATCCTGGAGGGGGTCGGCAATCTACGCAGGCTTGCTGAAAGAATTTTTACGGGCCCTCTGGACTACTTCTGTAAACCCTGCGAGGAGCATAGTGTGAAACATGATTGGGGGTTTTCTGTTCCAATCCAGAACAATTATACTGTAGTGGAGGAGGTCAATTGACTTGCCAAGAAGAATGAAACTTGGCCCGGCCAGGATGCCAGTGTTGGCAAAATGGCACTTGAGGCGCCCTTAATCGAAAACTATGACCACACTAATTCCAGTCCTTTGAACAGTAATTTGAACCCTACACAGCAATCTCTGTTAGCTAACACTGGAAATCAGGGGTCGGACTCAGATAAACTTCAGTCATCCCAAGGTGGCTCAGTGGTGGCGTCCACTGTGTTGGACTATATCATTTACTGTCTAATGGCCAAAATAATGTCTGTTCATCTAAGAGGGCTAAGAGAGTTGAGGCTAAATCATGTAGGGGGTTGCGTCACCCGGCACTTCAGTACTTTCCTGGAGTGTCGCAGGGATGTGTATCAAATGGACCGATAGCAGCTGGGTAAAATCAATATTGACTCACCATATTGTATGTCTCCAGGAGACATGTTCCCGGTATGTGACACACGTTAATGACTTTTTGTCAGTGTATTCTCCTGTACTCCATCTCCCTCAGGACATCACATGGGAGGTCTACTTACCCTTATAAGTACTACTCTGACAGTAAGGGTAGTGAAGTCTTGGACAGACTCCTTTTTTCCAAATAATTTGTCTGTCCCTGCTGGGGGCAACTCTGGAAATACTTATTAACTTTTACCGTAATAATTTTAATTACAGCAATACTCAAATTATCGACTTTCTAGCATATGACCTAGTGTTGGTCACCACAACATTAATGGAGAATTATGTATTTATCTGCGGGGGAGACTTCAATCTCAAACTCTGCCCTATTACTGATGATAATGTTTGTGGTATTCCTGATGATGATCATTCTAATCTCCTGCATTTTTCCCATAATCCTTGCGGAGAAAAGCTGAATAGGCTGCTGACTGTGTATGATCTTATGTTTAGCCATGACGTGGTGGCATGTGAAGCTTCAAAGCAGATGACATTTACGGGAAGGGGCAAGGGTTCATTAATTGATTTTATTGTACTATCTAAAACCTGGGCTAAAAAGGTATGTGACTTTCATATTCAAAGTTTTGCCCTAAATGACCATAACCCGTTAATTCTTAGTCTACCCTTGGCCTGAATCAAGCTTCTTTCATTAAAAAAGGTCTATCCTTTTAAGTACTCTACAAATGGGAAGATCTCGCAGAAATGGAGAGATATTGAGCCTTTTGAGTATCTGGTATAGCTAGTGGGTAAATGTGAGACCCAGTTTGAGACCTGACTGAGTGATACATCTGACCCTGAGGCAGTTTTGTGGGCCTTTGCTGAAATTTACCTCCAGGCCCTGGACCACTAGCTGTACAGCAAAGTATAAACTCACAGAAACAAAGTTGTTCGACAAGTTGTGCTCAAGAGCCCATAGAAATGTATTAAATGCCCTGAAAGCTACCCCAAGCGTCCCATCAGACATAAAAAATTGCAGGGCGCTTTATAAAGCAGCTGTCTCGCGCAGGAAAGATGAAATTAGAGAGGAGGCGTGGCAGCAGCTGGTTCGTGCTTCTTCCAGAAATTATGCTATGCAATTCTGGAAGATAGTTAATGATCCCTTTTTTAGGTCTCGCCTGAGCCAGCGCTTAGCGCTGCTCTGGCCGAGACATTTAGTAAGTGGGTTTTTGAAGTGCTACCAGAGAGGCTTTTGCTGGCCTCCAGCTTGCGTTCACGATGGCGTGCACGCGCGCAGCTGCCATCTGGGTGTTCTCTAATGGCTCCTCTGCGCACACTACCCCCTCCCTTCTCAGAGGCGCCATCTGGCTTTCCTCTCGCTCGGACAACCGCTTTAATGCCCCCTCCCCCACCACAGATCACGTCACCATTGCATCTGCATTTGCCTGTGTTTTGTCAGCAGACTAGGAGTTTTTACATTGCTCATTTTCTTTCTTTGCATCAGAGAAGCGCAATGGTGCAAAAGGCAATGTATCTTTTGAATTAAAGGAACAGATCACGTCACCACTGCTTCTGCATTTGCCTGTGTTTTGTCAGCAGACGAGGAGTTTTTACATTGCTCATTTTCTTTCTTTGCATCAGAGAAGCGCAATGGTGCAAAAGGCAATGTATCTTTTGAATTAAAGGAACAGATCACGTCACCACTGCTTCTGCATTTGCCTGTGTTTTGCCAGCAGACGAGGAGTTTTTACATTGCTCATTTTCTTTCTTTGCATCAGAGAAGCGCAATGGTGCAAAAGGCAATGTATCTTTTGAATTAAAGGAAGCCGAAGCAGAGTCTACACATGTTCCTGTTTTACAGACACTGCGCGCACTACCCCCTCCCTTCTCAGAGCGCCATCTGGCTTTCCTCTCGCTCGGACAAGCGCTTTAATGCCCCCTCCCCCACCACACATCACGTCACCACTGCATCTGCATTTGCCTGTGTTTTGTCAGCAGACGAGGAGGCCACCACGGACGCTTACAGCAAAGAGTTAAACAGTCAACAAGCCAATACAATGGGCTAGGTTTGTCTCTGCTTAAATGCATTCATTTTAAAGTCTCGCTAAGTACATAGTCTGTCAAACATCTTCCCCTTCTCGCTCAGCCTTGCACATGCTTGTCGCTGTGCAGAAGGCAGCATAATGCATATCTATCTGTGCCTAGAGTGTAATTATCTACACACCGGGATGTACAGATTAAATTCAAAACTCGTCTAAGCATCACTCTGCACCACCACAGCATCACTCTGCACCACCACAGCATCACTCTGCACCACCACAGCATCACTCTGCACCACCACAGCATCACTCTGCACCACCACAAAATCACTAAGCACCACCACAAAATCACTAAGCACCACCTCAACACCACTAAACACCACCTCAGCATCACCAAGCACCACCACAACACAACTCAACACCACCTCACCATCAATAAGCACCACCACCACAGCATCACTAAGTACCACAACAGCATCACTAAGCAACACCACTCAGCACCACCACAGCATCACTAAGCACAACCTCAACACCACTAAACACCACCTCAGCATCACTAAGCACCACAACATCACTAAAGCACCACCACAGCATCACTCAGCACCACCACAGAATCACTCAGCACCACCACAGAATCACTCAGCACCACCACAGCACCACTAAACACCACCTCAGCATCACCAAGCACCATCACAACACAACTCAACACCACCTCACCATCAATAAGCGTCACCACCACAGCATCACTAAGTACCACAACAGCATCACTAAGCACCACCACAGCACCACTCAGCACCACCACTCCACCACCACAGCATCACTCAGCACCACTAAACACGACCTCAGCATCACTAAGCACCACCACCACAGCACCACTAAGTACCACAACAGCATCACTAAGCACCACCACAACACCACTCAGCACCACCACAGCATCACTAAGCACCACCTCAACACCACTCAACACCACCTCAAGCATTAGCATAGCCAATAGCTCTCGCCTTTGGGGCCTTATAAGTGTTTAACCATGCAACAGTTAATGTTGTTGCACCAAGGATATTATGCTGCATAACTAAATACTTATAAGGTCCCAAAAGCGAGACCTATTGGCTATGCCAATGCTTGTCTCAACCTGCCATAGTGTCGATATTGGGGTAACTATCCGGAACACAAATGGGTGCACATTTCAAAAATATATATGATTCTAATGAGCAAGTATCTATAGAAGGCCGTACTCTGATTGATTTAGGGAGCCGAGTAAGCTCAGACTATTTCATAATCTCCCTCTGGGATGTTATCTATGTGGTAAACAGATCACAAAGCCATAAAGCGCTGGGACCCCCGTTGATCTTTTTAAGGGCAATTTGGCACTGTGGGCCCCGGTCCTGGTGAACGTGCTTAGGAGTGTGATTAAAGACGCTCCACCTAAGTCCTGGTCACGGGCGACAATCGTCCCAATTTTTAAAAAGGGAGATAGGAGCCACTCCTATTGTTATCGCCCCATATCACTATTAGACTCGACAGCAAAGATATTGGGCAGAGTCTTGTTGGATCACTTGGTGCCCAGGGCAACTGAAAAGCAGATTCTTTCATCAGTACAGTATGGCTTTAGACAAGCCTCAGGGACGGTGCATCAGAGCCGGAACCTCCACTTGGTACTTAGTAAGTGACCGCCAGGAAGGTTGCCTCTTCCTGGCGTTCTTGGACTTGAGTGCAGCATTTGACAATGTTTTGAGGGGGAAACTGTGATCCATGTTATTGATAAAAGGGGGAAACCCAAACATTTTTCAGCTCCTGTCCCAAATGCATAATGACGTGGAAGGTAGGATTAGGTTTGGACCACAAGAAGAGTGCACTTCATATATTAAGATTACTAAAAGGGGTCAGGCAAAGTTGCGTGTTGGCCCCTTTTCTCTTCAGCTTTTATATCAATGAGCTAGAAAGAAATCTGATCTCAGGGGATGCAGATCCCCCTGGGATAGGGATTTGTCACCTCCCAGTCCTAATGTACGCAGATGGATTGTGTTTATGGCTCAAACAGGGAGGGGACTCCAAAAATTATTGAACAGTTTTGTGGGATTTATGTCTGATTTAGGGTTGTCAACAAATAAATCAAAATCATATGCTATGATATGTGGGTGACCGCGCAGTAGAATATCCCCATTTTATATTGGTGATACTGCTCTTAAAACCGTTTCCAACTTCATATATCTAGGGATCCCATTTGATTCTTGGAGCACGTGGGTACACTTGAAAAGCATAAGGGTTACACAGCTGGAGCAGACTATTGCAGCCCTCTTCAAAACTGGCTCTATGCTACGGTCCATGCCGTTGGATGCTGCACTCAACATTTATAAAGCCAGACCCATAGCAATAGCTACCTATGGTGCCGGTGCATGGTGGTGCACAGACTACACAGCATTAATAATAGTGAAAATAAATGTCACTCCCCTGCAGTATCCACTCGTCAATAATGCAGAAGGAAGTAGTATTGCAGTATAATTGGGATATTATAAAAATGGGACCTATCCTACTCTGGCTTTCACTTTGGTCAAGACACGAGGCAGCACTGACACAGTCAATAATCAGTGATTGTTTAAAACTCTCAAAGATCAGGTGGTTGACCTGTGTAAAGAATGAACTGCACACAATTGGCAGGACAGAGCTCTTCAGCAACCCGATGTTGATCAACAGCCAGACCAGATTATTGGTAAGAAATGACCAACTGAGAAGAGGTGGGAGGGTGAACGGAAGAAGGGTAGGGTGAGGACTCCTACCATTGTGTACTACACCTGGCGTTGTTTGCTGAGGGTGCCTCTGCATCAGAGATATCTTTTGGTGAGGTTTAGACTAGGCCTGGCCCATTTCCTGGTGTCTTATCCCGCCAAAGTTTCTCTGAGAAGGATTTGGATTTATGCCCAAGCAATGCGGTTACACCCCAATCCCAACTGCATATGTTCTTTTTTTGCGAGCTACATAAAACAGAGAAAATTACTTTTAAAGCCACTTTTGAAAATTGTAAAAGTTAGAAAGCTTAAAGAGGCTTTAGATCATCTACAATTGCTCCAGACGGATCAAGTTTGTATAACGGTATATAATTTTCTTGTCCACGTTATAAAAAACAGGAAACTAGTGGGAAAATAATGATGAGTTTTATCAGGATTTCTGGTTAAACTCTTTATTGAATGAAATGTTTTTATTAATAGGTTTGTTTTAAATTTGCACTGAAGCACTTTATTCGGATCTGTATGTCAAGATGATTTATTGTACATATTCCTGTGCAATAATTAGAAGTTTTAAATATTTTATTGTGTGCTTTTATGGCTGTTTTAAACTGAATAAAGTATTGAACCAGTGACCGATTATTGCCTTCAGCCCGCTTCTACTCTGCATCCTGTGGGTAAACTACCCAAGTGGCTGCCAAACCCCCCTTTGACAACTTCCTCCTAATTAGTCCTGCTACCTACCCCCACCTGCTTCCCTGAGACCCTGACTAAGTGTGACTTCGGCTACGTGTGGCCTAGTATCGGGGGGTGAAGTGCTGGTTATCTTACATCTGTAGCTGTGGGCGTAGGACAGTTGAGGTGAGCTGGAGGGTAGAGGGAGGTTTGGACCACGGGATCTGTAGTGTGCTATCAATTGACCTGCTGGGTGTCAGTTGCACCGCATTATGGTGCCGAGTGCACGTGCTTGCGAGCGCGTTCCGTACGGACCTGCCTGATATCCGTTGCACCGCTTACCGGTGCGGAGTGAGTGTATGAGTGGGAGTGACAGTCTGCGGACTGCCTGTGATTCAGACACTCGCCGGCGGTGTTGCTATACACACTGACTTCCTGCCAGAAGAACACTGCATTTGACATTGGTTTTACCTGTGCGGCCTTAGCCCGCAGTGTTATAATTCTTTGTATGTACATATTTCTGATATTGTTTTGACCCGAGGTGCACCTTATAACTGGGGGTTAGAATAGGATCTGTCCCAAGTGCTGCATATTATTGATGTAATTTCAACACCTCACGATTGGGCCTAGTACTGCTAGCAATATTTCCAAGTGTGATTTATGCTCTGAAATACATGATGTTCATGTTGTGTTGATTATTGTGTGTGTTCAACACAAACGCTATTTAGATACATCACGTGCAAATTCTTTTTGTGATGCTCAGTGTATTTATCGTGAGTGCTGTGCCAATGCTTTACACATTGCCTCTGTGAGAAGCCTGACAGTTCAGTACCAAGCTACCCAAAGGCGCGACCAGGTTATAAAGTCTGTGTAATCACCCGCTGCTGATGTGAGTGGTAGGTTCTGCCTGGCTGGGGTATTGCCTCAGCCAACTAGAAAGTGCCAGTACCAACACTGCCCAAAGGGCTCCCGAAACCCCTCACTACTAAGTGCAGACTTACCACCAACATGAAGAAAGCTTGACTCCTATCTTATCAATTTGTCCTATGCTGCTAACTGAAAGCAAGGGTCTGCAGCGGAAATTTTTTAACCAGCATGTAAGTAGATCATTCCGACATGTGCTGCATTTCTCTTTGAAGGGCGAAACCCCCCAAGTGAGCGGAGCCTTTGTAAAATGTATTATAAAAGCGGACAGGTTATTGGCAGCAAAAGGGTCGATGACTGTTTCGCAGTCAACGCTATAAACAATTTGAGCTACCAATATGGGTCTGTAATATTGCATTTACTTTATGTTTCCTTAGGTGTGGTTCACACCAATATTTCCATCTCCAAGTCATAAAGGGAATAAGAAAGCATGGACGTGGTGATACTACCTGTACTGGAGTACAACTTTTACTGTTTGTGCACTTTTTAGCGAAATTTGCACTAACGCCTTTGCACTTTAACTTAGAAGCATGGACGAAAAAATATAAGTGGCTGTGAGAAACCCCAAACAAGACTACGCTTGGCTTGCACGGTGCACCAATTTCCCTGTTTTCGCATGGGAAAACCCAGGAGCTATAAAATCTGGCATCGGAGGGGAATGTGGAAGATTAGTCTGTGCACTCTCTTTTAACTTCTCGCTGCTTGTTAAGCTGAACGAGTGGTCTGTAAATGTTCCTGGAACAGTGTCAGCTGCCACAATAAAGAGGTGGTGGGCGGGTGGAAGGGACGTGGGGGAGTGCGGGAGGGGGAGCGCGTGCAGGGGGGTTTAATAATTAAAAACATTAAAATATAAACACATACCTGGAGCTGCCGCGCGCCTCGTCCTTCCTGGTTCTAGCAAGCACTGGGGCCGCATCATGGACTCCCTGCAATCCCCGCGTTGCTTTCATTATATGAGAGCAGCGCGGCGATTGGCCTGAGCAGGCTGGAAAAACGCTCCACTCAGACATGGGAGTCTATGGGGGTTTCTCCAGCCTGGTTGTTCAATGCAGCCGGGCTGGAGAAACCTACGTACGCATGTGTGTTTTGGTCGGCCTGAGACGCCCAGCCAAACACATATGCGCACATGGGGAGTGCGCATAGTACTCCTCCTCCTCCTCATGACCCGCCCCTCCCTGCGCAAGCTGGCTCAGAGTTGGCAAATGAAAAATAAAATGATGACAACGTTTTATTTTTCATTTGCTGGTCCTGAGCCAGGCAGTGAGGCGACACTCCTCCGCCATTGCGGAGGAGCCGCCGCTGTCCTGGAATATGCATTTATTAGTTTACGATATTTATTTTTAATTTTAAACTATTTTAACATTTCAATTTTTTGTAATGTGTTGTAGGAAATGTTATGGTTTTAATTAACCGAAATAAATATACTTTGACCGTTCCTTTTACTAGCCCTCCTTGAAAGTTCATACACCTAACAGTGCACACATGCATACTGCATCCAGTTATGTGGAATGGGAGTCAATAGGTAATGAGGTACGGGTCTCTGCACTCACTATGCAGGTGCCAAATACTCAGCCCAGGCTGCAACTCAGCTGAGCTGATATTAAAATGAATGAGTCCCCCAGTCAGTGCCTGCGGTGTTACCAGGCTGTGTCACTGTGGCTTTGCCTCCTTGGCGCCCAAGAGGTTTTTAAACAGTTTTTGTGTTTATTTATTTACATTTTTCTATAGCACCACCCTATCTGGGGTCAGTGTGCTTTACAGTGTACCAAAAACAAGTGAGACAAAGCTTCCGGTTACTTGGTAGTGACAGAAACTGACTACTACTAATAGATCCATGGAGAACCATCAGAATGAGCGATAGGAGGAAAGCTACCAAACATTGGGATGGATAGAGAGAGTAAGGTAGAAGGAAGGAAAGGAGGGGACAGGTAGAGAGGATGGGTTTAGAGAGCAGGGATGAAAGGTAAGTAGAAGGGACAAGCTGGACAAGGTGGAGAGGGGTAGAAGTAGAGGATTCTGCAGGAGGGCGAATGAAAGGAAGGGGGGGGGGCTATGAGGAAAAGGTTAAGTAGAAGTAATATGGAAAGAGGGGCGGTGGATTAGGGAAACGGGGCCAGGAATGGAAGGCTAAGAGGACAAGAAGGAAAACAGAAAAAGAGAGCGAGAAGAGCAACCAGGTGCAGGAATGGAGTTGATTGCAGGAATTAATTTTGTTGTGGGAAATACGTTGATAACAGGAATTCATTCAGATAGCAGTTAAGGAGGAAGATGTTTAGTTGTTTTTTGCGGAAAGGTATTAGGCCTTCATGGCATTGCATTTCAGCAGGAAGATAGTTCCAGGAGCTTGGAGCTCCTATGGAAAAGGAATGTGACCGCGCAAATTAGGTATTCACAGTTTTGGATCCAAGTGTCCGGATATCCCTGCTCCTTAAATGTTTGTTTCCGCAATAGATTTTTATGACTGAACAAGTAATTTGGATGAAGAGTGTGAGTCGCTTTGAATGTTATGCACGCTAATTTGAACTTAATTCTGGTCTTGCTAGGGAGCCATTGTAAGTTCTTAGTACCCCTGGTACCTGGGTGATGTGGTCATATTTACTGGTGCTAGAGACCAAGCAAGCATCTGAATAGAGAACGACTTGATAGGAGAAAAGGACTTCGGAGCTCTGACGAGAGTGGCTTTCCCACGATCAATTTGTAAGAGAACCAGGGATTGCACCACAAGACAGAAGTCTTGTCCTGATGGGAAAGGTTCCACCAAGTTTATTTTCTGGGAGAGAAGAGAGATTCTGGAAGAATTTTCTGTGCGATAAATATATCAGCCATTGATAGGGAGTGGTCGATCCAGATGCCGGAGATTTTATTTCAGATTAAAGGACTGGGTTGAAAACATTAGACTGCAGGCCCTTTGGCCCTTCTTCCTTGAATGTGGAACAGTGCTGATTATACAAGAGGATGAACTTGATTTTATCCAAATAGAGTCTGAGGAAGCAGGCAGCCATCCAATCTTGCAGTTTTTCAAAGCAGATATTCTGGATGTAAATGTCTTGGAAAGAGTTATTTCTCACATTTCTCTCCGGATGCAAATTTCATAGATAGTGATAGAAACTCTACAACTCCTTCATATAAAAAAAAAGTATTTGGGCACAATATGCAAAATGTCTCAAATCTTCAGGAATCTAAGACCTATGCAGTGAACTAAAAAAATCTTTTTTTTTTCCTGCAGAAAAATAGGTAATGCAATCTTGGGCTGTCTCTGCCTTTCACTTGCCCACCATGCAACTGCTGTGGCAATGCCCAGTGGCCTGTGCGAGAAAACTATGAACATGCGGAGGAACCTGCATCTCTGCTCTTCATGTTGACACACTTTGTTCAAGCCGGATCAGGAGAGGACAGCTGTGCTTTAGGATGAAGTGCCTATGAGGGAGGTGAACACCACGAGCGATGAATAATAACATTTCTGTACCTCGGTTTTTGGTAAGGGGCTCCTTTTAGGAGATTTAGCTGCTGTTGTACAGGACTGAGGGGTAACTAAGATTTTATTAAAGCTAAAAACGTTATGAACCCCTTAAGATAAAAAATAAATGGGCAGGGATGTAGTGGTAGATTTAAAAATAACTGAATCTCAATGTAGAAGGGAGCAGAGCAAGTCCAAGCATGAATGCTATGCCTGCTAAGACATTACCTTTGTTGTATGAATGCATTAATGAACCACATGTCACGCTATTAAAAATCTACCCTCTGGCTTGGGTGTCGAGATAGTCTGTGGCACAATGAGCAAATCTCCTGGTACTTGAATTCTTTTCTCGGTTAACTCCCTCTGAAAGGAAAGACCTCCCTTTTCAAGTAGCACCTCAAAGACCCTGACTGCCCATGCTTACTGTGCGGATGGCAGTTCGCCTCCAGACTAGGTCACCTATCTTCTGTGGCAGGCTGTACCAGGGCTGCACTCCACAGAATCTTACAACTGTGAACTGTTTTCTGCAGGACCTGAGGCTTCCAGAGGATATTGTCATTTACCAATGGTGTTTAAGGCTTTACAAATAGGTACTCCTGACTATCCAATGGCACGTTGGGTGGGCAGTCAAGGCTTACGTGAGAAGTTTGTAATAGGTTTGGAACGTGAATACAGCAAACACAGTAATCACACACAAATATTTACGTTGAGTCAGAGCTTGCTATAAAAAGAATGTTTTTTATTTGCAGTAGGAAAAGGCGGGGCTGTTACAATGGTGAACAACAAAGAAAGTCTAAAGGTCTTAGAACTTTCTGGAGCTGAGAGATGATTTGAAATAGTGTAATAGTGATTATAATGGAAGGCCCTATAACTGATGTTAAGGCCTGGTGGCTTAGTGGACTAATGCGTCCACTGTAGGGCCTGTGTTCAACCTAATGGTCACAGGTTCAAATCATGGTGGGTCAACTCAGCCTTTCAGCCTTCTGAGGTCGATAAATGAGTACCATTGAGTTGGTTAGCAATAAACATTTGTTATTCAGCCCCAAGATACCCTTGGTTGAACGTGCGCTTTACAAATTCACAGGTTATGTAACATTGGAGTTCACTGGCAAGGTTATCTTACAAAGATGGATCACAAGGAACTGGCAATTTTCAGACAACATGAGGCTTCATCAGACTATGATTCTAGGTCCACGCACCAATACAGTCTTCATGTCAGACGGAGGTATAATGTGTCGAGAGCAGTGTTAGAAGTGGGCGGGATCGGAAGGGCACGGCGTGCCCCTACTTTTAAAAATTATTCCAGTCCGTTCCCCTACTTCTTTGTTTTAAAAAAGCGTACCGGGACTGCAGAAAAAGCCCTACTTTAAAATTACAACTTTATCTTTCAGCCTGTGTGGTGCACATCGAGGAAGGCCTCTGCAGTGCCCCCGACCTCCTCCCCTTCCCCCTGTGTCTAGGGGCCTGCAAAGCAACACTGAAAGGGCCATCAGTCTTAGGATAGCGCAAAAACGGCTACCTCTTTTGGCCCTGCTGCTGCTGTGAGCCCGTGATTCACACCTCATTTAGCGAGGAGGCTACTTGCCTGCACCCACTGTGACCAATACAATGGTCACATCAGGATACTTTGGTGTCCCCTGCCCTTTATTTTCAGGCTCACGCAGACTGACGGACGCCACCATGGGATATGTCTCCTCTCTTCTTGGATTGTCTTGCATTTTCCTCGTCTGGAATACCGTAAAACAAAAGGGAACATTTAGCATGAGGAAGTCCTGCTCTGCCTCTAGTACAGCGGGACGTTCTGTGAAAGAATGCCAAAACTAATCTTTGTGCATTCTTCTCTTGTCCCGAGCATCCCTTTTTCTGTCTATAATACGGAGGTTAAACGTCAGCAGAAATGGCGTAACACTGCTGCTGGCTTTATCGACTTTCATTAGAATTCTTGCGAATTTTTCACATGCTTTAATGATGTCAGAGAAATCAATCCAACTGGCTTCAGTTCCATTACATTCTAAGAGGCAGTCATTATTATGTTGAAAGGTATGTGCCAGTTACTGCTATCGCTGAAATATAAACTCAGAAAGCATGACAGTAAAATATGGCCTCTTTTAAACTTGGCCTGTCATCCAAGACAGAGGAGCATGAAAGCACTATCAGAAAACATTCTGCTAGTCAGTCATGTGTTTCTCTCAGCTCCCGAGTAATGCTGCAGCGTTTTCAGTTGATGAATGTCTTATTCCTATTCAAACATGACACCATAAAAAGTAGATAAAGTGAGAAAGCCGGTAGCGAGAGCCCAAAAGATATATTATCACTTATTGGTAGTCCGGTAAGGAGAGATTAGTAGTTTCTCGGATCCACTTTAAAGTGAAGGCTCAATAAAGAACTGCGACCAGTTTTCTTTTTCTGAGTGTTATGCCAATGGAACAGTAAAATGTATAAACTATTTAACTGTGTAGGTTTTGCACAATACCCTTTCTCACCGTGGCTGGTGATGCTTGAGAGTAGTGCAGCGTAATGCTAGAGCTGAACTAGAGCGTACAAAGCGAGTAAGCGTGCCTTTTTTAGGAGGATTTGCAGTCTGGGTGTTGCTACTCCTAAGAAAATTTTGAAAAAAAACTATAGGGTCAAATACTGCATTTAATTTTTAACACCCCATTTTTACACAAATTCTCTCAAAAGCCATTATTGTGCCAAGCCAACATAGCCTGATGCTCCCCAGGAGTTGACCACATTTTTTTTCAAGATGCACAATATGTTCCTCCCATAAGTAAATATTTACCTCCACTTTGCCAAAGCCAGTGTTTTGTCATGCTTGCTCACATGTTCTCACTCAGGCTCACTACCCCCATTATTCATTCTCATTCATTTCCCTTTTACTTAAAATTGCTCACTTGCACTCACTCTTAAACATTCGGTTTCGCATTCTCACTCTCACTCAGTCTCACTTTCTCCTACTCTGATTACCTCATTCTAACTTACAGTTTCACTTACTCTACGTGACTCATTCTCACTCACTTTCATCCACATACACTCTTTCACTCATGCTCAGTTACATTCAGGCACTTAATCATTTACTTACTCGCACTCATTCTTCTTTGCAGGACACTTGAATACATATGTACTATACTATGCTTGAGCAGCTAGCTGACTGACATGAATATAAAGGAGCCCTTGTGGGTTTCCGTGAGTCAGATCAGATTCTCTTGAAGAGTCCCTTTCTCTTCTGAGCCCTGCTTAACACATGTGTACAGGAGGAGCCCTGTATTCATGTCCTCAATGTTTGAGCCAAAAAATACTCATTGATTTCTGAACAATGAGAGTAAAAGCGTTAAGGTAACATGTAGTTCCTGCTTCTATTTCGCATGCTTTACATAATCCTGCATTCCCTATGAGTGTTTTCTTTTTCCAGAATGTTGTTACTTTTTTTCAGGCAGTGCATAATTTGAATTGAGTCACATCCAGGTGTTTATAATGAGGCAGAATTGGGTTGTAGCTGCGCTGCAGGCAGTGCGAGTTTCACTCAGTGGGGCAGAAGGGTGTTCGGAGGGGATAGGATGTGGCACTATGGCCAGAGCTACCGAATTTGGAACTGGGGAACCTGGTTCAGGCTCCATGACTTGTCCATAAGACCACTCTCCTGAGGGAGCGCATTCCCCTACTAGACCTTAGAAGGCCCTACTAGACCTTAGAAGCCCTGGTCTCTTAGCACCAACAGGTGAACCCTACCGGTGGCCATTGTTGGTTAACCTTGAAGCCCTGTCCTCCACAATCCATACTGAAGTTCACCTCCAGTCTTGCGGGCAGGCCTACAAAGCAGCACACCCTAGAGCAACAGTGACTTTGTCACTGAGGTCACAGGACCCTTGAGGCCAGTCCACCTCACCCATTGGTGCCTCCATTGGCCTTGTTCCAGTAGTACTAATGCAACTCACCAGGGATTGGCAATGCAGGATTTGCATGCACACCAGACTAAGGGGCATGTTTACAAGGGCCTTGTGTCATGCTTGCACCTTGCAACGTGGTACATGCACAACGCAAAGCTCCAAGTCATATTTTAAAAGCCACGTAAAGCCACTTTGCATGTCTTTGAATGGCTTCATAGATATGGAGTAATGCAACGCAGCACAAACTGCTGCATTGTCTTACTTTGTGCAAGGGAGGTGTTGCGGTAGGTGTTGCACGGGACACTGGTTTTGTAACTGGGGACTGGTTTTGCAGCAATGCTTCAAAATTGCCCCCCAGTAACAAAACCAGCAGAACTGTGCAGCATAATGACTCACTCTTAAAAACGCATAAATCACTGCAGAGTTCCTTGTAAACCCAGTAGTTTTCCTGCAACAATAAAATTCTCCCACGCAACTCCCACGGTTTTTGACGCATTCACAGATTTACAAGGACTTGTAATCCTGGGAATGCGTCAAAATCTTGCGCCTCCCTAGGGGAGGCATAACTAGTAGAAATATCTTTATTTCTCCTTGTTTTTTCCTCTTTCAAAGTGAGCTTTATTCTGCAGCACACATAGAAAGAGGGAAAAGCCTCTCAAGATTGTTTTTGTACAGGAAGGTGCCCCTTCCTGCACAAAGACAATCCTGCATCTAACGGAGGCACCCTTGCACCATGGGGCAAGTGTGCCTGCGTTGGTGCTAGGCTGCTGAAATGGCGCCAGCGCAGGGGAAAAGACAGGAATGCACCATATTGGATAAATACCGTGCATTCTTGCCCTTTCCCTGTGATACAGGGCAGTGCAGCAAAGCAACTTGCTGCGCTGCCCTGCGCCACCATTCCCATAATTATGCCCCTAAGCTCACAAACTTCATTGTCTCTCTGCTTCATACACAAGCACTTTTAGCATGTGCTGCCTGCTTTGGGGCCACTGCAATTATGCAGCAATGGAGGACAAAATTATGTTGCAGTGTTGACTAAATTATGCAGCAAAAAAGACTGCAGTGTTATGTAGTAAATTTTCTGATACTTTATTATTTTGACATTTTTACACATACTAACAGTCTCTGCAAAGCTTTTGCCTCATTAATGCCAGTGTAACATGCAAATGCAGCGGTGAGAAAGGTGACCAGTCAACCTTTCACACGGCCTTCCACTTCACAGCAACATAAGTCACGTTGTTTAGTAACTTTTGATCCGTTGGAGCTACAAACAATTTTTTTTGTTAAAACTATCAGATTATGCGGCAGATGTATCATGTGGAAAATACAGCAGAGCTATAATTATGTGGAAAACATCTGCAAACTAGGATATTTTACCATTCATGTTTGAACTTATCTCATGCAGTCTCTGTTGGGTGGTATTTCTGGACACCTATTGTGCTCGCGGTGAGGCAAAGGATGAATGTGTCTAATAGTGACTGAAGAGGATAGTAGTTTGAAGGGGAGAAAATAACTGATTGAGATAATCAGAGGACCACTACCTATTTCTGACCCTTCCAATGTTTGAGTCTCATAATTTCAGAATTGATACATTTGTATCTTATACGGTGAGGAGAATTACAAAACCTTTGTAGCAGGTTGCATGTATTTGATACTAGGCAGTACATCCTTGGTTTCAGAGAGTACAAACAAAATAAAAATTGCATCCCTGAAAGCCTGAAACCATTAGTGCACATTATAGACACCTTTTGTACCTCCACTGCTGAATGTGAACAGGGCTTTAGTGTAATGAATGATGTGCTCACACCACTGCGGAACAGAGTATCAATCAATCGTCTGTCTTCTATAATCTTCATAAAAATCATAGAATTTAAACCTGAATTTTATGTTCAGAAATGGTTAGAAAAAGGGAGGAGAAGTGCCGATGAAAGAAACTGCATGGCTCGGAGACAAATGGCTTATGATTCCACTTATAAGTGTATTTGGAACATTTTGTGATTGGAAACATGTCCCACATTGTAAATGTATTAAATGTAAACAACTTATATATTAAACCTCAAATAAACATGTTTATCGATTGTTTGAATTAAATAACGTTATAAGCTGTAACTGGTCAGTGAAATGCCAAACGTACTAAAAATTGGTATGTTTTGCTATTTCTAGCCACACCTCTGACTCCGCCCACTGATCCAATCCTCTGTTTATTCCCGCCCCCTGATTCTCCGCCCACAGTTCCCCTACTTTTTTTCCCCCACTTCGACCACTGGTCCAGAGGGCCATGATTCACCTGGCTTTGGAGTGCAGGTGTGCAGACTCACAGGTGGAGCTGAAACTGTGGCGCTAATGCCAAAACTCTTGCCAGCAAAAAGTGTAAAGTAGCCTAAAACCACTGAAGGAGGCAAGATTCTCACATCAATAAGCATCCTTTATACTGGAGCCTCCTAGCACTGCAGTGGTTAATTGGGTGGCGAAGGAGGATCAATGGTGACAATACTGGTGCCAGTTCTAGTCCATGGTGCTGGGAAATAGCACAGAACCCTACATCTGCATTTCAATTTAGGAATATGCCTAATGAGGAAACCTTTCGTAAACTGTTAATAACCCACTTGTTTAGCTTGTAACAATAGTGTCAGTAGCTGCCAGCAACATAAAAATATGGTAGGGCGCGATGCCCAAAAACTCACCATATGTATGTTGCTGGCCACAGGCTCCAGTCGCCCTCTCTCGTTTCGGGGCTCTCCTCGAACTCGGGCAGAAAGGGAGGGACTTCCTCCCTTGTGCCACGCGAATCCAACCAATCCTGGAGCTTATTGGTTGGAGCATGCTAACCCAGCACTCATTTTGAGGCTAGGCCTTGGCTGGTTTTTCAGCCCTGGGATTGCAGGCTTTGAAGTGCGCATGACAGATTGGTCGACTGTAGACAGCCGGCCAATCTTTCATGTGCACTGGCAGAGGGCTGACGTAAGTGCAATTGCACTTATCAGCCCCGCCCCCTGTCCTCGCGCTGAAGCAGCGCGAGCCTGCCACACATAAAAAATTGTATTTATTACCATTTTATGCATGTGTGCCTGCTGCGCTGGCAGCAGGCGGAGCGACGCTCCTCCGCCATAACGGAGGAGCCGCAGCTGTTTGTATCTGATTAAGGCGCTGGGACACTCTCTTTGCAGCCGTGCGCTCTATAAGCTCAGACATGCATTTATTTATTCATTCATCTGCCAACAACTGGTGTTTCGAAAGTCATAGAGGCCTCTAACTTGAAAACATTAAGTTGCATTCTTTCTCTCGCCTTCTCTGTGGTCACTGTAGGGTCCAAACGGAAAAATAATGGGAGAGGACTCCCCCGTTCATTTCCTATATGGTGGAAGACTTCCTGCTGGAACCCTTCCTGCTACAAAAGTGGTATTCAAAACATGGAAAGCCTCAAACACATTGGTTGAGCTGGTAGACGTACAGATCAGACCCATGTATTGTCAGGTACCACTTTTCTGCAAGAGGTCCCTTGAGGGCTTTGAGGAATGGGATCACCCTGGGAAATCTACTTTGGGGGATGTAGCACTGTGTGGTATACTGAAGCCTTTTATAAAACTCAGGTTGAACTTTGGGTTACGAAAAGCTCAGTTTTATAGAACCCTCCAATATCGACATGCGACCATGAGGAGAACGCTGAGTTCAAACCCCTTGAAGCGAAACTGATAATATTTCTTCTCCCCACATTGGAGAAACTCTTCTGCCTATACAAAATCCTATTAATTAATTCACCTGACACCAGAGTGGAGAAGTGGTGAATAATATCATTTCTGTTCCTCGATTTTTGGAGATCCTTCTAGGAGCTCAGGCTGTTGTTGTGCAGGAGTGAGGGGCAACTAAGATTTTATTGAAGCTAAAAACTATATGAACCCCTTAAGATAAAACAAATGGGCAGGAATGTAGTAGTAGATTCAACAAACTTGGTGAAACTGGGAGGCTGATATTGGTCACCTAAATGATGCGCAATGGACATTTGCACTCATACCTCCGCGTGAGGGAGCTATCTTAGACAGTTCAAGTACTTGCATAGAATTTACCAGACCCCGAAAGACTATGCAGTTTCATAGGGACTTTGGGCCAGAATGTTTGCGATGCAGTGGGAAATTCATACCATTTCGGCATTCCCAGCCCTCGGGCACTTCTGGTCAAGATATCCCACTAGTTCTGAACCATTATGAAACACCTAGTGGAATTGATCCCAAGATGGCTGTCGATTATTCTGGAGGATGAGGGCTTTGCGAATGCTGAGAAGACTCTTTTGAGATTGGGACTGATGTTGGGGAAGAGAGACCTTGCACAGAACTGGAGGAAGCCAACACCTCCAAGTGTTTCACTGTGGAAACATAACATGAACAGATGTTATATTCTTGAGATCCCTATATATGAAGCTCGGGGTTGCCCCCCAAAATATAGAAAGATCAGCAGTGGTTGGGTAGAGTATTACACAGATGTGGCTAACAAGGTTTCCTCGTTGAAGACCACACCTGTAGGGGGCGCAACACACACACTTTGGTTGACATTTAAATATCTGTCTGGTGAATGAGAATCCAGATCCTTATGTTCTTTAACAAAAGATGTCCTGTGAAGTGCATGCTTGTGATTTGGGTGTTTTGTTATTGATGTTTACATGTAAAAAAAATTAAAAAAAATATTGTAGCATTTATGTAGTGCTTTATACACCTCCACTGGTTATTATTGCAACCTTCGGCAGTTCCATGTCTCAGCACATGCCTCACCTGAGCCTGCTCAGACCAGCACACTCACCTGTCTCTAACATGCATCCAGCAAACTCACATGAAACGCCCTCGCCAAGCCTTGCCCGCCAAGCGATGTGCCCCATGGCAGATGCAGTCAGGGGCCTTTACCTTTGCTATCTCAGTTTTACATATGTCTTGCACAGAGCTCTTGCGTTCCTGGTTTCATCCAGTCTAGGGTTTTATAATGGTTTAAAAAAAGACTACTAATCCCAGCATGCTATGAAAAACTGAACTGGATGAGCTAGTTACACAGGGAACT
The DNA here is from genome assembly GCA_963921515.1 of Calotriton arnoldi. Taxonomy (NCBI): domain Eukaryota; kingdom Metazoa; phylum Chordata; class Amphibia; order Caudata; family Salamandridae; genus Calotriton; species Calotriton arnoldi. Next base: position 848,328 of record CAWUFW010000641.1, on the reverse strand, counting down.
GGGTAAACTGCTCCGCTCTGTTTGCAAGCTCTTGTCTCTGCGGAGGAACGTGAGGGTCTACAGTAGTGTGTGTATGTATACATAGGTATGTTCAATGATTTGGGAGCACACAGTTCCCTAATGCTGTCCCTTGACCAAGTTTCCCAGTCATGCTTGACTAGCTGCTCTATTTCATGTTTTTCTTTGCAATCTGGTACTTGTAATCCTGGTTTATAATCGTATGACCAAGATAATTCCCAGCATGTGAAGAAAACACTTGAACTGGGGCAACCTGTCGCGCATGGACCTGTCAGGCCCTTTCCCCTTCCCTTGGATTGAAATGGGTGCAGATAGTTCTGCCCTACTTCTCACAATTTCTCTGCACCATTTCTATCAATAAGGGGGTGTCCCAGGGCTCTTCTTTGAGCCCGACCTTAACATCTATGTGCCCCCCCGTGGCCCAGCTGGTGAAGTCTTGTGGCTTTCATGCAATTTCCTATGCTGATGACACACAGTCGATCATTTCAATGGGACAGGATATCGACTGTCTGAAGAAAATCGTGGCCTGGATGACTACCAATTGTGTCCAGCTGAATGGTGAAAAAACTGAGATCTTATTGTTCGGAAAAGCTCAGTACCTCTGGACTCCCAAATGATGGCCGGCGGAACTGGGGGCAGCACCTTTGCCATGTCACACCGCCAAAAGTCTGGGCATCAAAATGGACCAGGAACTTTCTATGAAGAACCATACTTGCGGCACCTGTTTAGCGACTATGAGACTTCTGAGGAAGGTCTTTCCTTGGCTACCATCCTCTGCCAGGAAAACACTGGTCCAGACTCTGGTCTACAGTAACGCGCTGTTCATGGCAGTCAACGACACCTTACTGTCTAAACTCCAGGTGGTACAAAACACAGCTGCCCGCCAGGTGTGTAATCTCTCGTCAGGTTCCGCCTCTGCTCCTATTCTGAGAGATCTCGATTGGCGCCCTGTCCGACAGCACATCCTGTTCAAGATCTGTTATCTCACCCATAAGTCCTTAATGGGCAATACCCCTCTCTACCTAAAGGATAAACTGCATCGCTATCTGCCTTCCTGTGGAAGAGGTGTGGCGCAGCGGCCAGGGTGCCTGACTCCGGACCACGGGGTTCACGGTTCGATCCCCGGGGCCGGCAGCAGGTTAGCCCAGCACCATGTGACTCTGGGCAATAGCTCGCTTAATCTTCCCGAGGGCCCCCAGCGCCGGGACACCTCTCCGGAGGTAGCTGTGCGCTTTACAAATGCTGGTATTTCATATTTATTTCCTGCACCTTGAGATCTTGCGACAAGGAGTTTCTGAGTGTCCCCCATGTTCGCAACGTGAGATATGGTGTAAAGCTTTCTCCTTTACGGCCCCCACGGCCTGGAATCAACTGCCTCTCCATCTTTTCCGTTGTGCAAGCTTCACTAGATTCAGGAAAATGCTGAAAACAAAACATGCCCGTTTTAGTTGGCTTTCTTGCTTGTACTGGCCGAATGCCGAGATTTACCTTAGGGTATGATTTGTTGCGCTTTATCAAGTGAGATTAACATAACATATCACACTCCTACACAAAAAAATAATTTGGTCCAGGTTCCTGTTAAGTCACAGAGACTGGCAATAATAACTAGGTTCATTAATGTCAAGTTCCAGGTGTCAACGAGCGTTATTATTTCATAAAGTTACGTTCCAAGCAGTAGAGGCTGCTACCGGACCCAGGTGGTGAGGCGGGGGGAGCGGGATGTGAACGAAAAAAGAAAAAAAATACCACTTACCTTGCAATGGCCGGCCGGGTCTCTCCTCCGTCCTCTTATTCCTGGCTCCGGTCGGCAGCAGGAAGCTCCCAGACTCCCCTGAGCCCATCACAACGCTTCAAATGCAGCGTTGTGATTGGTCTGCGCATCGTGGTTCATCGCTCAGACGGGGACTGGGAGGCTTTGCATGTTCCTCACCAGGCTGTGTAATGCAGCCTGATGGGGAACATGCAAAGTGCGCAGGACTGTTTGGCCGGCCCAAGAGGGCCGGCCAAGCAGTCATGCGCACTTAAGGAGTGCAAACCACTCCTCTTCCTGCTATGCCCAGCCCCACCCGCCCCGAAAGCCACTGACTCTAATAGGAAAACTAAAATGATAATGATATGTTATTATCATTTTAGTTTCCCTATTGAGCAGTGAGGCGAAGCTCCTCCGCCTTAGCAGAGCCACCACTGGTTCCAAGTTGTGTGTATGGATATATAGAGTGCAAACCTAGCTGTGCAACAAGAAGCACTATAAGGACCGTGAAAATTGTGCACATTAAGCGGGGAATAGCAAATATATTTAACACACATGTAGGCACAGGGCTATTATGCGATGTGCCTAAAATCACACAACAGTGTGTCTACCGCTGAGGTGAGGATTCGAACCAGAGTTTCCAGGTTTCAAAGTCGCAGTGCTTAATTTGTAAAAGAAAGAGTGCTGGTGTCCAAAGCCCTGCCCAGAATCCTTCGGTGGTGCTGTTAAATGTCGGCGCTTCGGCTATCAAGGCTTCATAGTTCTGAATCACCCTCAGGCCTCTTTAATCAACTCCCTGCCCTCTATTTTACTCGGTCAGGTTCCTGCTTTCTCTTTATGTAATTTGTACTCATAAATGTGACGTTTTTTCCGTCGTTCTTCTCTTCCTCCTTCTTCCCACTTGAGTGTGTTTTTTTCTCTCTCTTGCTCTCAGCAAATGCCCAATGCGGAAAAATAAGTGCCGGTCCACAAAAATGAGTGGGGTGGGATCCACCGGCTCAAATTAATCACTGCAAAGACGGGAGCACGAGAGTCTAGGCTACATCTCTTCCCCACAATGCTCATTATCTTCTCCCCGAGATGAAGACTATTGCCTTTGAAGCGTGCCGCGCCTCTTCCCAGAACTGGGGTACAAACTGGCATGACAGCTAGGGAGTGTGGCCAGTGGCGTGCGGCCAGTTCTTACATCATCACTTCCTGTATCCGGGCCAGGAGGGTGGCTCCTGCATACGGCATACCTCAAGCAACCGACGACGTACGTGGGCTGGCGGGACACGTCAGATAGTGCGTAGGCTTTCCGAAGTCAGAGTGTTTTTGGGTGTGTACCCGTCCTCAAGATGACTTCAATGCAGTGTGACGCATGCTAAGCGGTTTACCCAGAGCACGTCCGACGTAAGTGTAACCATATAATAGGAACTCTTGGCAGTGGCCCGTGACGTTTTAATCGAAACGTTTTGCATTCTGGAATTTGTCGTTTGCGGTTTCCCACTATAAGCATTGATATAAAAGTCAGGACTGGCTGTAGGTATTATAACAGGCATGGGGCCTCTTCGCAGCAATGTTCAGTTCCATCAGACAGGCAGAATAAAGTGACCTAGGACATTGGGGATTAAGTAAAGAAAGTTAACTGAGGAAAGCCAGTTAATCTAGTTCATTAATCTAGTTATTCTAAGACACCTAATGGCAATTATTTTCAGGTAAAAAAAATCCAGGACTGGAAACAATGTCCGTAATGACATGGGGTGAGGTAGTTATCCTTAGAGGTACCACAGCCTTCCCTCTAGCCCAACATTGCAACTGATTCTGTATTTCTTTGCCATGTATTACACAAAGCTATTCATGGTAGCATTCAGTATACAGGATCAGAAGGAAAATATACTACTAACATGCAACAAACCAACACTGATCTTTCCCTCACCTCCTCACTGATAACAAATTGACATCCTTTTCTCCCAGATCTGGCACATTTTTCTCATGCACATCAGATCACTAGTGCACGGTGGTAGTGGTAGCGTACAATAAAACACCTGACTCAGGCTCCAAGTCCTTATAGTACTGCAGAAACGCATTACCTCCTTGTCCGTCTTCCCGTCCCATTCCTTATCAGTGAGCAGCTTGTCTGCTCCCCAGAAACCCTATACCTAGCAGAGTTTTTAGCACTTCCCCCAATATGGCGCCACCTATCAGGTGAAAATATAGGGGAAGTGCGTCACACAACATCCTGTTCGTTTTTTTCTGACTTCGTCAGTTACTCTTTGCCTAGCAGGGTGGTTGGTCGGGTAAGCGTTGTTTCATTCTTTTTTTGTTTTTTGGGCGGCCTGCTGTAGCGGCCGCCTTTTTCACTTTCTGCATTTTTAAATGACACTGTGTGCTCGTTTATGTATCGGCATGTTATTTTCTTTATACTGATACCTTTGGGTTTACTCGGCCCGCTCTAGCGGCCGCTTGTGCCTGTTTTGTTCGCTTCGGCGGCGCGCTTGTGTGTGTGCTATGTTTATGGTGCGCGCTTACTTGGCCTTTTACTGCGCGGCCTGGTCTAGCGGCCGCTTCTCCTTTTCCGGTCCCGTCGCGCCCTGCTTTAGCGGGCGCTGGTCCTCTGGTGGTGGCCTGCGGCGCAGAGCGTCCTCCTGGTTTCCTGCCTCCCTTAGGGGTTTTCTGGCGGCCGGGCTCCTTTTTATGCTTCCGCCCACTTTCCTAATTACGCGAGAGGTCAGGTGCCTCGGGACTTCGTTTTCTTTTTAAATGGGTCCTTTTTCAGTTGGTCCCCGACCTCTGCTGGGTTGTTTTTAGAGCCTGTTCTTGTCTGTTGCTCTGTTCTTGTGCTGCCATGGACCAGGGTGCATCTAGCTCTGCTGCTCCTAGCTTGGATGCCCTGCGCCTCATTATCAATGAGGCTGTTGCTGCTGCTTTCCGGGTTCGGGAGGCGGCTGGCCCTCCTGCCAAAGTGCCTCGTGTGTCTCTGAGTCAGCCTGATCCCTCGGCTGAAGATGTGGGGGCCGAGGAGGATGATTGTGTGCGTGGTTGTTTTGTTCAGGGTGCAGGGCTCTCTGATTTGTTTGACCATGTACGTGGCAATTTGGGTTTCGCTCCTCCTGTGCCGGATGTCCTGGAGGATGACTTTTTTACACAGTATCACCAGCCGGATCCTGAATCCTTGCCCTTACATGGCGCTGTGCGCAAAGTGCTTACCCATGAGTGGAAGGTTGTGGATAAGTCCGTTTTCCCTCGCTTTTTGTGTAAGCGTTATCCGTTGGAGGGGTTTTCTGCTGAATTCCCTCAGTCGGTCAAGGTGGACAATTTAATGGCTGGTCTTTCCACACAGGGCTTGTTTCTGTCAGATGATGCCCTTCCTTCTGACGCTGTTGATAAGCGGGTGGAAGGGGCGGTGAAGCGTTCCTACGCTGCTTCCGGCTTTGCTGTCAGGGCGACGACCTACTCCAACTATATGGTCCAGTCCCTGCTGAAGGATTTCCAGGCCCTGGCTCTTCTGTTGCAGGAGGGGGAGGATGCATCCTCTCTCTTGGCTCTCATGGAGCTGCAGGTGCGCTATTTGTCGGACATTTCTTTTGATGATTTGTGTGCCGCGGCAGCTGCTTCTGGGGCTTCGATTGCTGCTAGACATCATATCTGGATGCGGTCTTGGAAGGCTGAGCCTCTCATAAGTCGGTCCTGCTTAAGTTGCCGTTTGTGGGTTCCAAGGTGTTCAGGCCCCAGCTGGAGGATTTAGTCAAGCAGTCGGCGGAGTTGTAAGCTTGTGGCTCCTGTTCGCCCTCCTTCTCGGGGCGTGGGTTTGGATACCGCCGTGCCTTTGGCTTTCCTTCCCCAAGGGGTGCTCTGCAGCCCTTTCGTGGCAGAGGTCGTGGCCGGGGGGCCCCTGGTGGTGCCAAGTCCCGAGCCCAGGCCGGTGGTTCTGCCTCCGCTCCTTCTCCAAAGCAATGACTATCTGCCTTTTCCGGTTGGGGGTTGCCTTCGCTTTTTTGTGCATCAATGGTTGAGTCTTCCGGATGCCTGGGCAGTGCAGTGGGTATCCGCAGGTTACCGGATCGAGTTTTCCTCTCCTCCCCCTCCGGTCTTCCGGGAGACTCCTCTACCTCGTCATCCTCTGAGGCGGGCGGCTTTGCTGGAGGGCGTGCGGCTTCTATTGGAGAAGGCGGCTATCGTGGAGGTTCCTCCTCTGGAGCGAGGCCAGGGTTGTTATTCCATTCTCTTCCTGGTCTCCAAAAAGAATATGGTCGGACCTGCGCCCTGTTTTGGATCTGAAGAGAGTCAATCTCTACATTCCTCGTCGTACTTTCAAAATGGTGACTTTGCTGTCTAGCCTGCATCTGGTGCTGCCGGGGGGGTTTCCTTGCCTCACTGGACCTGATGGATGCCTATCTGCACGTGCCTATCCATCCTGCGGATCAGCGATTTCTCCCTTTTGCTGTCAACTCCCGGCACTTTCAGTTCCGGGTGCTTCCTTTCGGCCTTTCATCGGCGCCAAGGGTTTTCACGAAGCTCTTGGCCCCTCTGGTGGGTATTCTCCATTCCAGGGGTCTTCATGTTTTTCCCTACCTTGATGATTGGTTGATTGTTTCTCCTTCTTTCTCTCAGGCTCTGTCAGATGTGGACCAGGTCTGTCGTCTTCTGGAGTCCTATGGGTTCCTCGTCAATCACAGGAAGTCCTCCCTGCTGCCCACCCAGACTCTGAAGTTCCTGGGGGCTCTCTTCCATATGGATCTGGGGATGGTGTTCCTTTCCCAGGAATGACAGTTGACTTTGTTCCGACACCTTTCATGGGTTCTGTCCCAGTCCCAGGTGTCTGCCCGGCTCTGGTTGCGGAGTCAGGGGGAGATGGCTTCCACTCTGCATCTCCTCCCTTGGGCCCGTCCGCATTTGTATCCCCTCCTGCATCACGTTCTGGCCCACTGGGATCCTGCCTCTCATGACTACGACGCTCTTATTCCTGTTACACCGGCGATTCGGGCTGCTCTCCAATGGTGGTTGTCCCCTCAGTCTCTTTCCCGGGGTTTCGACCTTCTTCCTCCTCCGGCTGTAGTGGTGTTGTCAACCGATGCCAGTGCCGTGGGTTGGGGTGCAGTCCTGGGTGCTTCGAAGGCTCGGGGTCGGTGGTCCCGGTTCGAGTCTCTCCAGTCATCGAACTGGAAGGAGTTGCGGGCGGTTTGGTTTGCTCTTCTGTGGTTTGCTCCTCTCCTTCTGGGCTCTGCTGTCTCGGTTCAGACCGACAACCAGGTTGTTCGGGCTTATGTGAATCGTCAGGGGGGCATGTGCCGGTCTCTGTTTCTCCTTTCCAGGAGGATCGGTCTGTGGACTGAGCGGAATCCCTGTCTCTGACGGCTGTCTATCTTCCGGGGAAGGAGAATGGGCCTGCGGACTCTCTGAGCAGGGTGTTTCCTTCGTCGGTGACCATGTGTCTGTCCCCTCTTCTGTTCGATCTGATCGTCCTCCGGTTCAGCCTTCCCTGGCTGGATCTGTTTGCCTCAGAGGATTCTGCCCTTCTTCCTCATTTTTGCAGCCTCGTTCCTTTTTGGCTGGCCTGGGCGATCAATGCTTTCTCCGTTCCGTGGTCGCTGGAGTGTTTGCCTTCCCGCCCTTTGCCTTGATCCCCCGGGTCCTCCGGAAGATTTGGTTGGATCGGGCGGAGGTTCTTCTGGTGGTGCCGGAGTGGTCCAGTCAGCCTTGGTTTCCCCTTCTTCTGGCCTTGTCTGTGTGCCCCCTGTGTCCCTCCCCTCTGCGGGCTCCTCTTCTCCGCGTGTCCTCCCTGCGCCGCCTCCGGCTGGGGGTTTGGCACTTGAAAGGTTGAGTTTGTTGGACAAGGGTTGTTCTGTCGAGGTGGCCCAGAGCATCCAATTGTCTAGATGCCCTTCCACCTTGAACTCTTATGGCCGGCATTGGAAGAACTTCTCCACCTGGTGCCTAGGGAAGGGTCTGTCTTCCTCCTCCTGTGCGGCTGTGCGGGCGCTGGACTTCTTGCGGGATGGGTTTGTCCTGGGGCTCGCTGTCTCCACTCTCCGTGGTCAGTGGGCTGCCATTCTTGCTTTTAGGGGTTCTTCTGTGTCTTCTGTCTCCCCTTTGGTGGCTCGCCTTTTGCGGAGTTTTTTGATTCAGAGTCCTGTCTCTCACTCTCCTGTCCCAGCCTGGGATCTCCCCCTGGTTCTGCAGGCCTTGACTGGGCCCCCTTTTGAGCCTTTGTTCTCTGTGGACCTTAAGTTCCTTACGGCTAAGGTTCTTTTTTGGTGGCCATTTCTTCTGAGCGGCGGGTTGGTGAGCTTGGTGCTTTGATGGCTTCCCCCCCTTTTTTGCGTTTTTGCTCTGACAAGGTGATTCTTCGTCCTAGTCAGTTTTTTCTGCCCAAGGTTTTGTCTTCTTTCCACTGTCAGGAGGATATTGTCCTCCCTGTCTTTTTTCCGGACCCCTCCTCCCCGGAGGAGGTGGTTCTGCATTCTTTGGATGTGTTGAGGGCTCTCCGCATCTATTTGGATCGGACTAGTACTTTTCGGAGGGTTGATTCCTTGTTTGTTACATCCGGAATCTCTGGGAAGGGGCTTCGTCCTTCCTTGTCCACCTTAACTCATTGGGTGAAGTGTGCTGTTGTTTCAGCTTATGAGTCCGCTCACTGTCCCTCCCTTCTTCGGTCCAGGGTAGGTCCACCTGGGCTGTCTCCTCCTCCTGGGCCATGTTCAAAGGTGCCTCCTTGCGTGACATTTGTAATGCTGCCACGTGGCCCTCTCCCCATACCTTTGTTTCCCATTACCGTCTTCAGTTGGGGATGGCGGCCTCAGCTGCCTTTGGCGCTCACGTTTTGTCTGTTGTACATGGTTTGTGATTTGTACCGCTTTCTTTTTGAGTAAATTGACCTGTTTGCTGCATTTCCTGGTCTTTTTTCTTACAATCACCGTGTGCTTGGGTATGGGCTCACTGATCAGGAATGGGACGGGAAGACTGACGAGGAGGTAATGCCCGGTTACTCACCGGTAATCTTCATTACTCCGAGTCCTGGTCTTCCCGTCCCATTCTTGAGCCCTTCCCTTCCTCCCTGGGTTTTCTTTCTGGTGATTGTTTTTGTTTCTGGGTTTCTTTGGTATTCTCAGGATGTTGTGTGATGCGCTCCCCCCTATATTCTCACCTGATAGGTGTCGCCATATTGGGGGAAGTGCTAAAAACTCTGCTAGGTATAAGGTTTCTGGGGAGCAGACAAGCTGCTCACTGATAAGGAATGGGACAGGAAGACCAGGACTCGGAGTAATGAAGATTACCGGTGAGTAACCGGGCATTGCTGGAGCAGGTTCCTCTTTGTGCTACGCAGTATTCCATCACCCTCAGAAAGAACAAGGAACTACTGGTTTGACCCAGGAAATGCTGATCATCTTTACTGCTTCCTTACACACATCATGTCTTTAGACATTATTTAGTCCTTATTGCTGTACAAGGCTAAAGTAAATACTTGGCATGGCAAGTCCCTTAGTCGCCAAAGTAAATAAACGGGTTTCTTAGGAAAGCAGATGGCAGGATAACCTTGGAACGAACAAAGGCTCTGTGCGGGACATGGTGTACCTTGTCCCTTCTCACCTTGGCCTTAGAGGTTTATATTGCTTTCTTCCCTCCCATACGTTTTTTAATTGTTTGTAAGGTATGAAAATCTATAGCAAAAAGTTAATTAAAAGGATCTGAACAACAGGGTATATGTAACAATGCCAGCAGCGATTTAAGCACTAAGCGTTAGCAGGACAACTTTCAATTGTTCAGTTGCCTCTAATGCAGCTGGAGCAGGGTATGTACTACATTAAGATCACTGTATGCACCGGCCTTATGGTACTAGAATGAGGGTTGGCAGCTTTTCCAGAACAATATGCTATTCTGGAAGGCGCACGAGCTGATGGCTCAGTAACAATTTGTGTAAAATCCTCAGAATTTTATGAATAAAATGGCAGTTATCCATTTATTTGCGTTGCTAATCATTTAAAAGTAATTTCAACAGCTCTGAAATACTCAAATGATTTCTTCATGTGTTTGATGTTTTAAATTTATATTAGAAAGGGGAAGCATACCAGAATTCGCTGACTTTGACAATTCTTTTACTTGCCTTTACATAACAAGCATTGGCAGAGCCAATAAGCCGCCCCTTTGTAATGCGAATGCCAAGCTATTTTAACAATTATTGTTTCTATAGCATTCTTAAAATTAAAATAAAACATTTAAAAATAGCGGAGGAAAGGCAAACTTTTTAAGAGTATCTCAAACGTGTACAGTGAATTCAATATTTATAAACCCCCTGGTTTTCTTCAAATACTTTTCAAACAGGAAATTGCACAGCATTTAAAAAGCCTATTGCACATGATCTAGAACATGGGTACTCACAAACTTTCTCTCGGGGGCCAAATTTACAGTGTGGTTTGTGGCCGAGGGCCGCACCGGTGGGGGCGGGGTCAGTGGGGGGGGGGGGGGGGCTAGAGCAACAAAAAAAAACTGTGACCATGAGGTTGAACACAGGCCCCTGCAGCGGACGCCTTCGTCCACTGAGCCACCAGACCCGGCATACACACACCTCTCTCTCTCTCTCTCTCTCTCTGTCTCCCTCTCTCCCTCCCTCTCTCTCTCTCTGTCTCCCTCTCTCTCTCTCTCTCTCTCTCTCTCTCTCTCTCTCTCTCTCCCTCTCCCTCTCTCTCTGTCTCCCTCCCTCTCTCTCTCTGTCTCCCTCCCTCTCTCTCTGTCTCCCTCCCTCGCTCTGTCTCCCTCCCTCTCCCTCCGTCTGTCTCCCTCCTCCCTCTGTCTGTCGCCCTCCTCCCTCTGTCTGTCGCCCCCCTCCCTCTGTCGTCTCCCGCCCTCTGTCGCCTTCTGTCGCCCTCCTCCCTCCCTGTCTCCCTCCCTCTGTCTCCCTCCCCCTGTCTCCCTCCCTCCTGTCTCCCTCCCTCCTGTCTCCCTCCCTCCTCTGTCGCCCTCCTCCCTGTCTCCCTCTGTCGCCCTCCCTCTGTCGCCCTCCCTCTGTCGCCCTCCCTCTCTCCCTCTCTCTCTGTCTGTCTGTCTCCCTCTCTCTATGTCTGTCTGTCTCCCTCTGTCTGTCTCTGTCTCCCTCTATCTGTCTCTGTCTCCCTCAATCTGTCTCTCTCTCCCTCCCTCTCTCTCCCTCCCTCTCTGTCTCCCTCTCTCTCTGTCTGTCTGTCTCCCTCTGTCTGTCTCTGTCTGTCTCCCTCTATCTGTCTCTGTCTGTCTCCCTCTGTCTCCCTCCCTCTCTCTGTCTCCCTCTCTCTGTCTCCCTCTCTCTCTGTCTGTCTCTGTCTGTCTCCCTCTATCTGTCTCTGTCTCCCTCTCTCTCTGTCTGTCTGTCTCCCTCCCTCTCTCTCTGTCTGTCTCACTCCATCTGTCTCCCTCCCTCTGTCTCCCTCCCTCTCTGTCTGTCTCCCTCTGTCTCTCTGTCTCCCTCTCTCTGTCTCCCTCTCTCTGTCTCCCTCTCTCTGTCTGTCTGTCTGTCTGTCTCTCTCTGTCTGTCTCTGTCTCCCTCCCTCTGTCTCTCTCCCTCCCTCTGTCTCCCTCTCTCTCCGTCTCCCTCTCTCTCCGTCTCCCTCTCTCTCTGTCTCCCTCTCTCTAAAGTAAGTAAGTAAGTCCGTTTTTATATAGCGCAGCTACTCACCCTTACGGGTCTCAAGGCGCTGGGGGCCGTAGTGGAAATTAAGTGAGCTATTGCCCAGAGTCACATGGTGCTGAGCTGAGCTGCCGCCGGAGCCGGGGATCGAACCGTGAACCCTGTGCTCCGAAGTCAGCGGCCCTGGCCGCTGCACCACACCTCTCCACCTCTCTCTCTGTCTCCCTCTGTCTCCCTCTCTCTCTGTCTCCCTCCCTCTCCCTCTGTCTTCCTCTCCCTCCCTCTGTCTCCCTCTCCCTCCCTCTGTCTCCCTCTCCGTCTCCCTCTCCGTCTCTCTGTCTCTGCCTCTATCTGTCTGTCCCTGTCTCTATCTGTCTCTGTCTGTCCCTGTCCCTGCCTCTATCTGTCTCTGTCTGTCCCTGTCTCTGTCTGTCCCTGTATGTCTCCCTCTCCGTCTCTCTGCCTCTATCTGTCTGCCCCTGTCCCTGCCTCTATCTGTCTCTGTCTGTCCCAGTCTCTCCCTGTCTGTCTCTGTCTCTATCTGTCTGTCTCTGCCTCTATCTGTCTGTCTCTGCCTCTATCTGTCCCTGCCTCTATCTCTGTGTCTCTATCGCTGTCTGTCTCTGTCTCTATCTGTCTGTCTCTACCTCTATCTGTCTCTGCCTCTATCTGTCTCTGCCTCTGTCAGTCTGTCCCTGTCTCTGCCTCTATCTAGCTCTGTCTGCCCCTGTCTCTGCCTCTATCTGTCTGTCTGTCCCAGTCTCTCTCTGTCTCTATCTCTGTCTGTCTCTATCTCTGTCTCTACCTCTATCTGTCTCTGCCTCTATCTGTCTCTGCCTCTGTCAGTCTGTCCCTGTCTCTGCCTCTATCTAGCTCTGTCTGCCCCTGTCTCTGCCTCTATCTGTCTCTGCCTCTATTTGTCTCTGCCTCTATCTGGCTATGCCTCTATATGTCTCTATCTGTCTCTGCCTCTATCTGTCTCTGCCTCTATCTGTCAGTCTGTCCCTGTCAGTCTGTCCCTGTCAGTCTGTCCCTGTCTCTGTCTCTATCTGTCTCTGCCTCTATCTGTCTCTGCCTCTATCTGTCTCTGCCTCTATCTGTCAGTCTGTCCCTGTCTGTCTCGGTCTATCTCTGTCTCTATCTGTCTCTGTCTGTTTCTGTCTCTATCTGTCTCTGTGCCTCGGGCAGTGCACACGTACTGTGTCTACACGTCCCTGTCACCAGCCCGGAGACAGCCCCCCCCCACTCCTCCCTCTCCCTGTGTAATGTAAAAGCCAGCTCCTTTTCTCTCTGAATTGCTGCTTCATGGGGTTTGTGTCCCACCACTGGGCCTGGGGTCACATCTGTCGCTGGCTTTAATTCTGACTCTAACCCCACCCCCTCCCCCCAGCTGTCAGATCAAAGCCCCCCTTTGGCGCCCTCCGTCACCTCACCCTGCTCTCACACCCTGCTGTCCTCTGTCACCCTCTGTCACCTCACCCTGTGCGTGTGTCAGCCCAGGCTGAGACAGCTTCCTGGGCATACACACAGCGGCACCCGAGCACTTCACAGGTCTTTAAAAGACCATTCACTTGTTAATGAGGCTTTGTTGTATTTCACCTCTTCGTAGCACCCCTGCATCTCCACTCTGACTATCGCTGGAATAATCGCCCGGCCTCCATAGAGCAGAGTCTGTCGGAGTCCGCCCTGCTGCAACCGGCGGTGTTTGCTGACACTCTGCAAAGTCAGCGGGCCGCCAAGGAAGGCTTGCCGGGCCGCTGGTGGCCCGCGGGCCGTACTATGAGTGCCCGTGATCTAGAATAAAATAAACACATAGCAGTAATTGTAGGTAACTAAAAGAATATTACAGCTGTCTGAGACTGTAAATAAGGAAGTGACAAAATGTAGAGGAAAAAGCTTGCCTAACAAACAAATACTCAGGCTATTTGGTGCTCTGCAGCAGATCAAGTAGTGGATTTATGGGCCTCCACAAAAAGAGACGTCTCCATTCTGGTCATGCTAAGTACATCTTCTGCCTTCAACCTAGTGGAGTGAGTGCGGAAACCGGCCCCTTGCACATCACCATAAATGCTGCCTTTGTGTGCCAAAGCTTGAGCTTTCATACAACATGCAGAATGGAGGAGACAAAACAAAACCAACTCAACACTCTTTAGTCAAACCCCAGCAAATACAGACTTGTTGCTTTGCTTTTACAGACAAGCTGGAAGGGGAGGGGAGTAACAGAGAGAGAGAGAGAGAGCATGAACAGGGATGTGAGGGAAAAGCAGCACAAGAAGAGGGAGCAAGAAAATATGTGCACTCCCATGAAGTGCTCAAAGAAAATCCCTGCTGTGAGCAGTGGAATGATACATGAGATCCAATCAAAAGAGGAAGGAAAGCTATCGAATAAGAAGCAAGCAAATGAGAATGACAAGATAGCAAACCAATGATAAGTGATGGATCGACATAAAGCCCACTCTAAGTATTGGCACTGCACAAAATAAGTCTTCGGCAACAACTTCCTACCCAACAGCTAAAAGCTATCGCTAGGTAAAACCCCAAAATACTGACAAGGCTAGTACAGTACTGGCGAAGTGGCAAGTCTGGCCACAAGAAGGTGCCAGATTGCAGCAAATGGCCTATGACTGGCCATGTTGCTAAAAAAGCTAAAGGCCAAAATAACAAACATACATTAGGCTCTGAAAATCATTGCACTGGAGCTGCACCAGGTCTAATTTGTTAACCAGTCATCTAAACTGCCTCTGGACACACGCTGAAAGTGATGCATCACAAAATACTAGATTTTGAAGTGCACCAGAAACCAGAGCACTTCAAAAAGGGATTATAGAAATCAGATTTCCGAACCATTGAAATAAGACTTGCTCTAGTGTGCTGAAGCAGGAAACCAAGATAGTAAAACATTTCAGCCACCCAACTCATGGAAAACAAGAGCCAGAACACCAAGCCCGAAGTCGGTGGTGGGTAGGAAAGGCCTGATCTTCAGAAGATGCAGTTTCAAGACCATTAGGATGTATATACTTTAATCACTTGCTTTCTAGCTCTTCCACAGAGGTTTATTCCTTGATCTCAGCAGAACCCTTAAGTAGCTGATCAGTAAGGTGATATTCATACCCATCCTCTTACCCCACACAGGATGTAGGCATAGAACTTCACATGGTACATGCACCCCAGCACCCTATTGTCACAGAACCAGGGGAAGGGGCCTGCATCATTACAATGCGGTTATTACTACGCAAATGCCATTGCAACGAACTACCATTACAACCGAATTTTACCACGCATATGCCTTCACCACGCATGCCATTATAATGCAAAGGCATGCGTAGTAAAGGCATAGACTTAGTAAAAATGGTGAAGGTAGGTAAATAACTCTATATATAAAGGGTGTATATATATATATATATATATATATATATAGATATATATATAGATCTCTATATATATATATATATATATATATACATATAATATATTATCTACTGGCGGTCGCCAGTAGATAGTTCTAGTTAGGACCTATTTTCCATAGGAAATCCGCGACATTCTATTTGAAATAACTCTCTTGCCGGTTGACGAATCTTCGTGAAATTTTCAAACTTTATGGCCCGCTCCGGTCCGCTCCTACCCTGAAAGTTTCGGGGTGATTCGTCAAGCGGGGGCCGAGAAAAAAGGGGGGTCCCAAAACGTGTTTTCCCCATTCATTTTCCCATAGGAAACTTTAGACACGGCTACAGCCCGAACTGCTGAACGGAATTACACCAAATTTGGCAAAGAGGTAGTTCTTGGTTCAGAAAGAACCCTTTTTGTTAAATGGTGTAAATCCGTTCAGTAGTTCCAGAGAAAATCAAAAGGAAAATCACATATATATCTATGGCCGCGTCGGATTCGCGCACCCTCCCGATCACGAGCTGCATGCTAATTGGCTTTCAAGTGGCTGTCAACGCTCCAAATCAGGAAGTGTTGGCAGCCATTTTGTCCCTCGGTAGAACCGAGGGACAGAAACAAGTGCGCAAAGCGCACAAAGGGGGCAGGGTAGAAACACCCTGACCCCCTAGGTCTGCTCAGGGGGTCCCTCAAGGACCCCCTGGGCAGAAAAAAGCATTAAAAAAAAAAAAAAAACGGCGGGATGCGCTCAGGGTGCGCGGATCCCGCCGAGAAAAAAAAAAAACGAAGCGCGGTCTCTTGCGCTTCGTTGTTAATTGGCCCCCGGGTGGACCAAGTCCCGGGGGCATGCAGGGTTTCTTTTTAATATGTGGGGGGGCCTCTAAGGCCCCCCCAAGCCCCGGGGACCGTCACCCCTCCGGGCTTAAAAAAATAATGGTGCGGGAGGGCTCTTTGCCCTCCCGCTGCCCCGGGGACCGCCACCTCCCCGGGGCTTCTTTTTTTTAATTTGTTGACCTGTGTGGGGGGGCTCCAGCATGTTAGCTGCTCCCCATGTGGAAAAGCAATGCCGGCTCCCATAGGACACGGGGAGCCGGCGGGACTGTGGGGGGATTGGGGACCCCCCCACAGTCCCCAACCAGAGGCCTGGCACCGGGGGATGGGGTCCCCGGGGCCATAAGTGGCCTGGGAGGGGGGCCACGCAGCCCCCCTCCCCAAATTATAAAAAAAAAGAAAAAAAAAAAAAGGTAAGGCCGGCCCCGGGGGATGGGGTCCCCGGGGCCTTAAATGGCCTGAGGAGGGGGGCCACGCAGCCCCCTCCAAATTAAAAAAAAATAAAAATTGAGGGCATGCCCCGGGGGATGGGGTCCCCGGGGCCAATACAGGCCCAGGGAAGGGGGCCACGCGGCCCCCTTCCCGTTTTTTTTTTTTATTTTAAAAAATAATAAAATGCTCAGGCCCCGGGGGATGGGGTCCCCGGGGCCAAAAGTGGCCAAGGGAAGGGGGGCCACGCAGCCCCCCTCCCAATCAAAAAAAAAAAAAGACCGGCATCGTGCCGGAGGCCCCGCCCCCCTCCCTGCAGCAGTCTGCAAACGCGCCCCCTGGCGCGTTTTGAGAAGGGGAAGTAATTCCCCTTGAATACTGGGGGTCCCTGGGGGCAAACTAGCCCACCAGGAACCTCCAGTATGCGCCAGGGGGCTGCGTTGCAGAGAGGTGTACAGAGGCCACGCCCCTTTTTACACCTCTCTGCAACGCAGCTCTGTGGCGCTTTTTGGAAGTACATGGTGGGCTAGTTGGACTCCAGGGACCCTCAGGATTCAAGGGGACTTAATCCCCCCAACTTAAAACGCGCCACGGGGCGCGTTTGCACAGTGGTGAAGGGAGGGGGCGGGGCTTCAGGTGACATGTGTGCAAACAGGCCCCGTGGCGTGTTTTAAGATGGGGAATTAAATCCCCTTCAATCCTGAGGGTCCCTGGGGGCCAACTAGCCCAACAGGTACGTCCAGAAAGCGCCACAGAGCTGCGTTGCAGAGAGGTGTAAAAAGGGTGTGGCCTCTGTACACGTCTCTGCAACGCAGCCCCTGGCGCATACTGGAGGTTCCTGGTGGGCTAGTTGGCCCTCAGGGACCCTCATGATTCAAGGGGACTTAATCCCCCAACTTAAAACGCGCCACGGGCGCGTTTGCACAGATGTCACCTCAGGCCCCGCCCTCCCTTCACCATTGTGCAAATATTCCTCTAAAATCAGCCGAACTACGAATTCCGATTTACTCACCTGTTATCAGGAGAGAACCCAGTGCTGCATCTTTTAGCCCAGCACTGATCCTGAAAAGTAATTTTAACCGTACTTACCAGTAACTTGAATTTCCTTCCATAGGATATCATTGCCTGCTTTTTGCTGAAAAAGTTTCTAAGTGTCGATTTTTGAAACATACAAATATTCCTCTAAAATCAGCCGAACTACGAATTCCGATTTACTCACCTGTTATCAGGAGAGACCTCAGTGCTGCATCTTTCAGCCCAGTACCTATCCTGAAAAGTAATTTTAACCGTACTTACCAGTAACTTGAATTTCCTTCCATAGGATATCATTGACTGGTTTCACTTGGAAATTCTTCTAAGTGTCGATTTTTGAAACTTTATAATATTCCTCTAAAATCAGCCGAATTACGAATTCCGATTTACTCACCTGTTATCAGGAGAGACCTCAGTGCTGCATCTTTCAGCCCAGTACTGGTCCTGAAAAGTAATTCTAACCGTACTTACCAGTAACTTGAATTTCCTTCCATAGGCTAACATTGACTGGTTTCACTTGGAAATTCTTCTAAGTGTGCAGTTTTGGAACTTTATAATATTCCTCTAAAATCAGCCGAAATACGGATTCCGATTTACTCACCTGTTATCAGGAGAGACCTCAGTGCTGCATCTTTCAGCCCAGTACTGATCCTGAAAAGTAATTTTAACCGTACTTACCAGCAACTTGAATTTCCTTCCATAGGCTAACATTGACTGGTTTCACTTGGAAATTCTTCTAAGTGTGGAGTTTTGGAACTTTATAATATTCCTCTAAAATCAACCGAACTACGAATTCCGATTTACTCACCTGTTATCAGGAGAGAACCCAGTGCTGCATCTTTTAGCCCAGCACTGACCCTGAAAAGTAATTTTAACCGTACTTACCAGTAACTTATATTTCCTTCCATAGGAATCCATTGTCTGGTTTTCAGCAGAAAAGTTTCAAAGTGTCGATTTTCACAAATTACAAATATTCCTTAAAAATCGCATGTATGACTTAAACGCATTCTTTCAACTGTTTACAGGAGATGCACCAGTGCTGGATCCAGGATCCTCCACTGAGTAAGAAAAAGTAACGATAACACTACTTACCTGCTAAGTGAATTTCCTCCCATAGGATAACATTGGTGATTCTATGTGAAAAAGTTTCTAAGTGTCAACTTTTAAAATACAATAATATTCCTTAAAATCACTACTGTAACCAAAACGCTTTTACTCAACTGTTTACAGGAGATGTCCCAGGACTGAATCTAGGATCCAGTCCTGTGGTTAGAAAAGTAATCCATAAAGTAACTAATTGCATTTAACTAGAAATTCACATTCAGCTCAATGTTGCATTGTGTTTGAAATTGTGTTGCCCATTGCAACAACTGTAACTACTGTACTTAAAACTCTATTGCCTATTTGCAAACTATTTAAACTAAAGTAATTCATTCAGAGAAAGTATATTTTGTAATGTAATGTATAATGTAATTACAATGTAATTTAATAAATAAAATATCTAAAAATAAATAGTTTTAAAAAATGTAGTAAATCAGTATCAAAAAATAAATATAACAATTAATACATTTAAAAATTGTCATTTACAAAACCTTTGAAATTCACTGAAAAAACCATAGGTTTTAGGGGCGTTATAGTTAGAAATTAGCATTTAAAAAACCTTTGAAATTCACTGAAAAAACCATAGGTTTCAGGCACGTTATAGTTAGAAATTAGCATTTAAAAAACCGTTGAAATTCACAGAAAAAACCATAGGTTTCAGACACGTTATAGTTAGAAATTAGCATTTAAAAAACCTTTGAAATTCACTGAAAAAACCATAGGTTTTAGGGACAGTTATAGTTAGTTGGACATTTCACTCGTACAAAACCCGTGAAATTCCCCCGTTATAGTTAGTTCAGCTAACTATAACTCACGCCCCCGCAATGCACTGCTGATGACGTCACATATTACATCACTCATGACATGGTCAGTGACATCACTGATGACATCTCAAATGACATCACTGATGACATCACTGATGACATCACTGATGACATCATCCACGTGATAATCTGATGCACCTCCTCACACCCTAATATAACCTTTGATACACCCACTCTAAATTACAGACTGCCATTCGCAAAACCATAGACACTCCAACACCAATAACTACATACCCACTCACTGATTCTTAGGTCTACACACACACATCCACTCACTCACCCGTACAGACACTCATACTTATGGTTACTCAGTACAGGACTATCATATGCACTCTTACTCCTATATAGACACTCAAACACCGCCACTCATCCATAGAGGTACTCACACACCTAGTCAGTCATGCAAATAATTAAACACACTGCCATTTACTCACCTATACAGTTATATACACACCAGCTCACTTAATCATACAAATACTAGCACATTGTTACGCTCTTATACAATCACTGATACAAGCACACACTCATCCATACAGCCACTATCACAATCACTCACTCTCGCTAATCGCTATTTATATACTCCAACACACATATATACTGCCTTTCACATATGTAGTTACTCACACATGTACCACTGGGACATACATTCACTCACTAACACACTCTTACACACACTTACCCACCCATACAGTCTATCACAGATGCACTCTTGAAACCATCCACCCAGTGAATCACCCACTCACACATCTATGCACAGAGTCGCACACACCCCTCCCACACAAACACTCAGGCACCCATACAGATACTCAGACAACCATTCAATAGCTCATATACACACTCATGTAGCTATTCACAAACACATGCAGCCACTTACACAGCAACAGACAGACGGATACAGACATTCACCCAGTTTAGTCACTAACCCATGCATTCAGTAAGATACGTTAAATCACTCACTTATAGAGTCAGTCACGCACCTACTAAATCATCCATACAGACACTTATACACCCACTCATTCTTCAATACGTCTTTTCCTATATATATTAAAAATATTTAAACTTTACAGAAACTCACAGTCACTGCATGATGTCAACAGTGATGTCATTTGAGATGTCATCAGTGATGTCATCAGTGATGTCACTGACCATGTCATGAGTGATGTAATATGTGACGTCATCAGCAGTGCATTGCGGGGCGCGAGTTATAGTTAGCTGAACTAACTATAACGGGGGAATTTCACGGGTTTTGTACGAGTGAAATGTCCAACTAACTATAACTGTCCCTAAAACCTATGATTTTTTCAGTGAATTTCAAAGGTTTTTTAAATGCTAATTTCTAACTATAACGTGTCTGAAACCTATGGTTTTTTCTGTGAATTTCAAAGGTTTTTTAAATGCTAATTTCTAACTATAACGTGCCTGAAACCTATGGTTTTTTCAGTGAATATAGATATATATATATACATATCTATATATATATTCACTGAAAAAACCATAGGTTTTAGGGACAGTTATAGTTAGTTGGACATTGCACTCGTACAAAACCCATGAAATTCCCCCGTTATAGTTAGTTCAGCTAACTATAACTCGCGCCCCGCAATACACTGCTGATGACGTCACATATTACATCACTCATGACATGGTCAGTGACATCACTGATGACATCACTGATGACATCTCAAATGACATCACTGATGACATCATCCAGTGACTGTGTGTTTCTGTAAAGTTTAAATATGTTTAATATATATAGGGAAAGGCGTATTGAAGAATGAGTGGGTGTATAAGTGTCTGAATGGATGATTTACTAGGTGCGTGACTAACTCTATAAGTGAGTGATTAAACGTATCTTACTGAATGCATGGGTTAGTGACTAAACTGTGTGAATGTCTGTATCCGTCTGTTGCTGTGTAAGCGGCTGCATGGGTTTGTGAATAGCTACATGAGTGTCTATATGAGTTATTGATTGGTTGTCTGAGTATCTGTATGGGTGCCTGAGTGTTTGTGTGGGTGGGGTGTGTGTGACTCTGAGCATAGATGTGTGAGTGGGTGATTCACTGGGTGCATGGTTTCAAGAGTGCATCTGTGATGGACTGTATGGGTGGGTGAGTGTGTGTATGGGTGTGTTAGTGAGTGAATGTATGTCCCAATGGTACATGTGTGAGTAACTACATATGTGAAAGGCAGTATATATGTGTGTTGGAGTATATAAATAGCTATAAGCGAGAGTGTGTGATTGTGAGAGTGGCTGTATAAGAGCGTAAGAATGTGCTAGTATTTGTATGAGTAAGTGAGCTGGTGTGTGTATAACTGTATAGGTGAGTAAATGGCAGTGTGTTTAATTATTTGCATGACTGACTAGGTGTGTGAGTACCTCTATGGATGAGTGGCGGTGTTTGAGTGTCTATATAGGAGTATGAGTGCATATGATAGTCCTGTACTGAGTGACCGTAAGTATGAGTGACTGTACGGGTGAGTGAGTGGATGTGTGTGTGTAGACCTAAGAATCAGTGAGTGGGTATGTAGTTATTGGTGTTGGAGTGTCTATGGTTTTGCGAATGGCAGTCTGTAATTTAGAGTGGGTGTATCAAAGGTTATATTAGGGTGTGAGGAGGTGCATCAGATTATCACGTCGATGATGTCATCAGTGATGTCATCAGTGATGTCATTTGAGATGTCATCAGTGATGTCATCAGTGATGTCACTGACCATGTCATGAGTGATGTAATATGTGACGTCATCAGCAGTGCATTGCGGGGCGCGAGTTATAGTTAGCTGAACTAACTATAACGGGGGAATTTCACGGGTTTTGTACGAGTGCAATGTCCAACTAACTATAACTGTCCCTAAAACCTATGGTTTTTTCAGTGAATTTGTAAGGTTTTTTAAATGCTAATTTCTAACTATAACGTGCCTGAAACCTATGGTTTTTTCAGTGAATTTCAAAGGTTTTTTAAATGCTAATTCCTAACTATAACATGTCTGAAACCTATGGTTTTTTTCAGTGAATTTCAAAGGTTTTGTAAATGACAATTTTTAAATGTATTAATTGTTATATTTATTTTTTTGATACTGATTTACTACATTTTTTTAAACTATTTATTTTTAGATATTTTATTTTTTAAATTACATTGTAATTACATTATACATTACATTACAAAATATACTTTCTCAGAATGAATAACTTTAGTTTAAATACTTTGCAAGTAGGCAATAGACTTTTAAGTACAGTAGTTACAGTTGTTGCAATGGGCAACACAATTTCAAACACAATGCAACATTGAGCTCAATGTGAATTTCTAGTTAAATGCAATTAGTTACTTTATGGATTACTTTTTCTAACCACAGGACTGGATCCTAGATTCAGTCCTGGGACATCTCCTGTAAACAGTTGAGTAAAAGCGTTTTGGTTACAGTAGTGATTTTTAAGGAATATTATTGTATTTTAAAAGTTGACACTTAGAAACTTTTTCACATAGAATCACCAATGTTATCCTATGGGAGGAAATTCACTTAGCAGGTAAGTAGTGTTATCGTTACTTTTTCTTACTCAGTGGTGGATCCTGGATCCAGCACTGGTGCATCTCCTGTAAACAGTTGATAGAATGCGTTTAAGTCATACAGGCGATTTTTAAGGAATATTTGTAGTTTGTGAAAATCGACAAACTTTTCTGCTTAAAACCAGACAATGGATTCCTATGGAAGGAAATACAAGTTACTGGTAAGTACGGTTAGAATTACTTTTCAGGGTCAGTGCTGGGCTAAAAGATGCAGCACTGGGTTCTCTCCTGATAACAGGTGAGTAAATCGGAATTCGTAGTTCGGCTGATTTTAGAGGAATATTATAAAGTTCCAAAACTCCACACACAGAAGAATTTCCAAGTGAAACCAGTCAATGTTAGCCTATGGAAGGAAATTCAAGTTACTGGTAAGTACGGTTAGAATTACTTTTCAGGATCAGTACTGGGCTGAAAGATGCAGCACTGAGGTCTCTCCTGATAACAGGTGAGTAAATCGGAATTCGTAGTTTGGCTGATTTTAGAGGAATATTTGCACAATGGAGAAGGAAGGGGGTGGGGCCTGAGGTGACATGTCTGCAAACACGCCCCGTGGCGCATTTTAAGTTGGGGGATTAAGTCCCCTTGAATCATGAGGGTCCCTGGGGTCCAACTAGCCCACCCTGTACCTCCAGTATGCGCCAGGGAGCTGCGTTGCAGAGAGGTGTTCAGAGGCCACGCCCCTTTTTGCACCTCTCTGCAACGCAGATCTGTGGCGCTTTCTGGACGTACCTGATGGGCTAGTTGGCCCCCAGGGACCCTCAGGGTTGAAGGGGATTTAATTCCCCATCTTAAAACGCACCAGGGGGCCTGTTTGCACACATGTCACCTGAAGCCCCGCCCCCTCCCTTCACCACTGTGCAAACGCGCCCCGTGGCGCGTTTTAAGCCACGGTCTCGCCGGCTCCCCGTGTCCCTCGGGAGCCGGCATTGCTTTTCCAGCTAAATGCAGCTCCCCGTGTGGAAAAGCAATTGTCTTTGGTTTTTGGAAGAGGGAGCCGCTCCCGTCCTGTCATAGCAAACTCCAGTGTCCCGGGGGTAGGCACCCCGGGACACTGCAGGAGCCGGCCCTGGGGGGTGGCGGTCCCCAGGGCCATCAAGGGCTCCAGGAGGGGGGCCGCGCGGCCCCCCTCCCAACTTCTTCAAAGTCCCGGGGAGGTGGTGGTCCCCGGGGCTCTGGGGTCCGTAACGGACCCACATATTGAAATATTTACTGCCCCGGGGAGGTGGCGGTCCCCGGGGCTTGTGGGGGGGCACGAGCCCCCCCACACAGGTTAATTTATTTTTTTTAAAAGAAGCCCCGGGGGGTGGCGGTCCCCGGGGCTGCGGGAGGGCCAAGAGCCCTCCCGCACCATTATTCTTTTAAAGCCCCGGGGGGTGGCGGTCCCCGGGGCTTGGGGGGGCCTTAGAGGCCCCCCCACATATTATAAATAAACCCCCGCATGCCCCTGAGACTTGGCCCACCCGGGGGCCAATTAACAACGAAGCGCGGGAGCCCGCGCTTCGTTTTTTTTTTTTATCGGCAGGATCCGCGCACCCAGCGCGTTTTTGCAAATTTAAAAAAAAACAAAACAATTTTTTGGGGCCCTGAGCAGGCCTAGGGGGTCAGGGTGTTTCTACCCTGCCCCCTTTTTGCGTTTTTCGCGATTTGTGTTACTGCTTTCTAAGATGGCTGCCAACACTTCCTGATTTGGAGTGTTGACAGCCAATTACCATACAGCTCGTGATCGGGAGGGTACGCGGACCCTACGCGGCCATAGATATATATGTGATTTTACTTTTGAATTTCTCAGGAACTACTGAACGGATTTACACCATTTAAGCAAAAGGCACGACTCTGAACCAAGGGCTACCTCTTTGCCAAATTTGGTGTAATTCCGTTCAGCAGTTCGGGCTGTAGCCGCGATGAACGGTTCCTATGGAAAAATGAATGGGGAAAACACGTTTTGGGACCCCCCCTTTTTTCTCGGCCCCCGCTTGACGAATCACCCCGAGACTTTCAGAATAGGAGCGGACCGGAGCGCCCCAACAAGTTGGAAAATTGCGCGAAGATTCGTCAACCGACGCCAACGTTATTTCAAATAGAATGTTGCGGATTTCCTATGGAAAATAGGTCCTAACTATAACTATCTACTGGCGACCGCCAGTAGATAATACATATAATATATATATATATATATATATATATATATATATATATATATATATATATTACCTACTGGCGGTTTTTTCATTTGCCAATATGTTTGGCGTCGTTTGACGAATCTTAATGAAAGTTTCAAAATTAATATGCCAGTCACTTCAGCTGCTGTCTTAAAAGTCTCGGGGTGATCGGTCAAGTGGGGGTCGAGAAAAATGGGGGGTCCCAAAATGCTTTTTCTCCATGTTAATTTCCGTAGGAAACTTTAGACACGGCTACAGTCCAAACTGCTGAACGGAATTACACCTAATTTGGCAGAAAGATAGCTCTTGGTCCAGAAAGCGCTCTTTTGTTAAATGGTGTAAATCCGTTTAGTAGTTGCTGAGAAATTCAAAGATTTTCAGATATACAACTGAGGCCGTGGTGGATCCACGACCCTTCCTGATCTCGTTCCTGAAATCTGATTGGCTGCCAACACTTTCAAACCAGGAAGTGTTGGCAGCCATCTTGTGACTCAGTTGAACTGAGCCACAAGCAAAAATGTAAAAAAAAGAAAAGGGGGCAGGGTAGAAACACCCTGACCCTCTAGGACTCTTGGGGGCCAAAAAAGCATTTTTTTAAAAAATTAATTCGGCGGGAGTCGCGTTGGAGTCATGACACCCGCCGAAAATGAAAAAAAAATTAAGCGCAAACTCCCATGCTTCCTTTAATTTAGGCACCTGGGTGGGCCAGGTCCCGGGGGCAAATAAAAATAATGAACGGGGGGCCCTCGCGGATCCCGGCAGCTCCGGTGACCATTACCTCCTAGGGCTAAACACAAAGGAAATGCGGGGGGCCACGTGGATCCCCGCAGCCCTGGGGACCTAACCTCCCGGGGCTATATTTAAAAATAATGCGTGGGGGGGCTCCAGCCCCCCCACGCAGCCCCAGGGATCGCCACCTCCCCGGGGCTACTGCATACTAAATTATATACGGGGCCCCCTCGTGGAGCCATAGATGGCCTTGGGGACTGCCACCCCCTAGGGCTGGCTCCAGCAATGTCCCTGGGTGCCCACCCCTGGTACATTGCAGTTTGCAATGGCTTGGCGGGATCACTTCTCCCGCCAAGCCATAGCAAACACTGCTCCGCTTCATGGAAGCAAGAGCATTTTCAATGTTCTCGCTTCTATGAAGCAGAGCAGAATTGCTTTTGGACAGAGGGAGCTGCATGTTTGCAGCTCCCTCTGTCCAAAACCAATGCCGGCTCCCGCAGGAGGCGGGGAGCCGGCAGGGAACGCGGGGGCCTTGAGGCTACCCCTGTGGTCCCCAACATGGTGGCCATGCCCTGGGGGATGGGGTCCCCATGGCATCATTGGCCCGGGGAGGGGGACCGCGCTGGCCCCCCCCCTCCCCATTAAAAAAAATAAATGATGAAGGCCTGGCCCCGGGGGATGGGGTCCCCGGGGCCAAAATTGGCCTCAAGAGGGTGGCCGTGTGCCCCCCCTCCCATTTAAAAAAAACAGAAGGGTGGACCCCGGGGGTTGGGGTCCTTGGGGCTAAAATTGGCCCAGGGAAGGGGGGGCCACGTGACCCCCTACCTCTTTTTAAAAGAATTTTTTTTAAATAATTTTTTTAAAAAAAGGAAAAGGCTGGGACCCTGGGGATGGGGTCCTCGGGGCCATAATTGGCCCGGGGAGGGAGGTTGCGCGACCTCCCTCCCCATTTAAAACAAAAAAAAAGACTGGCCACGGGGGATGGGGTCTATGCAGCCCCACTTTCCTAAAAAACAAATATTTAATTAGAAAAAAATAACTCCAGCAAGTCGCTGGAGGCCACGCCCCCTTCACCATCACTCTGCAAACGCGCCTCCTAGCGCAGTGGTGGTCGGGGAATGAAATCCCCTTGAATGCTGAGGGTCTTTGGGGGTCAACAAGCCCTCTTGTTACCTCTAGAAAGTCCCAGATAGCGAGATTGCTGAGAGGACTTGAATGCCACGCCCCCTTTCTCTACCACTCTGCAAACGTGCCTCCTGGCGCACTTCTGGTTGGGGAATGAATTTCACTTTACTCCTGAGGGCCTCAGGACTAAAGTGGACTATTTCCCCCAACCAGTAGTGCATCAGGAGGCACGTTTGCAGAGTGGTGGAGAACGGGGGCCTGGCCTCTGACAACCTCTCAACAATCCAGCTGTGTGGGTCTTACTGGAGGTGGTAGGAGGGGTAGTTGGCCCCCAAGGACCCTCAAGAGCCAATGGGACTTCATCCCCCAACTAGTAGTTCGCCAGGGGGTGCGTTTGAAGAGTGGTGGAGAAAGTGGGCATGGCCACGGAACACCTCTCAGTAAACCCACTGTGTGGGACATACTGGACTTAACAGGAGTGGTAGTTGGCCCCCAAGTACCCTCAATAATCAAAGGGACTTCATCTCCCAAATAGTAGAGCGCCAGGAGGTGCGTTTGCAGAGTGATAGAGAAAAGGGGCGTGGCTTCCTACCAGGTCTCTGCAATTCTGCTGTGGCGTACTTACTGGAGGTAATAGGAGGGTGCTAGAAATGGGATTTCTGGTTGGCTAGGGCAAGCGCCTAAGCCAGGCAGAAACCACCACTCTAGTCAGGGCAAGGGAGTGCACGCTGAAGATAACCCCTGCTCACCCCCTTGGTAGCTTGGCACGAGCAGTCAGGCTTATCCCAGAGGCAATGTGTAAAGTGTTTGCGCAACACACACATACAGCAGCAACACACTAGGCACACCACAAAAGAAACTCCACACAAGGTTATATATAAAAATAGCCTTTGTATTATCCACAACACATTAGAATAGTAATCACACAATATACACTGTGCCAACTGGCACTAGGCAATATTTACAGGGGATTATATACACATGACAGGGCCAATTGGGCCACTGTCAGAACCATCACAAAGCACAAATAGTAAATGTAGAACACAACCAGTAATTACTGGCAAAATACTGTACTCCGCATTATATCCTGCAACATAAATCACACTATGCAATAAGCATCACATTAGGCGTAAAACACATTATGCGCCAACCTCATAAGCATAAACACATTATGCAATAATATCCTCACCAGCATAAACACATTATGCAATAACCTCATAAGCATAAACATCAGAGGCATAAATCATGGTGCATAAATCACATTTGTCATAGGCACCACATAAATCACATTAGGGCCTGGCGCCCTACCAACCTACCACTGACCCCTTGGCCAACTGGCCTTCTCTCTGGGGCTCAAATGCCCTATGTCCAAAATGTCAGGGCTTGGCTGCCAATGCAGCAACATCACAGGGCGCGCACTGCGCTGGGGCAGGGCAGGAGTGTATCTCACTCCTTTCTCATCAAAGGAATAAAAATGCCCCATAAGAAATAATAGCACGGGCACTCACTGTGCCTTGAGTCCCCCACTGGGACTTTCCAAAACAAATGTGCCCAAACATTGCAGCTGCCTGCGCTCTCGCAGGGCAGCTGGGATTGCCAACCGACTCTGGCACCACCGTGCCCGGGGAGCCCCACTCTAGGACTCTTAAACATAACTTGCCCCCACGGAAAATGGCGCTGGCACTACCGTGCCGTGAGTCCCCCACTGGGACTCTTCCAAACAAAGTGCCCCCTCGGTGCAGCTGCCCGCCAACTGGCGGTGCAGCTGTGGAAATAAATGCGGCACTGGCACTACTGCCCTAAGTTGGCAGGGTATGCCCAGACGTGGGTCCCTTGCTCACTTTGCCACTGGATTCAAGCTAGCCTGGCTGATGACGGCTGAATAGCCAGAAACCGGTCCCAGGATGCTTGTTTCCGGTCCAGGGAAGACATGGCTTGGCAGTTCGGGCTGGACTGTTCCCATGAGGCACAGGGTCAGACTGATTTGCATATGGCCATGTCTGAACTGGGGTGGTGGAGTGAGCTAAAGAATGATGATGGATTAAACCCAGATCAGTTGACTGGGGGTGAGTGTTTTATGAGCTCAAACGCTCCGTCCATCATCCCCTTTGGTATCGCTTTGTTCGCCCTAAGTTGGCAGGGTATGCCCAGACGTGGGTCCCTTGCTCACTTTGCCACTGGATTCAAGCTAGCCTGGCTGATGACGGCTGAATAGCCAGAAACCGGTCCCAGGATGCTTGTTTCCGGTCCAGGGAAGACATGGCTTGGCAGTTCGGGCTGGACTGTTCCCATGAGGCACAGGGTCAGACTGATTTGCATATGGCCATGTCTGAACTGGGGTGGTGGAGTGAGCTAAAGAATGATGATGGATTAAACCCAGATCAGTTGACTGGGGGTGAGTGTTTGATTAGCTCAAACGCTCCGTCCATCATCCCCTTTGGTATCGCTTTGTTCGCCCTAAGTTGGCAGGGTATGCCCAGACGTGGGTCCCTTGCTCACTTTGCCACTGGATTCAAGCTAGCCTGGCTGATGACGGCTGAAGAGCCAGAAACCGGTCCCAGGATGCTTGTTTCCGGTCCAGGGAAGACATGGCTTGGCAGTTCGGGCTGGACTGTTCCCATGAGGCACAGGGTCAGACTGATTTGCATATGGCCATGTCTGAACTGGGGTGGTGGAGTGAGCTAAAGAATGATGATGGATTAAACCCAGATCAGTTGACTGGGGGTGAGTGTTTGATTAGCTCAAACGCTCCGTCCATCATCCCCTTTGGTATTGCTTTGTTCGCCCTAAGTTGGCAGGGTATGCCCAGACGTGGGTCCCTTGCTCACTTTGCCACTGGATTCAAGCTAGCCTGGCTGATGACGGCTGAATAGCCAGAAACCGGTCGCAGGATGCTTGTTTCCGGTCCAGGGAAGACATGGCTTGGCAGTTCGGGCTGGACTGTTCCCATGAGGCACAGGGTCAGACTGATTTGCATATGGCCATGTCTGAACTGGGGTGGTGGAGTGAGCTAAAGAATGATGATGGATTAAACCCAGATCAGTTGACTGGGGGTGAGTGTTTGATTAGCTCAAACGCTCCGTCCATCATCCCCTTTGGTATTGCTTTGTTCGCCCTAAGTTGGCAGGGTATGCCCAGACGTGGGTCCCTTGCTCACTTTGCCACTGGATTCAAGCTAGCCCGGCTGATGACGGCTGAATAGCCAGAAACCGGTCCCAAGATGCTTGTTTCCGGTCCAGGGAAGACATGGGTTGGCAGTTCGTGCTGGACTGTTCCCATGAGGCACAGGGTCAGACTGATTTGCATATGGCCATGTCTGAACTGGGGTGGTGGAGTGAGCTAAAGAATGATGATGGATTAAACCCAGATCAGTTGACTGGGGGTGAGTGTTTGATTAGCTCAAACGCTCCGTCCATCATCCCCTTTGGTATCGCTTTGTTCGCCCTAAGTTGGCAGGGTATGCCCAGACGTGGGTCCCTTGCTCACTTTGCCACTGGATTCAAGCTAGCCTGGCTGATGACGGCTGAATAGCCAGAAACCGGTCCCAGGATGCTTGTTTCCGGTCCAGGGAAGACATGGCTTGGCAGTTCGGGCTGGACTGTTCCCATGAGGCACAGGGTCAGACTGATTTGCATATGGCCATGTCTGAACTGGGGTGGTGGAGTGAGCTAAAGAATGATGATGGATTAAACCCAGATCAGTTGACTGGGGGTGAGTGTTTGATTAGCTCAAACGCTCCGTCCATCATCCCCTTTGGTATCGCTTTGTTCGCCCTAAGTTGGCAGGGTATGCCCAGACGTGGGTCCCTTGCTCACTTTGCCACTGGATTCAAGCTAGCCTGGCTGATGACGGCTGAATAGCCAGAAACCGGTCCCAGGATGCTTGTTTCCGGTCCAGGGAAGACATGGCTTGGCAGTTCGGGCTGGACTGTTCCCATGAGGCACAGGGTCAGACTGATTTGCATATGGCCATGTCTGAACTGGGGTGGTGGAGTGAGCTAAAGAATGATGATGGATTAAACCCAGATCAGTTGACTGGGGGTGAGTGTTTGATTAGCTCAAACGCTCCGTCCATCATCCCCTTTGGTATTGCTTTGTTCGCCCTAAGTTGGCAGGGTATGCCCAGACGTGGGTCCCTTGCTCACTTTGCCACTGGATTCAAGCTAGCCTGGCTGATGACGGCTGAATAGCCAGAAACCGGTCCTAGGATGCTTGTTTCCGGTCCAGGGAAGACATGGCTTGGCAGTTCGGGCTGGACTGTTCCCATGAGGCACAGGGTCAGACTGATTTGCATATGGCCATGTCTGAACTGGGGTGGTGGAGTGAGCTAAAGAATGATGATGGATTAAACCCAGATCAGTTGACTGGGGGTGAGTGTTTTATGAGCTCAAACGCTCCGTCCATCATCCCCTTTGGTATCGCTTTGTTCGCCCTAAGTTGGCAGGGTATGCTCAGACGTGGGTCCCTTGCTCACTTTGCCACTGGATTCAAGCTAGCCTGGCTGATGACGGCTGAATAGCCAGAAACCGGTCCCAGGATGCTTGTTTCCGGTCCAGGGAAGACATGGCTTGGCAGTTCGGGCTGGACTGTTCCCATGAGGCACAGGGTCAGACTGATTTGCATATGGCCATGTCTGAAGTGGGGTGGTGGAGTGAGCTAAAGAATGATGATGGATTAAACCCAGATCAGTTGACTGGGGGTGAGTGTTTGATTAGCTCAAACGCTCCGTCCAACATCCCCTTTGGTATCGCTTTGTTCGCCCTAAGTTGGCAGGGTATGCCCAGACGTGGGTCCCTTGCTCACTTTGCCACTGGATTCAAGCTAGCCTTGCTGATGACGGCTGAATAGCCAGAAACCGGTCCCAGGATGCTTGTTTCCGGTCCAGGGAAGACATGGCTTGGCAGTTCGGGCTGGACTGTTCCCATGAGGCACAGGGTCAGACTGATTTGCAAATGGCCATGTCTGAACTGGGGTGGTGGAGTGAGCTAAAGAATGATGATGGATTAAACCCAGATCAGTTGACTGGGGGTGAGTGTTTGATTAGCTCAAACGCTCTGTCCATCATCCCCTTTGGTATCGCTTTGTTCGCCCTAAGTTGGCAGGGTATGCCCAGACGTGGGTCCCTTGCTCACTTTGCCACTGGATTCAAGCTAGCCTGGCTGATGACGGCTGAATAGCCAGAAACCGGTCCCAAGATGCTTGTTTCCGGTCCAGGGAAGACATGGCTTGGCAGTTCGTGCTGGACTGTTCCCATGAGGCACAGGGTCAGACTGATTTGCATATGGCCATGTCTGAACTGGGGTGGTGGAGTGAGCTAAAGAATGATGATGGATTAAACCCAGATCAGTTGACTGGGGGTGAGTGTTTGATTAGCTCAAACGCTCCGTCCATCATCCCCTTTGGTATCGCTTTGTTCGCCCTAAGTTGGCAGGGTATGCCCAGACGTGGGTCCCTTGCTCACTTTGCCACTGGATTCAAGCTAGCCTGGCTGATGACGGCTGAATAGCCAGAAACCGGTCCCAGGATGCTTGTTTCCGGTCCAGGAAGACATGGCTTGGCAGTTCGGGCTGGACTGTTCCCATGAGGCACAGGGTCAGACTGATTTGCATATGGCCATGTCTGAACTGGGGTGGTGGAGTGAGCTAAAGAATGATGATGGATTAAACCCAGATCAATTGACTGGGGGTGAGTGTTTGATTAGCTCAAACGCTCCGTCCATCATCCCCTTTGGTATCGCTTTGTTCGCCCTAAGTTGGCAGGGTATGCCCAGACGTAGGTCCCTTGCTCACTTTGCCACTGGATTCAAGCTAGCCTGGCTGATGACGGCTGAATAGCCAGAAACCGGTCCCAGGATGCTTGTTTCCGGTCCAGGGAAGACATGGCTTGGCAGTTCGGGCTGGACTGTTCCCATGAGGCACAGGGTCAGACTGATTTGCATATGGCCATGTCTGAACTGGGGTGGTGGAGTGAGCTAAAGAATGATGATGGATTAAACCCAGATCAGTTGACTGGGGGTGAGTGTTTGATTAGCTCAAACGCTCCGTCCATCACCCCCTTTGGTATCCTCTAAAGAAATAATAGCACGGGCACTCACTGTGCCTTGAGTCCCCCACTGGGACTTTCCAAAACAAATGTGCCCAAACATTGCAGCTGCCTGCGCTCTCGCAGGGCAGCTGGGATTACCAACCGACTCTGGCACCACCGTGCCCGGGGAGCCCCACTCTAGGACTCTTAAACATAACTTGCCCCCACGGAAAATGGCGCTGGCACCACCGTGCCGTGAGTCCCGCACTGGGACTCTTCCAAACAAAGTGCCCCCTCGGTGTAGCTGCCCGCCAACTGGCGGTGCAGCTGTGGAAATAAATGCGGCACTGGCACTACTGTGCCCTCTGGACCCCCACTAGGGCCCTGAAAACAATGGGCCCCACGTTGGAGCGGCCCGCTCTCCTGCGGGTCCGCTCAGGACAACAGGCACCGGAAATGTGCCTCGATCAGCACCAAGAATGCTCCGGGGCTCTCCGTCGCTGGGCGAAGTCTCCTCTGGACTCCCGCTGGCTGTGGGCAGGCACCAACAGTGTGCCCTGCAGGCCCCCCGTTACCGGGACCTCGTCTCCCTACTCCTCCGGACGGCTCCTGAGCCCCGCCCACAGTCAGGCGGACTCTGCCTGGCTTCCGGGTCGGGCCGGCGCTCTCTTCTGGGCCGGACAACGGAGCGGGGTGGGCTCCCGCTTCGGTAGGCAAAAACGCGGGGTGGGCTCCCGCCGCAAACCAGCATAAAGGCAGGGTAGGCTCCCGTTAGAGAGCGCAAACATGCGGGGTGGGCACCCGCTCTCTAAAGAAGCACATAAGTGGGGTGGGCACCAAACGCGGGGTGGGCACCCGCGGTAAAATTATGCATAAATGCGGGGTGGGCACCCGCTATTGAAATATGCATAAAGCGGGGTAGGCTCCCGCTCTGGCTGCCAAAAATGCGGGCGAATCCCCACGTCAGGATTCTCTCTAAATGGGATGCAGCTCTGTGCTGCGAAGCCCCCGCACTCTCCTCTTGGGCAATCAAAGTATAGCGCTCACAAGGCGCTAGAAGCCACAGCTCCAGCCAACAAAGTTCCAGGGGCACAAGGCTGGGCCCAGGCAGGCCAGCACACAGGGCCCTCCAGCAGGGAGGCAGTCCCTCGTGGCGGTTCCTCCTGGGGCCCAGCAGCAGCAAGCCCCCAGCACAAGAACAAGCACAACATTTCATGGGGTCACAGCCCCTATATTTATATTACATCTTGGCTTTGTCTGCCCTGGCACAGGGCTTGGGGGAACCAGCCAAAACTGGTTCAGGGGGGATTTGGAGCACTTTGTTTACAAGGCTCCTCTTCCCCTTTGTCAGGTGGGGGCTCGTCAATTAGACACACCACAGGGGGGTGGAGCCAGCATTGTACAGGCTAGGCACAGACCTATTCAGGGACCAGGGACTTCTCCTCCCACTACTCCAAATGCAGATGTCCCATTCAGCCTAGTGCTGACTCACCCTGCCCCTCCTGGAGCCACAAACACCTCACCAGCCCCTGTCACTCAAAAGCCAGACATGCAATTCACATCAGGCAGGCAGACACATAGCCAACTTCTAAAAGTGGCATTTCTAAAATAGTTATAATAAATCTGCGCACACCATTGCGTAGCATTTATTATCACTATTCCAAATATACCAAACTTGACCACGCTGCGCCTCTCATATCATGAATTACCACTGAAACACTTATCAGGGAATCCCCAATGCATTCCTATGGGAGGGCAGCCTCACAGTAGTGAGAAACCAAAATGGCTGTTTGTCACTACCAGGACATGTCACACACTTAAGGTACATGTCCTACCTTTTACCTACAATGCACCCTGGCCATAGGGCTAGCTAAGGCCTACCTTAGGGGTGACTGACATGTAGTCAAAGGGGGGGTCACAGACATGGCACACACTTTAGTTGCCACGTCACAGCAGCAGTAACACTGCGCGCACAGGCCCTGCAATGGCAGAGGCCTGGGATAGGTTTGAAAGGCTACTTTGGTGGGTGGCGCAATCAGCGCTGCAAGCCCACCAGTAGCATTTAATTTACCAGCCCTGGGTATATGAGATACCACTTTACAAGGGACTGGCAGGTAAATTAAATAGGCCAAACAGGTGTAGACCAATCCTTACCATATTTATCACAGAGAGCACACGCACTTTACACTGGACAGCAGTGCTAAAGTGCCCAGAGTCCTAGAACCACCAACACCATGTCAGAAAAAAGGCTAGGAGAAAGGCAAAAAGTTTAGGGATGACCCTGCAAAAAGGGCCAAGTCTAACAGAGGGGTAGTTGGCCCTCTAGGACGTCCTTAGGGTCCAACTACCCCTCCAGTTTTCTCCAGTGGGTCCCATACCTCAGGATTGCTAAGAGGTCTTCGGAGGCCACGCCCCCTTAATCCACCACTCTGCAAACGTGACTTGTGGTGCACTACTGGTTGGGAGATGAAGTCCACCTTACTCCTGAGGGATTTTGTGGGTCAAGAAGCCCTCCTGGTACCTTCTGCAAAACCTACACAGAGGGATTTCTGAGAACTGGCCGATGGCCCAGCCCCCTTTCTCCACCACTCTGCAAACGTGACTGCTAGTTAAAAAACCGTAGAAATTCACAGAAAAAACCAAAGGTGACAGGGATGTTATAGTTAGCAAATAGAA
Organism: Calotriton arnoldi; assembly: GCA_963921515.1. Lineage (NCBI taxonomy): Eukaryota > Metazoa > Chordata > Amphibia > Caudata > Salamandridae > Calotriton > Calotriton arnoldi. Next base: position 813,110 of record CAWUFW010000641.1, on the reverse strand, counting down.
TTACAAAAACCTTAGAAATTCACTGAAAAAAACCAAAGGTTACAGGAACGTTGTCGTTAGGGTCAGATTTCCCATGTACAAAACCAGAGAAATTCAGAAGTTATAGTTAGCTGAGTTAACTATAACTTACGCCCCTGCAATGCACTGCTTATGACCTCACATATTACATCACTCATGACATGGTCAGTGACATCACTGATGACATCATCCACAGAACCACTCACACACCTATTCACACCCCCATACAACCTCTTGTACACCCACTCACATACCCGTACAACCACTGACATACCCATTCACAGACCTATACCAGTACTCACACACCCACTCAGCCCTCCATAGTCACTCACACACCCACTCACTCACTCGTACACCCACTCGCACAACCATTCACTCGACCATACAGCCGCTCATACAACCAGTTGCTCACCCATACAGCCAGCCACATAACCACAAACTCACCCATACAGCTACTTATACATCCACTTATTAACCTACAAAGTCACACACCCACTCACTCACCCAATCAGCTTCTCTACACAGCTGCTCACTCACCCATAGAAGCCCTCATACACTCACTCACACAACCACATAGATACCCATTCACATATCCATACAAGCACTCACACATTTCTGTACTCACCCATACAGCCATTCACACAGACACTCAGGGGCATATTTACAATGGAAGTGACGGAGCGCGGCATTAGCCTCCTTAGCTTAACGCCATGCTCCGCCACTTCTGAAACGCAGGGCTGCACCATATTTACAACAATTTGGTGCAGACCTGCGTTTCCCCTGCGCTGGCGCTAAATTTAGCTGTCCAGCGCCAACGCAGGCACCCTTGCACCATAGTGCAAGGGTGTCTGCGTTGCAGGGGAAGATGGTTTATGTGCAGGAATGTTTCCCTTCCCGCACATAAACAATCTTTAAATGGCATTTTGTAACTTCTATGTGTGCCGCTTAATGCAGCACACATAGAAGTTGCAAAACATACTTTTTTAAATGATTGTTTATGTGCAGGAAGGGACACCTTCCTGCACATAAACAAACAATGGCGTTTTTATGTTTCCATGTGTGCTGCACAATGCAGCACACATGGAAACAGCAAAAACGAAGAGAAATTAAAAATATCTCCTCGTTTGGCCAGGGTTAGACCAGGTTTTCTCTGGTCTTAATTTTGGCGCTGCCCCATATTTATGCCACCCTTGTAAGTATGGGCCAGCGTCAAAATCAATGGGTGTTGCGGTGGAACGCCCACTGCAACACTCATTGCTATCCCCTTTCACGTCAAGTATAGCGTGAAAGGGTGCCTTATTTACAGTTTCTTCGCCCAAGCCTCCAAGGATATATTGGGTCTCCCACTGGGTTGTTGCTTTATTTACAAGGCAGCATTAAGCTACGTTAAGTGGCTTAACGCTGCCTTGTAAATAAGGCGAAGCCCCTATCGCCACCACAACGTCCAAAAAAGTGACGTTGTGGTGGCGATAGGGGCTTGAAATTATGCCCCTCACTGTTCAATACAGTCACTCACACACAAAGTCACGTAACGAAACACCTACTCAGAAAGACACTCACTCACCCATACAGCCACTTACACACCCAGTCACTCACTCATACAGCCATTCAGACACCCACTCACTCACCCATACAGTCACTGCAAATGCACTTACCCACTGTTAGAGCCACTAACACCGTCACTCACCCACCCATACATCCACTGACACACCCACTCACTCACCAATACAGCCACTCACACAGCATCTCACTCACCCACACAGCTGCTTACACAACCACTTATACACCCATACAGTCACTCACACACCGATACGCACAAGGATACATACAGTCACACAGCCACTCACATGATATATATTAGAAGTAGTATCACTCATTAGTAGTACACCTAGTATACTACTTTAAGTTTTGTAGTACCTTAGTATATATGTTTAGCAATCATAAACTCTTACAAAATACTTACACTCACTGGATGGTGTCATCAGTGATGGCATCAGTAATGTCATTTGAGATGTCATCAGTGATGTCAATGACCATGTCATGAGTGATGTAATATGTGAGGTCATAAGCAGTGCATTGTGGGGCGTAAGTTATAGTGAGCTCAGCTAAGCAAGCCACACCTCCCTTGACATCCCTTGGTGTCTAGTTTTCAGAACTGTCTCGGTTTGGTAGGTTTCCCTAGATGGCCGCCAAGCCCAGGACCAAACTCAGGAGCCTCATTTGCAAAAACAGGTTGTTTTGTGATAGATAGGGGGGTACCTGTGTTTTTGTTCCCGGGCTTGGTGGCCATCTAGGTAAACCTACCAAACCAGACATTTTAGTAACTAGACACCAGTGGGAGTTTAGGGAGCTGTGGCTTGCGTGGATTCCCTGATGTTTTCTTACCCAGAATCCCCTGCAAGCATTAAATTCTGTTAAAAAATCTAATTTTCCTCACATTTCTGTGTGCGATCCGCGTGCTAGCACAAATTTCCTACCACCCAGTGTTCTCCTCTGTGTCCCCATAAAAATGATACCTCACTTGTGTGGGTGCCCAAAGCAAAGTCAGCCTAAAAAAGTATAAATGAAAAACTGAAGGGGGGACTAAAGAGTGTCCGTAAGGGCAGTTTTTTTATACGATCCACAGATCGGGTGCTGTTGCCCCAGGGGAGAGAAAGACTGTGCCCATTTATTTTAAAGAAGAAGTAGCTGGCCCCACTCTAGCAGCACTGCTCCAGGTAATACAAGCAAAATTGATCCCGACAATAACTTACAGGAGTGAGCCATTACGTGTAAGGGACGCATCAACTTTGGGATGGGATCATGGTCGGATCCTACAGAATGATCTTCGGCATTCCCAAATACACCTCTCCAGCGCAGATACGATTGGAGTTCTGACTTCAGAAACAATCCCTCTCCAGGAGAGGGGTGTACATCAAGTGCTGGCACAAAATCAATAACGCAGAACTAAACACATCTATGGCTGAAACTGACAATCAGGAGCAACTCGCCCTTAATGAATCAGCCATTCAACTTGGCCTACAGGACTATTGGGAATCCTCTGCAACCCATGCCAGCTTCATAAAGCTGGTAAGCAAAACCATCAAATTAGTCTCATCAATTGAGGATAAGGCAGCAGTGGCAGATAGAGCCTACGGCTGGTATGTGCTGCACAGTTACGATAAAGCACTACCCCAATCCTACTTTCACACGGGGTACTCCAACTCAACAAAAGAATCATTTCTGAGATTCTGATTGGGCATACTACCATCGCTCCTACACCATCCACCCTGGAAACGTAGCACCACTATGACCGATTGTCAGTTGTGCGGAAAAGGGAAAGAAGATATGATACATATGGTGTGTACTTGCAAGGAGTTAATGGCTGAGCGACAAGCCATGTTACGTCACTCCTTAACCAAAGAGGCATCCGAACATGCAGGCAAGCGGTATTGGTCTGCTTCATGCCCACGGGCACACAGCTGAACTGTCGCTTTGTGAAATTCCTTACTAAGGCAGAAAAGATATTTCCTCTTAAACTGGTTGCATTCACCCAGCCTTGAATGACCTTTTTGCACACAGGTCATCTTAAACGCCACTGCATTCCTCATCTTAAAAAGGCTTAGAAAAACTCACTATTTTATACATAGGTCATTTTAAACAGCAGAATGTAATCTCTTTTTTATTTAATCATGCTGAACCTGATCGCTCCACCGTGGAGGAAATGTTTTTAATTGTTGATGTAAGACTATTGTTAATGAATGATTGGTGGGGTAAAGCTCCTTTGGTTAAACAATTTGCTATTATGCACATAGGTTACCTTACATGTCTCTGCATTTCTTTGAAGAAGATTTCCAAAAATGTACTTTGCACTGTAGACTGCCTAGATTGCACCTTAACCTTTTGAACTCCCTTTTCCATGTCCCAATATGTCTAAATTTCAACCCATAACAGTCTGCCTTTCTGTACTTTAAAACTCAAATATTAAAATGGAAAATTGCTGATTTAATTTCTGTAATTGATGTACTGTGACACCTCCATTTGAATTGTTTTAATCATCTTTTATAATTGTTTTAATGTTGCAAAGATTTGAATTAACCAAGCAATACTAAATAAACTTGAAACGTGGGTGATGGGCTTGGCCCATAGCAGTTTGTCTTTTCTGACTGTAAGAGGGTCAAGCAGTACAAGGGAATTATTTATGCAGCCTGTATGAATGCAATTGACTGCTCGATGATTGAGTGTTATGGTATTAGTATTAGAATAGGCCAGGAGGGCTATATATTATTTTGTTTTGTAATTGCATTTAGAAAGTGCTTACTGCCCCTGACTGGCATTGAATTGCGTTATGCCAGGCAGCATACTGTATAAAAACCCATTGTTAGTGTCTTTTTCAGTGGTTATTGTTAGTTACAGGGATTAGTCATGTGCTCCTAAGGAAACCATTCCTTGCATTTATTCTTATGTCGTAGAATGCATTAATAGGAGTTAGGTGTGATCATTAGTGGGAGAGGTTATGTGAATGAATGCAAATAATTGGTGGTATGCAATAGATGAGCATCAGGAGATTATTGTTAGGTTGCAGAAGTATTACTTTTAGAGAAGAGGTTGTGATCTTTAAATGACGTGTGGGCAATCTGCAGAAATACAATAATAGGGATTAAGGCAAACATGCATGCGACTTAGAGTAGGCTGTGCTTGGAGAAAGGAGATATACAAAGGATGGAAAGTAAGGAGTGGTTCATTTAGAAAAAATGAGAGGCAACAATTATTTTTAAGTCGAGGTCAATTTTCATTGGAATACAATGGAGGTTTTTTTAGATTGCATGCAATCTGAGGATACAGATTGAAACTATTGAAAATGCAATATTATTTGCATGTGAACTTGTACTGTATTAGGTACTTTTGATAAGCACTAGAATCAGGTAACAGTCTACCCCCTGAAAGGGTGCCACTAGACCATCGCTTTTGCAAGAACAGCTGAACGGCTCATGTGCTGGTTGTATAAAGTAATGGTGATCCACATGTATAAGGAAATAGTGAGATGTATACTGCACTCAAAGGCAGCAGTAATCTCATGATCACAGCAATGTGAAAAAGTATACAAGTAAATTATGAAAACATCAAAGAGATTCTGCAAAGGCTGGAGCGGATGTCTTCTGATGTTCACTCTAAGTGTTTTGCTCACAGCATTAATTACAAACGTGAAGTAGGATCCATTTTGGATGCCTCTGGAAGTGGCATGGCACAAGACAGGGTGAGGATAGCTTCCTCAGACAGTGGCAGTATAGCCTGCATTCCGATGGCTGGAGGGTGGAAACCTAAATGAAGGTAGAAGGATGTAGACATGGCTACATTTAGAAATTCTATGAACTTTGTAAGCAAGGGGCTGCAAATTAGTTCTTCCTGCGCAGTGCTATTTCGTAGATGGTAGGGGTGAAGGGTGGGACTGTAGTTTCTGTTGATCAAGGTGAGGAAGTTTCTAAGTCAAGCCTGCCCTTCGTCTGCCCCCATTGCTGCTTCAGAAAGGTTAATGACCACCAAGTGCAGAGGTCTTATTCTTCATTGTGCCCATATTGTGCATACACCTGCTTGCATCAAGCCCCAGTGCTACTGGCTGTGAGAAGTATCACTCTACACAAATGCTTGGAGCCTGAGAAGGACACTGGAAAAGACCCAAACTGGTTGTGCAGCATGGGGTCATGGGTTTGGCAAAGTAGCACAAGGAAATGCTAATATCACAAAGGTCAAAAATGAACGGAGGCATCACTGCAGATTTTCCTGGAATATTTGGATGAAGGCTAGTTGATTAATTAATCCATTCTTGGTATGCAGTTTAGTTTACTACATTGCTTTACTGCTTTTGACATTATATTGTATTTGAAACATCGTACAGAGCAATTCTACATGATAAAATAATTCAGTATTTGGAAGTGTGTATTTGAAAGCCTTTGCAATCAAAAGCATTCCAGTGCATTGTTTGTACCTGCTGCCACTTTAATAAAAGTACTCTGTCACTTTAAAAAAAAAGCTCTCCAGATTCGAGAAGAATATTAAAGATGTGAATCTTCTTTCTTGTCTCTGAAAATTCTCTACAGAACCCCTTATCCAACAACAGCTAAAACATCCATGTAACTGTGCATGGTCAAAGCTGAGGATTCATTTACAGTAAAATAAATGGAATCAAGTGAAAAATTACAAATGAAAGCAAGCTTTGGCAAAGCCAATAGGTAGTGTCTTTGGGACCTATTACCTTTGTCAATGGTTTTAGCCATGTGGCACAGCATTCCCGATGCAGAACGCATGGCTAAAGTATTTTTAAAAAAAAGCTTTTGACGTGGCCACTTTTATTTTATTTTTAAATACCAACCTAAGTTGGATCGGTAACTAAAAGGAAAAAAACACGTGAAAGCATTTTCTTTAAAGCGGGTGGAGGCGCAATATGGGTGGGCAGGGGCAGTAGGCAGAAGCCACATAGGGGACGTACGGAGGAAGCAAGGAGGGTTTAAAGTGGATGGAAGAAGAAACATGGGTGGGCTGAAGCAACACAGTGGATGCGGAAGGGGGTGAGGAGATGGAATCAAAACAGAGACACATGTAGGCAGAAGCAACATGGGGTGCTGGTCGGGTATCAAACAGGTTATAAACATAAACGTGGAGCACATGGGTGAGAACTTGAAGGTAATGTGGTTGGAGTGGGGGCGAATTACATGGGACAGACAGAGGAACACAGAGCTTGGTGGGGAGGGAGAGAAGCACACAAAGGTGGTAGCAGGAAAATGTGTGCACTCTAGTGGAGTGCTTAAACAAAAATAAAAAGTAGCACATTTAAAAAGCAAGCAGTGGAAGGACATAGTAATGCATCCATGCTCCAGGGGTACGACAAACGCAAGAAGATGAAGTAAACCTTCACAGCTAACGAATAAGAAGCAAGCATATGAGAGCGACGATGCAATGACGCCAACCAATGGTAAGCAATGGGCAGGCTCTAAGCCCACTGTAAGATAACATATGTCTAACAACAAACAGTCTTAGTTAGGCGGGACCTAAACATTAGCTCACCACCCATCTTATATGAATCAGTTTGGAAGGTCAGTACTTGCTCCATGAGTCAGCTGGGTAAACAGGAGGATGAAAAACTGACCTGCCTAAGGTTCAACTACTTGATCAATTAGTTAAACACTTGCTTCTGAGACCTGTACGCAAAGTTTGAATACTATTTCACAAAAAACAAGGGAAACCCAAGGGTACAAAAGGACCAAGGGTACATGCTATTTTAAAGGAACAACGGTCCCTACAAAAACATAGTTCATCTCAAATAACACCAATAAATTTAATTATGACTTAATGTCTTAATCTCAAAATTAAAAAAAAAACATATTTATTGACAATCAAAAATAGTGGGTAGTGCCAAAGAAAGTTTTAACAAAACCACAAACCAGCCCTGTCAATTTTACACTAACAATAACGGGTCAGTGTGCGGGGTCAACGACGTTTCGGTCCTTTTACAATGTAAGGATCATCAGGACATTTCAAATTCAATGCCTGAGATTCAGCTTAGTGAATCAGCACATACATAACAAACGTAGGCAGAAATGAAAAGACTAGAAGAAGATAAAAGGAAAAAAAGAGAAAAAAGACAAAGTTGGTTAATTAGTACTAAAAAGTAAAAACATGAAACAAATAACATCGCTAATACTTGTAAAAAGTAGAAAGAGGAGATGCCTATAAATTTCTTTTCATGTTCAGCATAATAGAAGCTGGTATAGCAGTGTAATAATGCGCAAGGATACACATTACAAACTGAGAATGTAATCACATGAAGTCACAAATCATGACTCCCGAATCGCAGTGAATTACCCCAGGCTAAACTGAAATCTAACACAATATAGCGCTGAGCGTATCCCAAGATTTGCATAAGATGACATAGAGCTGACTCACTAGGTAAGGTTGCACAGGGATACTCTACATAAGCACGTGTTCCTTCATTTTCACGTGTGTCCTCGTCACTTATGTTTGTTTTATAAGTATGCATGTGTGTGTTTTTCCCACGAGTGCCACTTTGGTTGTGTTTTTTAACGAAATATATGTTTTTAAATGCTGCTACTACTAGAATACCGCACCATAGTTTGTATGTGTGGTAAAAAAATCCGGATAAACAAAACTGGTAGTTTGCCAGAAATATTTAATGCTGGTGCAATATTTCCTTTTTTTCTCCTCTAAAAGTATAATAACCAGGTGTTTACCTTCAGAGAGGTAGGTCCCCTCTGTTAGTTTTATTAATTTTCTTTCCCTCACTTTAAATCAAGGTCAGGGTCTCAGACAATAACCCTGATGAATGCCTAAGACCGTTCAGACTTATAATAGGGCAGAAACATGTCGGTTTAATCCAAGGGTACGCAAGGATCATAGCATTCACCAACATACCCTGTCAATACCTTATGGTACTTTTTAATTATGCATATGGTACCACCTTAATAAAAGGATACTTCTGTGCTATACCCTAAGGTATTTTTAGTGAAACAACGGGACCCAAGTTATCTAGATAAAAGATTAATATTTAAGAACTCCCTCGGGATAGCCCAGCCTGAGGTGGAGTCCGCCCTGGGAGTATCATCTTACCAGGGTGGGACGAGGTGGCCAATGATCAAGCATGTCATGTTACGTGAGTGAGCCCACCACGTCCAATTCTTGGAATTGCCAGGTTTAGTAGGAGACACATAACCAGTATTCAGTTAGGATCACTAGAGAAGCAACTGGTAACTCCCCCAGATGCTCTTAGCATAAGGACACCACACCAATAGTTGTGTTTTGCAGTTACTTTAGAGGCGGGCGTGGGCTCTTTTTAGCCTCTTTCTTCTCCCTAGGGTTGTATACTGGGTTAGTAAGAGATCTGCCAAAAATGTTGCACATTAATTTTTTGTTCCTTTTTAAATGCTCAGTTAGTTACTTTTTAAAGTTTAGTAGAGTGATACACGCCACGTTTCAGTTAATTCAGGGCGCTATCAAAATTCAAATCAGTCTGCATTGCACCAAACATGGGTCAGAGGCCCCTTCGAGGTGGTAGGACTAATAACAAAAAATCTATTAAAGACTATTTAACCAGGTATTTTATGAATATTCAACTGTTTCAAAGGCAGCGAATAAGGAAAATGTAGCGTCCTCCTCAGCCTGGGTACTCACAAATGAATAATATGCCACACACGGAGCTTAGTATTACACATCTTTATTCCTCAGCATATAACTGCGAACTCTGCGTTCTAAACATGAACTCTATTCACCACACCCGAACACTTACGTCATAGTTCTATGAAGTCCATCAGGAACCAAAAGGGTCCCGTCATTGCTGCCAACTTACAAGGCACTACATCTCTCCCCATGTTAAATAAAAAAGATTTTTTTACAGATATATACACACACACACACACACACACACACACACACACACACACACACACACACACACACACACACACACACACACACACACACACACACACACACACACACACACACACACACACACACACACACACACACACACACACACACACACACACACACACACACACACACACACACACACACACACACACACACACACACACACACACACACACACATTACAACTCCTCGATAAGTCATCATGGAGCTTTGATCAAACGCCCAGATCGTGTCCTCTGAGGCTGGGAAGAGAGAAGATAAGTGTCCGTGACTGGGACTGGTGATGTAAGGACAGGTGCAGTCAAAGGGCTTTTTACGGTCTCAATCAAACCAGTCTCATCTCTGACATTAGGTAGTGGCGAATGATGAGGCAGATGCCTGAAGTGCGAAGAATCTTGTGTAATGGATTCTAGGACTGTGAGCAGTCACCATGTGTCCTTTACTAGTCACAACTTTGAAGGGCTCATCACCAAAGGGAGCATCAGATTTGTGTTTTCTCTGTTGTAGCACCAATACTTGAAAGCCTTTATTGAAAAATTATGTTTTTGGCACAATGATGGTTGTCAGCATATACTTTCATCTTTTGCTTACGGCACAAGTCTGTTTGACTAAGTTCACCATCTGTTGTAGATCTTCTGTTGGTCCATTTGGTATGGTGATTTAAGAGGTCTTAGACAACCTTAGAAAGCTCTCTAAGTGGTAGCTGTGGAGAGCAGCGTTCAGGCTTAGTCCAGAAGGAGTGTAAAGCAGCTTGTTTTACCAGAATGCAATCTTATAGTATAGATTAAGTGAAAAAACCCACACAAAGTCCCCAGGTGTCTTCCAATCCTGTCTCTATTGTCCTTCTATCTCTACATTCACCTGTTCCTTCCATTCCTTCTTGATCTTCCATGTCTCCTTTTCCCCTCTTATATTGATCACTCTCTATAATTTTACGCGCTTTCCAAACAAACTCTCACGTTGTGCTCCTTTCCCACCTCCTCCCCAATGTCGTCCCGCATCCCACTCTTTGTCACTCCAAAACTAACATACTCACTTTGTCCCCTGTTTTTCTTTCACAATTTTCAATAGTCTTGATACTATCCCTTCCTTCTTTTATGGGGATACACACCAAACCCCCCCCTCTTATGCAATTTATGAATGTATGTACAGCCCTGAAGAAGCCCCAGGCCGGATGGCCGTGTAAAGGGGTGAAACACGTGTTGGCTGTTTTTCTCACTCACCATCACGGATAGAGTGACAACACAATTATAAATATCCTACAAAATGAACCAATGTGTGATTGGAATTTTTCCGTAAAAAATACAGGAAACGAATCTTGCCCTGACAATCCTGTTTGAATCTTATAGTATAGATTAAGTGAAAAAGAACCACACAAAGTATTTATAAAAACATGTATTTATTATATAATACTCTCTAACACATACAAATCTCTCCGACCCGGAGATATGCACAATGCACACAATACTTTGCAAAGAAACACAGTAAATGGCAAGTAATACACAGTGGACCCCAGGGGGGACCAAACCATATACTAAGGAAGTGGTATAAGAACCACGACTCGGGTCAAGACAAGGTCGAGAGGACGTAGAAGTACTGGGGACCCAAGAAACCACCCAAGGTGAGTAGATAGGGACCCCACGGAGAGCGCGTGCAGTGTGGGAACACGACCGCGTGCTCCGTACAACTCTACATGTAAGTCGCGGTTGGATTTTTAAAGATTAAGGACCCTTCTCAGTGGACCCTGAAGAAACCCCGTGGAAGACAGAAGGTTGGAGAGCCACCCCACCCGTGGATACCCTAGTACCCACGTTACCTACACCAGTTAAGCCGGTTGCATACGTGTGAAGTGGTGTCGGAAACCGCCGTCAAACCCAAAGAAGGACTTCAGGAAAGTGCCGCTGCTGAAGAAGGAAAAAGTGTCCGGTGGAATCCGACGGTGGATTCTAGAGGAGAGATACCTGCAAGCAGAGGGGACAGAGTCTATGTCACTCAGGAGAGACCAGGAGACTTGGAAGACGAATGCCCTCCGATGTCGGGTGTTGCGGGATGGGTGACGATGACCTTGACTCTGCAGCTGTGAGGACCAGGCGACGCTGATGAAGACCAGGAGCCATGCACAAGCTGTCCCACGAAGGATGCCGAGTGCTGAGGAGTCTGTGTCTGGTGGGAGCACAAACAAGCCTTGGCATATGCAACCAAAGCAGTAGCTGAAGAAGGAGCAACGTCGGGACCATCAAGGTTTAGGGGACTCACCACAAACAGGGGAGTCAGGGCAGGCCCCGAGCAATCAGGGGAGTCCAAAAGAAATGAAGGTGATCCTCAAATGGACCCACAGGCCGAAGGCACTGGAGTCGCGATGGGACCTCAAGCAGCTCACCAAAAGATGCAGGCCACGATGCACACGATGCGGTGTGGCTGAAGATCCTGGTCACTGGAGGTGCTCGAGGTTGGGGCTACTTAGAGCCTGAAGACCTTCTTGGAAGGAAGCCAACAAGCCTTTACAACTGCAAGTTGGCACGGTGCACAGGGGTTCGGTTATTGCTACCCCCACGAGGGATACTGGCCTCAATCTTGGTGAGAGGGCAGGGCCGGCCTCAGGAGCTGTGGAAAACCACCACCTGTGTTGCAGAACCTTATGGAGTCCAGAGGAGCTCAGGATCAGCAGACCAGTCGACTTAGTTGCGGTGCCTGCGAATGCAGGGGAGTGACTCCTTCACTCCAAAGGAGATTCCTTCAGGTGTCTTTGATGCCCACAAGCCTTGGAAGGTTCCTGTATGGTGCACAGGCACAGACAATGCAGCAGACTGGAAGGGAGATGAAGTCGAGCCCAAACGAAGTCCAGCGAAGTCCAGAGCGCCCAGACTGTAGAAGTAGAAGTTTTGTTTAATCTGAATCTTGTCCCACGATGAATCTAGGGACCTACACCCAGGTAAGTCCTTAAGTACCCTAGGGAAAGGGTTGGGACGAATCAGGGAACCCTCCCAGTGGAGGGTCTGGACAGGGGGGAGGTTACTCCCATGTCCTTTGTTCAGTTTCGTGCCAGAGTGGGAGCCAGGACTGGTATGAACTGGACTATGCATGGGGACACCAATAGTGCCCCCCCATGCAGACTGAGTGGCGCTGGCAAGCGCACCCATCCTACCCCAATACACTAAATCATGTCTGGGAGGTGGTCACACCTCCCTGTGACAGGATGCCTTTTGTTCTGCCTTCCCCTGCTCGAGCTTGGCTCAGCAACAGGAGGGCAGAATCGTGTCTCTGGTTGGCAGCAACCATTGTGTGCTGTCCGGTTCAAGAAGGCTGGTACCAGGAACACTGAGAGCCTAACGGAGGGCTCTTCCAGTGCTTGGAATCATATCTCCCCACACCATTTACAGTGTGGGGGTAAGATTCCAACATGTTTGATACCAAACATGATAGGATTTGTTGCAGCCAGTTTCGAGATGGTCATCGCGTAATTACGCGGTGCCCCTGTATATGGTATATGGCTGCTTCACTGACAACCCGGTAGAATGGACTCCGTAGGCTGTAGAAGTGTCCAGCTCATGCAGGGGCACCCTCTAACTTAGAACCAAGCACCCTGCCTTCAGGATTGCAAAGTCCTGCTATAGGGGTGACTTAAAGGTTTTTAAGTGCAGTGATCCTAGATATAGGAAACCAATATCTTTAGTAAGTGGTGCTAGCACCAGCTTACACAGGCTGCAATGGCAGGCCTCTAGTTCTATTTTGAATGGTCTCCCATGGGTGGCATAACGCATGCTTCAGCCCATCAGGGACCTCTGGGGTACCTATGCCCTGGATACCTTAGTACCATATACCAGGGACTTATAAGGGTATCCCAGTATCCAATCTGGGATGTACCTAAGTACTTACCACAACAGTTTAAGGGAGAAAGCAGAGAGACTGGGGTCCTGAGTACCAGGATCCCAGTCAGACTAGTCAAAAACAGCTTAGCACCAGGCAAAAAGTGGGGGTAACCATAGAAGCAGATCCTACTTTCCTACACACCCACACCCCCCCAAACGTAAGGAGATGAGACTAACCTTGCCCAGTTGAGTATTAATTTTCTAAGTGGAAATATCTGGAGAGTCCATCTGCATTGGCATGGTTACTCCCAGGTCTATATTCCACTGTATAGTCCATCCCCTGTAGGGAAATAGGCCACCTCAAAAGTTTGGGGTTTTTCACCCTTCATCTGTTTAAGCCATAAGAGGGACTTATGGTCTGTCTGAACAATGAAGTGAGTGCCAAACAAGTATGTCCTCAACTTCTTCAGGGCCCAGACCACAGCAAAGGCCTCCCTCTCTATAGCTGACCAACGTTTCTCTCTGGGGGTCAACCTTCTGCTGATGAAAGCTACCGGTTGATCCTGGCCCTCTGCATTTAGTTGTGACAACACAGCCCCTACCCCTAACTCAGATGCATCTGTCTGGACAATGAATGTTTTAGAGTATTCAGGACTTTGCAGAATGAGAGCAGTGCACATGCCTTCTGACAGCTAACTGTCCACTGAACATTCTTGGGCATTTTATTTGATGTAAGATCATTCAAGGGAGTCACTATGGACCCATATCCTTTTACAAATCTTCTGTAGTACCCAGTCAGGCCCAGGAAGGTCTCTGACCTGAGTCTGGGTAGTTGGAGCAACCCATTCCATTATGGTCTGGATTTTGCTCTGTAGTGGTTAAACCTGGCCTCCACCTACCAGGTGGCCCAAGTACACAACCTCACTCTGCCCTATCTGGCACTTAGTAGCCTTGATAGTGAGGCCTGCTTTCTGCAGAGCCTCCAAAACATTCTTCAGGTGGACCAGGTGATCCTCCCAGGTGGAGCTAAAGACAGCTATATCATCTAGTTATGCTGCACTATAGGCTTCCAGTCCTGTGAGAACTTTGTTCACCAACCTTTGGAATGCGGCAGGTGCATTCTTCAAACCAAAGGGCATTACAATAAATTGATAATGCCCACTAGGGGTTGAGAATGCAGTTTTTGGTTTGGCATCTTCAGCTAGTCTGATTTGCCAATAGCCAGCAGTTAGGTCAAATGGACTTAGAAACTTGGCTGCGGCCAAAGTATCAATAAGCTCATCTGCCCTAGGAATTGGGTGAGCATCAGTCCTAGTGACTGCATTGAGTCCCCTGTAGTCTACACAAAACCTCATCTCTCTTTTTCCACCCTTGGTGTGAAGTTTAGGTAGTAGGACTACTGGGCTAGCCCAAGGGCTATCTGAGGGCTCAATCACTCCCAACTCCAGCATCTTTAGGGCCTCTGTCCTGGTGCAATCTCTGACATGGTCAGGCTGCCTGTAGATTTTATTCTTCACATGTAGACTCTCACCCCTTGTCCACTTCATGGGTACACCAGGTGGTTTGACTGGGAGTCAGAGAAAACATATGCCTGAATTGATTGAGGATCTTCCTGCAATCAATCTGCTGCTGATCAGTGAGGCTTCCTGCCAAGGCTACTCCATCAACTGATCCATCATCAGGGTTCTGAGAGAGGAGATCAGGGAGAGGGTCACTCTCTTCCTCCTGTCCCTCATCAGTTGCCATGAGCAAGCCCATGTCGGCCCTGTCAACAAAAAGTTTTAGCCTGTTCACATGAAGTACTCTATGGGGACTTCTGGGAGTGCCAAGGTCTACCAAATAGGTGACCTCACAGGCGTGGCTTGGGAAGCCTAACACGGCGGACGTGCCTTAGAGCAGCTCCGTCCGCCTAAGCCATATTTACCAGAATCCGCGAGTTATCCTGAGCCCCAACTCAGAATCCGGCCTCTGCCGCCGTTGAAGAAGGTATCGGGAGCCGCTGGGGTCGGAGTCCTTGCCACAGCTGTCTCCTGCGGCAGATACACAGTGAAGTGATCCAGGCCGGGAGTTGCGGCCTGCTACCTGCGGACGTTGCTAGGTGTCGAGCCGGGCCCTGGTGCGACACGCCGAGGGCAGCGCCGGCCTGAGTCTCCGCAGTGAGGAGGGCGCTTGCCAGTCAGTGGTGGGCGACCGACGTGGCTGAGTCCCGTGAGCACTACAGTCGAGCCTAATTCTGGGGGCCGTGGCACGGCGTCCGAGCCGGCGGGCGGGCGCTGTCACCCAATCCCGGGTCCCAGGGGCTGAAAGAATCCAGAGACGCCCACTATAGTGCGGCTGGGACGCTGGACCCGGGCGGGCGCCTGCAACGCACCAACAAGGTACATGCGAGTGGCGCAGGCAGGCCCAGAGCCATAGATGCGGTGCGGAGAGCAGCTGGAACGCCGCCGCCCATACAAATCAACCGCGACTGGCTGCCTTGGGCCCAGCGCCGGGCAGTCGGGTGCCTGTAGTTGAGTCCGCGAGGGGCGGAGTGGAGCGGGATTCCCCCCCCCTCCCTTGGTAGCCGGACGTGCCAAAATCCACTCTCCCCCCTCTTCAGCATGGGTGTTGCAGTGGAAATAGCGCAGCTGCGCAGGGAGTCATCATCCCAAAGTTACACCGGTCATTACTGCGGGGCCCAAGGGGGCGAACCAGATGCTTGTCAGAGATGAGCCTGTGGACCTGCTGGAGTGCGCCGGTGGGAATCGGCCGCCCCGCAATAATCCATTCAGCCGCAGCCCACCATCCCAAGGGGGAACACCACGCAGCACAACATTCTCTGGGTGTTGGCTGCATTGTGGTGGCCTTCCACTGGCCCCTGGAGTGCGTTGTGGAGTGGCGGCGGCAGCAGAATTAGGACGCAACCCGCGGGGGTGGCTGCCAGGTCAGGGGTTAAGGGGGTCCGGCAAGTCTGGTCCCTGTAGGGGGCCCACTTGGCTGGCTCTCTCGGACTGCGGAGGCAGCCAGGCTAGGCCTCGTGCGGCTTGTGGTCCGGGAGGCTGGGAACCGTGAGGCCCGGCCTGGGGTGCTACCCCGGAGAGACCTTCTGCGTACTATATTAGAAGGCCGCACGGATAAGAAGAGACCCAGATAAGAATACCCACGCCGCAGAAGAAGAAGCTACTCCATCGGATCTACAATCAAGGGGGCCCCCCCACACATACGTTTCTATATCCAACATGGGCAAGGACAAGTCAGGAGGGGCCACCTCTAAACAGAGCACTCTGGATCAGTACACTGCGCCCACAGGCAGCTCCAGTGGTGATGGGGCGGGCGGCCAGACCCTGGATAACGTGACCCTACTAGCAGCTATTACCCAGTCGCGAGAGGCACTTGAGGCAAAGATTGGCGCAGTGGGATCGGAGGTCTCTTTTTTGCGTCAAGATCTCCGCAAGGCGGTCGACCGCATCACGGAAACTGAAACCCGAGTCACTACGGTGGAGGACACGGTAACGTCCCTCCAAAAGAAAATAAATAAGCTGACGGTGGTGACGCAAGAATTGGCATCCCGAGTCGAAGAGGCAGAGGGCAGGGCCCGACGGAACAACCTGCTCCTGGTAGGTTTTCCGGAGGGCTATGAGGGCACATCTATGATCAACTTTCTTACGAGGTGGCTCAGATCCCTACTGCGGGAAGAATCCATCTCAGCATGTTTTGTAGTGGAGAGAGCCCACGGGCTTTGATGAAGAAGCCTCCATCGGGTGAACGTCCACGACCGGTTATTGCTAAGCTTCTGAACTATGCAGACCGCGATGCAATCCTACAGTTCGCGAGAACCCATAAAGACCGATTCCTCTTCAATTCGCATCCAATCATGGTGTTCCTGGACTATACCAGGCTCGTGCAGCAACAACGACAATCGTTTGTGGCCACAAAGCGCAGACTCAGGGAACTGAATGTTTCTTATATGCTGTTATACCCTGCCAGGATGAGAGTGATCTACAATTCAAAGTCCTACTTGTTTGACTCCCCGGAGGCGGTGTTTTCATGGGCTGATGAAACTATACATCTTAAGCTGCACTCCCCGCCACCGCAGGATTCCAACTCTTCCCAGGGCTCGCATAGGGGCAGGCAGAAAAAGGCATGGATCCCGCTCTAATTGGCGTATCCAAGACCAGGAAGAAGCGGCAGAATAACTAATTCTCAAAACAGTCTTAAATTCCCACGGCTTGGCTGGTCGCTAATAATTTCATTCCTATGCTGATCACCATCGGGTTCACTCTATTGGCTGTGGCCACGCATGGAACAATCACGCCCCTGGGCATTTGGCTCTATGTTTTGTAAGTTTGGGATGTTTGGGCACACTTGGCGGAGGCCCCAGGGTTTCCCCCATTGGGGTCCATGTGCAGACTCCGCCGCGACAGATACTCCTCGTTCATGGAAGTATAGGGGTGGGGGGAGGGGGATGGGCATTGTTGGGTATATTTTGTTTGTAAAGTTATACACACCGACCACACACTAGTAACATCCGTCAATCCACCAGTAATTGCACAGAGTAGACACACAGCTATTAGATGACACAACACACGCTAGGCCCTCGATTGGGGGAACTAAACATAATCTCCTGGAACATCAGGGGGCTCCTGAACAAAATCAAGAGGGGTGCAGTGCTCCGGTTGGCAAAACGTTGTGAAGCAGATATACTTCTACTCCAGGAGACCCATCTTCTGGGGAACAAAACCCCGTGCCTTACTAGATTTGGTAATACTACGGTGTACCACTCTGGGCTTGCTTGTGGCTCTAGAGGCACGGCGGTCCTCATACACCACTGTGTGCCACACTGCATCTCCAAACACTGGCTAGACCCAGGGGGGAGATATACAGTTATTACTGGTACAGTGGCTGGGGAGCCGTTAACCATAGGGAGTATATACGCCCCACCTCTTTTGGGACAAACATTCTCGAACAAAGTCACGCAGCTGTGGAGTGAGCTGCCGGAGGGATTGACTATTTAAGGGGGGATTGGAATGATGTGATGATGCCCCAAGATCGCTGGCGGGCGAGGGAACAAGAACCCCGCTTAAGTAAATCCAAATTGAACTCCCTTGCCACTTCACTCGGGTGGTCGGATACATGGCGGGCTTTCCATCCCTCGGCGAGAGGGTTCACGTACACATTGGCAGTACATGATACACTGTAACAACTGGACTACATATTTCTCCCCCACAGCTATATTCACAGGGTATCGCACATGTCCATCCTCCCCCGGGGACCCTCGGATCATTCGCCGGTTCAGATTAAGCTGCGCCTAAAAACCCAACGAACCCCTTACCGCTGGCGTATGTCCCCCGGCACCTCAGGGATCCTAATTATCAAGACGTCCTTCAACAGGCCATATCTGATTACCTCCTGCTTAATTCCGACACAGCCCCGTCCAGAATAGTTTTGTGGGAGGCCCTCGATCAGAGGGATCGACATAAGCTTCCGTACCGGGGAAAATCGTAAATGACTTGCCCAAATACTAGACCTTGAAGATCGCCAGCGTTCATTAGAGGCAGAGGTGGCGAGGGGGAACACTCCGGGATCGCCTCTGAACCTCCTCCTCATTCAGCAAGAGATACATCAACTTCTCACTAACGAGGTACAGGAGACCTGGTTGGCGACACAACACAGGATATATCAGTGGGATGATAAATCAAGTAGAATGCTTCACCGGCTTTGTTAAGCTAAGATGGCCCCTATCCCTGTGCCAACACTGCGAGATGTAAACGGAGTGTTATGCACTTCGCCTCAGTTGGTGGTACAGGTCTTCATGTCATTTTACGCCTGGCTGTACCAGAAGCGGAAGCTGATCTCAGAGGACCTTATTGACGAATTTGTGTCAGATATCCCTAACCGCAAACTTTCAGACCAGGAAAGGGACCGATTGGACGCCCCCATAACATTAGATGAGCTAAGAGCAGCACTGATTAATACCTACCCCGGTAAAGCGCCTGGCCCCAATGGATTTCCCAGCGACTTCTTGCACCCACACAATACAACGTTAGGCCCCCACTTCTTAGCGGCACTACAAGAAGCTTGCGAGCAATGCATGTTGCCTACAGACTAGCGACATGTGGAAATAGTAGTATTTCTAAAGCCGGGCCGCCCCCGGAAGACCCAGCTTCATATCGCCCTATTTTGCTGCTCAATTTTGAGCCTAAATTGCTTGGCAAAGTCCTTGCAGACCGTCTTAGATCCTGCATCCCAGACATTATTCATCCCGACCAGGCCAGCTTCATGCCTCAGCGATCCAGTAGGCACAACATCAGACGGGTTCACAACGCCATTGCTAGGGCCCAGGAGCCAGGCCAGCCGGCTGCCATCTTGTTGGCCGACATTGATAAGGCGTTTGACTCGCTAAGTTGGACGTACCTCTTCAAACTCTTGCAAGCTATAAACTTAGGACCCCAATTTTTAACATACATAAAGTTACTGTACACGGACCTCTCGGCCTCGGTTCGGGTGGCGGGTAACCGGTCCTCCCCATTTTCCATCCATCGGGGCACGCGACAGGGCTGCCCCTTATCTCCACTGCTCTTCGCCCTGGCCATAGAGCCTCTGGCGGTATGGGTCCGTCAAGATCTGCTGATTAGAGGGTTTGAGTGGTCGCAAGAATATTCGGACAGAATCGCACTCTACGCAGACGACGCCCTATTCTTTTTGACAGATCCATGGGCCTCTGGGCCCCATATCCTTCAGATTGTGTTCGGAGAGACTACGGGGTTGGGGTCTAACCACTCTAAATCCACGCTCTTCCCAGTATGCGGAGACCAGAAACGCCAGACCTGGGCCGCACAATTATCCTGGGCTACAGATGGGTTTAAATACCTGGGATTCTACATATCACTTTGTCCTATGACTTCGTGGACTCACAACATCTGTCCTCTGCTCCCTGCGGTTCGTATTTAAACTTCAGTATGGTCTCAGTTGCCCCTATCATTATACGGGTGTTCAACCATTTTTAAAATGGCATCTCTACCCCGCTTATTATATCGGCTGCAAAATTTCCCGTATGACATCCCCCATACTTTGTTCACACAATTAAATGCAATACTAAATGGGTTTCTGTGGCAGGGTGGGCGATCCGGGTGGCGCTTCACACTTATACACAATCGACATACTGCGGTGGCATTGTGGTGGCAGATATTCATGCATACTATTCCGCATCCCATCTCCTAGTCATTAATGAATGGTGGTATGGGTCCCAGTCAGACCCTGCCTATGCGGTAGAGAGGATGGCAATGAAAGACACCCCACTGCAGAAACTCCTGTACAGTCAAATCAAATTGGATACTCTCCCACCGGCCAGCAAAACTGTCATACAGCTATGGAGACGCACAGTGAAGCCATGGGCTGGATGGGGAAACTGACGCAAACAACCCCCCTTTGGCAGGGAACCTACATACATTCCGTTTCGGCCTTAGAGGGCTTCCGTAAATAGGATCTCATTGGAATATCCAACTTAGGCGATATTATGCAGGGTTGCATCCTCAAATCCTTTCAGCAACTACAAACTGAGTTTCACCCACATAAATCCCAGTTCCACGGTTTTCTACAGTTGCGAAATGCTCTTAATCCCCACATTCGACACTTGAAGTCCCTTCCAGAATTCCACCCGCTAGAAGGCCGGTTACTAATGGGGGACCTAGGGGCGCATATAATTAAGCAAATATATCAGACTCTAACCACGCATACACGCACTACATTACATAAGACCAGAGCTGCCTGGGATATCGACGTGCCAACTTTGACCGACGATGATTGGACCGAGGCCCTAGCTAGCCCCCGACATGTGGTGGTCTCTTATACAATTTAAATATCTCCACCATATATACTATACAAGATCCCGATTCTGGAAGATGGGAGTTATCCTGTCCCCCCAGTGCCACCGCTGTACAAAAGAGGAGGGTTCATTTCTCCATACAGTATGGAGCTGTGAGGTAATACAACCATTCTGGAAGAGGGTGATGTCCTACCTGGGCCAGGTGCTGGCCTGGACCATTCCAGTTGATCCCAGACTACTGCTCCTCCACAGCACAGACGAGATCGGAGGAAATCGCTACAAACAGCACCTCCTGTTCCTAGGCCTTACCCTGGCCAAAAGGGAAATAGCCCAGAAGTGGAAGGCGTCCGCCCCACCGGGGCTAGGAGAGTAGAAAAAGGCCTGAGACAGTTGTATGGGAGCCGAAATTGTCGTTTTTCAAGCACGGGGTGGCCCACAGAAGCATAGGAAGATTTGGTCCTGCTGGGCGACATATCGAGGGATTACCTTGCCCCCCCTGCCAGATACGGACCCCCCATAAGCCCTCAAGAGACACAATGCAATACAGTTGTACATCAGAGACAGATAATTCTAATCGCTCTCATTTGATATATCTTGAGATCATGCAATTACGAACTGTTAGCTGGATTCGGTGTGGTTTGTTAATTACCTGGCCTGGTGTTCTCCAGGCCAAGTTTATATCAAAACCTAAATTTAGGTACGCTATGTCTTCTTCATTATATACATTGTACGTGTCGGGCTATGCCCATATTGTACCTATAAAAATGAATAAAAATGTTGTTAAAAAAAAAATAGGTGACCTCACCCTTTTGCTCAAGTATGGTGTGGGGTCCACTCCATGTGTCCTGGAGAGCTGCTGGGGCCACAGGCTTCAACACCCACACCTTCTGACCTGGCTGTTAAACAGTCAGGACAGCCTTTTGGTCATGCCAAGCTTTCTGAAGTTCTTGGCTGGCCTCCAGGTTTTTGCTTGCCTTCTTCATACACTCAGCCATGAGGGAGCGCAGACCAAGTACATAGTCCACTATGTCCTGTTTGGGAGATTTGAGAGGTAACTCCCATCCCACCTTCACCAGACACAAGGGACCCCTAACTGGATGCCCAAACAGAAATTCAAAAGGGATGAAGCCAATCCCCCTTCTGAGGGACCTCTCTGTAGGCAATGAGAAGGCAGGGTAGTAGGACATCCCATTTTCGCCTAAGCTTTTCTGGGAGGCCCATGATCATACCCTTTAGGGTCTTATTGAATCTTTCAACTAGCCCACTGCATTGAGGATGGTAGGGTGTGGTGAATTTGTAATTCACTCCACACTCTTTCCACATTGCAGTTATATAACTTGACATGAAGTTTGTACCTCTGTCAGTTAAGACCTCCTTAGGGAAGCCCACTCTGGAAAAGATTCCCAAGAGGGCCCTTGCCACCACAGGAGCTGTGGTGGTCCTAAGGGGAATGACTTCTGTGTATCTAGTGGCATGGTCCACCACCACTAGAATATAACTGTGCCAGGATGCTGTTGGAGGGTTCATGGGACCAATAATATCAATTCCAACCCTCTCAAAGAGAACCCCAACCACTGAAAGTGGAATTAAGGGGCCCTTTGTGATGCCACCTGACTTGCCACTGGCTTGGCAAGTGGCACAGGAGCGACAAAACTCCTTACTGTCCTCAGACATATGGAGCCAGTGAAAGTGAGGGACAAGCCTGTCCCAAGTCTTGCTTTGCCCTAAGTGTCCTGCCAGGGGAATATCATGTGCAAGGGTGAATAGGAACCCTCTAAATGTCTGTAGTATAACCAACCTCTTGGTGGCACAAGGCTTGAGGTCTCTACCCTCTGAGTAAAGAAGTCCTTCATCCCAGTAGATCCTATGGGACCCACTGATATTCCCAGGAGCAGCTTGCTGCCTGAGGGGTTCAAAAGAGGGGCAGGGTGCTGCTCCAAACTCAAATCTGCTCTGGAAGGGCCCCCTGCCCCCAGGAACTAAACCTGATCAGGCTCAAGTTCATCTGGGGCAGTACCTCCACAGAGGCTAAGATCATCTCCCTCAAGAGATTGATCTTCACTCTGAGTCTGGGGGGAAGGGACAGCATTACCCTTCCTGCTCCTTCTCTTGGAAGGCACCTGGTCCATTGTACCAGGATCCAAGGCCTGTTCAGTGGAAAGCTGTGTGTCCTGTGATCTAGTCACAGCAAACACACTTGCAGAGATGTCCAACATTTCTGCATGAGTCCTGAACTCTACTTCGGCCCAGGCTGAAGTTTCCAAATCATTGCCCAACAAACAATCTACAGGCAGGTCTGAAGATACCACAACCTTTTTAGGTCTAGTTACCCCTCCCCAGCTGAGATTCACAACTACCAAGGAATGGTCAGTCCTGACATTGATAGCATTGCTCACTTGGTACACTTGTCCAAGAATGATTTGGTCAGGAGCCACAAGTTTCTGTGTCACCATTGTGACACTGGCCCATGTGTCACTGTAAGCCCTTCTCTCTTTTCCATTTATCAAAGGCTGTTGCCTGTACTTGTCCAAGTTAGTGGGACTTACCAGTAAGGTGGCAAGATCTGTGCCACCATCACAGACTAAAACAGCCTGAGCTGGAGTTCTGACTAACTTAGAACCCACCTCAGAACGCAGGTTAACCCTACTAATTCCTTGGTTGCTGTACTACCACTTGTACTCGAGCTAGGGGGTACAGTTGCCTTAGGGGCACTGGTAGTGGGAGTCTCATTGGCCTTTGGACAATCAGCATTGATCCAGTGCTAACAATAAAATAATTCTCCTATTATGCTTTGGTCATCCAGGTGCAACTTTTCCTTTAACACACACACTATATCCATATGACGGTGGGGCCCATAACACCGCATATACATTCACTTACTCATTTATTCCCTGGATTTCCTCCGTCATTAACCTAGGAGAAAAACGATTCGCTGGAAGGAGACGGGATACCTCTTTTATCATGACATAATATTTCTCATTTGCTTTAAGGTATTCCGCTCATTGGTCGATGGACCAACTAGTAGGAATCAGTTGATGGTGATTAAGACCAGCTCAATCACAATAAACTCTTTAATATTTCATTTTAATCATTGAGCTAAAGAATCACTGAGTCATTTGTTTAAAGAATAATAAGTTTATATAAAGTTTTGAATGCAGGAAATGAGGTTAAGCTTATTATTCAGATCATTACATTTATCATTAATATAAGAATAACTTGAAATTGCAATGCATTTTTATTAGACGGAAAAATAATGTTATCATAGTAAGAACTCTTAAAGATAAATCTATCTATCTGGGGAAAATCTAATAGTTCTAAAATAAAAATCTATCAGTAAAAATTCTCCTAAAGCAGCATCTTATACTCAACTGGAAAAGAAAAATAGCAGCAGCAGCATCAGCTCGTCAGCATCAGCAACCGCAACTTCACCCATCTACAGCATCTAACTTCTCCAGCAACTCCCGCAGCATCTCCCGCTGCATCTACCGCAGCATCTAACCCCTCCCACCAAGAGTAGGTCTTCTTATACCCTAATTCTAGCTTACAGCATAAAATGTTTCTTCTTCATGGCGTGACTCTTTCTCATTGGACAAAACTCAGGCCCATATACATTTTAATCAAACTTCCTGGTCTTAACCAGTTCCTTGTGGAATGTCCATGCAAGCATCGTTTCCCACAGTTCATGCAATTGCTCATCCGTTTCGATCAGTTCAATTTGTATCTTTTTCTGCTACATTTTGGGTTTAACAGTTCCGTCTATTGATTCAGTTGGACTTCTCACGCTTCTTGCTGATCATCTTGGCACACATCTGCTCAGAAAGGTCACAACAGCCTTGACCATACTTCCATCTTAGCCTCTCCGCACCAGCACGTGATCATCCCTTTTCCACAGCCTCTCTCCTCTATCACATGGTCCCCCGCTCATGCGTACTCTAGCAACTGGCGGCCATTTTATATCGCTGCTCGACAGGCCTAAGCGCACTATTTTCAAAGATAAACAAAATATTGTTACAACAAAGAAATATAAACCCTTTCGTTTCCCTCCCGTCTTTCTACGTACCCCAATTAGGTATTACCTAGCAAAAAGCAACATATAAAGCTGTCCCTTACTTACCATCGCTTTATTTTGCAACCACACGTTTTATTTAAAAGCACAGATCATGCATTTATTATTTAATTAGTACGCAAATATTATGTTATGTTAGACACGTAAACAATTATAAGTTGATTAATTTGCACACGGAATATCGTGTTACCTTTAACCCTTAACATGTAACATACATTGTTGGTTATTTACTTAAACGAACATGTTTATTAATTATTTTACGAAAATATTAGGAGGTTAAACATTTTTCAAATACCCTGCTCCATCAACTCCCCCTTTGGTGATTTTTAATATCACCACAAAAACCCAAGTTATACAATTTTCTCAGACAGCATATATCTTTTATCCGTTTGCTTTTTGTTAGGTTTACACAACTGTATCCCTTTCAACTTGTCTCTTCGTTTTCTTGTACATGTTCTCTTTTATTTCTTCTAACTCTATTTCACCCATTTCTCTCTCTCTCCTTGTTTATCATGTTTTCCTTTTCTATTTTATTCTGCCTTCTTTTTCTCTTTATACATGTAATTGCAAGCTTCAGTACTAATATTATTATTATTAATCACGGTTGCTATTATTATAACTTTCCCTATTATTAATCCACTCATTCTTGTTAACCAATTTATTACTGAAGAAAACCCTTTACCAAGTTTTCCCCATGCACTTTCAACCTCCAGTGGAACAAGTTCTTTGTGCAAACTTGTAATATTTGTTATATACTTCTGTATATTTTCACTTTTATCTGGAATGTAAGTGCAACAATGTTGGACTTTCAGCATTCCACAGACTCCGCCCTCTTTTGCCAAAAGAATGTCAAGGGCAAGTCGATTTTGCATCACCATAGCTCTCATGGCAACCATCTCGGTATTTACCATCAAGAACCCTCCAGCAGTATCTGTAGATAAACGATCTACCACTGTGGATAATTTCCGAATTCTAAATGCATTCAAAGATATTCCCACTGCTGGTATCAATGCTCCAAAAATATCACCTACTATTTCTGAAAAACTTTCCCTTTTTCTACGCGTAAAGGTATTTATCATTTTGTGTGTTCCTTTTTCTTTTCTATCCATATGAAAAATCTTTGGAAAGACCAGGCCTAAATAACATGACCCATACCAATGGTCCGGCAACCTATAATAAGCCCTATTTCCGCAAACATAATAAATCCCTGGAAATATTGGATCTTTTCCCCCTTTGAATCTCCATCCACCTAAAATTTGGTAATTGTCATGGCAAATACTGGAACCCACAAAATAATTGTCATATCGTGTCTTATTTCTTCTAATGCACAACCTTCCCTGTTGGGGCCAATCCAGAGTCATAGCTGCATTTGTCTTTTTCTTGTCATGATTGTCTTCCTCAAACGCCCAAAGAGGTGTTTTTGTCTCTTCTATTACCTTTCTTTGAAATTTCACTCTTCTCTCTTCAACCATTTCTAAAAATACCTTTTCTTCCTTCTTTAACTCACAGGTAAGGTTGTATCTAATTATACTATCTAATGTTAAAATCTTATCTTCTAAAAAATATTCACCAAACGTTTTTCCCTCTTTTATTTTGTTCAGCTCGGGAACTACAGAAACTTTCGCAAAAATCTTATTTATGTCAGTGTAATAATATTCTAATCTACCTGTTTTATAAAATAAACTTGCTAAAACGCTACATGTTATTCCATACGTCAAAGGGAGGTGATGATAAGTCACACCCTCTGCTACAGATGCAGGCAACTGCATACAAACATAGCAATCTCTTACATCCATTGTTTCTACATACTCATATAATAATTTAGTAAAAACATTTTTTGAAAAATCTGTTATTGATTTGTCCTTGTGTAATTCTGCACTACTCTTTAAAATAACTGGTTCTTGAGTGTTAGCTCCTTTTTCTTTCTCAGTGTTATTAGACGTTTCTACTACAGCTAAACTAATTGGAATAGTGATTGCTAGAACCACCCATACTGTTATTAATAATCCTATACAAAAGCAACACATCTTGCACCATCTACTTAAAAACTCACATTTACATTTTCTATCTCTATTATTCTCCATTTTTGATTTATAACCTTATTTATTTGTTTTCCAGAAAATTGTGTCACTACACCTCAGAAATGACTTATTTGCCACTCTGTACTCCAATGTTTTGTCTTTACTTGGTACTTTCTTTTAATTCTTTCTCAGAATTCTTTCTTTATCACATCCGGTAAAATTCGTCAGATCCAGTGTTTTGTCAAATCCGGTAGAAATTATTTAAACTTCTTCAGGTTTGTTGCACTTCACTTTCTCCCATCAGGTTTCTTTGTTCTGGGTTCTCGTGAGTGTTCTTTTCTTCTTTGTTACTAGTCAAAGCAAGATACAACCGTTCAGGCGATCTATACTTCGGATTTACCTTCTTTATTCTTTTCGTTTTCTGCAAGTGTTTTCCACCTTGTTTTTCTTGCTCTCTCTGACTTGTTATTTCATTCACTTGTTCAGCACTTTTCCCATCCAACCTTATGATTCTGTATCTTAATTTTCTTACTTCGTTGGGCCAATTGTCTCCTTTCCTTGGCCTTTTTGCTTCACTTCCTTTTTCCTCTCTTTCTGTTTTCCAATTTCTTTTTCTTGACTCTAGTTTTTGGTTTCTTTCTTCTCCACTTTCTTCAGACTCTGTTTCAATTCTTTCGTCATTGCCTCTTATTTTGAAACTTATAATTTCATTTTCTTCTACTTGTGGTTCTTTTCTTATCTTCCTTCGTTCACCTATTTCTGTCCCTCCTCGAGGTTCTTCCGAATTTGTGTCAGTCTCTCTATCTGCTTCTAAATTTCCCTGTTCTCGTGTTTGACTATCTGTCCCTACTGCTCCTCGGGGATTTTCCGATTTTTCTAGCTTTTTGTTTGAAACTCTCCCTTCTTCATCTATCAATATTATCTCCAAAGGATTTTTACCACAACTTGTACTTGGTTGCTCACTGTCACTATCTTCTAGCTCAGTTTCTTCTCTTATGCTTTCAAAATTCCAATTTCTTTTTAGAATTTCTTCACAATCCGAATGCTCTGTATCAGATTCTGAACTGGTGTCTGATATTTCCAGATGTCGACTTACAGGTCGATCTTCAAGATCTGGAACTTCAGCTATTTCTTCTATTTCTTCTACTTCTTCTACTTCTTCTGTCGTTGCACTTGTAGTTGGGTCTTCCAGATGTCGACTTACAGGTCGATCTTCAGGTTCTGGCACCCTGTTTGTTTCTTCTTCTGTTTCTGATGCTGAACTGTTATCCAATACTTCCAGATGTCGACTCACATGTCGATCTTCAGGTTCTGGAACTCTGATGGTGTGACTGGCATGTACCCAGTGTTTCACTCCTGCACACTTGACTGCAGTGGTCGTCACCAGGATCACTTGTCATGGTTCGTCCCAGCGAGGAACCAAACAGTTTCTTCTCCGGTGGACTTTTATACGGACCCAATCTCCTTGATTCAAGTCGTGAGCTGGTTTTCTTTCAAGAGTGGTCGCATCCGGTCCAACCTGATGAAACACAGAACGCACCACATCAGCCAATCCTTTGCAATAATCCAGCACTAGATCATCAGTTATAGTCAGTAGTTTGTTGACAGGTACTTGTGCTTGTCTCATTGCTCGTCCCATAATTATTTCATGGGGACTGAGTCCAGTTTTCCGTTCCGGAATACTTCTGATTGTCATTAGAACTAATGGCAAGGCATCTGGCCATTTGAGTCCTGTAGCTTGACACATTTTTCCTAACCTGTTCTTGATTGTTCCATTCACTTGCTCTACGATTCCAGAAGCCTCTGGTCTGTATGCACAATGCAGTTTCTGTTTAATACTAAGTGCTTCACAAATTAGTTTAACTAATTCATTTTGGAAGTGTGTTCCTCTATCTGTTTCAATCGTGACTGGAAAACCATACCTCGGAATGAATTCTCGCAGCATAAGTTTTGCTACCGTAATACCATCATTCCTTCTTGTTGGGTATGCTTCCACCCAACGGGAAAACAAACAGACGACCACTAGGACATACCTTAGTCTGTTGCAAGGTGGCATTTCAATAAAATCCATTTGCATTCTAGTGAAAGGACCCCCTTCTCGTCCTATTGTTCCTAGACTCACTACTGTCTTCCTTCCTGGATTTAACTGTTGACAAATAAGACATCTCTGACAAAGACTCTCAGCTATGGCTCTGAATTTTGGATTGTACCATGTTTGTCTAAAAAGTCTGATCATTGAATCTCTCCCAATATGGGCTTGTCCATGGTACATCCGTGCCATGTCAGAAATCATGCTATCAGGCATAACTGGTCTCTCATCTCTATAAACCCAAACATCATTTTCTTCATGTTTTCTACATCCTCCTTTTATCCATGTATCTTTTTCCTCATCCTCTGCAGCTTCTTGCAACTGTCTCACCTCATCCCATGTCTCAATAGAGTTAGTAAAAAGCAAAGGACAAGAAATATGCTCTCTTTCCCGACATTTGTTTAAAGAAACCACATTCTTTGCACAATACTGTGCCATTTCGTCAGCATATTTATTACCAACAGTTATGTAGTCTTCCCCAATTTTATGTGCTTTGCACTTCACAACAGCAATCTGTTTAGGCAGCTGTATCGCCTCAAGCAGTTTTTTCACAAAATCTCCATTTCTAATGGGCGTTCCTGCAGACGTCAAGAAACCCCTTTGTGACCAAATCTGACCGAAGTTGTGCACCACCCCAAAGCCGTACTGGCTATCTGTCACAATCGTAACCCGTACATTTCTTCCCAACTTACATGCTTGAATCAGAGCTACTAATTCAGCAACTTGGGCAGACCGTACCCCTTTCAGACAAGATGCTTCCATTACAGTTGCTACTGTGCAAACTGCATATGCTGCACTTAGAACTCCATCACTCGTTCTCAAACATGAGCCATCCACAAACAGAATATAATCTGATTCTTTCAAAGGCTCATCTCGTATGTCAGACCTTGGTTTTGTACAGTATTCGAGCACATTCAGACAATCGTGATCTACTTCATCCATTTCAATCACACTCTCTTCATCTGGCAATGATGTCGAAGGATTCACATTCATACATCTGTCAATGGTCACATTATCTGCACTCAAAATTACTTTTTCATACCTAGTCAGCCGACTATGTGTCATGTATTGGGTTTTCGTTCTTGTCAAGAGAATTTCCACAGAATGGGGAACATATACTCTCAGTGGATACCCCATCACTATGCCTTCACTCTGTTCCAGACTCACACAAGTAGCAGCAACTGCTTTCAAACATCCAGGCAATGCTTTCGCTACAGGGTCTAAAACAGCCGAAAAATATGCAATTGGTCTTTTCATAGTTCCATGTCTCTGTACCAAAACTGAAAATGCACATCCATCTCTTTCACTGCAATACAGCTCAAAATCTTTCTCATAGTCAGGCATTCCTAATGCTGGAGCTTCACATAATTTCTTTTTCAGCTCTCTGAATGCTTTCATTTCTTCATCATTCATTTCAAAAGGATCTTTAACATCCTTCTTTGTCAGTTTCTGCAATGGTTTAGCAATCAGTGAAAAACCGCTTATCCATTGTCGACAATATCCAACCATTCCCAAAAACATTCTTACCTCTCTTTGTGTCATTGGAGCTCTCATTCCTTGAATCATTTTTATTCTTTCAGTCGTTACCTTTCGCACTCCTTTCTCAATTTTATGCCCTAAATACTGGACTTCTTGTTGACAAAACTGCAGTTTTGAAGGGGACACTTTATGTCCTCTTTTTGCTAAATGATTCAGCAGAGCAATTGTATCATTGACACATGCTTCTTTTGTTTTTGATGCCACCAGTAGGTCATCAATATACTGAACCATCACTGACTTTTCTGGCATTCTTAAATCTTCCAACGATTTCTTTAGAATCTGATTAAAGATTGAGGGACTTTCTGTGTACCCTTGAGGAATTCGGCACCATGCCAAAATACGCTCTCCAAACCGGAACGCAAATAATGGCTGGCTATCTGGATGCAGTGGAATAGAGAAAAATGCATGACATAAATCAATTACTGTGTACCATTCTGCTTCACGTGGAATCTGGTATAGAATCACAGCAGGGTTCGGTACTATCGGGCAACAAGGCATAACAACTTTGTTTACCTTCCTCAAATCTTGTACAATTCTATATGTTCCGTTTGGCTTTTTCAGTCCCATTATTGGCGAATTACATGGACTGCTCAGGATTTCTTTTAGAATCCCTTGTTCAATCATTTTATTTATTACTGGCGTTATTCCTTCAATTATTTCTGGTGTCAATTTATACTGGGGCGTATTTGGGTAACTCGTTCCCTCTTTCACTGTTATTTTAACGGGATCTACTCCTTTCATTAATCCTACATCTTCTCCTGTAAAGTCCCACACTTCTTCTTTCACTGTCTTTTTCAATTCAATTGGGATTTTCTCTGCATCAAATACAGGAAACAAACCATTTACTTCTGGTTCTAAATTCACCATTGTCATTTTATACAGCACATCCTCATCCGGAGTCTGAAATGCAATTCCGTCTGGGGTACAATAGATAGTGCAGTTCATCTTGCACAATAAATCGCGTCCTAATAGGTTCACGGGACTACAATCGCATACCACAAATCGGTGCATTTCACTAAATGGACCAATTCTTACCTTCACTAATTTAGTAAGAGGCGTTTTAATTTGCTGATTTGAAACTCCAACTACTTGGATATGTTCACCTGAGAGAGGAAGGTTTGGAATTTCCACTGACCTAACAGTAGAACGGGTAGCTCCAGTGTCAACAAGGAATGTTACATTTGCACCATTCACTTCTCCATGCCACAAATGGACCAGACTGATCTACCTCTAGAGTTGCGCCAAGCACGCACTCTTCCCCCTCTCCTAGGCACCGTCAGGAACTTTCATCCGTGTCATCCTCATCCTGTCGTAACCAATATTGAGAAATTGCAGCTGCACGCGGCAACTGTGTTACCTGTTCTCCTCCGTAGAATCCTGTTTCTGCACTGTATTTCTGTTGGTTAACACTCTTGGGAAGTGGTGGTTGTGGCACCTGACCTTGTTGAGTAACTACCTCACTCTGCACCTGTGAATTTAATGATTGATTTTCCACATTAGGTTTTGGAGGAAATTTACACTCGTTTCTCCAATGTCCTAGCTTTCCGCAGTTGTGGCATGGCCACTTTTTCTTTGCCTCATCTATGCTCATTTGTCCTTTTCCTTTACCTATACTAGGTCGGGATTTAACCTGTCCTGTTTCATTACCAGTATTACTCAATTGAGCTTCTTGCTTCTCTGCAACTTTCACCTGTGCCCACATGGCCTTTTCTTTCAATTTACGCTGTCTACTCTCAATATCATCACTGCAGTACTTAGCATATCTCAAAACCTCATCCACTGTGCTATTCTGCCAACAAATCATGTGCTGCTTAATCATTTCACTTATCTCTGGTTTTAATCCATACACAAACCTATATACAAAATGACTCATATCCTTCTCATTCAGTGTCTCATAACCACTATACTGTTTGAAAACCAACAACAATCTCTCATAGTAAGCGTGCACTGATTCTTTACTTTCCTGCGTTGTTCTGTCCATTTTTACCCAATCTGTTTCTTTAGGTGGAATTTTATTCTTCAAAAAGGTAATTACTTGGTCGTACTTCCTTATCACTTCTGGTCCTGGCGCTCCTGTTTTAGCGTCCCTTGGATATTCTACAGTTGGCCAATCAATAGTAATCTTACATTCTGTCCACAAATCAGCCGGCACCACTATATCAAACAATCCATCCAGATCTATCCACAGCACTTTTGACACCTTAACAAATCTTTCCACTTGCCTGTACCATTCTACTGGTTTCTCTCTCAATTTGGGGAAGTCATTTGTAAATGACAGTATATCCTGTCTAGTCCATGGAACATGCACATAACTACCACCTGGAGTTTCTCTCATCGGGTATTCCCTAACAACTGGTTCCCTATCTGTCACTGAAAAAGCCAAAGATGCTTTATCTGTTGTTTTCTCATTCCTTTTTGACCATCTATTTCTCCATCTATCCACATCACCCCATTTTCTCAATAAAACAATTAACTCTTTTATTTGGGTCAGTCTTCCTGATGTGTTCAAATTCTCTATGTCTTTCTCACAAATATCTACTCTGTATGGTTTCTGCAACGTTCTCACTTTTACAAATTCCACTCCTAGTTCACTTGCTGTCTCTTCTAATTTGTCATGTAAATTTCTAGCTCTCCAAGTAAGACTCTTGCACAAAAACATAATCTCATCATCCTGATAATTTTTTCATTTTTCTGTTCCAATTGTTCCCAAAATCAATACTTCCATGTCTATTTTCAACCTAATTACATCTAATGGTTTCTCTTCCGGTTCTTTTGTTTTTAGCGCTTTCATCCATTCATTTAACTCATCTGGAGTCGGACCTACAGGTGTACTATTTAATTCTATCCAATTGCTACTTCTTTCTGGTGTTCCTGATGCGGACTCTGTCACCATAGGCATTCTCCTAATCTCATTTTCATTTATCGTCAAATTTGTAGGTGGGCTTGGTCTATAGGTACTAGCCAAATTGTGTGCACCTTCATTATTCATTTCCATCCCTTCTCTTTTTCTTTGCAAATGTGAATTCATGGGAATCACTAAAGAGCGTTCATCAATTTTCTGATTCTCAAAAATTGGCATTACTGGACCTATCGTTACTGGTACAGTTACAGCTTCCATATTCTTTGTCAGTTCTCTTATTTTCTCAGTCAATTCTTTTGTCGTTTTTGCTAATTCAGTTGCATTGTCACTTTCTATCTCTTCATTTTGTGAAGTTTTTAATTGATCTTGTGACCTATTTGTCTCATCTCTTCGTTCGGGTTTTTTATTCCTCCCAGTTTCCATTGGCGGTGCATTAGGTGTCACCACCGCAGAAGTCTGTTGGTATGGAGGTGGATTTCTGTTTAAAATATCTTCCAGCAATTCGTCATCCGTTTCACTACCACCATACACATACTTTTCTACCACTACATGTTTCTTTTTCTCTGTACACTTTCTCTTTGCTTCTTCCTCAACTGTAAAAGCTGGAAACAAACCTCCTGTCATGTTAGCATATCTCCAACGCTTTATTCTGTCCTCATGATTTATTCCCCATAACCTTCCAGGCACAAACTCATGATTCTTTAATCCTCTGGATCTTTCTCGCTCATACATCTCATCTTCCCATTCCGTTAAAGCTTCAAACTGTGTCGGTCTAGGTCTAGGTTCTAACATTACCATCTTTTCTCTCAAGTTCCGTAGTACAGCTACATTAAATGAACCATTCTCAGGGAAAGCCAATGCTCCATCATTCTTGGTGTATTTTGTCCAATTTTCTAACCATATGCATGTATGATATCCATATTTCAGCATCATGTGTGAAGCTGGTGATTTCGGCGGAGGAATTATTTGTCCCTCTCTAGTCACTACCTTTTTGTCTTTCTTAAAGAAGTTCTTAACTTTCGACATCCATGACGTTTTCTCTCTACCATACTCATAGTACGACATGATTCACAATCGCTTTTTCTCCTCAAACGATCCGCAATTCAACACTGTTCTCTATGCGTTATTCGGACCAATACTAGCACGACTCACACTAACACTCCAATCACAAACTTCCACGTCACTAGGTTATTCGACCAATCCTAGCGCAACTCACACCAAAGCTCCAATCAGAGCGATTTCTGTCTACGGCGCACTGTCCAATTCCAGCGCGGCTTCTGTCTACGTCAGTTCTGCTCCTGTTTCCATGTGACTAGCGCACTGTCCAATCCCAGCGCGACTCCTGTCTACGTCACTTCTGCTCTTGACCCCTCCTTTACAAAATTTATCGGCAATTTCTTTTTCAACAATTCTTTGTTAGTTACAACATTTAAAACACATTTCCATTGTCTGATTCGCTAAACCGAAGAGATAGCTTTGACCATTTACACAAGAACTCTGTATTTTCCAGTAGGCAGCGCTTACCTCTACCCTACCACAGAATTTTTAGTTTCGCCGATAAAGTAGTACTTCCCTCTACCTTACCCTTCTTTCAAGCAATCAGTAAACCCGTTTCTCTGGGGATAAAACACATGTGGAGACTATACTGCTCCTGAGAATTAAGGCCAAAGTTTCACAAGAAAACCGATCACTATTTCACTTACACACCTTTTATACGCAAAATGTCCCTATTATAACACAACCTGTGTTATTACCAAAAATGAACTCAGACAATGTACAATTCCATGCGACTTCTCTTGCCACACGTGTTCCACTTCCTACTTCCCGGAAGCGTGAAAACTTACATATAACATAACGCGACTCAACAAAAAGTGTTAGACATGAACTTATCAATAATCAATAATCACCAAACTAATCTATAGTAACCATAACTCTGCTACCAAGAAATCTGATCCAGCGCTAACAATAAAATAATTCTCCTATTATGCTTTGGTCATCCCGGTGCAACTTTTCCTTTAACACACACATTATATCCATATGACGGTGGGGCCCATAACACCGCATATACATTCACTTACTCATTTATTCCCTGGATTTCCTCCGTCATTAACCTAGGAGAAAAACGATTCGCTGGAAGGAGACAGGATACCTCTTTTATCATGACATAATATTTCTCATTTGCTTTAAGGTATTCCGCTCATTGGTCGATGGACCAACTAGTAGGAATCAGTTGATGGTGATTAAGACCAGCTCAATCACAATAAACTCTTTAATATTTCATTTTAATCATTGAGCTAAAGAATCACTGAGTCATTTGTTTAAAGAATAATAAAGTTTATATAAAGTTTTGAATGCAGGAAATGAGGTTAAGCTTATTATTCAGATCATTACATTTATCATTAATATAAGAATAACTTGAAATTGCAATGCATTTTTATTAGACGGAAAAATAAGGTTATCATAGTAAGAACTCTTAAAGATAAATCTATCTATCTGGGGAAAATCTAATAGTTCTAAAATAAAAATCTATCAGTAAAAATTCTCCTAAAGCAGCATCTTATACTCAACTGGAAAAGAAAAATAGCAGCAGCAGCATCAGCTCGTCAGCATCAGCAACCGCAACTTCACCCATCTACAGCATCTAACTTCTCCAGCAACTCCCGCAGCATCTCCCGCAGCATCTCCCGCAGCATCTACCGCAGCATCTAACCCCTCCCACCAAGAGTAGGTCTTCTCATACCCTAATTCTAGCTTACAGCATAAAATGTTTCTTCTTCATGGCGTGACTCTTTCTCATTGGACAAAACTCAGGCCCATATACATTTTAATCAAACTTCCTGGTCTTAACCAGTTCCTTGTGGAATGTCCATGCAAGCATCGTTTCCCACAGTTCATGCAATTGCTCATCCGTTTCGATCAGTCCAATTTGTATCTTTTTCTGCTACATTTTGGGTTTAACAGTTCCGTCTATTGATTCAGTTGGACTTCTCACGCTTCTTGCTGATCATCTTGGCACACATCTGCTCAGAAAGGTCACAACAGCCTTGACCATACTTCCATCTTAGCCTCTCAGCATCAGCACGTGATCATCCCTTTTCCACAGCCTCTCTCCTCTATCACATGGTCCCCCGCTCATGCGTACTCTAGCAACTGGCGGCCATTTTATATCGCTGCTCGACAGGCCTAAGCGCACTATTTTCAAAGATAAACAAAATATTGTTAAAACAAAGAAATATAAACCCTTTCGTTTCCCTCCCGTCTTTCTACGTACCCCAATTAGGTATTACCTAGCAAAAAGCAACATATAAAGCTGTCCCTTACTTACCATCGCTTTATTTTGCAACCACACGTTTTATTTAAAAGCACAGATCATGCGTTTATTATTTAATTAGTACGCAAATATTATGTTATGTTAGACACGTAAACAATTATAAGTTGATTAATTTGCACACGGAATAGCGTGTTACCTTTAACCCTTAACATGTAACATACATTGTTGGTTATTTACTTAAACGAACATGTTTATTAATTATTTTACGAAAATATTAGGAGGTTAACATTTTTTCAAATACCCTGCTCCATCAGCATCCTTTGTCCAATGGGTCTTTACCTTACAGACATAGCAGCAAGGTTTATTTTTGCCTTTCTTGGATGATTGTGACTCCCCCCCAGATGCATGTTTTTGGGGCCCTTGGGAAGACTCTTTCTTATCTTTGCCCTTGTGCCCTCCCTTATCCTGGGATTTCTAAAGAATCCTGTTTCTTCTGGTCACCACCATTGCAATGATTTTTCTGCTTAACCCTGGTTCTGACCCATTTATCTCCCTTCTTTCCCAAATCTTGGAGAGAAGTCAGATCTGAGTCCACCAGGTATTGATGCAAAGGCTGGTTCTGACAATTATTAAGGATCTGCTCCCTCATAATCAAATTGTACAATCCTGTAGTAGGCATGCACTTTGCTGCCATGCAACCAACCTTCCAGAGCCTTAATGGCACAATCCACAAAATCTACCCAGTCCTGGGCCTGTGCTTTCTGGGTGTCTCTGAACTTAAACCTGTATTGCTCAGTGGTTAAGCCAAACCCATCAATGAGAGCACTTTTCAAAACTGAGTAATCATCAGCATCCTCTTCTCTAACAGTGAGGAGCTTATCTCTACCTTTGTCAGCAAAGGAGATCCACAAGATAGCTGCCCTTCTCTTTCTCAGGTTCCTATGGTCATGAGAAGTTTCTCTAACTCTAGGGACACTGTTACTGCCACCATGGGACTCTAGTCCCAATTTCTTCCTAGCTCTCTGGACTTCTAGGGACTCTTTGTCAAGGGCCAACTGCTCTTGCCTGAGCCTAGGCCTAGCTTTCTCAAGTTCAAGAAGTTGGTATTCCCTATCAAAAGAGTTGTCCCTCTTGCTAGGTCCTGAGGCATTGGATTCTCTTGAGGATCTAGACCTCCTAGGTCTACTCTGCACTCTCCCAGGAGGAACAAAGGGGGCACCATTTGGGCCACCTGTAGTATCTTCTGGTAGATCTGAGTTATACAGGTGGGAGTCATTTGGCTCCTCCTGGTCAGGGTTTGATTCAAGGTCAAAGAGGGGCTCCCCTCTTGGCCTATCTTCATTCCCATGCCCACACATTTTCTC
Organism: Calotriton arnoldi; assembly: GCA_963921515.1. Taxonomy (NCBI): domain Eukaryota; kingdom Metazoa; phylum Chordata; class Amphibia; order Caudata; family Salamandridae; genus Calotriton; species Calotriton arnoldi. The sequence continues at coordinate 774,846 of CAWUFW010000641.1, read as the reverse complement.
TTGTTCATCCGATCCACAGGTTTTCTGGAGGTCATCTAACAGTAATGCTTCTAGGAGGCGTTGGGTGTTGGCACTTTTCCCTGTCTTCAACTTTCTAGAGGCACACAGTGCTTTCAGTTCTTGGAACGAAAGTATCTAGCAGTCAGAGAGCCACTGGCATCTCCTTTTGTAGACATACTAAGTGTGGTGGGGTGTTACACCTACCTAACCTAGTGGGAACTAAACTCTCAGAGGTTGGAGAAAGGGTGTGCTAGACCCTTGACTTACCCAACTCTATGTTCAGTAGAACTTACTATTCTAAGCTTGTATTATATGTCTCTAGTATTAGTGATGTTTTTTCAATTAATCAACACAAAGATTTATCTGGTAAAACAATGCAGGCTTGAATCCCAACCGCTGCCCACCAATGTGAGAAGCTGGCCTGGTATATGATGTCCACTTATGTAAGTGGGCACCTTGCACCAGTCCAGACAACCCTTATGGTGATTTAAGAGGTCTTAGACAACCTTAGAAAGCTCTCTAAGTGGTAGCTGTGGAGAGCAGCCTTCGGGCTTAGTCCAGAAGGAGTGTAAAACAGCTTGTTTTACCAGAATGCAATCTTATAGTATAGATTAAGTGAAAAAACCCACACAAAGTATTTATAAAAATATGTATTTATTATATATTACTCTCTAACACATACAGATATCTCCTACCCGGAGATATGCACAATGCACACAATACTTTGCAAAGAAACACAGTAAATAGCACGTAATACACAGTGGACCCCATGGGGGAACCAAACCATATACTAAGAAAGTGGTATAAGAACCACGACTCGGGTCAAGACAAGGTCGAGAGGACGAAGAAGTGCTGGGGACCCAAGGAACCACCCAAGGTGAGTAGATAGGGGAGCCCATGGAGAGCGTGTGCAGTGTGGGAACACAACTGCGTGCTCAGTACAACTCTACGTGTAAGTCGCTGTTGGATTTTTGAAGATTAAGGACCCTTCCCAGCTGACCCTGAAGAAAACCGGTGGAAGACAGAAGGTTGGAGAGCCACCCCACCCGTGGATACCCTACAACCCACGTTGCCTACACCAGGGAAGCCGGGTGCATACGTGTGAAGTGTTGTCGAAAACCGCCATCAAACCCAATGGAGGACTTCAGGAAAGTGCCGCTGCTGAAGAAGGAAAAAGTGTCAGGTGGAATCCGAAGGTGGATTCTAGATGAGAGGTACCTGCAAGCAGAGGGGACAGAGTCTATGTCACTCAGGAGTGACTAGGAAACTTGGAAGACGAATGCCCTCCGATGTCGGGTGTTGCAGGATGGGTGACGATGACCTTGACTCTGCAGCTATGAGGACCAGGCGACGCTGAGGGAGACCAGGAGCCGTGCACGAGCTGTCCCACGAAGGATGTCGAGTACTGAGGGGTAAGTGTCCAGCAGGAGCACCAACAATTCTTGGCAAATGCAACCAACGCAGGAGCTGAAGAAAGAGCAACGTCGGGACCAGCATGTTCCAGGGGACTCACCACAAGCAGGGGAGCAGGGCAGGCCCCAAGCAATCAGGGGAGCCCAAAGGTAATGAAGGTGACCCTCAAATGGACCCACAGGCTGGAGGCACTGAAGTCTCGAGAGGACCTCAAGCAGCTCACCAAAAGATGCAGGCCGCGATACACACAGGGCCGGACTGGCCGTAACCGGCACCGGGCATTCCCCCGGGGGGCCGCCAGGGTGGGGGCCGGTTTTGGGCCCCTGGGGGGGCCGATTTTGTTACAGGGCCGTTTTTGCAGCATAGCTGCAATATCGGCCCCTGTAACAAAATCAGCCGAAACCGGCCCTGGCAAACAGCTCGGCCGCACCCCCAAACCCCGGGGGGGGGGCCGGCCGAGCACTTTGCCAGGACCGGTTTTGGTTCCCAGTCCGGCCCTGGATGCACACAATGCGGTGTGGCTGAAGATTGTGGACACTGGAGGTGCTCGAGGTTGGGGCTACTTGGAGCCCGAAGATCTTCTAGGAAGGAAGCCAACAAGCTTTTGCAACTGCAAGTTGACGCAGTGGACAGGGGTTCGGTTATTGCAACCCGCACGAGGGATACTGGCCTCAAACAATGCTTGCTTTTCTTAAAATGTTGTTCACATTTGTGTGACCGTTATAATTCAATATTCCTTTTAGTTAAGTCTCTTAAGGCAGCGCTTACTGTGGCAAAGTCATGTATGTATCTTTAACAGTAACTGCCCAAGCCAAGGAATGAACGTAACATAATAGCATCTTGTGGGGGATTAGTAGCTGACAATGCTTGTACTTTAGCTGGATCCGGTGTCATGCCCCCATCGGAAAACATATAGCCAAAGAATTTGAGTTTTGTTTTGTGAAACTCACATTTCCCAGCATTCAAAGTTAACCCTGCATCATCAGCAAGTAAATGACACTTGTGAAAGAGCTTTATCATGTTCCTTTTGTGTCTCAGAAAACTAATATGTCATCACTGTAATTCAAGGCATTCATGACAGGTTTTATGATACGTCAAATGACATCTTGAAAAAGTTTAGCAGCTGATGGCACATCAAAACTTAATTGTTTAAACCAATCTGGGTAGAAAAGGTGGCAATGTACCTGCAATTTTCTTCGAGTTCCAATTGATGATACCCTTTGTTTTGTGAGAGAAGACCTTGGCACCATTTAGCTGTGTGATCATGTCGGCAATGTGCGGACTTCGATGTCATCCTCTTTCAATTGCCTTGTTCGCTTGACGCATATCAACATAGCTGCATACAGCTCCTTCACTGTCCTTTTTGGGCACTACCACTATGGGCGACACCCACGGAGCTTGACCAGTAGATCGCTCAATGATTATTACTATCCAAAGGTATCCCAACCTATAAAGGCTCAGAACTAGACTCAGGTGGCGTCAACCGCTCAGGCGCGGGAAAGGAAGCAATTCCTTTTTGTTAGGTAACCCTCACACACCCTATTGGTGTCATGCTTCATCATAGGGTTCACCCTGACTCCTAACGGTCAGGGTGGGCTCGACCGTATTTCAGGGAGCACTTAGGAGAGGTAGGCCAGGGGGTCTAAAGATAAAAATCCTACTGCGTTGTCCAGGTATCCCTTTATTCGCGGAGACGTAGTGGATATTAAAAATACTATATGCAAGGGGTCTTCAGGAGGTGATGGTCCTATGACCCTAGTGTCATGCCAACATGTTTCAGCACTTGACTGAGGGCCTCTTAGGTCCCGGGCTTTCTTCAGGCAAATAGAGTTTCCCTCCCTGGGTCTTAATAAAGGATATTTTCCTATATTTTATTGGTGGGGGAGCAGAAAGCTGCACCCTCGTGAATGGAATGGAGTGTATACTTATCTCTCCATCCAGTATTTCTATGATATATATCCGCCTGTAAGACAAAAAATGAGAAGAAACATGCAATTTTTAACTTACAAACATTTCACCCATGCACTCACAGCGTGCTCGGTGTGCTCTCACTCTGTTAACTCAGTGATCTGTGACCAGAGAAATAGAGCTCTTAATGGGCGCCATTGTCCTATCAGACTGCCACTCGCAGAATGCGGCCAATTCTCGCATTGTTTCTGTAAATCTGTGAATAGTATCATTTTAAAACACTCCACTACACCAACATCACTATATACTCATATATATATACACACACTCAACTGTCATCCACTTAGTTATCATCTCAGCGGTACCGATGGTGCTCATATCGCTAATCCTCATTGGCGCTGATATACATATCACACGATTCTTACCCTATTTAGGAGGATTATACGTATCTCAAGGGGAGCGGTAGAAGGGGTAGCCTTGTAGTCATACGCTGCACAGCGGTCAGGGTAAAAAATGGGGAAAGGAGAAGTTAGCAATGTGTATCCCCATAATACACTATCACGTTGGACTGAGGCCCCTTTCCCCCGTAGAGGGGTTAGTGCTGTCACTTACTTTGTCAAAGGTCCTGCCCCTCATAACACCTACTTTGGTCCCGCATCACCAGGCATTAGCGATTCTCTCTGCTGGGAGCGCTGCTTTTAATGTTGTGTTCCATGCATCTACATGCCGGCCGGGAGCAGTCCCCTGTCTCAGGCGCATATGACTCGCGTCACTTCCTGCGAGTGTTCAGCACGACTACAAAAAAGCCCGCAGACTCATGGGAATTGTGGTCCGATGTGAGAACGGGCTTAAAGACCAAGGCTCTGACACGTGAGTATCGAGTCACTTGCAGCGAGGCCTAAGTAAGACTACCACAGGCCCACAGATTCATGGGAGTTGTGGTGAGGTGTACGTTCCAAATTTATGCAGACCCCAGAACGCCACTGTTCTATACGATTCCCAAGATACACAAAGAGAAAACCCCTCCTCCGGGGAGGCCCATTGTTTCTGGGATCTGATCTGTTTTGGAACCCCTCTCGAAATACACCGACTGGTTCCTACGTCCTCTTGTTACAAAGATCAAGTCATATGTAAGGGACACTAAACATCTGCTGAACATCCTAGCGGAGCTTGACTATGACCCCCCTAAACGGACAATGATATGCCTGGATGTGGAAGCCTTGTATACAAGCATTCCACAGGAAGAGAGTCTAAGGGTGATTGAAAATATACTTCGCATACAAGAGTAGCCCTGGGAGGCCCGATCGAGTGGATCATGGAACTTATGCGTATTGCCCTCACGGAAAATGTCTTTAGATTTGAAGACCAACTATATCTACAGGTACATGGGACCTCCATGGGCAGCACATTTGCCCCTAGCAGCCTACCTGTACATGAGCCAGCTGGAGGATGAACATATTTGGTTTAACAACCCGTTTGCAGGCAAAATCCGCAGCTGGCTGAGATATATTGATCTCACAAATAGCAAAGTCCACTTAGAGAGGATAATATATCGTATATCATCAAAGTCATGTGTACCTTTGTGGAACTCAAAAAGGACAAAAAAAAACACAAACCCCAACGATTGGCAAGATCTATCAATGTATTCGTTACACCAGAAATATTAAACAGATAAAAACGATATAAACTCTGATATAGAAGGTATCTTATAAAGCACAGAAATTTTTTGACAATGTCACAGTTTATTTTTCATCATATTTAAAAATCATTATACAGTCATATTGTAAAAACACATACAGTATTATAATACAATTAAAAAATTCCATAAAATTAAAACAAGAAAAACTCTTGAAAGTCGACGCAGCGTTTCGGTGTTTGTGTATTAACCACCTTCTTCAGGACAAAAGTTTTCTAAAAGGATTTCTATTAAAAAAGTACTTCCTTTCTTAAATTCATTAGGAAGATGTGCATGACATTTTGCATGTGATGGCCTCTTAATTTGCCAGCCACTGTCTAAATCTTAAATTTGTGGAGTAGATACGTTGATGAGCGGTAGAGGGAGCCACCGGTATACAGGTCCCCTGGTGTGGTATCCAATCGGGGTTCCTCTATCTCTTATTGATAGGAGCCAGGATATCAGGCTTCTCCTATTTTTCGTCTTATTCTCAATGGAAAATAATCAGTCTCCTAAATAGCGAGCTCCGGCCTCCCTGCTACCTCGTACCGCGTTCCGATTTCAGAAATGGCTCCTACCAACCGTGAATAAGAAAAACTATTCTCACAATTAAAAAGAGGTACTGCTCACATGCAAGACGTACTTTATTGAATGCTGTAAGTGTCCTCAGATTAAAAAACAGGCATGTATATGGCCATTTTCACTCACGAAAGGCCAATCTGTTTCGTTGCCAACACTCTCAAGGCAACTTCATCAGGGCATTGGGGAAGCAGTCTTCACCTCTTAAATTTTACTGCACCGTATCTGTGGCTATTGACACAATAAAAAGAAGAAAGAGAACGTGCCGATCATGAACATCATACTATTGGAAACATCCTTTTGCAAAGGCCCGGGGACGAGACCCCAACTCAAAATTACTTGTTTACCGAGTGGTTGCTGTCGTACCTCGTACCTGCAACCCTCTTCAATGGCAAGTACCGCGCCAATAGGTCACGTTTTGCCTGTCGGACTGTGAATATCAGTCTCCACCTGTCAAATTGTGTAGATATATATGTAACACTGAGTATTTTATAAAATAATATGTCCATCCTAAGTAACGCACATGAAATCTTGTGCGTGAACAGGATTATGCCCCAGGGATTATTCGCTCAAAAATTAGGATCATGCTCAACTTCCCTTTGTAGTAAAATCTCCCTGTAATGATTCCATCTCGTGACCAGCCAAAATATTCATATGGGGTTACCCTAACTTCAATATCTCATCTACATCCCTTACGTTGTTGCTCCTAAGGTCCCCATTTATTTATAGTGCAAAAATCAATGTCGGCGGCGGAGCCTTATCATGTGGTACCATTAGGCAGCATATTGTATTGTAATCAAATGCGCGTCCCGCCTCCCCGACTCCTTATAGTGCAAGGTATCATATCAACAATAAAACATTATTTCATAATGCCCCTTAAATAGCATGTCCCGTAGTGATCGAATGTGCAGCCCGCCTCCCGGCAAAACAACCTCCCGCGTTACAAAAACGCCATGCCTCGTCCTGGCGAGTACCATCCAGCAGCTCCTTTGGTTTGCGTACGCGAGGTGCTTACTGGCCGTCTCACACATTTTTTGTCTTTAATTTGTTAATACACAACTATGTGAGGGAGTGATGTTATTATACACTGCTGTGGTTATTGACGTTGGTTTAAACTGAACAGTACGGACCAGAAGGCCTTTTTTGCTATGAGCAGGCCTTGTTCGGGAAGTCTTAAAATGCAGTAAAAGCTCCCGTAGGTCCTAAATTATTAATTGGTCTGTTCGATTGGGGTCAGATCTTGTAGTGTATTCTGAACCCTATGATGAAGCATGACACCAATAGGGTGTTTGAGGGTTACCTAACAAAAAGGAATTGCTTCCTTTCCCGCGCCTGAGCGGTTGACGCCACCTGAGTCTAGTTCTGAGCCTTTACAGGTTGGGAAACCTTTGGTTAGTAATAGACGACTTGGGAGGACGTATCCACTATCTGGAATACCTCTCTTACCCTCTGGCCTTGGTAGAGGGCTCTCAACCATAGCCTATAGTGTAGTGATCGCTCAATGATACCATGCTTTAGTAAGGTCTCAAGCTCTTTTTCAGCAGCTTCTTGTAGATTAAATTAAATTTGTCTATGTCTTTGAGTAACAGGATGAACGTCCTCATTGATATGCAGTTGCACTTTCATGGTCTTAAGTTTTCCCAGTGCATGAAACAACAACGGAAACTGACTTACTATTTTGTGATGAGCATTCATGTTGTAGTTCACAGATATCAGTCCCATATCAGCAGCAATATTGACACTGAGTAAACAGGCACTTGACGCAGTACCTTGCAATACATGAATGGGTGCTTGTACTTTTGTCCTTTTGTGTTTCATGGTTGCTTAGAATGAACCTTGACTCTTTAATGCGTAGATGCAGCCCATGTATACAATTTAGTCTTCGATGGTATGAGACGGGGCAATGGAGACAGTTCATTGTATTTCTCCTCTGGCATGATGTTTATCGATGCACCACTGTCAATAATAAAAGGTATGGTGCAATCATTTACTCTTAGTGTAATTTTCGGACAATGTTTTAATGACTTTTGTGATTTTACTCATTGACTTTTCTTTGACTCGTATTCTTCCGAACATGCAGCCAGTCAGACATGTGCACGCTTTTCTGAGGTAAACATCGACTTTGCACATCCATCCGTCTTCCTCACTATCGCTTGACAATGCATCTGCCAAATTCTTGGACGAAGATTTAGACGGTGATCGACTTTGTTTAGTGTCGATTTGCCTCAGTTGATGTTGCCGCTTAGCCTTGTGGGCATGCGTAGACCGTCGCTTCTGGAACGTTCGAGCGTTCATTTTGTTTTCTTGTCGTGACATACTTAGCTTTTCCTTTGCCTTGCAAACCATAACAAAATGGTTCTCCTTCCCACAGTCTTTGCATTCTTGTCCAATGGTGGGACATTTACTTTCATGTGGAAATGAAAATCCCCATCTAAAGTACAGTTTCTTTTTCTTTAGAAATATTACTTTGTGCCCATCACCTTTGTGTTTATGCTTACTTTTCATGTTCATGACTGACTCATTCTGGGCACCTCCGGCCTCCATATCAGCAGCTTGTCGATCAGCGCATTCCGCAGCTCTGGCAGCCATGAGAACTCGCTCTAGACTAGGGGTTTCTCTCAACATTTGTCGTCTGAATGAATCTGGCAGACATCCATCATAGACATGTGTTTGATGAGGGAAATAGCCATTACTACGCTGCTGTTACCACACAGCCTTTACCACACATGCTTTACAATGCATGCACTGTTACCACGCATAGCCTTTACCACACATTTTTTTACAAAGCATATGCCTTTACCAGGCATGCCTTTACAACGAATTACATTGTAAAGGTATGTATGGTAAAGTTATATGTGTGGTACTGGTGGTAAGAGCACATGTGTGGTAAGGGTGGTGAAGGCTATCTGTGTCGTTAGTGGAAATGGAGAGACCCTTCCGATTCCTCTGTAGGACGTGTGCCACGCCTCAGAAGAGCTGCCTGGTCATCGAGGACAGGTAAGGGGATTGGGACTTGGGCGAGGGGGCTTTGGGCTGGGTATTTTTAAAAAGGGCTGGGGGTTGCGCAGGGGTCCGCTTTTAGGGCTGAGCGGAGGGTTATTTTTGGGCCAGGGGGGAGTCATGCAGGAGTCTGCTTTTAGAGTTCAGAGCAGGGCAGGGGTAGTTTTTACAAGGGCTGGGGGCCAGGGAGGGACCGCCCAGGGATCTGCTTTTAGGGCTTAGGGCAAGGGACGGGTAGTATTTACAAGGGCCGGAGGCTGGGGGGGGGGGGTTGCGCTGGAGTCAGCTTTTAGGACTCAGGGGAGGGGTATTTGTAATAAGGGCTGGGGGCCAGGGGTCGCGCAATGGACTGGTTTTAGAGCTCAGGGCAGGGGTCAGGGAAAACCTTTGCTGCACACATGCCTTCAACATTCATTCTTTTACAAAGAAATTCGTTGTAAAGGCATCCATAGTAAAGGCATATTCATTGTCAAAAAATTTGTGGTAAAGGTTATGCGTGGCAATGGCACACACATTACGTTGTAACGCCTGCGTAGTAAAGGCATGCATTGCAACGGAATTCGATGTAGTGTCATACGTCCGTTTGATGAGCGTATCAAGTCTTTCAACGGGATTCATCGATTGTTTCACCAGCTTTCTGTCATTTTTGAGTGAAAATTGTTCTTTTGTAATTGACATTCAGCATTGGATTGAACTTGAGATTCAATGCGTCTTTTATTTGACGGTATGTGACTTCTTCAGTTCACAGCAGTTTCTTTATTACCTCTTTTACTCCTTCACTGCAAGATTTTAAAGATATTTGACAATCTTTTTGTTGTCTGTTTCTTCCACTGCATCAATGAAATCATCAAACGTTTTTATCCAGGCAGTCCATCTGTCACCAATATTCTGATTTTTAGCAGTGTTGATTGGAGGTGCTGGTTTCATGAAGGTGGTGGCTGTATAACCAGTTGTAGAATTTACTGATGTTGAGAGTCTATGCTGCTCACCTGGACTTGCACCATTCATACCATCGGCAAGTCCTTGCGACATGCTTGCTTCAGAGTCAATATGGCCAATCAGAAAGGGTAGAGCTTCTTTTCGTGAGGTCATCAGAGCTTTTGAACTCTTGAAGGACTTTCCAGTTGTGTTGAACGCACCTGGCACCTTTGGTGGTGTCCGCTTCAGGGATCAGCAGGTCCGTATTCACAACCCTGGGTCTTCTACTTGTGTCACGGTGCCAATAACGGTGGTATGATGACTCTCTTTACTCAACTCTTGGTAAGTACCACAATAACTGCTCAAACTGGTTTTCACTGCCTTTAGCGCTTTTCTGTATTTGGCTATTTTTGCTGCTAGCGCTTTCTCACACTTGTCTGTCGCTGCTTCTAGCGCTTCTCTGAACCTGGGTGTTTCCACCTTTAGTGTTAACATTCTGTTTGTCTTATGGCTCTGTGTTTCACCTAGGCACAGTGCCTCTTTCGCAGCCTTGACAGCAGGTTGCTGGCCAACGATGAGTAACCTTCTCAGTGAGGCTTTCGATATCATCAAATGCTTCACATTGGCAGTAGTGGTGCTTTGACTCCCCATGCGCCAAAGTCCATCTTCACTTCGACTGAGGGACAAGTGGCATGCACAAGGAGTTTGCTGGACCACGACAAATTCTCTGGAGGAGCACTGTTGATCTTTGGGTTACTTATCCCCTATCTCGTCGCCAGTTGCAGCGTCCTCCCCAGCCTGGGTACTCGTAAATGAATACGCCACACACACAGCTTAGTATCACACGTCTTTATTCCTCAGCGTGTAACTGCGAACTCAACATTCTAAACATGAACTCTATTCAAAACACACGAACGCTTACGTCAAAGTTCTATTGAGTCCATCAGGAACCAAAAGGGTCCCGTCATTGCTAACTCACAAGACACTATAGAAAGGTTGAGCAGATTTGGCTTAGGTGAGACCCGCACAGTTACGCGGTGCACTGTAGCAGGCGCTGAACCCCGTGGGCTATCGTAAAGTAACCAAGATGTTGGTGGTGCGACCACCGGGTGCCAGGGTCAGGAGTCGCCCACTGCATGACAGGCTGAACTGAGGTAAAAGCAGCCTGCAGAGATCTCTATGTGTGCTGCATTTTTCACGTGATATTACAAGGGCTTGATAACTGGTGGCCAATGTATATTAGGGAAATATCTACGATTTGTCTGGTTCCAATTTTGACTCATGATATAGTAGCAGAGTGTAAATGTGTGTGACAACGTGAAACCTGCACTTCACAGATTAGTATTTTATGTTGATAGCTCAGTGGGCTATTGCTTTTGTCACAGAGATCCTTATGTTACTTGGAAATCATTAGTAATAATCCTTCTCATATAGCACAGTAAGCTATGAACTGGAACCATAGTGCTGCATGCAAATTGAAATGCATAGGATTAGAACTTTATTGTTTTTCCCCTTCAATCTTTGTTATTCTAAGGTTGCTAAAAAGAGTTATTTTTGGTTAGTAATACAATTCTATTAGTATGTCACCTCAATTGTGTTATGTTTATGAGGCGGATTTACTAACACTTTGCACCTGGTTGCATCACAAAAGTTATGCAAACCTCGAGCAAAGTGTGCATTGGCGCAAGGCAGCCTAAGGTACGCCAGCGCTAGAGGAGAGAGCAAGAACACCATATCTTATTAGATATGGTTCTGTTGTTCTCTCTCCTTTTCATGCAACACAGCGCAGCAACTTTGGTTACTGTGCATCGTAAAAACGTACTTAATCTGCCCTTCATTTCTTCAGACCAAGCACTCTTAACATATAATGTCTACCAGTAAAGCAGACTTGTGACTCCTACTCCTTGTAGTCCTCATTGTCTTAAGAACTACTTCCTATAAAATGATTTACACACTTGTATGACTCATTGTTTGTGATGTAAAGAGCTCTGACAGACTACACTGGAATGAGTAGCACTCAAATAAATAAACATGAGAGAGGGGCTAAGGAGAGATTAGGGGCACCTCTGCAGAGTGGTAGTGAAGGAATTCGTGGAGAAGGAAGTCTTTGTGGGGGCTCCTACAAAGATTTTCGCACTTTACGTTACCATTGTAAAAACGGCACTGATCCTCATGCTGACTCTTCCAGAGCATTCCATATCCAAACTGGACTCAGCCCTTGTGTAGCAGGATCCTGCCCTGGCCTGGCGTTTCTTGCCCTGACTCTTGGGGCAGAGGCGCCCCCTGCAGGCTCACCACACGGATGAGGGCGCCCAGGCACCTGGCCAGAGCCTGCTTCAGCAGCTTGCTCAGGCTGCTCAGCATGTCCCGGATCTTGTTCACCATTTCCTTTGGCCACCCCATCCTCTTAGAATGTGTGCCTGCTTCCTGTGTGCTGGCTCCAAGATGTCGGCCACGCCGGCTCGTAACAACAATAAATTAAATGTGCTCTGTAAGAGGGGAGAAGCAGTAAAACTAGCACAGACCACTCATAACATTCGAGTTCATTTCGTTTGCCGAATTGGAGAAGGCACTCTTTTTCTTTCAGTCGAAAACATTAGCACCGCCCAGCTATAAAATTTTAAAATACCCATATTTTGAAATTTATTTTAAAGGAAAGTTTGAGTTGGGCTAGTGCTTTCGCTGTCAGCAGCTCTCATCACAGCTGCTGGTGGCAATCCCTGCCCTTCCTCCTCTCCACCCTCCATGAAGGCTCACAGAAGTATCTGCTCTGCCAACGTCACACCGCTCTCCAGTCACTAAGCGCCCAACCTCCTTGGTAATGTTTAACAAAAGGCTTTACAGTGCACAAACAGACAGTGAAGTGCCTCACTACTAACACTACGTTCTTGTGTTTACTTTTTAACATTGCATGTTTGACAGTTTAGTGCAGCGGTTCTTAACCTTTTGACTTCTGTGGATCCCCACTTAATCTTAACTGGAATCCGGAGAGCCCCACTCATCATTATTGGAACCAGAGGACCCCCAGTGAATCATTTTAGGAATCCGGGGACTGCATTTAAGCAATTTCAATGATCTGAACCGCAAAGCAATACATACATTTAAGGAAACAAGCCTTCTTCAAACAAATACATAAATGATGACATATTTTATTTAATTCACAGATATAAAAAAAATGGAAAGGTTGGAGCTTTTCAATATTCAATGGAGGCCATCCATCATCCATAGTAAATTCTGTTTGGTGTACTTGCACTGCTCCCACGATTCAATCTAAGGATACTAATTCAATTTTAAGCCTCCAATTTCACATTTTTCACATTTACAGAACGACTTTAAATCTTCAACTTTACATTTTGCTTCTTTGTTGCTATACACTTTATTAATCTGTTAATATTATTTTATTTTCTAAGCAGCCGTGGACTGCCTGAGTACGCGTATCAGCCCACCAAGGGTCCCCGGACCACAGGTTAAGAACTGCTGATTTTGGGGCATATTCACAAAGACTTATCGCCGAGTTATCGGCACTTTAGCGCATCAAAAGAAGAGATAGATTTATCGCCCCATTCACAAGCGGGTGCAAACTGCAGACATCGCCAGTATTCCCGCGATAACTGCCGCAAAATTTATCTCCACGGGTGACACCACCAACTAACCCTAATGAGATGCAGAGTAGGCGTTCCCGTGCAAAAACTCACGAAAACACCACTACACCACTTTCACAACGAACTGCCAGATCTGCGATGCGAGTCAAAACCACGCGATAAGCCGCGGTAGCAGCAGGGATTTAACACCTGCCAATTGCTGGTGTTAAGCAGGACGACTACCTGCAGCAGGTAACGGAGCCCCGCCCACAGCCACACCCGAAGAACAACCGATGCCATGGAGCTACTCATCATGCAGCTTGGAGCCCCAACAGGGCCACAACACCCACCGCCACCACCCCCAGGACCGCCACCACCCCCCAGGACCCGGACCGGCACCCCCCCTGGACTACCACAGAGGCAGCGCAGAGTAAGACAACGGACCTACCGAAAACGCACTCGTCTCACAGACATACCGCCCGAGGAAGTCATTGCCCACTACAGGCTCAAAAGGACAACCATCCTCCGCATCATGACCCACATCGGCCACAGGCTGACGGTCCCAACACAGCGGACAACCAACATCCCTCCGCAGACAAAGCTGCTGGCTGTGCTGCACATGTTGGCCTCTGGTACCTTCCAGCCAACAACTGCCAGAGTCGGAGGAGTCTCACAGCCAGCCCTATCAAAGTCCATCACACCTGTCCTGGATGCCATCATCAGCTTCATACCCCAGTACCTTCACTTCCCCCACACTGCGCAGGAACAGCTGGAGACCAAGCAAGGCTTCTACGCCATAGCTGGATTCCCTCACGTGTTGGGGGCTATTGACTGCACACATGTCCTACTTGTGCCTCCTGCGGACACTACACACATCTACCACAACAGAAAGCACACGCCTTCCATCAATGTGCAGGCAATAGTGGACCACCGGGGAATGTTCACCAATGTCGTCGCAAACTACCCAGGCAGTGTGCACGATTCCTACATCTTCCGACAGTCCATCATCAACCAGCGCTTCCAGGATGGCACCAATGGAAATGCACTGCTCGTTGGTAAGTACCAAATCAACACACCACACACCTCAAATCCACCATCACACAACGCACAACTGTGGGAATGCACACGTGACAAAACCACATACAACATGTCAATCAACATGCCCACCTACGAGACACAGCAACACAACTCCATTGGGATCCTGGGCTTCCCCTGTACACAAGCCAGCTACATCATGGCACCACAGCCACACAACAGCTGAATGTTTTGAGAGGCTGAAAGCAGGCATGTGCGAAGGAGGCAAGTGACCCATGAATGGGGATGTACACAACGACAAGTGTGGCGTGATTGTGCCGGACAGACTTGGGTATGCAAACCACAAATATGTCCATGCAGACATTAACTGCTGGTGTCCGGAGAGTAGTGGACAGTGGACGCAACCATGTCACCTCAGGCTGTGGGGTAGATCGCGGAAATGTCGCTCGCTGCGTCCCCCCCTGTGTGCGTGAGCGTAGTGGGTTGGCCCGGCGTACGCCAGGCCTGCGCAGGGGTGTGGATAAAAACACCGTGGCGCTGAGCGTGGTGCTCTCCCGGAATGGCCAACGTGACTGCCAGGGCGGCGCCTCTCAGCCCGCCATGAGGCCGACGCCGTGAGCAGCGGGGCCTGCGACCCTGTGCGCCTGCTGCAACCCCAGGTCGCTGATCCCCAGACCCGGCTTGCCCGCCCCAGCGCACCCAGGCCGCACTGCTCACCTGCTGACACCGGCGTGTGTCAAAGAGGGCCCACCACATGCCGGTGCAAGCTCCAAGCCCCATGCCCGCGACCTTGGCAGCCTCCTCAGACCATCGCTGTCCTCCGTGACACAGGCCCCCAGCAGTCCTTATTCGTTGACATACTCCACCGCTGCAGCCGGCCTACACTGCAGTCCAGTCGGTCCCACATCTAGAACTGAGTCTTGATTAATCAATGGCAGAGTTCATGCCAGTGAACGCAGGGAGAGGAGTGAGAGGAAGATGTGGTTCAGTCCGGTGGAAAAACGGATCTCTGTTACGGAGGAGGTCGACCACTAGCGAGGACTGACCTGGTGCCACTACCCCTGTGCGCCGTGAGTCACCGTCAGCCTCCGGCAGAACATTGTTGGTGTCTGAGCCTGTGGCCTGGGGGTTGTCATCAGCAACTGGCAGGTACGGACTTGGTGTTTGGCATGAGTCTGTGGCATTCACATCCGCCATGTTGCCGGACACAGCTGGTATGTGCCCTCAGCATCATGCCCTGGGGGGTACACCTTCCACTCTCTCCCGAGACACTCCGCAACAACCACCTTTGATACCTACGAGACAATGCTCTGCTCTCATGACCCTACCCCAGTGCCCCGCAAGTCAGCGTCCCGTGGCGGTAGGCCCGTGTCGGCCGTTGTGCATCCGGGGCCACTAACTCTGTGCAACTCAAGTCATGGGCCCTTGCTGGTCGAACATTGCATTTCTGAGTGCCTGATGACTGTTGTAGTTGTTGCCAGTACCAACCACTCCCTGAGGGCTGGCTTACACTCACCCCACACACAGCCAGCACAGGCGTCACTGGACTAGTGGGCCTGCCAACGCATCATGCCGAACCAAGTATTGACTCTTTTCTCTCTGCACTGTCACAGGTGATCAAGGATATGCACTCTGCCCTTGGATGATGACATCCCTCCGAGACCCGAACACACCCGCCCAGAGGCAGTACAATGCGGCCCACATACGCACCAGGGGCATTGTGGAACGCACATTTGGCGTGTTGATGTCACGTTTCAGGTGCCTGGACGTCACAGGTGGAAGGCTCCTGTACAGCCCAGACATCGTGTGCAAGATGATCGTTGCATGTTGTGTGTTGCACAACATCTGTGTACGCACAAATGCCCCATGGATCCAAGTGCCAGAAGCACCGGACGATGATGAGGACGATGGGGCAGGTGGCCCACATCCCACTGCAGCTGCGGCAGGAATAGCCCGTAGGAACACCCTCATTGCCAATTTCTTCACATGAGCACGTCACATTGTGACCGTCCCTGGCAATGATGGGAAAGTACAAAATGTTCACAGGCACAGCATGTGTGAATAAAAAATAATTGCAGGTTACAGGTTGTACTCATACATTGTCATGTCACAGTTTCCTGCTATGCCAGATGTGATTGGCCATGTTGTGCACATATGCAGCACCAGTTGTTTCCTGTGTTCTGTTGTATAGGTGTTGCTGTTTGTACCACGATGTTGTCAATGTCGAGGTGCCCTTATTCTTATGTGCATATGCTGCACGGTGGGTGAGTCGCTCCTGCAGCTCTGATTTGGCTGCCACTTATCCCTTTCATGCGGTGTGCCTTTCAGTTCTGTGCTTCTACAGTGCTGAGATGTTGCAGACTTGGGTAACTTGTGCTCTTTGTCGAGTTGTGACTCTTGGGCATGGTTGTCCGCAGATGTGTTGTTGACGTCAGGGGTTGTTTGTGCAGGTGGATGTGTCCGAGTGTGACCTGCTCCTTTCCGGTTGTGGTCCGCACTCAGCCACCTCAGTGTCGTGGCGTGCACATTGTCATGATGATTGGACTGCAGCCATGCTACTCGTCATGTGGTGTCTCTTGCATTGTCACTGTGGCTGACGTATATGCATGTTTGCTGTGTTTCCCACGTGTGCATGTGTTGGTTGTGTGATTGGTGATGTGTTGGGTGGGGGTCCCTTTGGGCACATGGTGGACGTGGGGCTACTTGGTGTTTGTGTGTGTGCTGAAGTGTTCCCGTGGGATCAGGGACATGATCCAGAGTCATTGTGGGTGTGCAGTGTGCTCTGCTTAATTGTGCATGTGTGCCATTGTGCCCATCTCCCCCCGTCCCCCCACTCCCTGGTCGGTACGCACCCTGTTGATGTAGTGTCGGGTCATTTTGAGCAGTGTCCAGATCCCCAACTCCTGTCACCGTCACCCGACTGATGACTGTGGCCACCATTTTCTCCATGTCATTCGGCTCCTGGTGTTCTGCTGGCCCCCCTCCTCCGAAGTGCGTTGCTGCTTTCATGTTGGCAGCGAGTTTCTGCTTGGTTTTGCCATTCACATCAATGCAGCGCCTCTTGTCCTCTTCCATTGTCCTCCTCGGCGCTGCGACGGCATTCACATGGTCCAAGATGGTGTGCCATCTTTGCCTCTTTGTTGCCAATGACACGTAGGTGACGTACAGTTGGTGGTGGTGTTCTATCTCATCCGTGACGTTCATCGGGTTTTCCTGCAGACTGTACCCAGTCTTCCTCTTCCTCTTCTCATTGCCCTTCCACGACCCCTGGATTCCTGGCTGTTCCTCGGTGGGGCTTGTGGGGTTCATGTTGTCCTCTGCAGTCGGTCAGGGTGCATCCGTGGTACTCCTCATTTCATTTCCTTTTTAGTGGCATTTTCCGTATGCTGTTCTTGTGCTTTTCCCCGCATTACGCTTGGGTATTGCTGGCCTCTCGCTGGTTATCACTGTTTTCTTATTGCGTTTGGGCCCATCGCGACTTTTTACGCATTGGGGTTTGGGTTTTTATCTCCGTCGCGGTGGTTGTATCGCAGACATTGGCCGCGTTTTCGGGAGACTATCGCATGGTACCGCTGTGTTGTGAATTCCACGTTAACACAGGGTTATTTTCCCGCGATAGACTGCGATGTGTAAAGTTGCGTTAAGCTTTTTTGGAGATGTTTAGCGCACGTTCTTGTGAATATACCCCACAGTGTGTATAGCAAAGTGTGGTATGGGTATGTGCGAGAAATTATGCCTTTGCCATACGTAAGTAAAAAAACAAGCACTTTCAAAGCCAACAGAGTCCACCTTTGGGATTTATTGGTAAGGCCAGTGGTTTTTAGTCTTGCTATGCAGTATGGCTAAAGCAAACAAGTAAAAAAAAAAAAGCTCTGTGACACTGCAGTTGTGTTATTTTGTAGCAATGTGCCTATGAAATTGCATGGTCAAACAAGCAAATGTTTGTATTTACTGAGCTGTAACTAAAAAGAAGTTGTGCAAAAGCACAGGTAAAGAGGGGTAGCATCATGGAGGGCAGGTGTGGGAAGGAGAAGAAATGGGCGGGAGAGAGGAGGGCACGGATTTGAGAAAAAAAAAGGTTAATAGGGGTGGGTAGGAGAAGCAATGGGAGAGTGAGCAAATTGGAGCGAATGGGGGAGAAGCATATGGGTGAGAAAGCAAGTGGGAAGTACATAAGGGTAAGCAAAACATGGATGGGGTGGGGAAAAAGCACACAGGCGATAGAGAGTAACTCTGAGTGTGGTGAGAGAGAAGTACACGAGGGCGATTGCTGGAAAACACATGCACTCCTATGGAGTTCTTAGCCCAAATGAAAAAGATAATGCTTGAAAAGCAAGCATTGGACGCATAGAAGCCAGCCAGTCTAAACGATGGCAAAGAGACCATGTTCCAAGAGAGGGACAATCACAAGCTGGGACAACAATAAGAAGGCAAATGAGAGTGACAGGAAAGCCTACTAATGGTAAGCAATGGGAGAGCTCCAAGCACCTGCATGTTCTTGGTAAGACTACCATATGTCTCACAATAGATGGCTCATGTGCTATCTATAAGGCTCGACCTTAAAAAAGGGACAAAGAGTTCAAAATGCTCCGTATCAGTCTGAGGAGCTCACGGAATCATGTTTTGTTATTCTGCCACTTAACATTGTGCATTTAAACTAGGGAAATAACTACAAGTACCACAATGCAAGAAACTAAAACGGCACTATAAATTATGCAACAACTTGACATTTTTGAAAAGCCATAAAACAAAAAAAGACATGGATACTATTATGAAGACAACAGATGGTCTGCCTAACAAGATAAGACAAATAGTCAAAGTGAAAGACATTTAAACCCTCAGCTGCCGTCAAATCCTTTGATTCTGGTCATTCACGAATGTCAATATGTACTTACTTACATAGTGCTTCATACCAGCTCATTTCTGAACACTTCCAATGTATGCAGATATGGATCTGAGGAAAAGAGAGACAGCCACTTGCCCAGATTCAAACCTAATGGACAAGTAAGAAATGCATGTACTCCAATCCAGAGGTCTTGAATCTAAAGTCACCATATCTTCAGCTGGACCACATCTCCAGCCAACGTGCAAAGGTCTCATGTTGCCTCAGAGTGTTCAAAATATAAAGCCATTAAAAAAGTAAAATTATATCTGTTGATTTTGGACCCATTTTTTTTTTTTGATAATCAAGTTTATTGATTTTTAAGAGAACAAAAACAACAGTACAGCACGTTTGACCCGTAGTCCGTGTCACTTCAGAGTGCATCTGTATTGATTGTGCACAAACAAGCTTGTCGATCCCCATCCACAGTGCATAAACAGTGCAGTTATATACACAGGTAAACATCAGACCTATTCATTCTAATTGGTTCATCCATTTGCCCCAGATCCTCTTATGTTTGGTTGGGCATCCCCGAGCCTCAAATAAGGGTTTCTCCTGCGCGGCACACCAATCTACGCCCTGGCGCCATGTGGTTATTTTTGGGGGGGTCAGGCTGCGCCCATGTTGCGGCAATGTCGCGCTTAGCTACCACGGTGGCCGTCCCAAGGAACAGTTTGTCTGCTCGGGACCCATCTAGGCTGTCCATTACTCCCAGGATGAGGTGTAAGGGGTCATGGGGCACCTGCCAACCCAGGACCTGCATGAGCTCGAACTCTATTGCTTCCCAATACGGGGCAAGGCGGGGGCAGGACCAGACCATATGATAAAAGTCTGCCGGTTCCTGTCTGCAGCGCGTGCATTTCGAAGGATATAGGCCCGCCCTATAAAGGCGCTCTGGGGTAAGGTAGGCAGTGTGGAGGTAGTATAAGATTGGATTAGACGGAGTCTGGCTGAAGTTGTGATGGTCTTGGGGGCCATAAGTGCGTTGTGCCAGTCCTCCTCCTCCAGGGGGCCCAGCCATCCATCCCACTGGTTCCTGAGTGGATCGCCGTTGTCGGGCCATTGTTGGTAAGGGTGCGGTATATCCGAGATACTCCTCCCTTCCCCAGGTTCCCCATCATGACCTGAGCCTCTAGTGGACTAAACTCGGGGAGTGTTGTGCCTGTTGAGATATGGGCGCTGAGGGCGTATCGCAGCTGCAGGTATTTGTAGAATTGTGAAGCATGGAGGTTGTACCGCCCCTGCAGGTCTTGGAACGTCCTAAGGTGGTCGCCCACCCATACGTCACCCTGCAGTGATATGCCAATGCAGTCCCATCTTTTGAACCCCTCAAGTGCTGTCACCTCCCCCAGCCACGTGCCCTGCCAGAGAGGTGTGTGTTGACTCAGTTTTTTGTCCCAACCTGTGTGTCTTAGGGCCGTACGCCAGGCCATCAGGACCGCCCGGGTATTGGGCGGCCATATAGGAATGCTTGAATTTGAGAGAACTGCATGTCTTTGAGCTCTGTTTTATAGGCTGGGTCAGACCAGCCCCCGGTGAACCAGTCGTGAAGGACGAGTAGTCGGGAGGCTATGTAGTATAGGTGAAGATCAGTCATGGCCATGCCTCCATCGAAGGGTGGGATCCAGCACCGGGAGAGGGCAAACGTGGTCTCGCCCCTCCCCATAGAAACCTCTTGGCTAGGCTGTCTATCTCCTTAAACCAACTGCGCAGGAAGTGGGTATTCTGGATTATATATAAGAAGCGGGGAAGGATCATCATCTTAAACAAAGCCACTCTCCCGAGTCGGTTAAGTGGCAGGGTTTGCCAGCACCTGAGGTCCTCTTTGGCTTTTTAACGAGTGGGGTACTGTTTAATGCCCATTCTAGGTTGGGGAGCAGGGCGATCCATATCCCCAGATATTTGGATGATTGCCGCCTGATGGGAATGGTTGATTGCCAGTCAAAGCATTCCC
The DNA here is from genome assembly GCA_963921515.1 of Calotriton arnoldi. Classification (NCBI taxonomy): domain Eukaryota; kingdom Metazoa; phylum Chordata; class Amphibia; order Caudata; family Salamandridae; genus Calotriton; species Calotriton arnoldi. The sequence continues at coordinate 753,901 of CAWUFW010000641.1, read as the reverse complement.
TGGAGAGGTGAAGGGGTACCAAGGTCGATTTTGCCGGGTTGAGCCGGAGGCCTGAGACGTTCTCAAAGGTTTGGAGGGCCCAAAGCCACATAGGGCCGGAGTTGGCTGGGTCTGTCAGGAAGAGCAGGACGTTGTTCCCATATAAGGCAATTTTGTCGGTGTGGTGGCTCCCCCAGGACCAGCCCTGGATCGAGTCGTCCGACCGAATAAGGCACGCCAAGGGTTCCATTGCCAACGCAAACAGGAGGGGCGAATGGGGACAGCCCTGCCTTGTGCCTCTTTGAATTGGAATGACTCCGATAGGGCTCCATTGGTGAGCACTCTGGCTCTGCGGTTGGAGTAGAGGACCTGAACGAAGCGCCTGAATTGCTGACCCAGGCCCATCATTGTCAGTACGTCCTCCAGGTGAGCCAGTCGACCGTGTCGAAGGCTTTTTCAAAGTCGACAAGAAGGAGTGCTAGGTAGGGAGTAAGTAGTTGGCGGTGCGCTAGAGCCAGATGGAAGCGTCTTAAGCAGTGTCTGGTGCTGCACGTTGGCATGAAGCCGCATTGGTCCTGGTGGACTAGTTTATTAAGGAACGGACGCAGGCGTTGGGCCAGGATCATGGCATATATCTTTACCTCAGTGTTAATTAGCGAAATCGGGCAGTAGTCCGCGCAGGCTGACGAAGGCGGTTGGGTTTTGGGGATAACCACAATGGTTGCCATGTCCTTCTCAGGGGGGGAAGGACCCAACCTCTGCAACATGTTGATATGGATCAGAGAGATGGGGGACCAGTAGGTCCCGGTAAGCAGCATAGTATTTCTGCGGGAATCCGTTCGGGCCCGGCGTTTTTACGGCCATTAGTGAGGAGATGGCGTTGTGTAGGGGTAGGGCGGAGATAATATCAGTGAGTTGTCTCAGCGAGGAGGTGAGCATAGCAGGTGGGATGTATATGGACGTCAAGTTGAGGGTGTTCCCTTCTAGTGTCCCAGACACTGGAGTCTCTAGTAACGTGGCTGGGAGTGAAAGGGAGGCCCGTCGCAACAGGATTGCAACCCCTCGCGACCCTCGCTCGAAGCCAGAGTGCCACACCCTGTCAAAGCCATATCGCGCCGCAAGGAAGTGGCATTGGGTCCCCAAGAGGTGGGTTTCCTGAAGTAGGAGTATGTCGGGGGCATGTCGTTGTGCATACTTCAAGGTCGCTGTCTGTTTGATGCGGTCCAGCAATCCGTTCACGTTCCAGGATAGGATTCGGAGGGGTTTACCCTTAGTAATTGTCTGCAACATGCCAAGTGTGTGGAGTCGAGGGGTCATGGGACATAGGGCCTCAGAGGGGCTGGTGCAGTTCTGTGCGAAGGTGTAGTTGTGGTCCATGCCCTGTGGTGTGTGGGGTCGAAGCGCACGCATGGTGGTCAAATATCAGAATGCTGTAAACAATGAGTAAAAGAAATAGCAAATCCAAACATAAAACTAAACAAAGGACAACGGTCCTAACCCTCCCCTCCCCCCCTATACTTCTGGAACTGAAGCATCTGTCGCCCTGTAAATTAGAAAATAACAGGCTAAACTAAAACGCTTAGCTGGGAGTTGCGTGGTGGACCCCTCCCTTCGATATCGGATACGATCTAAGCATCGGCAGATGTCTCTGAGTTCTGTAATTCGTTGGGACATGTATCCCGGGTCCCGTCAGATTGGGACCTCCCTGTTCTGCCTCTCAATGCGCCCTGCTGGTTCCTCAGATTGCTGGGCTTCTGGAAAGATCTGATTCCATGGCTGCCGGGTCCAGAGTCCTGGAGGGGCTTAGTTCAGGGATAGATCATCCGCGGATCCATCCCGACGTCAGAGCTGGGAGCCCAGTGGGCTGATGATGGTTTTAGGCCCCTGGGCAGTTGAACCAGGTGATATAGATGCCTCTTTGCGAGCTCCTCTGCCCCTGCGTGATTGCGTGCGCCTCCTACGTTGTTTAGGAGATGGTGAGTCGGCTACTTGTGGTCTGGACGGCACAGGTGGAGAGGCGGGACGGACCCGGAGGGGTCGTTCTTCAGTTAGCCAGGTCCAGGCGGATTGTGGGGACTCGTTTTGTTTTGAAAAACAACTCGAAGATGGGCTGGGAAGATGAGTCTGTATTGAAGGCCCAGATTGCAAAGTTTCTGTTTAACATCCGTGTATGAGTGCCGCTGGGCCTGAACTTCCTTGGTATCCATGATTCCAGGCATTTCTCTACAAAGGCTGCCATTTGACCCTGTTCGACCCCTTCTGGAAATCCCACCAGGCGGAGGTTGTTACGCAGTGACCAATTTTCGGCGTCCTCAGCCCTTCTGTGTAGTTCCTTGGTATGGGCTTGCAGGTGAGTTACCTGTTCTTTCAGCTGGCGGACGTCGTCCTCGACTGTAGAGATGCGGGATTCCGCCTCAGAGATACGAGCTGTGGCATTACGTAAGTTCTGGCGAATGAGGGCCACATCTACCCGGATCTCTCATATCTTACTCTCAACCGAGGCCTGGGACGTGCTGATGGCTTGCAGGATTGCAGTGAGGTCGCCCCCGGGGAGGGATGAACCCCCCCCATCGCCACCTGTCGGGCCTGGTTCGCTCGTGGTAAATTGGTCCATTTTAGTTTGCGTTTGGGTAGTAGATGACTTGGGGGCACGGTCTTTCCCCAAGTTGAGTGATGAGAGGAGCTTGTATCGGCTCGAGTGAAAACGTGTCGCAATTCAGAGCTCAGGGGGAGTCGGGGACGGTTCTCACTCCCTTCCTAGGATGTAACAGGAAGGCGGAAGGGGCCCTGTTTTCTGGCTGGTGCCCACAGTCGCCAAGGCATCCACGAGTCAGGGTCCAGGAGACGGGGATCCGCTGCCCAAGCCCATGTCCTCAAGGTCCATGACCGTCGATGGCAAGGCTGGATTCAGGGGGGAGCGCAGCCTCCTGCTCCCAGTCGGGTAAGCTGGTTGGAGGACAATCACCGGTTAGGCTGCAGTAATCTTGTTCGGAGCCCCAGTGAGGAGAAAGCAGGGACCCCCCACCCTGGATCGAGCCCCCCTCGGTTGTAGGGTGGTATCAGCAAGGGCCCCTAGAGAGATCCAGGGAGACAGTGGAGCTCCCTCACATGGGGCTCGGGCCGGGGGGGGGGGGAAGGGTGCCAGGAATACAGGGCAGGTGAAGGATTTGAGTTCTGTGAGGGTGCTTCTAGGCCCTCCCTCCCCCTCAAGTCCGTCCCCAGGGCCAGGCTCACCTCCTTGTCAGTTTGGATGGTCGCCGCCTCTGGTCCAGTTGACACACGTGTCTGGCTCCGGTAACTCCCGCAAGGGCCCAGTCTGTTTGGTCCTCGGGCTAGGGAGGGCTGGTTGTGGGCAGGAGAACAGTGCGGATCCCAGTCTCCTCGGGTGTCCGCTGTACGGCGAGGCCCAGTCTGGCTGCCTGGTGGCTGTGTCTCTGGGGACAGCTGGATCGAGAGTGTCCCAGGATCCTCAGAGCAAGTTGGGTCTTTGATTCATCTCTTCTAGAGTCAGACAGCTCGGGCCGGGTCTGGTTGAGAGCGTTCTCCCAGGTCCCACCGCCCGATGGAGCGCCACTGGCAGAGGGGCGTTAAGAGCAAGAACGAGGCAGGTGAGGCGAGGGTGACGGCCACTCGGGGTATGTGGATGACTCCTGGGGCTCTGACAAGCCCCAATCCGCAGCCGTCGGTGAAGGAAAGGCGAAAGCAAGGCTTGGGGGGGCCCGCGCCTGTCAGAGGGCTCTCCCGGGGTGCAGGGTTAGGCGGATGAGATTATGCCTTAATGTCCGCCATGGGACCGGGGAGCCCTGCCAGACCGCGCACCTCAGAGCCGCTGAGGGCAGGAGACACCCATCGCAGCCTCAGAGGCCGACACAGAATGGAGCGCGGCACACGGGCTGGGAAGCCGCTCCGTCCTCCCGCGGCCTCCTCATTCCCGGCACCGGGGGGTCTCTTCAGGCTCCGTAATTGCGGTGTGGGGCCCTGACGTTTCCTCACCACCCCAGTGACCACCCCGTTCTCCGCCAGCAACGTCCCAGGCTCCGGATTTTTTGCCTGGGTCCTCGCCGGATCCACATCTCGCTTGGGCCGCGCAGCAGGCCCCTCAGGGAGAGGCATTGAAGGTATGTGACAGTTGGGCGCCGTAGCCCCGGGCCGCAGGCCGCACTGAACACCGTCGGGGGCCGGCAGGCACGGCCCCGGGCGACCGTCAGCCCCTGGCCTCGGCGGATTGGTCGTGGTGTGCTTCAGGCCTCCGGGATGGTCTTGGGCCGCGCCGCATGCCCGTAAGGGAGAGGCAGGGAGGGTCGGCTACAGCTGGCGTCGCAGCCTCCGGCAGGGAGTCGGTGGGCCAGGTCCCAGGTGTCCGCCAGTCTCTGGCCACGGCGGGTGTATCGTAGCTCGCTGCACGCCTCCGGGGAGTTCCCTGGGGGCGGGAGGCTAGTCCGCCATGCTGGTGGGCCGCCCTGTGGGCCGTGGGGCAGGATGACGCTGGTCGGCGGTAGGTGGGTGTTACAGGGATTCCGGTTGTCTCAAACTAGTGGCGCCGTAACGGCGAGTCGATTTCTGCTACTGGGGTGAGAGTTAAGCTGCCAATGGCTATGGATTTTGGAGCGGATGACGGAGGGGTCCGGAGCACTCTTAGAGTGCGATCGCCATCTTGACGCTCCAAGCCACGACCCCGATTTTGGACCAATTTTATACTCACAAAATAGTAAACTTTTAATGCAGCATTTCCATTAATTGGCCAAAAAGAGCGAGGACTGTGCAAGCATAGGTGAATTACCTACAATTTGATTAGATCGCTACGTTTTTGTGATTCCCAGCCATTGCACTTCACCATAATACAGAGGCCTTCAAACTGCAGCCACCCCCCAGGGGTCCATGGCAGGATTGCCTGGATGTGCGAGGGGCATGCAAATGTCTCAGCAAGTACCTGCAAATGAAGATGGCCTGGAAGTGCGACACTGTTTCTTTGGCACGTTTCCAGGCTTCCTTAAAGTGTATAAAAAGGGCCATGGTTGCAGGGGTCAGTGAGTATGGGGGCGGCTTCAAAAACGTGCATACGAACAAAATATTTTGTAGCTCTTTTGTTTTTTCACCTTCAGGTAACTGCATATGAACTAAGCTACACACCTTAGATGAAAAATAAATGCAAGTTACACTAACTATTGGGAAATTAACTCTTTTACGTTACGAAGCTTCAGTTGGTTAATGCAATCACTGTAGATGTCTGTGATCAGAGAGTCACAGAACTGAATCCTGTTTGGTGCAGTGGAGAATAGTGACGTGTATTTATAGTGCTGCGAGGTCACCAGCCTGTGACAGAAAGCACTGTGAATATGTGTCATTATTTTAATATTGTATTACACACAGTATAAGACAGGCTGCAGCAAAATGATTTTGTGTTTCAAATAAAACAACTGTTTTCAAAGCATATATTCTAGTAATATGTAATCAGAATTTACCTAGTGCGAACATTTTTATAAGTACCCATTAAAAGGACAGTTTACAGACCTCAGTTTATAACACAGATTATCTCTCAGAAAGATTACATCTTTGTCACCATGAAGTTTCAAGTGACTTCATCAATTAAAGCAAAATCTAGCTCCCAAGCAGCCTTTACATTTTGTGATTAACCAATTGCGCACATTTACATTTCTTTCACGTAGCACGTAGGCCTGTCCTACCTAGGCTTGGCAGCACAGGAGTCGTGTTCAATCAGAGACAGGCGGTTGTTTTTTAACAAAAAGTATTGCAACTATTTTTGGTAAATTATAAAAGCTGGGGCTCATCAGACCTCATAGAAACCACCCACATCGACCTCTGTATACATGCATATTTTCCTTGCTTGCAGTAAGGCCCATGTCAACCTTGCTGCACAGGACCCAAGCAAAACAAGGGTGAGAAGTGGGGCTTTTTTTCCTGTTTTGTTTTTACGCAAAGAGGCAGACAATCTGCTTTAGGCCCTAGGCCTAGGAGTCATGGCCCAGTGGAATGGGCAGAGGAGACAGCTTGTAGGTATCATTGGTGCCCAGGGGTGTGAGGGGCCAACTAAACACAAATCAGGGCTGCTTTACTATCCTTCCTTGCTTCCGTTAGCACCCTTGCAGAGCAAGTCGTGCTTCGGGTCAATGGGCAAGGGAGGGGAAATTGAAGCAGAGGAGTAACCTTAGCTTAAGCTCCAGAAAAATAGCAGGGGGGCAAATGGCGCAAGACGTGGGCCCAGTTTTTCAACAAATGGAAGAGAAGATAGCCCGCTTGCGAGGAAGTAGCTAGTAGTTATGATTAGTGAGACAGGTGGAGTGGCATTGTGTCCCAGGGGCGTGAGGGACCACAGCATCACAATTATGACTATCTTACTTTACAAAAGAGGTTTTGGGGCTCATGGTCCCATATTCAAGGAGGGGGTATGGGACAGCCATGTGGGGAAGAGGTGAAAGAGGCAGAGAAGACAGCCTGCTACCCAGGTCTGCAGCTATCACTAGTGCAGATGGGGCAGTTGCATTGGGCCCAGGATCTCGAGGGGCTCACAACAACCTAATCATGGGAAGCAGTGTTTGTTGATCAATTTCTGTTTTTGTTTGATGCATTTGCTCTTTTATAAGTCTCACATTTAGTGTGAATTATGAGCTACAGAACAATATCCCTGAAATGACCTCATAAGCCCTTCTACCAGCACTCAGCACTGCCCATCCCGCTCGCCCAATCACTGTCAAAATGTTTTGAAGAGGGGCCTGACTTCAAATCATTTTGTTTTGGAGGAATCTGTGCAAAAATGTTTGAAGACCTCAGCCATAATGTGTGATCCTGGACAAATTCTTGGATTCCCTGTGCCTCTCCTGCCATATTGGGAGCACCTGCAAATTCACTCACCCTCAGTATGAAGTATTGCATGTAAACCAATCAGACCTTTAAAAGACTGTGCATCCTTTTCTGCTCAATAAATCGCTCATCTGCATTGAAACTGGAGTTTGCTTTGTCGCATTCACTATCATAGTAGCACAAACATTTTCAAAGCCAATAGGTCTTGCCTTGGTGACCTACTGGCTTTGCCAAAGGTTTTTAGCCACATTGCACAGTAGTATAAACATTTTAAAAAGCCTTTGACATGAGTGGTGATTCATTATGTAGGTGCCCAAACCAACAAAATGATGTGGATTTTTTTTCTATTTAGTTACTGACTTGAGTTTGTTCAGCAACTAAAAATTAAAAATAAAACATGAAGGTTTGTTACTTGCAGTTCATAAACTGCAATCCTTCTAATATATCACAGTGAGCTATTAAGAACATGTGACTCCTACACCTTCTAACCCTGACTGACTTATGTAACATATTTTGTACACACACACTTAATATGATTTATTGTCAATGTATATAATATGTATGTGTGATGTAAAGTGCACTGCATTGGGATGAGTAGTGCTATAAAATATAAAACAAAATAGGGGTATTTAAATTATTTGTATAAATACTGGGACACACCAACACATCTGACATTCTTACAGCGCATGCATATCTCTTATATACAAGGACTGAACAAAGTCAAAACCATGCCTCTCTTAAGTAATTGTGAAGTAACAACAAGCGGTGTGCCTTTGTTTTCTCTCTATTGCATTTACATCTAGCTGTGAGGCTCCAGATAGCTCTCAGTCAGGATACTCGAACAAAAGGAGGTCTGATGGCCCAATAAATTCAGCCTTTGTTTTGGGACCAGCTGGAATTCAAAACAACAACGCCCCCTCGCCGCCTGAATGTTGCTGCTCAGAACAAAAGCAGACAACGTGCAGTCACTGCTGAGTGTGTCCCAGTGTCTGAAAATTAAGCCGGGACGAGTTCAGCATATTTTTGGCCCATCTTCTTGGTAAGGTGGATGGCATCCACCCTGTGAAATAGTGGGTGGACGCATCTACCCCTGACTTGTGCCCTGCCACCAAAACTCATCTTTACGGACCAGCACTTATTTTTCCTCAACAAACTTTGATCAGAGAAAGAGACAAAGGGAGAAAGCAGGGATGAAAAAGCTCCTGCAAAAGTGAGATTAAGATATGCAAAAGAAACAATTGATGGACGGAAGTTGGACAATGCAAACATTCACCCCCAATCACAAAGATCTGGGTTAAATCCATCATTCTTTTGCTCACCACACCACCCCAGTTTGGACCCAGCCATATGCAAATCAGTCTTGACCCTGTTCCTGGTGGGAACAGTCCAGCCCGAACTGCCAAGCCAGGTGCTCCGTGGACCAGAAACAAGCATCCTGGGACCGGTTTCAGGGCACCACCCTTCATCAGCCAGGCTAGCTTGAATCCAGTGGTGTAGTGAGCACGGGACCCACGTCTGGGCATACCCTTCTCACTTAGGGCGACATATGCAATAGAAACAATTTATGGACGGAATGTTGGACAATGCAAACATTCACCCCCAGTCACAAGGATCTGGGTTAAATCCATCACTCTTTTGCTCACCACACCACCCCCATGCTTAGACCCAGCCATATGCAAATCAGTCTTGACCCTGTTCCTTGTGGGAACAGTCCAGCTTGAACTGCCAAGCCAGGTCCTCCGTGAATAGGAAACAAGCATCCTGGGACCGGTTTCAGGGCATCACCCTTCATCAGCCAGGCTAGCTTGAATCCAGTGGTGTAGTGAGCACGGGACCCACGTCTGGGCATACCCTTCCCACTTAGGGCGACATATGCAAAAGGAACAATTGATGGACGGAATGTTGGATAATGTAAACATTCACCCCCAGTCAGAAGGATCGGGTTAAATCCATCATTCTTTTGCTCACCACACCACCCCAGTTTGGACCCAGCCATATGCAAATCAGTCTTGACCCTGTTCCTTGTGGGAACAGTCCAGCCTGAACTGCCAAGCCAGGTCCACCGTGGACCGTAAACAAGCATCCTGGGACCGGTTTCAGGGCATCACCCTTCATCAGCCAGGCTAGCTTGAATGCAGTGGTGTAGTGAGCACAGGACCCACGTCTGGGCATACCCTTCCCACTTAGGGCGACATATGCAAAAGGAACAATTGATGGACGGAATGTTGGATAATGTAAACATTCACTCCCAGTCAGAAGGATCGGGGTTAAATCCATCATTCTTTTGCTCACCACACCACCCCAGTTTGGACCCAGCCATATGCAAATCAGTCTTGACCCTGCTCTTTGTGGAAACAGTCCAGCCTGCACTGCCAAGCCAGGTCCTCCGTGGACCGGAAACAAGCATCCTCGGACCGGTTTCAGGGCATCACCCTTCAAAAAAAAAAAAAACAATGGATTTAGGCCCAGATCTCTGTACTGGTGTGAATGTATGACATTGTTCTGCATTCTGTCCATCAACTGTTCTTTTTGCATTTGTCACCTTGAATGGGACGGGTATGCCCAGTCGTGGGTCCTGTGCTCTCCAGGCCACTGGAGTCAAGCTATCCTGGCTGATGAGGGGTGAAACCCCGAAACCGGTCCTAGGATGCTTGTTTCCAGTCCAGGGAGGACCTGGCCTGGCAGTTCGGGCTGGACTGTTCCCATTGGGCGCAGGGTCAAGACTGATTTGCATATGGCTGGGTTCGACCTGGAATGGCATAGGGAGCAAAAAAAACAATGGATTTAGGCCCAGATCTCTGTACTGGGGTGAATGTATGACATTGTTGTTCTGCATTCTGTCCATCAACTGTTCTTTTTGCATTGGTCACCCCGAGTGGGACGGGTATGCCCAGACGTGGGTCCTGTGCTCTCCATGCCACTGGAGTCAAGCTATCCTGGCTGATGAGGGGTGAAAACCCGAAACCGGTCCTAGGATGCTTGTTTCCAGTCCAGGGAGTACCTGGCCTGGCAGTTCAGGCTGGACTGTTCCCATTGGGCGCAGGGCCAAGACTGATTTGCATATGGCTGGGTTCAAACTGGAATGGCATTTGGAGCAAAACAAAATGATGGATTTAGGCCCAGATCTCTGTACTGGGGTGAATGTATGACATTGTTCTGCATTCTGTCCATCAATTGTTCTTTTTGCAGAGTGAGATTAAAAGACAGGGAGTGTATAGTGGTGGATAAAAGAGGCTTGAGGTGGAATCAAGACATGCAGTCTTGTATTCTGTGGCCCGACCATCAATAGTGCTGGCTGCGGGCTTAGAGCAAAACTTGGGCCTCTGCAATTATTTCTATACAAAATAGGAACTGACGAGCAGGGATGCAGGAGTTGCTTCAATCGTCATGCACAAGCTTTGAGGCAGTTTGGTGCATCATGCTGGAATATGTACGTGGCAGGTGGGCTACTGAAGTCCTTAACCACAGCCCTTCCACGTTTTCCTGGTCCATGTGCAATGTGCTGCTCCATTCCAGGATTTTTGTTTTTAATTCTGAGGCTTGTAGACTTGTTTATTCCTTTGTAAAGCAGGACTACAAGTCCCAGAATTCAAAGGAAACACATGGACTGGAGCTGTACATCACACATGGGCCTGGGAAACTTGGTAACTATGTAACTAATACTATAGCTCCGTTAGTTTGTGGTATCATAACTCCTTAATACCCGGGACGCCTCTGCAGATGTCTAAAATTTCTTAGTTCCATGTGTAATTCATCCAGTTCTTTAACACTGCATTCTGGGATTTGTAGTCATTATGAAGCCAGCACTACAAGCCCCAGAATACAAAGAAAATGCCCGGCCTGGATAAGCTACTCAGGCATGCCATGCAACTAGGAAACTTGAGAGCACTGATCACTGGAAGTGAAAGCACACCAACAAACAAACACAATGGCTCCTAAGCACGCAGTGCAACTTCTTTGTAAAAAAAGGGTTTCCAAACACATGATGAAGCTCAACTAAAGTATCTCTGTGGGGAAGAGGGCATCATCCGAATGAACACTGACTACAATTAGCATGTATAACCTCTGATCCGGAAGTAGAAATCAAAATACGCACGAAGTAGTATTACCACCAAGTACGGTTAACTTTTATTTAGTATTAATTATTGTTAAAATAACTTTAGAGTACTTCAATAATTTCCAAACGGAGAGCGAACACTAGGCCATTCCTGGAGGTGAGTTCATGGAAGGAGATGTGGCATAGTGGCCAGAGCTGCCAACTTTGTAATCGGGTCGGGAAACCAGGTTTGAGTTCCAGCATCCGCTCAATATCTTGTGATTCTGGGCAAATCACATAATCTCCCTGTGTCCAAAAAAAACAGAAATTGATTTTGACCTTGTGTAACATAATCTGGTGCTAGTGTAAAAAGGGCTCAAATGTTCTGCAGACAGATTTGGAACACAATAGAAATCGGTTCACTCTTTCAAGATGGTTGCCAATGTTGAACATATGTGGAACGTGGAGTTCGAGATCATGTCGGTTTCCGTTCTGCTCCATTTCCGTAAACCTTGAGGTTGAGATATAATTTCCTCATCAGCACTGCAACAGTGTTCTAAGTAAATCAAGGGGCGTCTGAAGGAGTGTGAGTGGTTGAAGGTACACGAGGGCGAGAGCAACATGGCGAGCCTGGGGAGAAGAGCAGGGGGAGAAAAGTACCCGAAGGAGACATGTTGAAAACAAATGCAATCTCATGGAATGCACAGCACCGAAGAAAAAAGAAGTGCTTGAAAAGCAAACCGTGGAAGCAGACATGCCAGTCAATCGAAGAGCTGATAAGAAGACAATGCTCCATTGGAAAGATGAACACAAGACTGGCAAACTGGGTCATGAATAAGAAGAAGGCAAATGGTACTGACAGGAAAGGTAAGCAATGAGTGGGCTTGAAGCCCCTGTATGTTCTTGGTAAGCCCAAAATATATCTCCCAGCAGACAGCACATGAGCTGGCTAATTGACTCGATCTAATAAAAGGACAGACCTACTAACTTTGCTGTGCTTTGTTTAATTTTGTTGCTTTTCTATTAAAGAAAAGAAAAATGGAGAACATCAAAACTACCACCTCAGGCTAGTGAAGCTCCAAAATAAGGACACCCCTTTGTCAAAAACATGCAAATAAATGAGGGATAGACGCTGCTTAGATCGGATGGCAGTGATAGCAAACCTTTGTTGTCCTTGTTTGAGACCAGATACGACAATGAATTTAGAATCCTACTCTTTACTGTTAATTCCTCCAGTCCTATGTATTAACATAGGTGTAGGTGCACCAAAGGCAAGCCCTTCTGCGCCTGTACACTGTCCTCTTCACAGTATGCTGCTGTTTTTTCTGCAGGACCAGTCACAGGGCCGAAAAGGATATTCTCTTTTACAGCAATTCTGCCATTGATCTCTTTCGGAAATAACTATTTCTCACAAACAATGTGATGGAATCAATTTGCCAACTATGCCTATAGAGAAACACAATCTCTTAGTTGCCTTCCCCTCCGGCCAATATTTCCCTATGCTATGTAATGGAATGTCAGATCTGTGGTAGCCCACTGCTCCAGATATATTCTCATTAATTCAATTTCATCCATGTTTTCTAACCAAAACCTTGCTAACTCCAGTTAATGGACCCTTACTGGATGAACTGGTCTCACCAGGTTTAAAATTTGTCATAATGACCGCTCAGTTAAAAGACGGGACAGCAGAGTGGCATTTATTCATCATGAAGATTTTTAAATTAGTAGACTTTAAACTTACTAGTCTAAATTGTCCAAACACTAAAGACCTTATGCTTCACTATAATTGAAGACACAAATCTATTTTCTTATAATATATAAAGCCTTCGGACCAGCAGGCTCTAGATATTAGCTAAGGAGCTGAGCTCTCTGTCTCCAGAAAGACAATCTTATCATTTTAAGGGATTTTCAACTTTGGTTTGATGTACACTTTGGTTTAGCAAAGTACACCAGAAAAAACTTGAAAACTCATGGTATGAAATGTATCAAGTCACCCGACACTTAATGCAGGTCACCTACTTGATTGCATTTTTGCTGTGATTGACTTGAAGTAGAGAAACAATTGCCTGTGGCCTGGCATGATCATTTTGGCATATCACATAGCCTGGCTCTCTATCCCAATCCCGGTAATAAAGAAGAGCTTGGAACTCATTTCAGCCACACATTATAGGCTCAGAAATTGTATGCAAATTAGACAATTTAACATGAACTCTGCTTAACAATATGGTCAAAACCGAGTCATGAAACTTTAGCTGAGAATACCTGAGAAAATAAGGATGTTTATAAACTTGAAAATAACCCCCTGGTTTGATGAACATTTGTCCAAAAGTAAACTACTAGTATGCAGAGCAGAGAGACTGGTGACTTATGATCCATATGGTAAGATTCACTTTCTCCTACTAGCGAGAGAACAGTGGAAAAATATGAAATCTGCAAAAAAGGATTACTCTAGTTAATGTCTATCCACAGCCACCAACTTATCTAAAGATCTGTTCGGGATCATCAATGAACTTGCAGACCCTGCTGATAGTGCTCCAGTAAGATCTTCCAAGCCTTTATCTGAACATTAGTTATATTTGTTTCTGACAAATAAAATTGAGAGTTGAAATTGATACTAACCCCATTGATTGGCCATCTTGTCTTGTTAGAATCCCCCCAAACTTTCCCTAAGTGACTACTACTAATCTACAAAACAATAACACAGACTTTTGATGACTTCTCCCTCCCATCTGAACTGACTTGCTGGTTTTAACTCAGTCTCGCCCACAGGTTCCCCATCACATTTATGCCCAGACGAATATTTTTAAAAACGGGCCCATTTTATAATATCAGATCAGACAGATTTTCTAACTTGTGTTTTCTTTGGGGTCATATGCCATGGTTCGCCATTGCTGAATAAAACCAATCTTTGTCCAGACTATTCTTTCCCAAATGTAAACCCTCTACCACCATTTCTATTCAAGACCGTTGAGAAAATAGTTTTTCCCAGCTGCAAGACTGCATTATCCAACTCTGTTGGATTTATCAACAAGCATGATCTCATCCAGGTCGTGGCACTGAACTCGTAGGCACTGCAGCGCTGTACAATTAATGCAAGATGATGGATGTCAGGGTTTCTGGGTGCTCCTGACGCTCTTGATGGCATTCAATACCATTAACAATAACATGCTGCTCGACAGGTTCACTGAATTGGGAAGTAAAGGCTTGACTTACGTTTTTCCTTTCAGGCAGGACTCAAAGAATCTTTTCTTCACCCTTCCCTTCTAATGCTTAAAACATTGGGTCTGGCGCCCCAAAAAGCTCCATTGGTCACCATTATTGTTCAATATTTGCATCCGCTTTTTGAAGATGTTACACCAACTGAGCTCAAAATTCTTTATGTATGCTGGTACACAATGGCATATCTTCCCAGAAAAAAAACCAGAAGGATACTCTACCTCTTGCCGGTTCTTTTCTAGCAGGTAGGCAGATGTTGGTGGATGGCAAAAAAGCATCTAAATTTAATCCAGACAAGACAGAGTTTCTCCTCACCTGCCCAAATGTGACATCAGAAGACGTTGGTTGGCCTCCTTGTATGGGTTTTCCTCCCAAAGGAGCAACTTATGTCCACAATCTAGAAATTCTTATTAAACAGGCATTTCCAACGAGTAGCTCGTAAGCTAATGGTGCTCTACAGCTATGTGTAAATAGCTCTCCGGTGTGCACCCCAGCCCCCCTTTGCTTGGTTGAATTAATATATGTATCCCAAAAATGAAAACGTATATTTGACACGAAAATGTGTGTATGATCATAACCTGATGTTTGCAGAAAATGGTTGGAATTTAAGGTATTTTAAAGCCTAAATCTGAGCGATAAATAATTAGTACCTTGGTGCCAATAGCATTGCATTCCAAATTGATAAAGACTTTTTTCCCATCACTGCTGGTAAACCTGCCTGATGCACTGAGGTGATCACTAATGTAATCTTGTCTGATATGATCACTATTACCAAACTAAAATGAGTAGCTTGGCATGATTTTCACTGAACCTAAGTAGCTCTTGTTACAGAAAAGGTTGGAGAACCCTGTTATAAAACATAAACTGTTCTTAGACAATCGTGCAGTCTACATCAAAAACAGTTTTTATCATTTGAAAATGCAATGTCAGATTTTCTCCTTTCTTGACTCAAACCTTCAAATCCAGGTAGTCAATGCCTCTAAAAGTTTGATTATCTACAATGCTAGGAAATCTCTTAGTTGGCCTTCAGTCTATTCTGGAATAGGTTTTAAATCCACAACTATAGCACATAAAGTCATGTTTGCTCACTCTTACACTCTTGTGACCAAAAAGATTCTCTTGGCATAGATCCCAGAGAGCATTAAGATAGGCACAGCAATTTTTGTTAGATATCCCCAAATCGCGCCCAACCAGATATGTGGATACAGCATTCTCCATTGCTGCAATAAGATGTTGGAATTATTCCATTTAACCTACAAAAGCTTGTTGCTCTCTCCCAATTTAACAAGGCATTAAGAACCTTTTTAACTCCTAGTTCACCATTCCTGGGTGAAAAATGTGTTGTATAAATAGCTACTGAACATGGGAAATGGGTCTGGTGTGCTATAAAAAAAGTGCCCTGCCCCTTACTAAATGTTTGGAACAATGGCAAAAGCTGAACACAAAGTCTGTCTTAAGACAACCATCCAACAAACCATGACACTATCTTGCATTTCAGTTTTGTCGTCTCATTTTAAAGATAAGACTAGCATCTGTCCCTCAATGCATACCAAGGCATCCATTGTTTGTGCGTCAATTTAAGTGTTCCAGCATAGCGCCTGCACAGCCCACCCATGTCCTTCTGCAAATAGGAAATGTCATCACACCAGATTGCATGCATACAGCACGAAACCAGCAGTGTAAGAGACAGTCTTGCTCACCAACATTCAGCAAATGATGCTATTGGCTTGGCCACTGACATAGTGGCTATAACAGAAGAATGAAAGCAATTGAATACAGTGGAAGGCTATATGCTGCCAATCAAAAGCAAGGGTAATGTGTTCCAGCTACAGTGCACACGGAATAGGAAGGAAAGCCACCAATGAAAACAAGGGAACTGAATAACAAGAAAAGAATATAATCATGAACAAGTGTTCTCATTGGAGCGTTGTATACAACGCAGTGTGTAGCGAGACCGAACACTACATTGAACACTACAATCGTCAACAACTTTCAAAACAGCTGTAATCGAAATTTTCAGTTCAACAAACACCACACTAATTTAAAGCACCCCGATTTAATATAGTACCAAGAAATAACACTGAAGTAACAGCCATTAATTTAAAGACTTCGTAACAAGACTGAAGACAGAGAAAATTGCTACCATAAATTTCCTTTCCTGCACTTACTAAATTGCTGCAAGGCACTTTATTTTGGAGAAAATGTAATGTCCCAGATTGTAGCTTAATCCAGCGAGACAGACAGTTCAATTAATTGTTGAGCGACCAAGCTTCGCCAGTGGCTTTTGGTCATCATAACATTTAAACATCACGAAATGGATGCGTTCATGGGACAGGGCAACAAAATGAGGGCTGCTGGGAACAGAACGGAAGTGAAAGATAGCTAGAAAGAGTCTTGCATGAGTGACGTCAGGAAGCCTGCTAGACAGCAGGGAGTGGTAACTCTTTGTGCGAGTTATTACTCAGTTCGAAAGCCAGTGCTTCGATTGCATCAGTGGCATAAAGATGAAGAAACTTTGAAAACAGTTCACTGTCTGCGAGACTAATTTTAAGAATGACTCAGGGAGGCAGCAGTAAGTGGGAGGGGCCTCTTGGAGAGGATAGGCTGTATCTGCCTCGAGGAGGAAGACGTCGTTTTTCGTCATTAATCACCGACATCATCAAAGACGAAGGCGCGTCGCACTGCCCTTTAAGTCACAGGTGGTCTAGCAGGGCTTGAATCAAGCAGCTCATGACACCGAGGGAGTCGTTTACCTCTAGGCCGGCGGCCCTCGATAGTGAGTTGAGACCAACGCTCTCCATTAGGAAAGATCATTCTGGGTAAACTCGCAAAGTTACTGGGCAAGTAGCAGAAAGGGGAAATCACCTCAATCAAAAGGATGAGGCTTAAATACAAGAGCGAAGACTGTGCAAACTGCCCAACCGTCAACGTCACTGCATGGCCTGACTGGATTGGTGGCCTTTGCCAACCTGGATAACCAACATGGAACACCTCACAGGCCAATGAAAGAGTGAAGGAGGTGGACTGGTCAAGTATTAACGATACCACGTGCTCAGAACTGGTTCTGCACAGCCCACAGAGCGCAGTCACAGATCGCACGGACTACACGATCAAGTCCAAAAATATGCAGTGCAGTTTTTGGCAAAGAGCTAATGAAAAGTACCTAGTCTCTTTAGGATTCATCTTAAAGGTTCAGTTCTTACTACATCCCGTTTAGGACTAGTTGCTTGTAATAAAAAAATGGAGAATACCAACACGGTTTACTCAGCCTAGAAAAAATCTAAAATAAGGAAAACCCTTTACCAACAGTATGCTAAGAAATGAGGGGGAGGGAACCCATGCTTCAGAAAATAGGTGTGAGCACTTCTGTAAGTTTAAACCAAAATGTGCATTATTAATAGTGTGCAGAGTAATTATCTTCACTTGAATCCATGGGTATACTGACTTGGAGATAATCTAACTGAAACACATTTTCTATGACATGTTAAAGTGTGTTTTTCTGGTTTAGGCTAACTAAGCCTCAATTGGTCCTCTGTTTATTATTCTGCCTGGCACTATGTGCAGTAAGAAGTGGATTTGTTTATTTCTGAAAGACACTTTCTCAAAGAGGACCTCTGGCTTCAGTAGCAATTCTCAAGGACCTTCTGCTCACAAGCAGTATTTCATTTATTGACAATGGATAACTGTTGTTTAAGTAACTAGTTTGTTTTGACACCTCCGATGACATTAGGAGAGAAGGGCGAATCAATATTAAAGGGCTGGGTTTGTGCTAAGGTGATAGGGTTATATGATGATTCCTAATTCCATAATTTGATTAGTTTGATATTTATTTAGCATTTTTATCTTATTTGTAATAGACAGAAGATTGTTAAACAGGTAACCAGTAACAATAATATCCACCTCCCCCTTCATAGCCCCAAGGGACACCTCTTGTTCTGGTTGTGCGTTTATATGAGGGAGTGTCTTTGGAGAAAGTCTCTTTGGCGGCTCAATGTTTTTGAGGTAGTCCATGGCAGTTCCACTTTCCATTATTATCCATAACCCTTTATGTACCAGCCATCACATATTTTATCTAATTTCTTGGGGCATCATCCACCCCTGAATATAATTTTTCCCCTGGCATAGCAGATATTCATCTGACGCTCCCAGTCCTTCATTTTTGGACTTCTGTTCCCCAGTAGTGCCACTTCTCTTTCTGCTAGTAGGAGGCCCAGGTTAATCAGGAGTTTCTGATAGGAGGCTGCATCGTATTCTCTCCATATTCCCAGTTTTACAAGGAGAGACTGCGCCTCAATTTGTATTCCTGTGATGTCCTCTGATCTTTGCATTTCTCCCTCCCAGAATGATTGAAGTTTCAGGTATGGAGGAATGTACCACTTTGTCCAATCACAGGCACTGCCTATTTTGTGCAACAGGATTCTGGTGTAGTATATTCTGTGTAGTATTTTCAGTTGGATCAGAGGATATCTCGCATTGATTGCTACCTCTCTTGGAAAATGCAATGCGTCTCTCCAAGCATCATCATCTAATTCCACTATATCTGTTTGCCAGCGTGTCCTTAGCTGCTCCAATGTGCCTCGGTTATTTTTCATCAGTGAGGGGGTTGCCCTCGTGGCCATAGGGCTCTCCAGTGATCTACTTTCTGGAGAGGGGGGAGAGCCTTCTTTGGTCTCCGTTCCTGGTGGGATCGTTGCTTGTAGTGCATGGCGCGTTTGGAGATATTGAAATATTTGTGTGGGCACCCTTTCATATACTCTTCTATGCTGGTCAAATGGCACAATGCTAATTGCATCCCAGATGTCCTCCAACGAGGAGAGTTCAATGTTGTTCAATGTTGTTTCACTATTTAAACCCGGCAGCCTTGTCACAGGGCCAAGTTTCATACCTAGCCATGGGGGGGGCGGGGGAGGGGGGGGTCTTTGGCGTCGTCTCTATCCCCATTCCATTTCTCTGTTGAGCTTATGCCAGGTTGCTATCACTGTTGCGGTTGCTGA
Source organism: Calotriton arnoldi (assembly GCA_963921515.1). NCBI lineage: Eukaryota > Metazoa > Chordata > Amphibia > Caudata > Salamandridae > Calotriton > Calotriton arnoldi. The sequence continues at coordinate 734,857 of CAWUFW010000641.1, read as the reverse complement.
CAGGACACCAGTCGCCACCATGCAGCCACATAATACATGTAGGTAGCCTTTCTCTCCCAGTGCAGTCCGGTCTAGCCTAGATGCAGGGTCATCAAGTGGTGCATATGCCCAATCATTCACTAGACTGACCTGTGAGGCTTCATAGTATTTGTGGATGTTTGGCAATGCTATGCCCCCTTTGTATGTGGAGCAATGGAGTGGAGAAGGCGATTTGTTGTGGGCCGTCCTGCCATAATAGGGACTATAGGAATTTATTGATTGCCGGGAAGAATGTATTTGCTAGGGCACATGGGGTGTTTTGCAATATGTATGTAAATCTTGGCAGGGCAATCATTTTGCAGATTGCTGCCCGTCCCATAAGCGATAGCGGAAGTGCCCTGCAGTGTTTCACATCTATCTCTAATCTACGCAGTAGTGGGGTCAGGTTATCTTCATAGTAGTGTCCTTTCTTCTCTAGAAATTCAGTCCCAAATATTGGAGCGTCGATTCGCAACCGTTTATGGCATGGGGAGGCATCCGGGTGCTGGCAAGTGGGAATATCAGAGAGACATTTCCCAATTTATTTTTAGCCCCTAGTGCTTCCCCATATATTGCAAGATCCCTCTTACTCTCACCAGGGATATCTCCGAGTCTGCCAGACATAACAGGACTATCATCTGCATATAGGGATATCAGTTCTTCTCAAGTAGTTTGCCATCCCCATATCTGGGCATCAACCATATCCATTCCGTCACGGGTTTCCGTTGCTAGGGCAAACAGCATCGGCAACGGGGACAGCCCTGTCTCATGCTTATATTTCTAGGGATTTCCAGAGAGAGAGAATCCTGTTCACTTTGAGTTGTGCCTTGGGGTTTGTATAAAAGCAAAAGGAACAAATGGTGGACGGAATGCTGAACAATGCAAACATTCACACCCAGTCACAAAGATCTGGATTTAATCCATCATTCTTTTGCTCACCACGCCACCCATTTGGACCCAGCCATATGCAAATCAGTCTTGACCCTGTTCCTCATGGGAATAGTCCAGCCTGAACTGCCAAGCCAGGTCTTCCCTGGACCGGAAACAAGCATCCTGCGACCAGTTTCGGGGCATCACCCTTCATCAGCCAGGCTAGCTTGAATCCAGTGGCGCAGTGAGCTCGGGACCCACGTCTGGGCATACCCTTCCCACTTACGGCGACAAAACCAAAAGGAACAAATGATGGACGGAATGCTGAACAACGGAAACATTCCAATCCATCGTTCTTTTGCTCACCACGCCACCCCAGTTTGTATAAAGCAATTTAATCCAGGCCAGAAAATTAGGCCCAAATCCCACTTTCTACAGATTTGCACTGAGGATGGGCCCTTTCAATGGATCAAAGGCCTTGTTGGCATATAGCGACACCACAACCAATGGTGTTGTCGCCCCCTCTACTAAGGCTATAATATTGTCTGGCAAAGATTCTGTTTATTCGATCTATGGGGCATGAACCCAGCCTGATCTGGGTAGACCAGGTCTAAAATCACTTCCCATAGCTGGTTAGCTAAGACCTTCGCCAGTATTTTGGTGTCTGAGTTAAGACACAAGATCAAGCGATAGGAGTCTCATCTGCAGGTTTACCTGCTTTGGAAATGTGTAGCACTGTCACTATGAATAGGTCTCTTGGAGGTTGCCTCTTTGGTGTGCCTCCATCGACAGTTTATGTAGTAGCGTAATGATCTTACATGACATTTTCTTTAGGTATTCAGCTGGAAGACATTTGGGCTCTGAGTGAGTATACGCTGTATTTCCTCCTCCATCAAGTCTGCTTCGAATTTAATGGCTCTATTGCTCGCCAGTCGTCTGCATGGGCAGTCCCATATGAAGTCCAGCAGGTCTGGTTCTTGGAGCACTTTCCCAGCATAACACTGCTGCATGTAGTCTGCCATTGCTGCCGCTATTGCCTCTCTGCCTATGATTTGGTTGGGCCCAATATCTCACTTATGTGATTCCTGCCTAATTCCTTACGGCTGAACCATGCTAGGAGTTTGGCCGCCTTGTCTCCTGCTTCATATAAACACCTGTGTTGGGCTAAGTAGGTCTGTTGGTTTCATTGGTAACTAGAGATCGGTATGCCACCATTTTGAGGATTGTATATGTTTTTGTAGTCTCAGTAGGTTGTTTGGCGTAGTCTGCCTCTAGTTCTAGGAGTTCCTTCTCCACTTTTGTATAGGCACTCTTTCTTTTGTCCCCAACTTCACCTGATATTATCACCCCTATATTGAGGCTTTATATGCTTCCCATAGGGTATCCACATCCCTAACTGTGTCTGTATTTTCTTTAGAATAGTGTTCTGTGGCAGTCTTTAGGCATTTCACTTCCCCAACTTAATAATCATGTGGTCGTCCTCCATTCACCCCCTGGGTTCGGGATTTCTAGTGGAATGTTAAATGGGGCATGATCCAATATCCCCCTCGATTCATACTCAGCTTCTTTGACTCTAGGCATGCTGAAGGTAGGGTAAAGAAGTATTCTATGCAGGAGAGGGTGTTGTGTGCTCCGAAGTAGAAGGAACAGCCTCTGCGTGGGCCATGTATTGTTCTCCGGATATCTCCCGTTCCAACTGCATTTATGAAGCTGTCCAGTTTTCCCGTATTGGGTTGGTGTGTCTGTCTAGGCTGAGATCTATGTAGTTGTGCACCTATTACCATATTGAAGTCTCCGCCTAATATAGTTGTAGCCTTTGGCAGTTCAGTAAGGGTATGCCCCAGGCATTGCACTGTATCAAATTGTAATTCTGGTGGGACATAGACGAGCACCATCGTCACCTTCTTAATCTCCTAGTACCAATGTGTACTTTCCTAGTGTATCCGTCTACTCTGTCGCCTTTTTTACTAGTATCGCCACTTCTCTGAATCCTGTAGTATAGCCTGAGTGTCTGGTTACTGTGTATTTTGCCCCAACCCAATATAGCGCAGTTGGTGCCTTTGATATGTGTTTCTTGCAAATTTACTATATCTGCAGCATACTTAGCCAGAGCCTTCACTAGGCCTCGTTTGATTTTTGTGTCCCAATCCATTAACATTCCATGTAAATAACTTGAGTGTGCACTGCCATAGTCGGTGGTTTCAACCCCCCTATTCATCCACATTTCAGTGTTGTGTGTCCCCTATTTGCTTCCCTCCCATCTTGATTAAATCATCAACATACAAACTTAGTCCCAGCTCCCATACTTTACCATGCCAGGGTCCTTGAACTGACCACCACCACCACCCCCCCAATTCACTGTATGTCCGTCTCCCGATTATTCCGAATTTCACACATTTGAACATCGGTGTATAGTATTGTGTTAATATCCATATGTGGGGTCAGGCCAGCAGAACGCATAACTGAGCTGCAGTACTCCATTTTCATGTCCTCTCACTGAGGCACCAGAGGCCCAGGCAGTTCGGCAAAGTCCCTTCACTTTAATACTGGTGCCTCAGGTAATTTCCTCTGAGGTCATTGGCGTGACTAGGGGTAGTCTCTCTCCAAATTCTCCTGGTTACGAGTCCTCTCAACCGGAATCGTCAATCTCTCTCAACAGGGCTTCATGTATTAGTTGTCTCCACGGTCCGATCCTGTTGAATTGTATCTACCACTCTCGCCCTCTGCTGGGTACTTCAAGAGGGCCACATGTGGGCGTCTCCGGGACTTGCTTCGTCTTTTATGTTCTTGCCATCCAGGTTCTCTGTCCGGCTCCCTGTCCACGGCATTGTGTACCCCCGTCCGGCTCCCTGTCCACGGCATTGTGTACCCCCGTCTCTCTAGCCATTCTCAAACCTCTTCTACAGACCAAGAAGTGGATGCCCCCACTGTCGTCGTTTTGAGTTTGGCGGGGAAGAATAAAGCATATCTAAGGTCCAGCTGCTTTAGATGCCTTTTGACCCCAATAGAGGCCTCTTTTTGTTGCTGAACCAGTGTGGTGTAGTCTGGGTAGATGTTTACAGTTGCTCCTTGTATCTGCCAGGGTCCATGAGTCTGTGATCCATGTCGCACAAGTTTAGTAGTCAGGCCACCATGACCCGAGGCCAAGCGCATGGTGTTGGAGGTTTTCCAGGAACTGTGTCCACATTCTGCTGTAAACCTTTTAGTGGTTTCCATCCCCCCCAACACCACTGAAGAGAGCCAGTCCTCCAGGATCAGCTCCATGCTGGGTCCCTCCGTCTGCTCTGTTATTCTCATCAGTCAGCCGCTGTTGTGGCGGGAGCGTCATTTATCTTTCCCTTAAGGGTGGCCACTTCCTTTTCCAGAGTCCTCATGCAAGCAGTATGCTTAAGCCCCGTTGGTCTGACATAGGCAGCGGTGGATTCAGTTTCTATTACTCTGTCTACAAGGCCCGTGTAGTGCCCACGGAGTATACAGTGTCCCAGGTGGGCAGATTTCTATTGCCTCCTGTATGAAGTATAAGTAGTGGTGCTTCATCGGGTAAGGTGACTCTCAGCGTGCCTGTTATACTGTCCATTCAGCCCTCGGTTACTATCATGGCTGCAGTGGTGTCCCGTGCGAGCCACGCTTATCGGGAGGGGTCACAATCCCTCAGTTGGCTATCACTGGGCGTGACTTCCAGGCCTCTCCCACGGTCTGCTGCGCATCGCGCCTGGGTGGGTTTTAATGTTAGTTATACGCCACTTGAGGCTTCTAGGCTGCCCTCACAGTACCTCGCTTCTCCGGCCTCGCTTCTTGTACTTCCCAGCCCTGGTGTCAGTCACGTGATCTCTTCCAGCCACCCCCCAGTACTTTGCTGTTCACTGAGGCTCTCAGGCAGCCAGCTCTGGACGCCCAAAGCACCATGTTGCGGTGCAGGTCTTGTCCCTGGTGTGCTGATCCCTAGGCCACCTCTCCTGCGCTTCTTTGCCCTTGGAGCTCACCGTCACCTCTATCGGGTCTTGGGGGTTTACCCAGTGGCCTGACCTTTCTGGGTCCCCCAATAGGCCGCCTGGTGCTTCTGTCAGCCACTGGGGTTGTCCAGTGCCCTGGCATTTGCAATTTTGCAGCTCTGTGCCACGCCACCGTCTGATTCTAGTTTCTCCTGCGGAGGGGTCACCCCAATAAGTGCAGTGTTCATACAGCTGTTCTTAAATCCCCGAGCCATGTCCTGCTACATCTGGTCCTGTGAGGCTCAGGAGTAAGGGGGAGGGGTGCAGGATAATTGCACTCACAGAGCTCAGTAACTACACAGCCGACTCCATGTGCCCCTGGCCACGCCGCACCCCCACCCCCCCAGTTTGACTAGTTCAAAATTTAATTCTTTGCTCATACCATGATTTTGCGGTTTTAATGGTTTTTTTATGCAGACAATTGCTATATAAAACCTTAGATTTGGGAGTAAGCCAAAGACCCTGCCTTCTACCAGGGATGCTGCCAGATTTCCTACTGATTTTGCTGCACATTTGAGACAGAATTTAGATCATGGCAGATGGGTTACTCCGTCACAACGGTGACAGATATTCCACCTGCCAAAATAAGAACCCCATTATATCCTATGGGATTTATATTTCATGGGACAGGATCTCACCGCTGTGGCGAAGTAACTTGTCCGCCAAGATTTATATCAGGCCCGTAGTTTATTTCTGATTTTGCCTATTGTACACATTACTGAGAACATTTAAATGAGACTATTGCTGAATCCGTCTGTACTATTTCTATATTGTACCTTTGAATTTTGTAAAACCTTCATGGCTTTCCTAAATTCCACTCTAGAGCTTATTTTTTGAGTCAGATCTTATCTTTGACTATTTTGAAATGCGGTTTTAAAGCTGGTCTCTGGGATACATTGCCTCATGATTTGAGGTTAACACTGTCACCAATTCACCCAACATATAGGCGCTTAACATTTTTCTATGAGTACAGCGCAACCTGTTTTTCTTTTTTTTGTAGCAGCGGTTGATTGAGATAAGGATGGTTCCTGAGATAAGGTATGGTTTTAGAGACTATTTTGTCCCTATCCCAAGAATGGATTTTAGTATGCATTCCCAAGAGATCACATTTGGATTAACTGCTGAGTTCCAGGGCTGTTCCTGAGTTTAAGGAGTATTAGTAGGGCTTGAGTGCGTTTAGTATTCAAATACAACAAATGAAATCCATTCAATTCTTCTTAATTTCAGTTCGATTTATTCTTTTGATCCTCATTCATCAGTAGTCCCCTTTAGCCAACACATGTTTCGTCAGATCAATGTGTTATCACTGACTTCATCAGGGCTACAAATTAAGTATATACATCATTAGAACATCATATTGTACAGTAACACCCATCACCCAAGACATCCTGGTGCTCAGGTTCTGGAGCAATAGTGCCCATCGTTAAAAACTCTCTCGAATATATTAATTCATTTTACAGAAGAGAGGGAAAATGTATCACCAATATTATATATTTCATCTCAGAACACAGTAAAAAAAAATACGACAAAGAACATGTCATACAATTGCGTGACCCATTATAACTGAACTCTGTCACTTTATCTAGGGCTAGTTTACACAAAGTACATCGGCCACATTTGTAAGATCCATTGCCCCTTGTATGTAACCAAGACCCACGTATATTTGGTGCAGGGTAACTAGGACTCACCATGTTGCGTATCGAGTTGCCCTTCTTATAAGTTATGTTATAGGCACTTGTAAAGCGCAACGGTTACCCGGAGGTGTCCTGGCGCTAGCTACTATCCCCTGGGTAAAAAGCAGGAGACCGCAATTACAGGTTAAAAAGCCAGGTCTTTAATCCCTTCCTAAATGTCAGGAGATCTGTGGTGTTTCTCAGGAAAAAAGGAAGGTCATTCCAGGCTTTTGCAGCGCGCACAATAAAGCTTCTTCCACCCCAAGAGGCTTTTTTGTAGGTGGTACCATCATGGCTTCCATGGAACGCAGGGTTCTTTTAGGCAAGTACCACTGTAGATGCTGTTGCAGATAGTCTGGACCTGTGCCTTGAAAACGGTGCAAAGGGCTTTAAAGCGCACCCTTTTCCGGACAGGCAGCCAGTGAAGTTTTTTAATTTCCTTGGAGATGGACGCAAATTTAGTTGTGCCCGAAAGCAATCTCGCTGCCGCATTTTGCAGCAGTTGGAGTTCGTTCATAAAGCATTCCTGCAGGCTCAGATAAAGGCCATTACAATAATCGAGCCTAGGCAGGATAAGCGCCGTGACCACTGTCCGCTGACTGTCAACCGGCAGAAAGGGGAGAATTTTCTTGATCATTCTAAGCACATAGAAGGTGGCAGATGACACTGCATTAATCTGATCGCCAAAGTTAAGCTGGCCATCAACCATAACACCCAAGTTTTTTACTTTCCTTGAAGGTGTAGGAAGAGTGCCCATTGTTACTGGCCACAAGTTGGGGGTCCAAAAGTTGGCATCATTTCCGAAAAGGATGACCTCCGTCTTGCCTGAATTTAATTTTAGGCAGTTTTGCGACATCCACCTCCCCACAGCTTACACACAGTGTTGGAACTGATTGTCTATTTCAACTCCTGGACCAGGCCGCAGAGCCACGACAATGTGCGTGTCATCAGCGTAGGTCAGGTTAAACCCAAAGGAGCCTATTAGTGAGGCTAGGGATGAGACATACACATTGAAGAGTAGGGGGCTGAGCGAAGACCCCTGTGGCACTCCACAAGGCAGGGTGAAAGGTTTAGGGTGAAAGGTTTAGAGTGATATTCGTCCAGTGCCACTATTTGTGATCGACCAGATAAGAATGATTTTAGGAGCTTCCACGCTTTACCTTGAACCCCGCATGCCAAACGGCCCAATCATGATGGACCGTATCAAATGCCACCGACAGGTCGAACAGAACCAGGGCGGCCTTACCTCCCTTATCCAGAGCTTTTCTAATCTCTTCCGTAGATTTAATAAGTGCAGACTCGGTACTGTGACCTTCTCTGAAACCATATTGAGTAGGGTCTAACACTTGGTTTTCCCGTAGGAAGGCACCGAGTTGCAAATTCATTGACTTCGATCATTTTCGCTGGTAGCGGAAGGCGAGATATCGGTCGGAAATTGTTAGGGTCCTTAGGATCAAGGCTCAGCTTCTTTAGCAAGGGTAGTATAGAAGCGAGTTTCCACAGTTTTGGGAAATACCCGGTTTCGAAAATGGCATTGAAGAGGGAGGGGAGTGCAAGGGCTACAGGTGCCGGGGCGCGTTTGATCACCGAGACCGGGCAGGGATCAAAGGAAACCTGATCTTGCTAACATGAGGAGCCTCTTGGTATCAGTTATGGATATTGCGGCAAATTGATCAAAGACATGGGGAGGGTCCTTAGTTGGCCTGCTTCTCTCCAGCGAAACTGCAGTCTCTGCGGAGCTTGGGAGGTTAAATGCTGAAAAAATGACCACCTTATTCAGGAAGACCCTCGCGATGTCCTCGCAAAGTTCCTGATTTGACTCAATTTTTGGTGGTGGGGGGGGGAAAGGAGGTTTGGGGCAAATTTTATACAATTTTAAAAAGTTCTTTTGCCGAGTTTTTTGCTAAACTGATTTGCCAAGAAAGTTTTCTTAGCATTAAATATGATTAGCTTGTAGGAGGCAAGGCTTTGTTTGTATATCTTTTTCTGATTCCTCATTTTTTTCCTCCAATTCCGCTCCAGGGTTTTGAAAGTGAGTTTCTGTTTCCTCAGCTCCTCTGTATACCAGGGAGCTGTTGGGTGAGATCTTCTGGGAAATCGGACTTTTACTGGGGCTAATTCATTGCAAGCTGTTCCCACCCAATCTGTGTAAAAGGTGGTCGCCTCATTTATTCCTGTAGGTAACAGACCAGCAGTTGCTGTACGCGCCACTTCTAGATCATTGCCCTCAATTTTGTTCCATGCCCTGCTATCAATCCGACTCTTAATGCCCCCCCTGGCAACAGTGAGCAGGTCAGTTCAAATAGTACAGCTGCATGATCAGTCCATGTGAGAGGCAGCAAACCCGTACAGGCGAGTTGTAGATGGTTTGGGAAAAATGCCATCCAGAGTGTGCCCTGCTATGTGGGTGGGTCCCATCACCTGTTGAATAAGGTCCCCATTCTTCATCATGATACTGGGTCTTGCTCGTACACAAGTACTTAAATCCCTATCCGATGTCAGTAATGTCCAATGTTTGTTTAGTATTTTATACAGCTCGTAAGGGTGGTATTTCGTGATTAGTCTGATTGGACCATCTTTTTTCCGCAACCCTTTTCTTCTCATCTCTTAATGTAACGTCACAGTCAAGCTTACAGGCTTTGTAGACTACATCTTTGCTATAACCACGTGTCTCAAACCAGCGTTCCATATCTTTAATATTCTCCTCAAATGTGTCTTCCTGGCTGCAGTTTCTTCTTGCCCTAAGCATCTCGCCGAATGGAGTTGATCTGACTTTTTGGGTGCGAACTTCCTGCGTGTAGCAAAGAGTTACAAGATGTTGGCTTTCTATGCATTCTGCTATGTATTGATGAGGTAAGCCTTAACATAAATCTGAGCACTTTAGATTTATTTGGATGAGTCATGCACACAGGTGTTAATGAGATGTGCTATTTGGTAGTCTTCTCCTTTTCCTCTAGGAGACTTTCTTTCTAGGACACCGGTTTCTCAGCACAATCGTATGACATGTTCTTTGTCGTATTTTTTTTTTACTGTGTTCTGAGATGAAATTTATAATATTGGTGATACATTTTCCCTCTCTTCTGTAAAATGAATTAAGATATTAGAGAAAGTTTTTAACAATGGGCTCCATTTCTCCAGACCCTGAGCACCAGGGTGTCTTGGGTGATGGGTGTTACTGTACAATATGATGTTCTAAATACTTAATTTTTAGCCCTGATGAAGTCAGTGATGTTAATGCATCGATCTGACGAAACACGTGTTGGCTAAAAGGGACTACTGATGAACGAGGATCAAAAGAATAAATCGAACTGAAATTAAGAAGAATTGAATGGATTTAATTTGCTGTATTTGAATATTATTGGAGTGTTGTGCTCGGGACTATTAGTACATTGTTTAGACTAGGTTTCCCAGCCACTGTGAGAGCGCTGGTGGCCGCTCTCTCCCTTTGAGCACCACAAGATTAGAAATACGTTCGGTTACTTTACGAAGACCTATTAGGTTTGCGCAAGTTGCCCAGCCACATATTTTTGCTTAATTGAATGAGTTTATTATGGGATTTGTTGTGGAGTCTGGTTTGTGTGGAGTCATGAATTGTTACACTACAATGCGAATCAAACGCAGGGAGAAAGATGTCGGGTTACAGAGGACTCTGCCTCCTTTACTTATTCGAAAAACCAAGAACAGCCCCACTGCTTTAGAACTGGCTATCGTCCCAGTGACCTTTATAGTTTTAAGGAAAACTATAAGCTTTCTAAAAATAACCCTCACCCACCAAGATGTTCCATGCTTCATCATTGGGTTCTTCAAACTCCGCTGCGGGAAGGAGCGTGCTATAACCGACAAAGACGTGGGAGCACTTTGTAAGATGTAACCTATAAGGTTAATGATGGCATAAGAGTGGGAGGGTCCATTAGTGGGTTAAAAAAAATACCTGGCTAAATGGGAACTAAATATTTATTCAATCCTATAGCTGGTATTATTAAAAGTGGGGAAAGGAGAAACACGGCTGTGTCTCACGTTTGACATGTTTCAAGCCATTACCCCAAGGCTTTTCTTCAGGACCAGGACAATGAAGTAAATGTCTAGATCACCACGTTTAAAAAAAATCAACCTGCTTCTAAAAGGAGGGTTAAAGCAGTACTTAACCTGAGCGGTGGTGGATGTGGGCCAACTGGTACTCTTTTGGGGGGCGTGGTACTGGTTTTTCATCAGAACAAACGATAGGAAGAAAGTGGAATGAAGGAGAAAGATGGGAACAGTGACAAAAGCCAGGGATCAAAAAGAACATGCAGAATTGAGGTGGAGGCGCACAGTGTATGGTAGTGGATGAGCGATAGGTTGAATTGAATACACTGCCTTGCTATTAAGTGACCAGCACATTTAACTACATAGGCAGCGGGCTCTTAAGGAAAACTTTGGACACCTGCACTTACTCTTTTACAAATTTGCACAGGGTCATACCAAATACAATAGCAAATATGACGTGTTTGGGCCTTGATGGACATCAGTGGTAATTTGAGTCTGCACTCAAGCACTTGTTTCTGCACCTCACTGTGATACAATATTTCCTCTGAATCTAGTAGTATTTGTAAGCTGGTTCATTTAGTTACTAGGCCCATTGAATCGCTTTACAACACTAAATGAAAGCCTCTAATCAGACCCTCCAGCATTTCGCGATTTCAATTCACAAAAATCGGTTAAGGAACACGATGGCCTCGATATTTCCCATTATGGCAGTAAAAAAGGGTCTCCCGGCAGATAGCAAAAATGGGGAGCTCCTATTGGCTGTACGCACACGTATATTCAGTAGCGTTTGCTTATTGGACCAGCTATCTCCTAGTCAATGCCTGCTGTTTAAGTGACATTTGGGCTTCCGAACATTTGCCTTTTGAGGCATTTCAGAGTTCAGCTGATGTCAGTAGTTTAAGTGACGTTTGTGCTTAAAATGTTTGCACATCATTTGCGAGCAACGTCAAAACCGACCCACATCCCCATGGGCTGGGGCGTCTCACATCTCCATGGTAAGGGGTGTCTATGGTAAGGGGTATCGGATGTCTCAATGGTCAGGGGTGTCCGACATCTCCCTGTGCCATCGTGCTTGGCTTAACCTATGCTCCAGAATATTACCACAAAAGAGAATATAGCAAAACAGCTCTGACACTTTATAATGCCTATTTCAAAGTTAAATACTCTTAAATCGGTTTACATTGATTTAAGGCTGAAAAGGAATGATTAGACTGGTGGTTCTTACCTCCAATCTGCTCAGGTGGGCGAGAACCGACTAGACAAGATTTTTTTTATACGAGGGGCATGGAGCCTAGCTGCCAGCCACCCATACAGCCCCCGGCAGTCTTTCTGCTCTCTGTTGGGAGCAGATAGGAAACCTTTTATTCCAATAGGTCCCAGTGGTGAGCAGAAAGTCCACTAGACCACCAGGGATTATATTTGGGGAGATACTAATGCTCGCCCCCTTCCCCCTGCGGGGCCAACAGTCTTTCTGCTCCCCTGGGGCAGAAAGTCCACTAGAACCCAGGGATTTTTTTGTGGAGAAATGGGTGGGGGGTGTCCTACCTAGGCAGGTCTACTCGACCCCTCAAATGACCCATAACAGTCATGTTGCCCATCTAACCCCCCCACCTCCGGGGTAGGATTGGGATGCCTCATATGGATCTCAAAGTTCTTATCCACAATGTCCTGCAAACCACAAACATTGCCTAAAACTGCAAATTTCCTTGTATTTGTGACGTAAACTTCCAAAATCAGCAGGAATCCATAAAATTCCTACAACCCAGCATAGCATCCCCCCCTCACTTGTCCTGATAAGTTACCCCCCCAAAAGATTAGATTTATGGGTAACCTCAGATCACTATACATGCCAGATTCTATGCTACAATCAATGGCCAGATACCAGCACTTGTGTAGTGAGAGATAGAATGCTAGAAACTTTAGGAAATACTGGCAAGACACAAAGTTTAGAAGTGTAAAACGCACAGACGATCTGTCAAATGTGCATTACTTGCCAGAGAAATAATCATGGTAAGCAAACACTGATGAGTCATATAGGCAAATCACAAAGTCCATCCACTACACTTCAAGCAGACTTCATAGAAATGCCTATGTATAATGAACTCCGATACATTCTTATGATGGTCTGCTTGTTTTCTAAATGGGCCATGGCCTATCCAACCAGAAGTGACAAAATGACTAGCCAAACTTCTTGGCCTGTCTACTTCTATCGACAGATGGCGTTTTGAAAATGAGGTCCTTAAATGGAGTACTGCTCTTCAGATCGAACAAGAGTTCCACTGCATTTATTGCAAGTTGTGAAGAGAATGAATCCCATCATAAAATCTATGCTAGACAAAATGTGTGCTTCCACAAATCTGAAACGGCTTGATACTCGTTCTCACGAGGAGTACTCTAAATAAAAAGACTGGTCTCTTGCCCGATGGGAAGAGTTATGCAAATCACGTGTCCTTTCAACGCCACGTTAATCACTACCTAATGATATTGTATATATTACTGCAAAGGTCTGGCTGATGGGATAAAATGTGTCCTCAACAGGTGAACTTGGCAACAGCATAGACAAAAAACAAAACTCAGTACTACACATGGCAACCAGGTGACTTGATTCTGATCAAGAAGAACAGCCACAAAAGCTTTAGAGCAGAAGTAGAAAGTTGTGCTTGTGATAAACACCTGTAAAGTATGCTGGAATCCAACAGTGGATCCTTGCAGCTCAAACAAGAGTAAAGACAGTGGATGAAGTGGTGACAACCACTTAATCACAGTCAAGCTCAAGTTTGCAGCATGGATCCAGATGGGAAGTGGATCCTGAAACTGGTGAAGATACAATTAGTCAATTTCAGACTGAAAAAATCAGTAGTTCAAAAGGTCAAGAGAACTGTTGCAAAGTCATGAGGAACAAGAAAACACTTATCCAGTTGGTTAAAAAGTCAAATCTGAAAATGCAGTCCAAGAATCCCAAGGGAAAGTGATTAACAGCAAGTCAAGTTGCTGATCAAAGTACAAGTTCTGCGAGTGAAGATTCAGCAGTTATCATAAGTGAAAACACAAAAGTCGAAATGTGCATCAAGGAGATAAGTGGTCTGAAACAGAACCAGTAAAAGCAACAATGGAAGAACCAAAGATACGATTCAAAAGAACCAGAGGCAGTTGCAACGGATTGAGAATAGTGACAGTGAACCACCTGTTGCCAAGAGAAAAAGAATCATCCAAAACCAAAAAGTATTCATCACGAGTGCACATACCTAGCATCTGTGTTATGAGTCAGATATGGAAATCTAATCTGTAGCCAATTTATCATTGATTTGAGCCAGAAAAAGAGCCACCTTGAATTTGTTAAATTCTTAGTGACTGAAAAGAATTAGAACTTTACAAAACGTTGATTTGTTAAAGCATCCAGAAGAAATTGCCAGGTTTGATTTCTGATTTTTTGAACACTTAATGTGTGTTCTCCGTTGAAGATAGCAGATAAACATTTTAGTATGGTTTCAACAATAGTGGTAATTGGCCTAATGTCCAATTTCACTTGTTGGATAGGACTCCTTCACAAGTTGAAGGAACTACAGAACATAAAGTAGAGCACATCATTAACACAAAGGGACAGACTAGTGAGTAGCCATGAATAAGATACCTATGCTAGTTTACTACAGGCATATGAAGAAAAAAAAAACGAGAAAAAAAAAAAACCACAGTACTATGGAATTATTTCTTGTGTACTTTTCTACCCTTTTCCACTCAAGGTAGATCATACGACCAGCTAATGACATTGTGCAGTCGACAGGTATGTCAGTATATTTAACAAGCTAAAACTTCAATTGAAGAACTTTCCATTTCTGGATGTTTTGGGAATTCTGTGACTTAGTCTAGTTAAGTGCTAATGACTTCACAACCTAACCTGAATACTAAACAGGAGTATGTTTGAGCAAAGGAGCATACATTTAAGGAATGGGAGGAGTGGAAATTAGAATGACCAAAATTAAAGAACTGGAAAGTGAAGAGTCAAATGAGCATCCAGGAGTGAGACTGATGACAGGATTAATTGTTCAGACAGGCCATGAGGCTTCAGAAGTTATGGTCAAGGGAGTTTGCTGAAAACTAGCCGTGAAAGGAATTGTGTTCAGTGGCAAATTTCTGGTTGGTGAAGAGCCCGTCCCATAACTGGGTGGCCAGCTGTTACCTTGCTTTAGTGGCGCTGTTGGTTTGAAGAAAATAAAACTGGGACTGACAAGTCGTGTTGGATGATTCGGGAGCTACAATTACATCTATAGGAGTGGCTATGAATGCTGCGAAAATTAGGTTATCTATACTTGTAGATTGCATTGCTTTTAAATACTACTGGTGCATTAACCCAGATCAATGAGAGAATTGCTATGCATGCAGTGATCATGCAGAACCACCATGTGCTAGACCTACTTCTTGAAGGGGCAGAGTATGCAGTGTTCAAGGTGAGCAATGTACCTTCATCCCAGATAACTGAAGATTTTTTTAAACGTTGGTAAGATTCTCAGTTTCTGTGAAGTTAAAGCTTGAAGAGCATGGCTTATGGCAATTGGTGTGTTCCTAGTTTGGTGAGACTGGAAAGCGGTTTAGAGGTTGGTTAAGTGTTTGGCAGCTTGGGTGGGGCACACTGAATGTTAAACCAACACTTGCTAAATTTGAACAAGAGAAGTTAAGATTGACTTGTGTTAATTTGTGCAATAAGTTAGTCTGAACTGTGGGTGCAAGAGGAAGATCACATGTAAGAGAAAAAGTACAAGATGGAGTACCAGACAGTCTAGAATCAGCTATTAAGAGGTTGTGTGGGGCGGGGGAGAGAAATACAGCAAGATGCAAGAAAGTGAAGCATATTATTGTAAATAGTATGAGGTTTAGTGATATGGGGGGAGAAAGAAGAGTTGAGCGAGCTTTGGGACCCAAAAAAAAAAAAAAAAAAAAAAAAAAACACGCGAACTCTGCATTATAATATGGCTCCCTGTTTTTAGAGACTGGCTGTATTTTTCTTTCCAAGTGGAAATTGGGTTGCTTGCTACTAAAGCCTGTCAGCCACTACTGCCAGGCCCATAACTGCTAGTTTACAGGTAACGGATGTTAAAAACATAATTACATTTTAAACAAAGTTGATAAAGTATGCATGTTCTCATATCAGTGTATTGATTTATCGTTTGATAATTAATGTGGGAATTCTAGTTTCAGCTGCCTTTTGATCACAAAATGAATTTGTTGTGGTGCATAAAGGGTTATTTTCTGGCTTTGGCTAAAAAAGCCTCAACACGACTTGTCCAAAACGGATGCTTGCATCACGTTTATTCTCCAAGTGACACTGTGCAATATGTCGATTTATTAATTACGGAATGACACTAGCTCACAATTCTCAAAGACATCGCATGCTCCATTACATAGATTCACTTATCTAACTAGTTTTCACGACTCCAGGTATTAGGGCAGCATCAATGTTCATGTAGTTGATTGGTTATAAATAGTCATACAACCGATCACCAGTGTGATTGGTTACAGATCAATTCTTCATTACACGATGTCCGTTTCAATGCTTTTTTTAAATAAAATTACTATATTAATCCTGGATTTGAGGGCGAGCCAGAGACTTCACCTTCTACTAGGCAGGCTGCCAGATACTAGGTTTGCACCACATTGACTTTTCTGGTTTTGCATCATCCCCATTATCGATAGCATTTATTAAACTATAGCTGCAGCTTTTATTTTCTGTATTATGCCTTTGAGTTTTGTAATACATTTTAAAGTTTTGCAAAATGTCGCTCCAGAGCTCTTTTGCCAGTCCTTTGACTTGAACGGGTCACACTGCTTCAGTTAAGGATCTCAGTTCCCGATCTCTCCCCCTTCAACCCCCCCCCCCAAAAAAAAAATAATCACCCCTCAAAATTTCAGTTATTCTATTAAAATGGCAATGTTTATATAGGTCTAGACTTATTTAAACATTGCAGTTAAGTTCTTACCATTTTAAAAACAGAATCAAATGCATGGTTGCTAAACTTACTGTTCTGGTCAGGCAGGCCTTACTAACTGTAAAAGTATCCACAGCCACGCTTTCAGAAGTATACTCCCAAAAAAAAAAAAAAACCACGATTTTCTGCTCCATTTTAATTTATTACGTCGGGATGCAGTTAAAATAACTTTTCAGCAGCATTTACGGGAATAATATTTACACTGACAGTCACACTCCCACAAAACTCAAGTCCAATCAACTCAAAGTGTTAAAAACAGGAGCCCATGGATAGTCTTTTCAAAAACTCCAGGTGGCCCAGAGGATGCCGACAAAGTACAAGAGCTGGAATACAGCTCAAGCAAGTGCCAGCTTTTGGGCACTAGTAAGTACGAACCAGAGGGTCAGCCAGGGTGGATGAAGCCCAAGCCAAGGAGACGGCCAGAATAGTGATATTGCGAGTCAACACCATATATAGTCCAGCAGTCAAGCTTCTATGCCCCTCTTCAACAATTAAAGACCATACAGGTCAGGTTCAGGCCTAGTTTGCCTGCATTGTGCTAAACTAGGTCATGCCAAACGTACCACTGGCCATGAAAACTCCAAGCGACTAGTACCTACTACCCCTGGGATTAGACGCTGGCATAATTGGAATAAAAATAGTATCTTCAGGAACTTGACATAAAATGAACTACAGAAAAAGGGCGCAGGGAAAAAGTCGGAAATTTAAAAACCTAGTTTTTGCTATAGTCTTTAGTTTCACTGTCTGTCTCGTTGAGAAGGGTTGTCCTCACCAGGGCTTCTGTGACTGCATAAGGATCACAGTTGGCAGAAGGTCGGCGATCTTCAAAGTAGCCAAAGCCTTCTTGGCCCACCTGGCGTGGGATGCGGATGCTGGCACCACGGTTGGCCACACCAGCAGAAAACTCATGGATGCTGGAGGTCTCATGTTGGCCAGTTAGCCGCCGGGAGTTGTCCTTGCCGCCGCGTGGGTCATACACACAGATGTGATAGTTGTGCCTCTTGCTCAGCTTCTCAATGGCATCCTCTATGTATCTGAAGAGAGGAAGAGAGAAAGGTTAGGTTAACATTAATAAGGGCATACTCCATTGGCATGCCTTGCTAAAGAGGAACCAACTGCTATCCACTCCTACACCTTTCAATAAGGAGCCACTTCTGCCACAGAAAAAATAAATCCAATTTAGCGTCTCCACTTAGTGGGCCTTTTTTGAAGGCCATCTAGCATAGCAGTACCACCCCACCACAATCTTCTACATATATACAGCAGCCATAATTCTAAATTAGATCGCTATATGCTACCAAAAATGATACATCAACTGGCAACTAGCCAATCAATATCCACCCAGTAGTAATAGGTCTACTATCAGTGAAGTAATACTGAATCACCTTGCTCCGATTGAGCTTGCACTGTAATACACACTGCTGGCCAAGGCTGCTTTAGAATAATTTGCTTTCCTATGCAGAAGGCCAAATACGTAAACGAAAGTTTCACTGCTGCTACAAATACCAAAACATTCCTCTATGTATTCATAAATGTACGAATATTGGATAACCGTTTTTCAATAGGCTTGTTTTTATCTGGTTTATGTTGCCATTTTAAAAGTGTAATTAACTTGGTTATACAGAGCAACATTTAATACATTTTAAGGGTGAGATTTACAAAGTTTCACCACAGCGCAGCCCCCCCACGAGGAAGGTGCAGGAGAGCGCCATATTTTCAAAGATAAGACTCTCCTCCCCTTTCCCCAGCGCAGATTACAGTGCTGTGCGCCGCCTTAGCGCTAGGGTGTGTGAGTCTAGTATAGGTTTGTACAAGAAGGGTACCCTTCCTGTACAAAATACTATGCCTAGACCTGAGGCAAAGCTTTTCCCACTGTATGCGTGCTGCACAGTGCAGTATGCATGCAAAGTTGGAAAAGGAAGGAGAAATGAAAGCATTTCTCCTTCCTTGCGCCTAGTTTAAGAGGGCGCAGTTCTGACGCTAAACCCAATCTACTGTATTTAGTAAATTGGGTTTAGTGTGAGAAACCTTGGGTGGTTACATGGGAACGCCCATGCACCACCCTTGGTACGCTCCCAGGGCACAAAGTAGTGCCAAGCAGCGCTATGCGCTGCCTCGCATTACTTTTACGGTATTCAAGTTTAGCGCTGGAAAGTAGATTAGGAAATAAAGATTTTGCGCCGGTTTGCGTCACTTGTGATGCAAACAGCGTAAAATCTAAGTAAATCTCATAAGCAGGGCTTTAAGTGGGCCGGGTCTCACCAGTGCCGAGCTCCGGCAGTTTAAAAGGGGCCTTGGAATGGGTCTATAGGGCTCTGTTTTGTGCCTGGGCACAAGTGGTCCGTTTTTTCCGTACTGCAGTGACAGCAGGCACATAGATGTGCGCGTGCTCACTCCTCACTAGTGGAGAAGTTACGGCATGAAGTTATGCCAGGTGATCGATGTAGGGGGAAGAGAAATCCTTTAAGAGTCATTTTCTCTCTGGATTTCTCTTCTTGAAACTCAGGAGCAGCAACATTGTCGTGGTGTCACCAGGGCCTTAAATTGGAAGCTTTTACTATTATCTACAAGCCATAGCTGCTGCTTATCTTATGAAACTAACCATTGATAAAGCTAATAGTCCTGACTTGTTGTAGCTATGATGTTACTTGTATTATCATATCTGGATGCAATGACAGAAATAGCCAAATGCAAGTCGGTCGGCACACTATGTTAAGCACAGATTTTTAGCCTATGTGTTTGTCACGCCCTTAATCACATTAGCCACGCCCCTGAGACCTCCCCCCCCCCAGTTTTTCCATCCCACTAAACCCCTGCCCCTAAGTGTGCACTATACTTCCTTCTATTTAGCGCTCAGGGCACATGCATGCAGGTAAAGGCAACTGACGAGGGAATAAGTAAAAATATAAATGTTCAAATAGTAACTCATTCAGGCAGTCTCACTACAAACCAATTTTCGATCAGCTTCATGCACCATTAAAAAACCCTACTTTCACAAATTTAGTAGAAAGAAAAAGTGGAATGCCTATAGGAGGCATGACGTGACAGGACGGGTAGCAGGAGTAAATTTATGAGACGAGGATGCTGGACTTAGGCAGGGCTCCCATTTACAGTTTAACCACCTCAAAAATATACTATACCATAAATGATGGACTCCAGTGGCTTTACAAAAAGTGGAGTTCGTATCTGCAGAACACCTCAATGCCAATTTACTGCTGCCTGCTTGATTTCAATTATACAGCTCCAATTCCAACGAAACGCATTCACAAATGCCTTAATTTCTCATGAGCATAAGGGAGAGCGCACTAAATGCCGGTTATAAATCCTTGATGAAACAGCAGTCAGACACTGTACAATCAACTTACAGGCTGCTTAGTAAATGTTTTAGTCCGCATGCCAGACATCACACGGCTAAATGTTGTGCTCTCATTGCAACTTCCAGAATCAAAATCGTGAATGAGAACCACTAACTGCAATGCAACCGGACGAGATAAAAATAACTTTTTTTAAAGCCTTCCACAGGAGGCCATGTGAAAGACTACAATTTTGTGACTTCCCCTTATTTTGAGGATCTAATTTACTAAGCAATAGTATGCTCTGGAGGGCACCCGCAGGTAGTTACTGGGCTAGAGTAGGATCATCAAACCTCACCCTGGTCAATAGCTCCTTAGGAATGCACTTCTCTGGACATTATGGCTGAAGTAACTGAGCCATCAACAATTCAAAGGCACAAGGAACAGTGTGAAACTGAAGACAATGCTACAGTAGTGGTCAGGTGACTTACTTGAGCCCGCCTGCCTTGCGCATAGCATCAGTGCTGTAGTTGGTGTGACATCCTGCACCATTCCAGTTTCCAGTCATCGGCTTGGGATCCAGCGTGGCCACAACCCCGAAGTCTTCACACACTCGGTGCAGAATGTAGCGAGCCATCCAGAGATGATCTCCCATGGTAATGCCTTCACAGGGACCAACCTGGAACTCCCACTGAGCATAAACAAATGCAATGTGCAAATGGTCATTCGATTGCTCAAAATCAAAATTAAGACTGTTGGAGGGCAGTGCAAAGCCATGTGCTGAAGGACCCCTTTACATTGAGTTGTAGTTTTGCCCTCTACTTCGGGAGAAAAAGTCCAACTCCATCTGGCGCGAGAAGCCTCGAGTAGGACATCAAATGTTGCTGCCACCCACTTAAGAACCAATGGGAGGAATCTGGGTTAAATTGTGCAAGCCCATGCGAGTTAACTGCATTACCTTGGAGCTACTACCCAACTTCAATCATTCATCATGCACAACTAGTACCACACATTCCTGGTTTCCTCAAGTTATTTTTCCACCGTGAAAAGCCTTGGTCTACTTGTATGACTGTCCAGTGGGACAGGTGCTCTGAAAGGCTTTCACTTTGTATCCTTCCACCCATGCAGGAAGATGCTGCATCTATTGTCCAGATCGAGAGTGTTCTGGAGCATACAGGAGACCTTCACTCTGCTGAAATTGCTTTCTGTGAACAAGCTACGGGCTACATGATTAGTCTTAATCATTGCTTGGGCTCCTATACGAGGAAGCAGGTACTTAAAGGGTGATCACAGCTTTACAGTCAACCCTGACTTTCTGGACAGCTTTGACTACTGTAGCATGTACAGTTAAATGCAGTCATCGTGCCTCCAGATAGTACACTGCAGCAAGCTACATAAAAAAGCTACTCAAGAGGCATGAGTATTAAAGGCCTTCACCTCAACGGCATAAGAAGGGAGTCCCGCAGCATCAATCACACCGTTTCCAGGCTATTGCACAATACGGAGCTAAAATACAAGCCATCCCCCTACAGAGGGCATGGTTTGCCAGGTGCTGCTATGTACCTGAGAAGGCATGACTTCAGCATTGGTTCCACAGATCTTGACCCCGGCATACAGGCACGCCTTGTAGTGCGACTCTACAATGTCCCGTCCATACACTTTGTCAGCACCAACACCACAGTAGTACGGCCCTAGAACAAACAAATGCCATTAGAACACTGCTTCTCCAGCCATTTATGGGCTAGTAAACCAGGGGTGACCCAGCTGATCGCAGGGACCTTCAGGCCACCATCAAGAGGAACATTCACTGATGGATTACAAGCAGGAAGCGGAGCTTCAGCCTAGACAACTGTACTAAAGTGCATTCCGACAACTCACATTGTGACACAATATAGTCTCCCTTAACAGCAGATCACGAGCTGGCACAAAAGAGCGCCCTTTGAGAAAGTTTACGGCTCCTATTTGAGCCGTCTGCAGACCAGATCTGAGTGTGAAACGGACATCTGCAGTAGGATCACCGGAACGATGCAGCAAGGGAACAAGTTACACGCCATAACAAAACAATGGAGTAATGCTGTGGGGGGCGGGGGAAGCTTTCACCTCATTAGTGCCAGTTTATCCACCAAATACTGAAATAAGCAACTGAAAGATGACCAGTTAACCTTTAAGGACCTTCTACTGCTTTTTATTTTAACTTTTGAGCAAAGCAAATTTGTTAAAACCCGCAAATCGTGCACAGATGGATTATGTGGCAAATCCATAACTATGCAGAAAAACGGTTCAGAACCACATATTTCCAGTGGCACTTCTAATAAGGAAGTCACAAATCATGTCCTATAACTCCAACCCGTTACACGAGAAGCAGAAATGTGCTCCATTACCCTGATAAATTGGCACAGATGCAGGTCTGATTAATGCGAAACCCCATTTACTAGCCAAGGTACAAAAATGTTTCGGTGGCAGGCGCCCAGGTAACAGTCACTGCAGAGAGTGTAGGGCATGCAATGCTGCTTACACCTTTGTGTGGGAGGGAGCTTCTAGTCAGTAGCTAGAGAGCTCAATGACGAAGAAAAGAAATGCTCTGAAAGCACATCCTGAGTTAATGGAGCATAAAGCAAACATGTGAAGGTAAACAGCTGGCCGTGCATAGACCACATGACTAGCAGTGTTACCAGATCACATGACCTTTAGTGTCCAGAGAGCTCCCATCAGTGTGGAATAGTACAGCATGGCAGCATCCACTCTACCAGCAGCGTTTGTAAATTAAGTCTATTCTACCAGTAACAAGCGATTGGGAGTTACCATGTTAAACTAATGGCATGATTTAACTGCCAATGTTACGGCAATAACTCACGCTGCACGCACTACACCACCCTCTCAGAGGACCCACTCCACACACCTGCATGCACCTTATGGCATTTTGTCTCAAAAGATCTCCGCTAAAGCGCCGGCCCAACGAGGAGCAAAACGCCCAATGATGAAGCATGAAATCCTTCGGGGTGAGGGCATCAAGAGGCAAGACTTGCTCTTCCCTCTCACTAGTGGGTTCTTCATAAAACCGAGGTCTACTTTCCTCTCCCTTTCTCTCGTCTTTTCTCCCCTTTTCTTTACATTGAGTTGGCGATGACTTGCACCCCTCAAACTGAAACAGTGCCCCCCTTTTTAATTCAAACGGTTAACGTTAGGAGCATGGGCACTGGACCTATAAACTGCTCCTGGTTCTCCCCCCCCCTTGCATTTTTACAATGTTACGGCAATACTTGCCCATACAACCAATCAAGTTGACTGAAGTTAAGATAAAGCCCTTCTATCGAAGAAGGAAACAGCACCAATCAACAAGAGCCGCTTGGCGCCACCATCATTCTTACCTTGGGGTCCGGGGAATCCGTTCTCTGGCCAACCATATGGATGTCCGTTTATCCCCAGCAGAGTGTACTCCTGCTCCATGCCAAACCATGGGTGGCAGTCCTCCACCTTCTCCATCACAGTCTTACACGTGTTGCGCAGGTTGGTCTCTGAGGGACAATGCACAAGGTTAATTAAAAAGAAAAAAAACTAAATTGGCACTGACCAATGTTTTCGCTTGATTTCAGAAAGGAAAAATATGGACCTCAAAAAGAAATCACTAGTTCCCGAAACTGACGGAACTACACCCTTGAAGAGCTCTGTGAATGGGCAGAATGAGGATCGGTGAAGAAAACTGTCACGATGACCATAAAAAAACCATAACAAAGTCTTCTAGAAGAAAAGATCGTGATTAAATCAAATATGACAGCTAATGGGACAGGGCGGCATAGTTTTGCTAGTCTAGCAGGGACTCCTGTATTTAAGGTATACAGAAGTGTAATAATTTTGGATGCGTCAGGATGTCAGTTGTAACTTTGTAGAACATCCAACCTTGTACTGCCCCCACCCACATATCTGCACATAAACATGAATGAGGGTCAAAAATGCAGCATTAAGCTAAATTGAAGTGTTCAGTCCTCACCTGCTGCCTTCCTGTTGTATTTCAGTACTTCGCACATCACCAGCTTATTTGGGTCCAAGCAGAAGGGGTCTCTAAACATCTGGACCGGGATCAAGTACATGTCACTGTTTGAGCCCTCTGCTTGGTAGGTACTGGAGCCATCAAAATTCCATTCTGGGACATCTGAGTGGGAATTGCAAATAATTCAGTCAGTCTGTAGAACCAGGTCAGAATGGTGCCATAACAGTGTTAACATTGGATCAATGTGAACCTGCCTAGAAGTCCCCATCTCCACTTCCAAGAACCAGTGTCAACTCTAATGTGACTGCATACACAGCAGCACGAAGGAAAATCGATGTACAGAAAGGAAGGCCTAAGGTGCAAGGGGGTTATATATAGTCAGAAGGGGAATGGGGCCCGCTCGGACAGAACGGGATGAAAGCCAATGGGGTTGTGAACTAGGTTGAAAGCTTTGAAAGTTTGAAGCCTGTCGCAAACCCAGGGCTCTAGCCAGTAGTAGTGACCCTAAAGCTAGAGATTTGACCGTCAAAGTCGTATTATGCGGCCAAATCTGTGCTCGAACCAAACAGCTGTACAGGCCTCAAGAAGACAATCACAGGCAAACATTTCTTCCTAAGGATATGAATATCGTAAAGGAGAGATTACAGGCAGAGGACGTATCGTATCAAGGATACTGGTTTACATTGGAATTTGGGAGCTTAATCGCTGTGAACACTACAGATTGATCTTATTTACCATTGTTACCCAAGTGTCAGATTTTCGGATTACTTACTTTGATTTTGGAAATATTTTAACAGAGCTCTGACACACTACACCTCGTCTTGATATATGAGGAATTTGGATGCTCATTACTTCTATTTTGGATAGAATTTGATTTTGAGCACGGATATATTATACCTCGTATTGTTACATGAGCCCTGATGAAGTTCCCTCAGTGGAACGAAACGCCTTGGCTGACACCTATTTTTTACTATTAAGAATAATAAAAGGATACTTTTCGGACAAAGTTTGGAGGACATTCACTTTGTTTCTTGGTGCACCTTCCCCTTCGTATAAAGATTACGTTTCTGGTCTCCAGTAGAGCTTAACTGCGGCAAGCTCTGGAAGTGGATGCACATGACTGAATGCTTATGAAAACTTGGGATTTGATGTGCTGAACCTGTGGTCAGCCGTTGAAGGTGTTGTTTTTGTTATTATTTCTTCCTAAGGGTGCTACGTGTTAAAGACAGGGCCACTGAAGTTCTGCGACTAACTTTTTTCGCATAATTATGGGGTGGGTGGGGAGAAATAAGTCTGCTGCAAACATGCATATTTTAACCCAAAAGATTTCAAAAAGGTTTCTACCTCAAACGAACTACATGTTACTAATTGTTTCCGCGTGCAGTGGAAGACCCTTCTCGATGAGAACTGCTCTTCATTCAGTTGAGCACTTCTGTATTTGGTTAATCTGCTGCCAATGAGGTGAAATCTTTACCATGTGTAAAAGATTACAAAACAATTAAATATCAAAGTAGCCACAACTTTGTCGACTATAGTCTGTCGCATTATTCAGTAGCCCCGATTATAGCCTAAAAACCCAGAAAACTCGTTAGCCGGTGAAAGGATGTGCTTTAGTATCAACATGATCTCACCTACTTGCTGTACAATTACCTACCTTCTATGCACTTGGGTTCGTTGTCCAATGTTTTTGTCTTGCAGCGGACGCCCTCGCCGGTGCCATCGATCCAGACATAGGTTACCTGTACCTGATCCCCCTGGGGGAGTTTCATGTACTGCTCCCGGACGGACTTGTTAAGCTTGGAGCTGTGAGAGACCGACATGGTGACAGATCTGCAAGAGATGGGGGGGTGAAAAAAAAAAAAAAAAAAAAGTGAGGCCAGGGAGCGACCACCTGCAGCAACAGCAGACCGGAAGCAACAACCAATTCCAGCAGAACACCAGAGGCACGACAAAAATCAGAGCAGAGCACGCAAACAAAAAAAGCTCAACGAACGCCTACAGTTTTAAAAGCAGATCATGTGCAAAGACGTTTTGTCTGGTCTCATTTAATCTGCAAAAGTAGCCGACAGAATAACTCCGCGAAATAGACACCCGCTTGTATAAGAAAAAAAACACCCACACAGACAAAAACTCATTGTACTGCGGAAACACACGAATTTAGGCAACGCCTCAAGGGTGGTATATTTATACCCTAAAATTGTTGTTTGCTACCTGCGACAACGGCAAAAATATCATACCGCTCAAACACATTTTTACCATTGAATAATCGTCCTAGAAAGAAAAAAAACATTGTTCACCTGCCATAGGCAAAGCAAGTGCTGCCACTTTTATCGGTGCCAACACAAAAACCGCCATTATGTAATCCTCCCCCCACCTAAGTTGGAGGCCGTCGCTCAATGCCAAGTTAACACCAGCAACGTTGCCACAGACTAGAGCGGACAGGGACCCCTAAACACACGTACAAGAC
The DNA here is from genome assembly GCA_963921515.1 of Calotriton arnoldi. Classification (NCBI taxonomy): domain Eukaryota; kingdom Metazoa; phylum Chordata; class Amphibia; order Caudata; family Salamandridae; genus Calotriton; species Calotriton arnoldi. The sequence goes on along the minus strand of CAWUFW010000641.1, from coordinate 708,549 downwards.
AACAGGCCAGCCACACGACTACTGCCCCACTGCAGCCTACACACGTAGGGTACCATACCCGTCAACAACCCCTCAAGCGAAGCGTATTGCCTCTTTTTTAACGATATCCACCCTTAAAAGCAACCATCAGCAGGGGGAACACTTGTAAAATGGGTTAACCTCATACGTGGATCCTTCATAGATAAGACAGCTATGGCGCACACGTACGTTCATGAGATGTTCCGCTTTACGTATATTGCCCCCCACCTCTTAAAGGACCGGCTGGAGTTGAACCAGCACACAGTGAGCTCCTTAAGCCTGGGGAGGGCGTCGAACAGACTTAGACACTGGCCAACATATCTAATTCTATTAGAAACGCTGTTTTCACTACTTAAGCCGCATGAGTAACGCATGTCTGCAGGGGGTGGAGGGAAGCCCCACTAAAGCGGTGTCCCCGTCACCCTGCCTCCGACTGCGGCGCGCGGCACAGACAGGAACCGGCCGGATCCGCCTGGCTCACTTCCTCTCCCAGTGACCGCGTGGAGCCCGCGAGGCGGGGGTCCGGGCTGTTTACCACATTCACTGCGGTAGACATCTTGAGGGGAAGGGGCGCTATTCGCCTTTCGCACCGAGAACCCGGGAAGCACAGACACCGATCCCAGAGAGCAGAAACACCGAATCCAGGGACCACAGATACCGCCGAGGACCGGCAACGTATCCATAATAATGGCCATTCGGTAAACGGACCACAGGCTCCAACCAAGGCTGAGTATGCTTAAGGTGACCATTCGTAAGACCGAAACGCTGCACCTTTCAATAGCCCTAATATGAAGGTCCTAGGACCCATACAACTCCCATCGGTCCCGCAGACTCACCCGGTTCACTCCCGACAGCTCCGGTAGTTGAGTGGGTTGGAAGTACTGAGTGCGGCTTCGGCGGAGGCTCGGAGCTTATAACGGTCAAACTCCTCCCACTGGCTTCCGAGAGCCCTCCCCTCCAAATCCAGGTCCTCCCCGTGAACAGCCCCTCCCTGTACAGCCCTCGCCTGCCCTCTGTGAGCAGCTTCATTTCTCCAAGGAAACAGTTCCAAACTGCTTCGTAGTCCCTCCAGCCCGTGTTCCTTCCAAGGCCCCACTTTCTCAACGTTCATCACTGGTTTCGTGTATTTATTTTCTAGGAGTTAACCGACTACTTAATACAAACACACCACGCATTTAGTGTAGAACTATACATAAGTGGTACTACAGTTTCTTTAAGGACCGGTTTCATGTGTGATGCGAAGTAAACCGAAATAGAACAAGCATTGGCAAAGCCAATAGGTCTCGCTTTAGTGAGAGTTACACCTATTGTCGTTGTAAATGACAGTCTTTTACCGATGTGTTATGGAGTGGAGTTGAAATAAGTAATGTGGAGTGGAATTATGTGGGTTGGATTGGAATTGTTAGTTGTGGAATTGTGTGGCGTGGAATAGTGTGTGGTGTGGAGTGGATTTGTGCAGTGGAATTATGTGGCATGGTGTGCAGTGGAATTATGTGGGTAGAAATTATGTGGCATTGAGTGTATTGGAATTATGTGGAATGGAAGTGTGTGTCGTTTGTGTTGTGGAGTGGTTTAATTGTGTAGTGTAGTTTAATTATGTGGTGTGCTATTGAATTTTGTGGCATGATGTAGAATTCTGTGGTTGGATGTATGTGGTGTGTAATTGTGCTGTTGAGTTGAATTATGTGTTTTGTTGTCCAATTATGTGGTGATCGTCTCTGTTGAATCCTAGTTGTGCAAGTGGCTGAAGTGGGCTGACCCTTTGCCATGTGCAGCTCTGAAACCACGTGTGCTGACGTTACACGCTACCAGGGGAGGTTGCTGCTGCTGATCCGCTGACCTGGACTGTCCCGCGTTGCGCTGCACTGCTGCCTGAAGCCCGGTCCCCGGTCCGTCTGCTCCATATTGGGAACCAACTCCGGAGGGCAGGGACTGCCAGGGAGCTGCGGGTCCGGGCCGTTCTGCGCCGCGCTGTTCCGACCTGAAGCCTGGTCCGTCCCCTCTGGATAGGAAATCAACTCCGGAGGGCATCCAGGGAGCAGTGGGTGCGGGTCTGCTCCGGCCTAAAGCCCGGGCCCCGGTCTGTCTGCTCCGGATGCCGGGTGACTGGTGCAGACTAGCGGCGGTGGAAGCGGTAAACGCAGGGGAATGCAGGGGAAGCGTGGGGACAAAAGCAGAAATTGCTGCTCTGGTCTCTGCATAGGAACCTGGGACAAGATCTTTGGGATGGATTTTGGCGGTGGTAGCGGCAGCGGTGAGTCCACGTGTAGACGTGTAGATGAGTGTTGAGTTGTAAAATTGCTGTGCTGGTCCCTGTGCGACTTTGTTATTAACCCAGGGAGCAACACCTGATTATTGTCGCCCCAGGCCTCTGTTAGCTTCCATTATTACCCTACCAAGAGCCCAGGCTGGGTATACCAGGGTTGCTGCCGCCCCAAGCCTTTCATTAGCTCCTGCCACACAGTCAAGAGACCGGGCTCCCCCCGGCTTTTTCCAGTCTCATCAACCTACCAAGCATTTACCAGCTTCTGTCAACCTGTCAAATCTGTTCAAGAACCCATCAGCCCGACAAGTCTGATAAATCGTTCAGTCCAGTAGTAAGCTGAACACAAAGTGGGGGGGGGGGCGGCTTTACCAATTACTGTGACCACCTAGTGAGTGTGAACAAATGGAGAAAGGAGGTGGGCACAATACGAGCAGTAGATTGAAGCACTGCCTCCCCGTTGCACGGAAGCAGCCGGCATTAGATCGGCGTGGCTTGTGCACGGTAAGTCGATCAGTGACAAACCCTCCCAGAACTCAATTGCCGTATAAAATCTATGTAGCCTTTCAAGAAGGGAAACAAGTAAGAAGTAGGGCGAGTAGGGGTGAGACGGGAGGATCAAGGTCTAATTTTAGAGTAAGCTGTTGACACAGACAGTAACCTATAAACAGTTTAGAGTTTTTTAGCTACCACCAAACGGCTATGTGATCAGGCAAGGAGAGACCTCCTTTTCCCCCTATAAAGAGGAAAAAGAAACTCCAATCTCCAACAACTTTAAATAAAATGAAGGCAAAATTAGCAGAAGAAAAACAGCCGCTAATCTCGCCAATGGCTCGCATGTTTGGAAAATCAATGAAGATCAAACTTTCCAAGGAGTCTGCCATGAAAAAAATGCCATAGATCGGGGGCTAAAGCAGGATTGTGTCCTGGTACCGCTTTTATTCAATTTGTACAGTCCGACTTGGGCCCGGCACTGCATGGGGCCTCCCTCGCTACTCCTAAAATTGGAAACAAAAAAATGTACCTGATGCAGTATGCCGATGATCTTTTACTTCTGGACCACACAAAAAAGGCCTCCAAAAAGCCCTCGATGCCCTGTCTGAATATAACACCAAGTACGAGCTGGCAGCTAACGCAAGCAAATCTAAAATTGTGATCTTCGGCAGCCACCCAAAGAAAAAGCTCACTAAGTGGCACCTGGATACTCTGTCCTTGGATTGTGTACAAAGCTACAATTATTATGGTGCTTGGCTAAATGAGACTGGCCACCCCTCGCTCCATCTACATAAAATGCGGTTGAAAGGAAAGATGGTCACACACGCCCTTTGTAAGTTATACGCTACCTCAGATAGTCCAACAACTGTGGCAAATTGAAGGGTACTACGGGCCAAACTATTACAGTTACTCAACTATGCTCAACATGCATTCCCTGAAATGCTTGCAGAAGATCTGGAAAAAATACATTGCGCAGCATACAAAAAAATATTTTGTCTGCCCGCTTGTACAAGAAACACCTTGATCCGTCTCAAATTTGAACTCATTCAACAAAAACTAGAAGGGTTGGCCGCCCTAGCAAAATACTTCTACCTGTCAACTGTGGCCCCTGATAACTTCATGATGGCTCTCATAAAAATCATCTTTGCAAAACCAAACAATCCTTGGTCTGCCAACCTTTCAACAGCAAAGGAACTTCTGCAACTAGCTCCCGAGAATTGGGATCCAAGCATAATTGACTACACAACCATCAAATTATCAATAAAAAATCACTTGCGTTTCCGTTCTCACACTTTAGACATGGAATCCCTTGGAGCCATGGACTTTCACAAAACTTTATGTCTTCCACAAATACTACAAACACTCAAGCCCCACCTCATGCAGGCCGTGGGGAGACAGGCACTAAATCGGATCTTAGCCGCAAGATTACATCCGCTTCCCTTAAAAGAACTACATCCAATCTGGAAAGCACTCACAGACATCACAGAGTGTCGCTTATGCAACTATAAAAGGGAGTCCTTGGCACGCATATTGTTATGCTGTCCAGCTTTGCGACAAGCCCTCCGAATCCATCTTAGACCTATACTTCTTCAACTGGGCACTCGCACAGCAAAGGATGCCGTTTGCCAGCTCTACACTCTGGCCACAGTGAAGAATATGGCCAGTTTTGGCAAATTTATACACCAAATGCGCACACTTCTGAAAGACAAAATGGTTCAGACAGAGATCCACTAACAGCCTGATGAGTCCCATGATACAAGGAAAAGTACCCCTCGAGGACTACCCCTTCCTAGAGCATCCAACACTACCAATGGACCATATTGATTTTTATTCTTTTATTTTTTAATCATGTCAGCACCGGCTGTTTACATATTTTCTTGCCGGCATGATTTCGAAAAAAGACTCTCAAAAAGTGATCCTATAGGCATTTTATTACATCAATTGAGCGAAGAAACACATTCCGAAATTATAATTTCAGGTGATTTTAATATGAACTTGTTGTGGTCATATACTAGAGATGAAACCATATTACAACAGGATTATCTATGGGCTTTTACTAAATACCCACCAATCCAAGAATCTAAGGGAGCAGGAGGTGCAGTTGGTAAGATCTAAGGGTCTTAAATGGGAGATTTCTACAAGATACACCTCCAGCATGGACCTAAAATGCACTCGGTAAAAAATCACGGATTGACTACTCAATAGTATCTCTAAGTTTATTCCAGATGATATCCTCCTACTGGATCGCAAAAACAAATGCGAGTGATCACAGACAACAAATAACAGAGCTAAAACTCCAATGTTTAAGACATGAGAAGTTTAAGACACTTCCAGGAGAGATAACAACGATAAACTACAGGAGGCATATTGCGCTTAAGTCTCCATGGCCCCAATTATGAACACAGCACTATCATTGGTTGAGCACTGCTTTGAAGGGGATTCTCTCACTGCAATAGGAAAATTGATACTTTTTACAAAGAAATTAATGGCAACCTATGTTCCTAAACAACGCAATAAACAACAACTAAGCAGAGAAGCGCAAGCACTATCGGGGACTAAACTGTCTATTAGATGTCATTTACTGAAAAGGAATCGCAACGGAATATTGAAACTGATAAATAAGTGGCCTGATAATCAAGATTATCATTCCAACTTAAAGAGGACTAATACTGACCTGAGAAAGTTAATTTGGGAAGAAAAATCTCAAGCAAAAGAGGCCCTCTGGACAAAAGCCCTATATATATACCACAAAGACGTGTCTGAACTGGTACCTTGGGATGACAGTTGTATGACTCCCTTCACTGAGCTGCAAGAATGCCTTTGTAGGACACCAGCTCTGGGAATGCCTGATTATAACAAGTGCTTTGTGCTAATCTGTACCGAAAAAGAAGGCTGCGCTCTTTCAGTATTGACACAAATGCATGAAAGTAGTCGCAGGCCAAGTGCCTACTTTTCAGCGACTCTTGACCCTGTAGCCGCGGCATTACCAGAATGTTTGAAGTTGGTTGCATCTACATGTGTGAGTCTTGAGAAGCGTGAAAGCATTGTCATGCCTTTTAACATAGGACTCATTGCTGTTAGGTGTGTTTAATTGTGGCAAACAAAGATTACAACACCCCTTACCATGCCACACCAAAACCCAGAACTGAACACCGTGTCCTTCTTTGCGTAGAATGGCAAGTTACTTACTGGTAGTCTTCATTACTCCGAGTTCTACTCTTCTACATTTACAGTCCTTACTCCTTAAGCAGTAAGTCCACAAGCAAAAGTACTACCAAGCAAAAGAAGAAAAAGTTTTCCAACCCTCATTTACAAAATACAAACATCTTGTAACTTGATATAAAAAGAAGCAACACACACCTCACATCCTTTCATACCATGCTCACTGAAGCCAGCCAAATTTCCAAAGGGAGGAAGGGATGGGCAACTTGAATTGTGAAAGGGGAGAGTAGAACTCGGAGTATTGAAGAGTACCAGTAAGTAACTGGCCATTACCTCCTCATCCCTTTTCCCCATCACAGTCCTTACTCCATGAGCATATATCACTGCACGCAAAACAGCTTCAGAGCAAGAGAGGTATGAAAATGTAAATTTTATTCAGCACTTCAAAATTCAACAAGATAGAAATACATAATTATACATGACCACTACAGAGCTTTACTGAACCCCTCAATTGCTGCCCAGTGTTAACCTATAGTGATTCATAAAAGTATTTGGGGAAGCCCACAGGGCGGCCTTCTAGATATTATGCATTGTAGCTAACTTGAATGCTACACAAAAAGCTGCCACACCTCTGGTTGACCTACCCTGGATGACTCCTGGAATGCTTTCCCCTTCAGACTCCAATGATGTAATAATAGCCAACTTTAACCTTCTACTTAACCCGTTTGCTGCTGCTGTCGGCCAACAGCCGTCGCGAGCACTACCTCGGTAGTGCTGCACACGTCCGTTGGCCGATGCGGCCCCGCCCGTTTAATAGAACGTTCCGCACTGGCGCGGAACGTTCGAAGCAGCAAACGGGTTAACTTAGCAGTGGAAGGCTCAAAGCCCTGACAGCAAGACCAAATGTCACAAAAAGGGAATCAGACCTCCTGAAAGCCGTTGTCCTGTCTAGGTAAATCAATAAAGCCCTCCTAACCTATAACAAATGCAGAGCCTTATCCTCCTCAGAGATTGGATACGGACAAAGGATTGGAAGCACTAAATCCTCTGAACAATGGAACCGAGAAACCACTTTTGGAACAAAGAGAGGGCTGGGATGCAGAATAACTTTGTCTGGAAAATATCCCGAAAAAGGATCAGAAGACAACAATGATCACAGTTCCCCAACCCTTCTAGCAAAGGAAATGGCCAGCTCCAAAGGCTCAAAGGGCTGACCTTGCAACACTTGCAATACCAAGGGAAAATCTGAAGTAGGTAAGGGAGAATGAAAGAGGACTCTTGAGCAAAAACACCTTAAAAGCTTTACTACCAATGGAGTCACACTTTCAAAAATCAGGATCTCTAAATGCTCTCACTGCTGCCCATTGGTTCCTTAAGGTAGAGAGAGAGAGAAAAACCCATATAGAAAACTTCCTTCAGAAATTTCAAAATAAAAACTGGCTCAATCTATCGCTCTGAAGAATGCCTCCTCTTGCACCAAGCATCAAAAGATTGCTGGTGTCTAGAATAAGTCTTTAAGGTTCTAAAATCATCCTTGCTAAAGTGTATATGCTCTATTTCTAAATTGTATTGGTGATTGGTTTATCCATGACTGGCATATTTGATTTACTAGTAAGTCCCTAGTGCCCAGGGCCTGTAAATCAAATGCTACTAGTGAGCCTCCAGCACTGATTGTGCCACCCACATGAGTAGCCCTGGAAACACGACTCAGAACTGCCTCTGCAGGTTCTGTGTGTGCAGTTTTAAACTGCCATTCCAACCCGGCAAGTGCACCTACTTGTCAGGCCCAAACCTACCCCTTTACTACATGTAAGTCACCACTAAGGTAGGTCCAAGACGGCCCCATGGGAGGGTGCAGTGTATTTAAAAGGTAGGACATGTTCTGGTGTGTTTTACATGTCCTAATAGTGAAATACTGCTAATTTCGTTTTTCACTAGTGCAAGGACTGTCTCTCCCATAGGGTAACATGGGGATTGCCTTGAAATATGTTTTAAGTGTAATTTCCCATTGGGAGCAGACAGAGATTTGAAGTTTGGGGTCTCTGAACTGATCATTTAAAACACATCTTTTGGTGAAGCTGTTTTTTAAATTGCGTGTTTCAAAATGCCACTTTTAGAAAGTGCTACAGCAACTGGGGGTGAATGTTTGATTCATTCAGCATTCCGGCCATCATTTGTTGCTGCAGCACTTTTTGCCCTATTTGGGATGGGAATGTCCAGACGTGGGTCCCTTGCTTGCTGTGCCACTGGATTCAATCTAGCCTGGCTGATGAGGGGTTTTACTCCGAAACCGGTCCCAGGATGGTTGTTTCCGGTCCAGGGAGGACCCGGCTTGGCAATTCGGGTTGGTTTGTTCCCATGAGGAGCAGTGTTAAGACTGATTTGCATATGGCTGGGTCCAAACTGGGGTGGCTTAGTGAGCAGAAGAACAATGGACTTAACCTAGATCTCTTGACTGGGGGTGAATGTTTGATTCACTCAGCATTCCGTCCATCATTTGTTGCTGCAGCACTTTTAGAAAGTGGGCATTTTCTTGCTTAACCATTCTGTGCTTATGCCTATCTGTAGAATACACATCTGGGTTGACTGACAGTTTGGCTCTTGTGCATTCACTCGAGATAGTCACACAAAGGGAGCTGAGGTGTGCCTTGCATATCCAGATGGCCCATCACCAGGCTGATGGGCCTCTCTGAACTAGAGTGGTGGGAGAAGCTGTCATTGACACCTGAATAGGGCTGCGCCTGTCTTCACACAAAGCTGTCTCTACCCCCCTGTAGTGTGTTTGGAGTCAGGTCAGGGAAAGGCAGGGTTTTGTGCACTACAAAGACTTTCCTTTGAAGTTTGCCTACTTCAAAGGCAGAAAGGGGTATAAGTATTGGACTTCTGTCACTCCAACATATGGAAAGCTTCTGGACTGAGGACATTCTGCCAGTAAGAAGAGCTATATGCTGTAGGAGGGACTGCCACTCTGCCTGTTGCTTTGTTGTACTGGCCTGCTGTTTGCTGCTTCTGTCCTGGGAGTGAAAGGACTGGACTTTGCTTTCTACATCCTGCTTCCAAGTTTCTTCAAGGGCTTGCGCGTGCTTGCCTCCTGTTAAGAAGTCTCAGGGCCATGAAAGACTTCACCTACCAGTGCCTGGGCTCTTCTGCTGAGTGTCCTGACTTGCCAAGTGGTGCCAAATCCAGTTCATGGGCTCGTGGAATTGTAACCTGGTCTTCTTAAGGAGAAAATTCACGCATCGACTCCCAGCATCTGTTTTAGCAATGCATCACTGCAAAAGACCGACGCAGCACCTACTTCGCAGCTGTGAAATTGACGCAGCACCAGCATCTCCATTGTCGTATCGACGCAGCGCATCTAGATTTTCGATGCATCGACCCTCAATGCTGCTTTTTTATCAACATCGCACCATATTAAGGAACCGACACACGTGTCCAGTAACCAACACATCACCTCCCCTGTCAGTAAGGAACCAACGCATCACCTCCCATGTCAGTAAGGAGCCGACGCATCACCTCCCCTGCCTAGCAGTAAGGAACTGACACATCACCTCCCCTGCTAGTAAGGAACAGATGCATCACCTCCCCTGTGTAGTAAGGAACCAACGCATTGCTTTGCTTTTCTGGTTCCTCAGCTCCCTTGCGCCTTGCACCGTCTTTGATTTTTGACGCATCTAAGGTACTTTGTGCTAAAACGGAAGCATCCATTGATTTATATGGACTCTGCTTGCTTATATCTTTTACAAGTGATATTTTGACTTGTGTATATTGGATTTGTGGCATTTTGGTCTTATTTTATTTAGATAAATATAGGCTATTTTTCTAAACTGGTGTAGACTCCTTTTGTAGTGTTTTCACTGTGTTATTGTGTGTGCGGGTACAAATACTTTACACATTGCCTCTGAGATAAGCCTGACTGCTTGTGCCAATCTACCAAGGGGGTGAGCAGTGTTTATCTTAGCTGTGTGACTCCCTTACCCTGACTAGAGTGAGGGTCCCTACTTGGACAGGGTGCAAACCACTGCCAAATATAGACCAGGCCCTCATTTACAAAAAATGACGTAGTGCGGTGCTGCAGTCCATTTTGCTGCATTGAGCTGCCTCATTTTAAAAGCACAGTGATGCATCGTGGTGCAGAATTGGCTGCCATGTGCCATCGCAGGCCCACTTGTGCCATTTGGCAAGGGTGCCTGCGTTGCTGGGATGTTCCTGCACAAAAACAATCATTGATGGCATTTTCCTCTTTCTATGCATGCTGTAGAATGCAGCACACATCGAAAGAGGAAAAAAGAGTAGAAATAAAAGTATTTATCCTTGTTGCGCCACTCCTACACCTCCCCTTGGGAGGTGTAGGATTCTGATGCATTCTCAGCTTTACAAAATTTTGTAAATCTGGCAATGTGTCAGGTTCCATAGATGTTGCGTGGGAACACCCACGGCAACACCCATGGAATGCCCCTTTCACGCATAGTAATGCATGAAAGGGGCCCATATTTACAAGGCCATTAAAAGTCATGCAAGGTGACTTTACATGGCCTTATAAATATGGGCAGGCACACTGCGCCGCCGGTGTTTAAAAAAAAAGGGATGCACCAGCGGAACAATGGCCTTGTAAATGAGGCCTCCTCATTTTTAACAGAGGGCATTCTCTTCTGAAGAAAACAGATCCACCAGTGGGAGGCCAAACCTTTTCACCAACTGATAGAATGTCTGCTTCGTCAATGACAAGGCCGATACTCATGGAAAGATCCTGCTGAGGTGATCTGCTGTTACATTTTCTTTCCCTGGAAGATAAACTGTCCTCGGGGAAAACAAATTCTGTTTTGCCCAAATACAAATTTTCGAACCAAGAGGTTCAGAGAAAGGACTCTGTTTTATGCAACTCTTAACAATCCTGTTGTCTGTCCTTATCTGAACCATCGGATGCTGAATAAAAGGGGCAAACTTGAGGAGAGCCAAGTGGACTGCTTTTAGCTCCCTCCAGTTGCAGGAAACCCTCCAGTGTAATACCTTAGTATATATGTTTAACAATCATGAACTCTTACAAAATACTGAATGGGGTAATCAGACATGTCATCAGTGATGTCATTTGAGATGTCATCAGTGATGTCACTGATCATGTCATGAGTGAATTAATATGTGAGGTCAGAAGCAGTGCATTGCAGGGGCGTAAGTTATACTTAGCTCAGGTGACTATAACTGCCGAATTTCACTGGATTTGTAGGAGTGAAATCTAACTCTAACTATAACCTTTGGTTTTTTCAGTGAATTTCTAAGGGTTTTTAAATTCTATTTGCCAACTATAACCTCCCTGTAACCTTTGTTTTTTTCAGTGAATTTCTAAGGTTTTTTAACTAGCTGTCGCTTTTGCAGAGTGGTGGAGAAAGGGGGCTGGGCCACCGACCAGCTCTCAGGAATCCCACTGTGTAGGACTTACAGGAGGTTTTCTTGGCCCCCAAGGCCCCTCAGGAGTAAAATTAACTTCATTCCCCAATCAGTAGTACACCAGGATGTGTGTTTGCAGAGTGGTGGAGAAAGGGGGCGTGGCCTCTGAGCACCTCTTAGCAATCCCACTGTGTGGGACTTACTGGAGGTAACAGGAGGAGTAGTTGGCCCCCAAAGATGTCCTTGGGGCCCAAATACCCCTCCTGTTACCTCCAGTAAGTCCCACATAGTGGGATTGCTGAGACATGATAGGAGGCCACTCCCCCTTTCTCCACCACTCTGCAAACAAGTCACCTAGTGCACTACTAGCAGGGGGATGAAGTCCCCTTGGCTATTTAGTGTCCTTGGGGGCCAACAACTCCTCCTGTTACCTCCAGCAAGTGTCACATAGTGGGTTTGGTGGCCACACCCCCTTTCTCCACCACTCTGCAAACGTGCCTCCTGGCGCACAACTAGTTGGGGGATGAAGACCCCTTAGCTCTTGAGTGTCCTTGGGGGCCAACTAACCCTCCTGTTACCTCCAGTCAGACCCACACAGCCTGATTGCTGAGAGGTGGTCAGAGGCCACGCCCCCTTTTTCCACCACACTGCAAATGCGCCTCCTGGATCACTGCTGCTTGGGGGAAGAAGTCCACTTTAGCCCTGAGGCCCTCAGGAGGCAAGGGGACATCATCCCCCACCAGCAGTGCGCCGAGAGGCGCATTTGCAGATTGTTGGAGAAAGGGGCATGGCCTCTGACCACCTCTCAGCTATCCCACTGTATGGGGCTTACTGGCGGTAGCAGGAGGTCTTCTTGCCCCTAGGGACCTTCAGCAGCCAAGGGGACCTCATCCCCCAACCAACGCGCCAGGAGGTGCATTTGCAGAGTAGTGGAGAAAGGGGGCGGGGCCTCTGCAAGTTGCCTTTTTTTCTTTTTTAGGAATGGGGGCCGCGTGGCCCCCTCTTCCCTGGACCATTTTGGGCCCCAGGGACCCCATGCCTGGGGCCTGATCCATTTTAAAATTATTTTTATTTAAAAAACAGGAGAGGGGCAGCACGGACCCCCTCCCAAGTCAGTTTCGGACCCGGGACCCCATCCCCTGGCGCATGCCCATTTTTAAACATCTTTTTTCAATAATTGGGAGGGGGACGTGGCCCCCCTCCCGAGGCCAATTTCGGCCCGAGGTCCACATCCCCGGGCCAGGCCTTTCTATATATATATACATATATATATATATATATATATATATATATATATATATATATATATATATATATATATATATATATATATATATATATGCTGGTTCTCGCTTAAAGTTTCCTCCAAAGTAAAACAAGCGTAGTCCCAAATCAGTGCATAATATTTTTTATTTATTAACACCAAGCTAGTCCGCCATGTATATATATATATAGCAAAATAAATCCAAAATAAATGCGCTCTCAGGAAATACAGCCACACAATCCGATACGGTGTAATAACCAAGTTTTAATCACAACGCGTTTCGACTGCATCCGCAGCCTTGCTCACGTGAATAAAGTGCAACAAAATAAAAAAGTGTTAAATAACATCAGAATGGCGGTCATGGAAATGGAAAGAGGACAAACCAAATTGGAAGCCAGAAGTGGCGGCCATCACATAGTGGTAAAGTAAAAAAGTGAAATAGAAATTCTAATGTAATTTACAAATGAAAATTCCATCGAGCAAATAAATATTGCACATCATACAATAAAGTAAATTGTACATGAAACGTCATAGACAATGCTTTTTAAATTACATATGTCGGGATTAGTTCGAGATTCAAACTGATACAATGCAGCTCTGGAACATATTACAGACCCTACATGAGGTTCTTCCTCTGCCCAATTAGACGTAAGTGCATAGAAAACCTAACACAATGATTCGCACAGTGCATTATCATTCCAGGGAGTAATCGTGTCCCAATACTAAACATAATCACAGGGCTCACATCTGAGATCTGCACCAACGAGGTCACAATAAATAAGTTGCAAAGTGCCCTATTTGATTAATGACCCTCAAAAAGTGCCTGACTGGGTATGTTATGTAAGAGAGAGTTATCACTTGTCAAATGCCCTCATGTACTGAAATTAGACATTTTCTTAGGGCTTACACGTAAGATCTGCACCGACAAGGTCAGAACAAATAAGTTGCAAAGTGCCCTATTTTTACAAATGACCTTCTATAAGTGCATAACTGGGTACATATTTAAACCAATGTTCGTACCACAAGGAATTGAGTATATATGGAATTAACAATCATACTGCAAAATGACATCACAAAGCAAATCTGTCCACTTTACCACCGGCTGGCAACTGTCCTCACAGATATTTCAAACTGATGCTGATGTGTCGATACCATGTTGTCCCAAGTGATAACGAAGAGAAGGTTAGGTGACCCGTGTAGAAATTGGGCCCCTTCCTTCCCTCCTGCAAAAAAACAAAGAAAACAAAGAAAACAATGAAAAGTGAATACTAAAATATCATACCAAGGCACCATAGTGCCAGAGTGACATTAAAATCGTTAATTTCTAATGCTTTGATTCATGGGGGCTCGTGAGCTGTGGCGGCAAGAAATTACCACATAAATAACTAAGCAGAAAACAAGATATACTAAACTCAGTGATTAGGATTACAACCAAGCTATAGTCAGAAAATACTCAGATAACCCATAACCAGCACAATCAAATTATACATCAAATTCTACAGTAGACGTATATGCACACAGTCTATTGACTTTTAAGGTGGATTGCAAGTTCTTCATCCTGATTGAGCCCCCCTGGGGTCCTAGTTTGTAAATCCACAATGTATCTAGACTCCCTCTGTCTGAGTCTGAGTACTCTATCACCACCTCTATATCCTGGCCGGATCTGCTCTATGATGAAGTACTTCATGAGGGAGGAATCTGAAAAATGTTTTTCCTCGAAATAACGTGCTACTGGGTATTTGGGATCTCTGTTGGTGATTGCACGCTTATGTTCTAGAATCCTCTTTTTCGCCATAAGTGTGGTACTTCCAATGTAGTGCAGTTTACATGGACATTCTATGGCATAGACAACAAAGGTGGTGCTACAAGTGAGGAACTGGGGGATAATTTTCGTATGCCTATTCAACACAAATTCTTTGCACTTACGTCTAATTGGGCAGAGGAAGAACCTCATGTAGGGTCTGTAATATGTTCCAGAGCTGCATTGTATCAGTTTGAATCTCGAACTAATCCCGACATATGTAATTTAAAAAGCATTGTCTATGACGTTTCATGTACAATTTACTTTATTGTATGATGTGCAATATTTATTTGCTCGATGGAATTTTCATTTGTAAATTACATTAGAATTTCTATTTCACTCTTTTACTTTACCACTATGTGATGGCCGCCACTTCTGGCTTCCAATTTGGTTTGTCCTCTTTCCATTTCCAGGACCGCCATTCTGATGTTATTTAACACTTTTTTATTTTGTTGCACTTTATTCACGTGAGCAAGGCTGCGGATGCAGTCGAAACGCGTTGTGATTAAAACTTGGTTATTACACCGTATCGGATTGTGTGGCTGTATTTCCTGAGAGTGCATTTACTTTGGATTTATTTTGGTATTATTTCGCCAGCACGCTCCGCTGGCGTATGCGCCACCTTCCATGGGTTCAAGCGGTTCGGAAGGAGCAGCGAGAAAGTTGGATTTAAATTGAGAACTGCAACAAAGGAACCGGCCGGGCGTTATCGTCAACACCATCAGAAACGGACAGGAGAAGGAACAGCTCGTTTAGGAGACCAAGGTAAGCCTGTGGGAGCACTGTTCGTCCCCAGACGGTGAGGGTTCTGATACGCATCGGCGGATGCGTTGATTTTCCTTCCCTCGGGGCAGCGGCGGTGGGTCTCTGCGGGTCTATGCCTTGTATGGTCCCTACTATGGGAAATTGATCGCTAGCTGTTATTTATGCACGCGGACCACACTAGTGCTGTTGTTTCTTCATGGTGACATTATTTGCGCATAGCGGCAGAAGGAACCTTGCATTGTCGAGGGGGAAGACACACACAATCTCGATACTATCTTTCATCTGATAACCAAGTTAGTGCAACATGGAGGAGGAGGCTGAAAGGAGAGCGGCGGCTCTTACTTTATTCATTAGGAAACCTGGATTGAAAATGGTGGGGGATACTAGGAAAACAGTAACCCCACCTGCAGAAGACAAACTGAAAAAATTGGAAAAACTCAGAAGAGCAGAAATATCTAAGTGGTGGGAGGCTACCTCGTTACAGAATTATGTTGACCAAGAGATAGCTCCTCGAGGATTGAGAATTTTCATCACGCCCTCGTACGAGACACCAAACCCTAAGATGCTGGAAGAATGGTCCTTAAATTCCGCACTTAGTTCACGGCGGATGCTTGAAATACTTATTAAATACGCCTGGAGCGATCGAGAAATACTGATCATACAGATCAAAGAAATACAAGAGGAATTGAAAATAATTATGGATGAGGACAATCTCAATAAAAACTTGACAGCAATGAAGGAACGCCTCAACAAACACGAAGAGGACATAAAAGCCCGTAAGCAAAGGAAACTTAACAGAGACTACGGAGATTATGAGAGTGGAAGGATACTCACCTTCAGTAGAAAATACGATCATCTCTACAAAGATAACACTCTACATGAAGAAACTTCAACAACAGTCACTGAAAGTGGAACCTCGGAGGTATCTACAGCCAGTGAGAGCGAGTCTGATGTATCAAGGGGCAACAACTCAGGAGAAGAGAGAGTGGGGCGCCCAGTTACTTTTTTAGACGAATACCGGACATTACGCAAAGGACGGACTATATTGCAAGACACCCCAGCCCCGAAGACGAGGGCACAAAGAGGGAGAGGACAAGGCAGAGGACGAGGAGAAGGAAGAACAGACGAAAACGAGTCCGACAGCAATGGCAGAAGAGGCAGAGGAAGGGGCCGCATGGGAAATACCAAAACACGCTCCAAAAAAAACAAATAATGGATGACACTATGGTGAATAATACTATCATTAACTTATCTAAAAGAAAACTCAATGACATTGAAAAACGTACATTGTGTTTGGGGTTGTCTTTTGTCCCACTTCCTCTTTTAATTATGTTGATACCAGGATTGACCTTTTAAATATGTAAGAAAGTTGAAACTCAAAAGTGGCACATGCTGAGACAGCACAGACATAGAGGGAATATAGCTGGGGAGGTTACCTCACCACTGAATTGTGTATAGGTGACATGGAAATTCTCACAGCCATGCTTGAGTTACAACAGGACATGGGTTGTGGGGCCTCTAACATTGAAGAGACACAGGTCTTAGAGGAGCTGGGGATCAGGGGCGACACAGCAGCATGTACGGACTTTAGACCCTGCTCCACTTTTTTGCCAACGCTGCCCCATGATAACATAGACACGTTCCATGAGGCTGTCACTAAGGCCCTGACGGACTTTCGACACAAGTCGTTTAACAAAAATAAACACAATACTAATCTTACCACTAAACAACGGCAGATTCTTAAATCTCTGTCTGAGGACAAGGACATTGTCATACGCCCAGCTGACAAGGGGGGCAATGTGGTTGTCCTGGACAGAGAACAATACCTTAGGGAAGCATTGCGACAACTGAGTGACACTTCTTCTTACATACCTATTACCAGGGAGATGTATAATAAAAGCTTCATCTCCATATGGGACAGCCTGACTAATTGGAAGGATAAGGGGATCCTGGAATGGGAGGAATTCTGCTGCCTGAAAAAAGACGATCCCATACTGCCTGTCTTATACCTTTTGCCTAAAATACATAAGGACCCTGCTATACCTCCAGGCCGTCCTATAGTTTCTTCCATAGGTAGTGCATCTGAACACGTATCCAAGTATGTTGACCATTTTTTGAGAGAGTATGTTACCGAACTTCCCAGTTACATTAGAGACACTAAGGATTTTCTGGGCAAGGTAGAAAACATCGAATGGAAATCAGATTTCCTTCTAATCACACTAGATGTACACTCACTCTATACCATTATAGATCACCAACAGGGTATAGCAGCGTGTGCACATTTCCTCAAAAAAAGACAGGCCAAATACTTGGAACACACTCGCATGATTTTGGATATGACGGAATACTGTTTGATGGGGTCCTCTACAAACAAACGACTGGGACTGCGATGGGTTCATGCTTCGCGCCCAGTTTTGCGAATCTGTTTATGGGCCTCTGGGAGGAAGAGATTTTCAATGGTACTAACTACATACATAACCTGGACAGGGTTAAAATATGGTACAGATACATTGATGACCTTTTCATTGTCTGGAAGGGCTTGGAAACGGAAGCGGTTGAATTTGTGGCAGATCTCAATAAGAACAACCGCAATATACTACTCTCTAGTAATATCAGTAGTACTAGTGCAGTATACCTGGATGTATGTTTGGAGATCAGGGATAATACCATACACACCTCTCTGTTCCGGAAAAGCACAGCAGGTAACAGCATCCTTCATGCCCTCAGTAGTCACCCTGATTCCTTGAAGTGGAGTATTCCATATGGTGAACTACTGAGGGCAAAAAGGAACTGCAACAGTGAGGAAGCTTACATTCTGGAGAGTAACAATATGATTGAGAGATTCAGGATCAGAGGCTATCCTACATGGGTCTTGAAGAAAGCAATCAATAGAGCTAATGGCGTGAACAGAACCCACACTCTTGCAGAGAGGGAGTCTACAGACAGGGAATCAAAAGAAAATGCCACTAGGGTCATTTTGACCTATAACACAGATTCTGAAAGCATCAGGCGCATTCTAGCCCAGAATTGGAATACACTCAGATGTGATGGCAGCATAGGGGGCAGTATTCCAGCAAGACCTAAAATCACCTATAGACGGGGCAGGAACATCAGGGACATGTTAGTCCATAGTGACATCACTGTACAACAGGAAGTGGGGACACATAACCTTAAAGGGTTTTTTCCGTGCAGGCACTGCAAAGCGTGTATCAACAGCAATTTCCGCAAAGAATTTGGGCTGAATAGGCATACGAAAATTATCACCCAGTTCCTCACTTGTAGCACCACCTTTGTTGTCTATGCCATAGAATGTCCATGTAAACTGCACTACATTGGAAGTACCACACTTATGGCGAAAAAGAGGATTCTAGAACATAAGCGTGCAATCACCAACAGAGATCCCAAATACCCAGTAGCACGTCATTTCGAGGAATTTTTTTTTTCAGATTCCTCCCTCATGAAGTACTTCATCATAGAGCAGATCCGGCCAGGATATAGAGGTGGTGATAGAGTACTCAGACTCAGACAGAGGGAGTCTAGATACATTGTGGATTTACAAACTAGGACCCCAGGGGGGCTCAATCAGGATGAAGAACTTGCAATCCACCTTAAAAGTCAATAGACTGTGTGCATATACGTCTACTGTAGAATTTGATGTATAATTTGATTGTGCTGGTTATGGGTTATCTGAGTATTTTCTGACTATAGCTTGGTTGTAATCCTAATCACTGAGTTTAGTATATCTTGTTTTCTGCTTAGTTATTTATGTGGTAATTTCTTGCCGCCACAGCTCATGATCCCCCATGAATCAAAGCATTAGAAATTAACGATTTTAATGTCACTCTGGCACTATGGTGCCTTGGTATGATATTTTAGTATTCACTTTTCATTGTTTTCTTTGTTTCTTTGCAGGAGGGAAGGAAGGGGCCCAATTTCTACACGGGTCACCTAACCTTCTCTTCGTTATCACTTGGGACAACATGGTATCGACACATCAGCATCAGTTTGAAATATCTGTGAGGACAGTTGCCAGCCGGTGGTAAAGTGGACAGATTTGCTTTGTGATGTCATTTTGCAGTATGATTGTTAATTCCATATATATTCAATTCCTTGTGGTACGAGCATTGGTTTAAATATGTACCCAGTTATGCACTTATAGAAGGTCATTTGTAAAAATAGGGCACTTTGCAACTTATTTGTTCTGACCTTGTCGGTGCAGATCTTACGTGTAAGCCCTAAGAAAATGTCTAATTTCAGTACATGAGGGCATTTGACAAGTGATAACTCTCTCTTACATAACATACCCAGTTAGGCACTTTTTGAGTGTCATTAATCAAATAGGGCACTTTGCAACTTATTTATTGTGACCTCGTTGGTGCAGATCTCAGATGTGAGCCCTGTGATTATGATTAGTATTGGGACACAATTACTCCCTGGTATGATAATGCACTGTGCGAATCATTGTGTTAGGTTTTCTATGCACTTACGTCTAATTGGGCAGAGGAAGAACCTCATGTAGGGTCTGTAATATGTTCCAGAGCTGCATTGTATCAGTTTGAATCTCGAACTAATCCCGACATATGTAATTTAAAAGCATTGTCTATGACGTTTCATGTACAATTTACTTTATTGTATGATGTGCAATATTTATTTGCTCGATGGAATTTTCATTTGTAAATTACATTAGAATTTCTATTTCACTTTTTTACTTTACCACTATGTGATGGCCGCCACTTCTGGCTTCCAATTTGGTTTGTCCTCTTTCCTTTTCCATGACCGCCATTCTGATGTTATTTAACACTTTTTTATTTTGTTGCACTTTATTCACGTGAGCAAGGCTGCGGATGCAGTCGAAACGCGTTGTGATTAAAACTTGGTTATTACACCGTATCGGATTGTGTGGCTGTATTTCCTGAGAGCGCATTCACTTTGGATTTATTTTGGTATTATTTCGCCAGCACGCTCCGCTGGCGTATGCGCCACCTTCCATGGGTTCAAGCGGTTCGGAAGGAGCAGCGAGAAAGTTGGATATATATATATATTTGTTTTACATGGGAGGGGGGCCAGCGCGGCCCCCCTCCCTGGGCCGATATTGCCCCAGGGACCCCATCCCCTGGGGCATGGCCATCTTTTTGGGGACCGCGGGGGAGCTTCGAGGCCCCCGCGGTCCCTGCCGGCTGCCCGCCTCCTGCGGGAGCCAGCATTGCTTTTGGACAGAGGGAGCTGCAAACATGCAGCTCCCTCTGTCCAAAAGCAATTCTGCTCTGCCTCGTGGAAGTGAGAGCATTTTTAATGCTCTCACTTCCATGAAGCGGAGCAGTATTTGCTATGGCTTGACCGGAGCAGTGCTCCCGCCAAGCCATAGCAAACTGAAATGTCCCAGGGGTGGGCACCCTCGGGACATTGCTGGAGCCAGACCTGGGGGTGGCGGTCCCCAGGGCCATCTAGAGCTCCTGGAGGGGAGCCACGTGGCTCCCCTCCTTTCATCACATTTGCCCCAGGGAGGTGGTGGTTCCTGGGGCCGGGGGTACGCAACGGGCCCCCTTAGTGATTTCATTTGTGCCTCGAGGAGGTGGCTGTCCTAATTAAACTAAGCGCTGGAACCTGCACTTTAAAAAAAATAAAGTTTTCGACAGGATTCGCGGATCCACCGTGACTCCAGCTGAAATCTTTTTAAAAAAAAGTTTTGTGGGGACCCTCCCAAAAGGCCTAGGGGGTCAGGGTGTTTCTACCCTGCCCCCTTTTCTTTTTAAAAAAAATATTTTTTCATGTTCAACCGAGTCACAAGATGGCTGCCAACACTTCCTGGTTTGAAGGGCTGGCAGCCAGTCAGATCTTAGGCACGAGATTGGGAGGGGTTACGGATCCACCGCAGCCACAGTTGTATATCTGGGAAATCTTTACATTTCTCAATGGATTTACATCATTTTACAAAAAGGACCAAGCGCTACCCTTTTGCCAAATTTGGTGTAATTCCATTCAGCAGTTACCGCTGTAACCGTATCTAAAGTTTCTTATGGGAATTAACATGGAGAAAAAGTGTTTTGGGGCCCCCCTTTTTTCTTGGCCCCGGGTTGACGGATCACCCCGAAAGTTTTAAGACAGCAGCTGAAATGACTGGCGTATTCGTTTTGAAACGTTTGTGAGGATTTGTCAAACAAAGCCAAAGTTATTGACAAATGAAAAAACGCTCTTCCGATGGAAACTACATCCTAACTATAACTACCTACTGGCAACCGCCAGTAGGTAACATATATATTTAAATGAAACATAAAAATATTAACAAATCCATAGCAACACATTAAATAAACTACTGAATAAATAAAATATAAAAAAATGTAATCCCAAAAAAGACATTTACTAAAAATATTCTTTAAAAAAAATATATATATATGCAGCAGTAGGGTAAGCGTAGGCTTTCAGAGGGGTTACATTTATTATTCCCTCTCCAAACAGGTCAACAGTAGGGAAAGTATTGGAGTTCGGAGGGGTAAGATTTACTCTTCCACCTCCAGTCTGTGCAACAGTAGGGAAAGTGTTGAACTTCGGAGTGTTTAAATTTACTATTCCCACTCCAAACAGGACAGCAATAGGGAAAGTGTTGGACTTCAGAGGGGTTAGATTTACTATTCCCACTCCAGTCTGAGCAACAGTAGGGAAAGCGTTGAGCTTTGGAGGGGTAAGATTTACTTTTCCTACTCCAGTGCAATAGTAGGGAAAGTATTTCGGAGAGGTAAGATCAGGGCTTAAAATGGGCCGGTGGTTTCCGGTGCTTAGCACCAGCAATTATTTCTCAGGGCCGGGTCTATTGAATTTTTCTCCCCTGGGTGGTGGACCCAGTAATTATTAAAAATAAATGTACCTGTAACAGAACACTGTTTATGATTGCCAATGCTTGATGGCCGCCAAGTTACACTGTGTTTCTTTGGTTCATTTTCTATTTCTCACATCCCACTATATTGTCTCTGCCTCGGAACGGAAGCGGAAGCTGAGTTATAACTTGCAGTTGAACCGATGGGTGAAGAGAAGTTCTGCTCCTCGGACACTGTGCATATTCAGGCTGAGGTTAGTAGAGAGGGAGAGAAGAAAGCATTCCTCCGTCTCGTTGGTATTTTTTAGATGGTGGGAGAGGGGTAAGAGATACAAAGTGAGGCGAGTGTTATTTTTGTCACCTCCTTACACTTTGAGTTCTCGGCAAATGCTGTGCTTTATTTCAAGGGTGGGACATCTGGCAAGCTTTTGACACCCTGGGCTGGGATTACATGCTGGCAACCTTGCAGTGGTACGGAATTCCCTCTGCGTACCTTCAGTGGGTAAAACTGTTATATACCTTGCCCACAGCCAGGGCCAAAACAGGCCAACACATTTCCCAATCTTACCAGATACTTTGCGGGACCCGTCAAGGTTGTCCCCTGTCCCCACTCCTTTTTGTATTGGCAGTAGAACCACTTGCCCAACATCTCCGTCAAATTATGCCTAATGTTGGAATCCCAATTGGTCAGGTTGTTCACTTGGTGTCCCTATACGCCAACAATATGCTCCTATTTCTTAAAGATCTCTGGACAAATACAGCTGAATTGCCCCAACTACTCGCACAGTTTGTTGCACAGAGTGTCAGGCTGATAAATAAACACCACAAAGTCCTGCGGGTACTGTTTCTATGACACTTATAAAGAACCCACTCTTCAGTTTGGTGGGCTACAATTAAAAACGGAAACTGCTTCCTTCTGTTACTTAGGAATTGCAATTTATCAGGAAACATGTGATATACTGGAAGGGAACTTGGTACGCACGATTAATTCCCCGAGGTCTCAGGTGTCCTTCTGGATCAAAATAACCATATCCGTCGCAGGCAGGTTGGCGCTGGCAAAAATGGTGATGCTACCACAGTTGTTGTACCATTTTGTTAATCTTCCGTTGGTGTTCCAGGCCTGGGTGTTTAAGCTTGTAAATTTCATGCTGACTGATCTCGTCTGGGGAAAAGGGAATCATAGAGTTAGCCTATCTAAATTGCAACTACCGGTGTCCAGTGGAGGAATGGGGGCCCTGATTGTAAAGCCTACTGAATAGCTGGACAGTTACAATGGTTATCATATTGGTTAGCTGGCTATAACCTTTATGAAATAGGATACACAACAGTACACCTACAACAGGGGAAGCTCCATACACTGTAATGCCAGAGTGCCTGGTATTACACATAGGCTCATTATTGTTGCGCATTGCCCTGTTGTACTGGAGAATGGCCTTTAAATACTCTAACACCCATACACCGTATGCCCCAAATATCCCCCTCTCCAGTCTCCTGATCTCCAGAGGCATATTGACGACCCATAGTCTGGCCCCCTGGGACAGGCTGGGGTGATGACAGTCTGTTCCCTATTTGTAGATGGTGTCCTTCTGCCCCATGCAGAGTTTGTACAAGTCCACGGGTTGCCCAACTCCTTGTTCCTGACTCACGCTAGTATCCTCCACTATGTATGCAAACACTGGGTGGAGGATAATATGGAACCTGCTACTTACGAGTTACTCCGAGCGCTGCACACAATGGGCCACTGGAGCCACCTGGTACATTGGCCCTACTGAGGCTTGAGGGAACACCTCATGATATCGCTCGCTCCCCTGAAACTCAAGTGGGAAGCCAACTTAGCGAGGGAACTAACTGACAGGGAATGGTCCTGCATCCCAGAATACCCCAAAAGTATCTCCGTTAATACCCGATTTAAATTTATTAAATTTTCAATTTTACACAGGGCGTACTTAACACCACACAAACTACACGCAATGTACCTTGTGGCCGATTAGGAGTGCCCGCATTGTTGCTCACCCAATGCGGAAATTTTACACTTGCTTTGGTCTTGCCCCTCCTGACGGGGCATTGAGGGTAGATTTCGGGGGTGCTCTCACGGCTGACAGGAGTGCATAGCTGGACATCGTTAGAATTCTGCATTCTGGGTCTATCCCCGCTGCCCAAAAAAGCTAAAGTGATGCAACGCTTTGTCTGCCTTTCATTACTCCTGACCAAGAGATTGATTACACAGCGCTGGAAATCCCCAAGGCTCCTAGAATAAGCGCCTGGGGGGAGGAGATGCTACGTTGAGGCACAGATGAAGGTGAGGCACTGTGGTGGGAGGACCATATGGGCTTCCGTAAGAAGCCAATCTCTTTTGATTGGATTGTGCTACTTGAACAGTTTCGAGTACACATATCTGAGATGGTGCACAGTCAAAATATCGACTTTTCAATATCGACCTACATTAATATCGAGCTTTAAATATCGTAGGGACAGAATATCGACATCAAGAATATCGGTGACCAGAATATCGACCTGAAGGTAAGAAATATAGTTTTTGTTAATATCGAAGTTGTTAATATCGATTGTAAAAATATCGATGTTAATAATGTCGATGTTTATGTTAGTGTTATGTATTTTAGTATGTATTTTATATGTATGTGTTCCACATGTTTTGTTATGTTTTGTATTATTTTTTTAAATATATGTTTTAATTGTTTAGAAGTTAGTAATTTTTTTAAAGTAAATTTTGCGTTTTAGTACCGTAGCGGGTTGTGGGTTTATAGGGAAATAGGGTGAGAAGTAATTTAATTATAGTAAATTAATTCATAATCTTTAGAAATTTTTAATTATTTTTAATTAAATTTTGCATTTTAGTTCTGTAGCGGGTTGTGGGCTTATAGGGCAATAGGGTGGGAAGTAATTTAATTGTAATTAAGTAATTATTAATTTTTATTTATTGTTATTGATATTTAATTTATTGTTAATTAATTATTAATTGGTAATTAATTTTTATTAATTGATTAATTGATAATTATATTAATTGTATACATTTTTGAGTGGAGTGGGTTGTGGGTTTATAGGGGAATAGGGTGGGAAGTAAATTAATTATAATAAAGTAATTAATAATTTTTATTTTTTGGTATTGATAATTAATTTATTATTTATTAATTATTAATTGGTAATTAATGTTTATTAATTAATTGATAAATATATTAATTGTGTTAATTTAGTTTAGGAGTGGGTTGTGTGTTTATAGGGAATAGGGTGGGAAGTCATTTATTATAATTAAGTAATTATTTATTAATATTTATTGGTATTGATAATTAATTTATTGTTAATTAATTATTAATTGCTAATACATTTTTATTAATTATTATTTATTGGTATTGATAATTATTGTATTGTTAATTAATTATTAATTGGTAATTAATTTTTATTAATTGATTAATTGATAATTATATTAATTGTGTTAAATTTTATGTGGAGTGGGTTTTGTGTTTATTGGGGAATAGGGTGGGAAGAAATTTAATGTTATTAAAGTAATTATTAATTTTCATTTATTGGTATTTATAAATAATTTATTGTTAATTTATTAATAAATCATTATTTAATTAAAACAATTATTTAATTGATAAGTATGTTATTTTTAACCCCTACGCTAGCCAACACTTTCCCTACTGTTGCACTCTCTGGAGTGGGAAGAGTAATTTTTACCCCTACGCTATCCAACACTTTCCCTACTGTTGCACTCTCTGGAGTTGGAATAGTAATTGTTACCCCTACGCTATCCAACACTTTCCCTACTGTTGCACTCTCTGGAGTGGGAATAGTAATTTTACCCCTACGCTATCCAACACTTTCCCTACTGTTGCACTCTCTGGAGTGGGAATAGTAATTTTTACCCCTACGCTATCCAACACTTTCCCTAATGTTGCACTCTCTGGAGTTGGAATAGTAATTTTTACCCCTACGCTATCCAACACTTTCCCTACGTTGCACTCTCTGGAGTTGGAATAGTAATTTTTACCCCTACGCTATCCAACACTTTCCCTACTGTTGCACTCTCTGGAGTGGGAATAGTAATTTTTACCCCTACGTTATCCAACACTTTCCCTACTGTTGCACTCACTGGAGTGGGAATAGTAATGTTTACCCCTACGCTATCCAACACTTTCCCTACTGTTGCAATTACTGGAGTGGGAATAGTAATTTTAACCCTTTCGCTATCGAACACTTTCCCTACTGTTGCACTCTCTTGAGTGGGAATAGTAATTTTTACCCCTACGCTATCCAACACTTTCCCTACTGTTGCACTCACTGGAGTGGGAATAGTAATTTTTACCCTTACGCTATCCAACACTTTCCCTACTGTTGCAATTACTGGAGTGGGAATAGTAATTTTAACCCTTTCGCTATACAACACTTTCCCTACTGTTGCACTCTTTGGAGTGGGAATAGTAATTTTTACCGCTACGCTATCCAACACTTTCCCTACTGTTGCACTCTTTGGAGTGGGAATAGTAATTTTTACCCCTACGCTATCCAACACTTTCCCTACTGTTACACTCTTTGGAGTGGGAATAGTATTTTTTTTCCCTCCGCTATCCAATATTTTTCTGTATTGTTTTACTTAATGTTGTGTATAATTTATTTTAGAAAAATTAAAAATATTGTAATTTTTTAAATGTATTAAATGTATTTATTAAATTTTTAATAATATTATTTTTGTATGTGTATGTCTGTATTTAAAATTTATAAAATATTTTTAACAATTTATGTTATTAAAATAATTATTTATGAATATTATTAAGTATATATATTATATTTTATATGTATATGTTTAATTTATTTTAACATTATATGTATCAGTTTTTATTTTTAAACATTTTTAAATAATTTTAACTGTTTCTTTTAATTATATGTATTATTTACTTTATTTTAGATTATTTTTTTAACATTTAAAAAAACCGATATTTTTTACAACGATATTTTTGACATCGATATTTAATTTTCGATATTTTTGTACTTACCATGATGTAGATAGGATGTCGATATTCTTGACTTCGATATCTTTGTCACGATATTTTTGTACCTTGATATTTCTGAGGTCGATATTTTGTCAGTGATTCATCTGAGATATGATGGATGTAGAGTAAAATCCACTAGTCCACTGGCATCAATAAAGCATCAAGTGGGAAACCTTAGGTCTGAGGGCGACACTGATAGGCACATATAAGACCGTGACAAATGCCTGTTTTTGACTCAGCGAAGTGAACATATCCCTATGGGGGATTATTCTCCCCTCCGCGATATTGAAATATCCCTACACATGTTAGCCAGGGGGCATGCACTTAGACAATCTGACACCTCCCGGGCCGCATCGGACCCCACAAGCACCCTGCTGACTAATTCTTAGTCAACACGAGGACTACCCAAACTTGTTCTGGGGGGTGGGTTAGGCAGTTTTGGGATTGTTACATATTCCTTTTTTTGTCATTATCATCGTATGCCTACGGTTGCTGTTTTATTACAAGATGCTCCCTTTTTTCCATTTATCCATGCCTGCAACCCTAATTGTATCACCAGAAAATGTGTATAATGGCAAACATAGATTATTGTTGTAAATTGCTCTAAACTGTAAAAACAATAAAATGTGTTTAAAAAAAAAGGTGGGAAACGCCAATCTTTGATATGCGACACTTAAATGTAATGCTTTATGTGAGAAAGGTGGGTGCAGGACTCAGCCTCTCTTCTGTGAGCTTTAAAAATTGTGGTTTCTTCATGTAGAGGTAGAAATAACCACCTGTGAATTAGATTGCATAAATGGGGGGCTTTCTTTGGAACATGTGGGTTGCTACATTTCCAACAGTAAAATACTGACCATTTGTTGTTATTTTAAGAGTCTGTGTGATATTTCTTTATTGTGATGTTAAGCATTTGTTTGCACGCACGATGTTTCCAGCGCGTGCAATTTCTTGTTTGCGCTTGTATTCATCGAACGCCCTATGTATTCATTTGAAAGTTTTGACTTTGAAACCTCGACGAGCGCTTCCACTACAGTTAGCTCATTTCCCATTACTCCCCAGCAACCTGTTGGGATGCGAGCTGGCTGCACACGGAGCGCCGTGGGTCTGAAGACTTCTAATGAAAGAAACCTGAAATCTTGCAACGCCTTCCGAGGAATTTATTACATTTTGGCGATGAACCTTTCCTCTTCGACCCACCGACATCATTACTTATTTTAAGAAGTTTTCATCAACGCTTTTCTGCTTGCCTCGCAGCACCTGCTGCTGGCAACTTCTACCGTGGTCACCTGCATTGTTTCATGCTGCTTTCCTGGATGGTCCCGCCCACGGCCCACTCCTTCATGCATGCCGATTTGTTGAGCTCTTCCTGGGTTTCCCCTGGATCTCCGCCTACCGCCCAATACCTGGATCGCTTGGGCAGGGACATCACACTCCTTCCGGATTCATTCAAGGGTGTGTTGAGCTCCTCCTGGATTTCCCATGGAGCTCCGCCCACTGCCCAATACTTGGATCACTTGGGCGGTGACACCACACCCCTTCCGGATTCATTTAAGGGTGTGTGAACGTCAGCTTCACCACTCCCTAACCTGTCAGGTTTCTAACGGGCATGCCTCCAACAACCTCTGCTCCTCACTGGCTCGTTGTTTGCAGCACTCAATGGTGCATGCTATCCCCTTCTGAAACTGCGTGCATTCACTTTCGGATCTTTGGATTTTATTTCATCATCGCGTCGGCACAAAAGGCGTGCCTTTTGATTTCATCAACTGTCTACAAGTGGTTCATATTTCCTGGCAAGCATTTGGCTAGTGTTTCACTGCAGTCTTTGGAACATACCCATGATCTTGTACTGTCATTGTATTTTAATTTGCTTCATTTGTTAACTACTGTTGGCACTCCTTCTCATTTCACTGGTTCAGAGTTCTTGGAAGCCTGTTTCTTTGCTAATTAGTTTTCTATTTTACCGTGGCTACTTCGCAGCAATCTTCCATTACGCAACCACCTCCATTTTTAAGCCAATCCGGCAAGCCTTCCACTAAATGGGTACATTGGTTCAGACTTTTTGAAAACCATTTAGTTGCAATTGACGCCAATGGCTACAGTCCTGCTCGCAAATTTGCAATGTTATTTGGTAGTTTGGGTCATGCTGCTCAACGCATTTTCGATAGCCTACCCTCCTTCCCTGCTCCTTCTGGAGATGGCCCTTTGAATATTTATTTGGAATCTGTGGCCAGACTACGCAAGCAGTTTTCAGATGAACCAAACATTATGCTAGATCGTCTTGCATTTTTTTAAACGCAAACAGCAACTTGAGGAAAATATTGGAGAATATGTCTCCTCCCTCAGAGTGTCGGCTGACACTTGTGAATTTGGATCTAATTTGGATATTTACATCAGAGACCAATTTGTCTTTAATTGTGCTTCCAGAAAAGTTCAAGAAAGGTTACTTAGTTGCAGGAATCCAACTTTAACTGAGGTTCTTGACTTAGCAAAGAGTATTGAACAATCACTTATGTTATCTAAAATTCTTCACCCTGATTCTTCCAACGTCGATGCTGTCTCCTCTAGTATTGAAAGTGGTGAAGAAGTGTGCACAATTAATATGAAAGGGAAAACGTTTAAAAGACTCAACAAAAGAGTTTTTGGTGCCTGTTTTAGATGTGGGTCTAAGACTCACATGAATAATTTCCCAAATTGTCCCACTTTGGGCAAGAAATGCCTCTCATGTAAAAAAGTCAGTAATTTTCAAAGCGTTTGCAGAAGTTTTGATAGTTTTAAACATTCTGCAAAGATCAGTAGTGTGGACGTTAATATGAGTGCTGATTCCCTTAGCAATGTTGTGCCTGCACTTTTTTTTTTTTAAATTTGTTTATTGAATAGCTTGTAATTACATAGTAGTTCCCCTAATGGGGACAAGGCGATCATCAAGGTTCACTGTCAAGACAAGCATTTTGCATAGAATAAACAACTACCCCCAGAACTTCCCACCACCCTTAGCTCCCGTTCCCTCATGGCACTGTAGAAGAAATAGTGCGACCCCAACAAAGCATAGCATCACATGCGGCGGACTCCAACAAACGGAAGCCCCAGGATTAGACAGATCAAGAACATCAGATTATAGCGTCTATTGCAGATCAGGGTTTCCCCTAAGGTACACAGATAGCGGGGCCCAGAAGTCCTTGGGGCGTGAAGTTTCTGGCAGTTCCTCGGCATACGTCTCAAGTTGTTCTTTACAATAAAGTAAATCCCGGACCCACTTTTTCAGCGTTGGGGTGAGTTTAGAGCCCCAGCACTGGGCCACCGCCCTCTTCGCCAGCAAGGTCGAAACAGCCACCAACCTGCGGTTGCAGGGTTTAAGATTCTTCACCCAGCCCAATAGGCAAACCTCGGGGGTACACCTCACAGGTTCTGACACCACGCTCGTGAGCATGTCCGTGACAGTGCACCAAAATTTATATACTCCCTTACAATTCCATGCGAGATGCAGAAAGTCTGCATCCCCTTGCCCACAGCGGACACAGCAAGCGCTCTCCGGCAGACCAAAGCACAGCAATTGAAGCAGGGTATAGTATAACTGGTGCAGGTATTTAAAATGGATAATGCAGAGATTACAATTTGCCGTTAGGCGGCCGGTCAGGGTACAGCAGAACTTCCACATATACGGCGACAATGAAGGTCCCAGTATTGCCTCCCATTTTTTAAAGGAAGGGTAGTCTAGCTGTTCTCTTTCTCTAAGGGATGCATTATATAACTTAGTGATTAGGCCTGTGCGATCCGCACTAGCCAGCACCGCCTGCAGTGCCAGTAGCGGCTTGGGCTCAGCAGGGTAATCGGGATAAATGGTGCTGATCGCCTGCCGCACATGCACATAAGTAAACCCAAGCATCAACCCCTGGTCCCTACCATTCTGTATATCAGCAAGCGGCCGGAACTGACCTTGTTTATAAAGGTCCCCTAATTGCGTTATTCCGACCGCACCCAGCGTTTTAAGGGCGGCTGGCTCTCGTGCAGCAGAGATATCCGGGTGCGCGGCGAGCGGCAATGTCGGGGCATAGAGATACTGCAGCTGTGTGCGCGCCGCTAGCGCCTTCCACGCCCATGATGTGCAAAGGGCGGGGTTAATTTCGTTCCTAGGTCCACCTCCCCCACCAGACAAGGCGGTCGCGACAAGGGCCTGTGGTAGAACAGCATCAGCCTCGATAGCTGCGTGTGGTTGGAATCGCTGTGGAAAGAACCAGTAATGTGCAAACTGGGCCTGTGCACAGAGATAGTATAAGCGCATATATGGGGCTTCAAAGCCTCCCCGCTCGAACGGTAATACCAGCACCTCCCAGCTGCAGCGAGGCTTCTTACCACCCCACACAAAGGACAGCAGTGCCGACTGAAGTGAATTAAACACCGCAAGGGTGAGGCGGATGGGGATATTAATAAACAAGTAGAGTAGTTTGGGCAAAATTGTCATCTTAACCACTGCGATGCGGTCCGCCAGCGAAAGCGGGAGTTTGGCCCATCTCGCTGCGCGTTCCGTAATTTGGGTCAGGGCGCGGCCATTATTCTCAGTAACCACCACCTCAGGGTCTCTGTGTAACCATACCCCTAGATATTTCACTGGGTCAGTCGACAATGCCAATGGGAAGTCGAGCTCCACACGCTGTGTGCCAGCTGTCAGCGGGAATACCGTAGATTTTGCCCAGTTTATGAAAAGCCCAGAGAAGCGTTCGAATTTGATATATTCACGAAGCAGCTCGGGGAGGTACGATGCGGGCTCTCGGACATATAGAAGCATATCATCGGCGTACATTGAGACTACCAACGGACGCTGTCTGAATCGTAACGCTGCGTGTGCGTGACGCTGGCGTAGCTTACAGGCCAGTGGCTCCAACGCAAGCGCGAAGAGCATTGGCGACAGGGGGCAGCCCTGCCGCGTCCCACGTTTAATGGGAAACGCAGTGGAAACCCAACCATTAACCCGCACACGTGCCGCAGGCGCCTCATATAATAGTCGTATCCACTTCAGAAAAAAGGGGGGTAGCCCCATTCTGAGTAGGACTGTAAACATAAACTCCCACTGCAGGGAATCAAATGCTTTTGCTACATCAAGCAGCACAGCAACCGCTGGAAAATCAGCCTCGAAATAATGAAGGGTGGAGAAGACCGTGTGTAGGTTATGCGCCGTCGACCTGGCAGGCACAAAGCCCGACTGATCTGGAAGGACCAGGCTAGGAATGAGGGGCTGAAGCCTGCTGGCAACCATTTTTGCTAGAATTTTGGCATCTATATTTATAATGGAAAGAGGGCGGTATGAGTCACAGCGATTAGCAGGTTTGTCCGGCTTGAGAAGCATAACCAGGAGGGCCTCCTTTAATGAGGGGGGGAGAGCACCCTTGTCGTATGCCTCCGCAAAGACATCCAAGAGTCTGGGCGCAAGGTCATCAGCATAGGCCTTATAGAATTCACTAGGGAGTCCGTCCAGGCCGGCTGCCTTACACGTGGGCAGGGACATAATGGCCAATGTGACATCTTCCACGTCAAAAGGCTGTGTGAGATACTCACGTTGGTTGAGAGACAGCCACCCCAACGCGACGCCATCTAAATATGCAATTATGTCATCAGGTGACACATGCGTCTGGCCCCCATATAGATTGGAGTAGAAATCCAGCACCACCCCGCTAATTTCAGGGGAGTTGTAGTGCGCAGTTCCCTCAGAGTCCAGCAACTCTGTGATGTAGTCCTGACTACGAGGTGCAGCCAGCTTCTGGGCAAGCGAGCGGCTGGGGCGACCACCCTCCCCATAATAACGAGCAGTATAGCACCGCTATCTATGAGCCAGCTCCTGATCCACTGTGGCGTTATGGTCCGTTACCAGCTCTCGTATTTTAGCCAGTGTATGTGGGACTGGGTGTTGGGCATACTCACGCTCTAGTGCAGAGATTTCGCTGGCCAATTTAGTTATCCGACGACGCAGATCCTTCAAAACCCCAGCCTGCGCTCCCATGCAGACGCCCCTGATGGTAACTTTAAATGCCTCCCAAAGAACACCAGCACTGGCTACAGAGCCGGTGTTTTCTTTAAAAAAGTTACTAATGGCCGCACCAACTGTACACCGGAACACCTGGTCAGTGAGAAAGGAAGGCTGCAACCGCCACTGAAAGGGGGGGCGCTCACAAGCGGGAGCCTGCCTCTCCAACAGCACGGGGGAGTGATCCGATAGTGTTTTAGCCAGGTGGCGAGCATCCACAACCCAAGTACATGCTGTCTCGGAAAGGAGCCAGTAGTCCAAACGGGACCATGTGCCGTGTACAGTGGAGATAAATGTACTTTCACGGGTACCAGGGTGCCGCATGCGCCAGATATCATGTACAGACTCTGCATCTAGAAACCCCAATAACGCATCAGTGGCCTGTCTGTGTCGCGCTGCCCCGCTACCCAGTCTGTCTAGTTGCTCGTCTAGGCAGGTATTGAAGTCACCCCCCAAAACAATTCGGCCGGAGGAAATTTTGAGATGCGGCGCCAGACATCCGCGAAAAAAGCATGGTCATCTACGTTTGGGCCATAGACATTCACCAGCAAAACCCCCACGCCACCAAGGTTACCATGGACCAATGCTACCCTACCTTGAGTATCTGTTTCTGTAGAAAGCACAGTGAATGGGACCCCTCTTTTAACCAATATCATCACCCCCTAGCATAAGAAGAGTAAGAGGAAGCGACCCTCAGCCCCGCCCAGCGGGTGCCGACATTTTTTTTCGAGAACTGCGTATGATGTGTTTCTTGTAAGATCGCCACCTGAATGTCCAGTCTGTCCAAGTGGGCCAGCACAGATCTTATCTTCTTGAGACTATTTAAGCTGCGCACGTTCCACGTAAGGAACTTTATGTTACCGCCCATAGACATACAAAATCAGATGCATCCAGCAGCTTGAGGTGAATTATTGAAAACAGGCCATTGAGGTGCAAGGGAAGCGCAATAGAAAGGTGCCAACTATCCCGCCCTGCCCACCCCCACCAACCCCCCACCCACTTCAGCAACCCAAACATGCCAAAGCCATCCCTTCCCAGAATAAACAAACTCCAACGTGGGTAACTAAAGAGTCATAACTTCCTTCGGGGAACACCCATTGGGGGGAACACCAGAGTGCTACTAGCCTCCCACTTAGGGGCCGATTCCGATCTCGGTCGGAGGCGCACCCAATACCATTCGGTCGGGAAAAAAGCCATGCGAAAGCCTGTTTCCCGACCGATCCGTACAGCACACCGAACGAGTAAGTACGATGCGCACAACAGCACAGAATCCGGCCGAGCCGTACTCACCCAAACCAGGTCCTGTTCCCCGACCGAGGCGAATCCGGAAACGCCGAATCGAGTCGCACGGAAGGAAAAATGCAGCTCCGTCCGGCCGAACGAGTACGATGCGCTTCCTGTACGCGCCGAACCCGTCGCTACGCACGGCACGTCAAAGCATCCGGGAGAGGCGCACATAAGCTCAGATTCGCGCCACAACACGATCCACGGCTACGAGACGAACACGCCAGCGACGAGGACGAGGCGAAGCGACGAGGACGACGCGAAGCAACGAGAAGGACGAACGACACGAACCAACCATGAATCCCTTCGTCCCGATCATACCAATATTCTACATTTACTACCGGAATAGGCACGGACGCGTACGGCGCAGAAGGTAAGTCAGACACCAACCACAAAACACATACAACACGTACACGACACATCACACACACACAGAGGGATGCAGAATATACTTGCAACAGCAGCACCATAGGGGCGGGATGCCCATCACCAATGCCACATATGCACACAGGGGCCTGAATGCGCACCACCACCCCTACCCAGGGGGGCAGGATGCCTACCACTACTACCACCCTTAGCCAGGGGTACTGGATGCCTACCACTACTACCACCCTGAGCCAGGGGGCTGGATGCCTACCACTACTACCACCCTTAGCCAGGGGGGGCTGGATGCCTACCACTACTACCACCCTCACCCAGGGGGGGCTGGATGCCTACCACTACTACCACCCTTAGCCAGGGGGTGCTGGATGCCTACCACTACTATCACCCTGAGCCAGGGGGGGCTGGATGCCTACCACTACTACCACCCTTAGCCAGGGGGGGCTGGATGCCTACCACTACTACCACCCTCACCCAGGGGGGGCTGGATGCCTACCACTACTACCACCCTTAGCCAGGGGGTGCTGGATGCCTACCACTACTACCACCCTGAGCCAGGGGGGGCTGGATGCCTACCACTACTACCACCCTTAGCCAGGGGGGGCTGGATGCCTACCACCACCCATAGCCAGGGGGGCTGGATGCCTACCACTACTACCACCCTTAGCCAGGGGGGCTGGATGCCTCACCACCACCCTTAGCCAGGGGGGCTGGATGCCTACCACTACTACCACCCTTAGCCAGGGGGGCTGGATGCCTACCACTACTACCACCCTTAGCCAGGGGGCTGGATGCCTACCACCACCCTTAGCCAGGGGGGCTGGATGCCTACCACTACTACCACCCTTAGCCAGGGGGGCTGGATGCCTACCACTACTACCACCCTGAGCCAGGGGGCTGGATGCCTACCACTACTACCACCCTTAGCCAGGGGGGCTGGATGCCTACCACCACCCTTAGCCAGGGGGGCTGGATGCCTACCACTACTACCACCCTGAGCCAGGGGGGCTGGATGCCTACCACTACTACCACCCTCAGCCAGGGGGGGCTGGATGCCTACCACCACCCTTAGCCAGGGGGGGCTGGATGCCTACCACCACCCTTAGCCAGGGGGGCTGGATGCCTACCACTACTACCACCCTTAGCCAGGGGGGCTGGATGCCTACCACCACCCTTAGCCAGGGGGGCTGGATGCCTACCACTACTACCACCCCCACTCATAGGATGGACAATGCATGACACAACCAGCACACCACAACCTAGGGAATGCAAGAAGAAGACATCCCCCAACACCATGACAAGCGTGTGTAGACTGTGTCAAATGCCTACAACACCGAACATGACTTTGAACATACAATGTGACCCCCTAGCACATGTGCCACACATATATGTGTGTGGCACCCACAATGCAAGCAGGCCATGACCATTGTGGCAATGGGGTCCAAACCCCCATCACCACAGTGACCAAAAGGTAAGTGTGGGGTCCATAGCTGAAGCACATTTTGAACATTGTGGCAATGGGGTCTAAACCCCCATCACCACAGTGAACAAAAGGTAAGTGTGGGGTCCATAGCTGAAGCACATTTTGAACATTGTGGCAATGGGATCTAAACCCCCATCACCACAGTGAACAAAAGGTAAGTGTGGGGTCCATAGCTGAAGCACATTTTGAACATTGTGGCAATGGGGTCTAAACCCCCATCATCACAGTGACCAAAATGTAAGTGTGGGGTCCATAGCTGAAGCACATTTTGAACATTGTGGCAATGGGGTCTAAACCCCCATCACCACAGTGACCAAAAGGTAAGTGTTGACAAAGAAAGAGGTGCAACTGCCAAACTGCATGGATGATTCCTGGTCACAGAACAACAAACACATCAGTGGCAAAGTAGTGTAAGTGTCCCATTGCAACATAAATTGGGGGAGCCAAATACTGCAGTGCAAATAAGACATACCTTTGGCAATGTGCAGACAAACAACACCCATGGGGGCTGACACCGTCAACAATCATCAATGACACAATGACAGAAGTGACCATCAGAATGCAGACCCACATATTTGCACCAATGGGCACACAAATGCAGATACCCTGTGGAGACTGCAGATGTGAGGTGAACAGATACCATACCATGGCAGCAATGGGACACACAAACCATGATCATTGTGCTGACCGATGACCTAGGAGTCCCAGGGACAGCAGGGAAAACCCACCAAACTACATACAGCCAATGGCACACCCAAGATATGCCAATGCAGTGGTGCAGATGCACAAACACAAACAGGCAGACCCACACTGCACATCATACACAACAGGTGAGGGGGGTGCCAGTGTCCCCAGGCAACCACACAACACAAGAGGAGACCTGAATACCAATCATACAGATGTGCATACAGTGCCACATAAAGGTAACTCATGGATCCAAATCCCCTATGTGGGCAAGCAGGCATTGTCAGATGAGAGGGAGCACAAATCACACATGTCACACAGGCACGTAGGGACAGCAACTGACACAGCAAGACACAGACACACCAGAGCACCACCCCCAGGGCCCCCACAATGTGGTGACCCTGGGCTGCATTACAATCCCACTGTGATGACAAAGCTAAATGTGGTTCACACTGTGAACCACAGTCATGTGTCCTGAGCAACTAACTACCATCACACCTACACAAGCACAAATCAAACAGCATGGCCAGTAAGCCAAGGCCAACATGGAGGCAGGGGCCTAGCCGGGCAACAACTCTCATCTGCACACACTCAACACCACACCCCTCGACCTCCAACAATGTGCAGCAGTGAAGTACACATGCACTGGTGACATTGCACATGCACCCATGACTATTCCAGGGTGGTGGGTGGGAACCAAGGTGCAGAAACACATCACACATGGCCTCTCAACAAGACTCCTGAATGTCTGACACACTGCACACTACGCTGAACATGGACATGACGGCAATACCACACCAACCAATGGGATCCCAGCCACAGTCAC
Source organism: Calotriton arnoldi (assembly GCA_963921515.1). Taxonomy (NCBI): domain Eukaryota; kingdom Metazoa; phylum Chordata; class Amphibia; order Caudata; family Salamandridae; genus Calotriton; species Calotriton arnoldi. Next base: position 670,902 of record CAWUFW010000641.1, on the reverse strand, counting down.
ACACCAATGAAGAAGCCAAGGTCACCCACAAAGAACACACATAGACAACAACCAACATTGCAGCCCGGACCCTGAGGAGTGCCAGCAGTCACACACACAACGTGTCACAATCACTGAAAGATAACACAAACTGGAAATCACATGACAGGGGCAAACAACAAGTGCCAAGGGGAAACCTGACTGTGACCCATCTGCGTCTGCACACAAACTCAGCCCTGACAGCAAACACACCTATGGGTGACACCCTGATGACCAGTAATGTGCCATGCACCCACATCACAGAGAACCCAGGGAGAAGACTTTGGGGGAACATAGCTCAACTCAGCTAGCATCACAAACAGGTACAACACTAGCGATCACAGCATGCACAGCTAAACGGAAGTGAACACACAGACATGCACATACAACACACACCTTGGGCGCAGGCAATGTCACAGGAGTACACACTGCCATGAGGGGACTCCACTCCTGTGTGAGGAAAGCTGTGCCATATGTTGCCTCAGTAGGGCCCCATCATGTCAGCTGAGCACTTGGTCACACAATCAACAATTAGCACCAAATGAGGCCTCCCGTAACATCAGCCTGGTCATGGAAGTGCCAACGGAATCATCAGCACAGATCCAACACACTTGTATAGCAATGTTGCACTGACAACACAGATGAGTCCTTCCCCATTGATGCCCAAACCTGCATGTCCACTGGAGATGGCCACACGGTCAGGGAAGTAGACGAATTGAACAATGGCAGGCACAACAGATGTGCAGGGGTGGAAGCCACAGATGTGAAATAGGCAATCTAAGTAGGAAATCCCATTGCCAAATACTGAACACATGACACCCTCAGATGCTGCTATGGATGACATGGATACACCACAGGATAGGACACATTCCCCCTGGACCACATGGGTTCCTGCACAGTAACACTTCATTATCATGAGACCAAATATCACCATCACTGCAGCAAGGGCATGGTTAGCATCATCAACATCATGTACATCAGAAGCAAAAGCACTAGAGAACAGAAAGTTGCTTTATTCAGCATATGTGGCATTAAAAGTAGAAGTCCGGTAGAAAATAAACAAAGGCCAATGGCCAGTCCATCAACAAAGTCACAAGTGGGTGACAGTGGCAGATGCCACCCTACACATGCCTGCACAAAACCAGGGACAATCCACTAGGAGGGGCAACCGGGGGTAGGCCAGGCACCGCAGGGACAGGATCAGGGCTCACCAGGAGGAAGCAGGGAAGGGGTGGTGGGTGCTGGAGAGCCACTGACAACTGCAGTGGAGGTGTCTGACATGGTGTGTGCCGGCACAACTGGGGGCATGACTCAGATGTTGTGGGTGCCGGCACGACTGCAGTGGACCCTGCAGATGGAGTGGACAGGTCCGCCACTGCAGTGCCCAAGTCAGACAGGGTGGTAGTGGACTCCACTGCAGTGCCTACCACCAGGGGAGGAGAATGGGGAACAGGCAAGGTGGGCTGGACAGAGGGGGAGGACACCCTCACCACATCAGTGGCACAGACAAGCGCAGCGGGGGTGTGGTGCCGGGAGAGCAAGTGGCAGGGGGAGAAGGCCGGATCCTCTTGGGGATGGTATATCTGTGGGTGGGGAACCTGGGGCAGGGTGTGGTGGGGGCACCTGTGGAGTGGGGGCCTGAGGGATGGAGGAAGGAGACCTGGTGCTTGAGCTGCAGGGCGGCGGCGGGGTCTTGCTCTTACCACTCCGGGGGACTTGCGGGTGGGGGCCTCAGTCTGTCTGCGCCTGGGGAGGGTGTCCGGGGGCGAGGGGCACTCTGCTCCGTGTGGGGGGCTTCCTCTTCCCCCTGGATGCTGGAGCAGCTGGATCGGAGGGGAAGAGGCCGAGGTCACTGAGGAAGAGGCGCTGGGTCTTTGGGGTTGCAGGTGAGGCAAGGGAGGGTGTTTTGGAGGGAGAGGCAACTGAGGACTGCGCAGTGCCCGTGGATGCGTGTGTGTGTACCAGGGCCCCATCCCCTGTGAGTCTGGTTTCAGTCCCCTGACTGTGCGTGCGTGTGCGTTTTGTTTGTGGCGTGTGTGTCTGTGTGCTGGACGTGTGTGTGCTGGTGTGTGCCTGTGCCGGTGTGTGTGTGCTTGGGACGGGTAAGGTGCTGGGGAGTGTGGATGGAGCAGAGGCAGGAGGGGTGAGGGACTGTCTGAGGAGGGACACTGCTGCCGTCAGGGAGGAGTCCATGGACCTATTGCCCCTCTGTAGGTCAGACATGCCCGATGAGATGCCCTCCATGAACGACACCAGCTGAGTCAACAGAGCGGTGTGCGCATGGAGGACACTCAGCATGGCTGTCTGCCCTACATGGAGCTGGCGAAGGAGGTACACAGACTCCTCACTCAGGGCAACAGGGGACACAGGGGCAGGGGGTGCGGTGCCTGGCCCAAAGGAGACACGCTCCCGAACATGGGAGCCTCCACGGACCTGGGGAATGGGAGCCGATGGGAGGGCGGTGGTGGTGCTGGTGGTGGCGGGGACAGCAACACTAGCTGGGGTGTGGTGGCTGCTGACACCCGCCTCCATAAGGGAGTCATCCTCCGAGTTGCTCTGGTCCTCAGCTGAGGTGGATGGTGCTGAGGACTCCTCGGTGTGGCTCCCCTCGCCCTCCGTGCCACTGGGTCCCTCCGACCACTCCTCGGCTGCTGACCCAGTCTGGCTCTCTGGCTCCTCCTGGTCCGTGGAGCTGTCCCCTTCCGTGGCCGTGGATGTATCTGCAAACAATGGGGAAACAGACAGACATCAGTCACCTGCACCAAACGCACACACCACTGTGAGCACAGCACATTACAGAGCAAGCCCTGGCATCATTAGTTGTACATTGCTAAAAGTGCCCTAACTGAACAGGAGAAGCCAATTGTCAGTCTGATGCCAAGCATGGCACTCACATCCCACATGGCCTTGCACCCATCTGTCTGGTGTTTGTTGGATTGCAACACCCCAGTGTGGACACATGCACCAAGTACACAGTAGTTGGACAGTGCAGAGGACACGGTGTGGCATGTGGACATGCACACATCACAGCTCTTGCCACTGAGTCAGTACAGGTTTCCGGATGAAAGGGATGCCCAGAGTCAAATAGGAAATGCATGTGATGCATACCAGCGACAGACACCATGATGCACCCATGTCCTGATAGCCATCGCCACAATGGTGTGCATGTAGCACATGTCACTCCCCTGCAAGACCACCAATAAGTAGACACATGCCATGGCAGAGGCATGACTGCTAAGTCATACATCACTGTCTCAGTGATGTATGACTTGGCAGCCAGACAACAACACTATGCACTGTGTCACAATAGTAGGTCATGGGGAATGCAAGTCCTGGAGCTGCACAAGTGCACATGTACATCCCCCACACAACACATCATCTTAACCCTCATCTGTCCAGGTCATACCTATTGGACATATGGGAGACCTGTGACACTACCCTCTGAACCTGAGCCCCTCACAATCTGCTGTGAATGGGGAACAGCTGCCTGAACTTCACATTCGCATACCCCAGTCTGCACGGGCAGCTGATCAGACACCTATGTGACACACAAGTATCGTCTCCTATGGTCACATCTCCAGGGGCATGCTGAGCCCCTACCAAGAAACACCCCAGCAGTCCTGGCAACTAATCCACAGCACACTGACACAGAGGCAGACACCTGAGGGGTCAAATCACTGCGCACAATGTGTCAGCTGATACACGGGAGTGGGAGTACAGAGTGCATTGCATGGCCTGGAGTAGGCATGACTGTCCTGCTCCACATGAATGAGGGATGAGCCCTGGACAGTGGATAGCTGGCTATGTATGTGTGACACACGTAATCTGCACACTCCTGGGGCCCAAACATTGTTCCCACCCGCTGCATGGGCGTGTGCCACATACCCCAGGCACATGTGGTGGCTCAGCACAGCAAGTGGACCGCATATCAAAGCAACACGCAGATTACATGTCCGAACACAGGCGTAGTGTGAACAATGGACCCACCCATGATGCCCACAACAGAGTTAGGGAAACAGATGCTGTCCCCCACCTTTAGTGAAGCAAACTGCAAGGACACAGTCCCAAGTGACACAATTCCCTGAATGTAAGGGCCACACCTGGGTATCAGATGAGCAGTGGGCAGTGCACAATAGAGGGACATGGCTCCTGGACAACATGCACTGTGGCAGTTGAACCAGGCCAGAGGAGGGCACACAACATGTAATACAGAGTTCACAGTGCAGTCTTTGACTCACCCCTCCTTGCTGCTGTCTGGCCTTCAGCTGCCCATCCAGGTCTGGAAACACCACCGCCAGGATCTGGAGCATGTGGGGGTCAGGGTCCGTGTTCCGCCCCTCCTGCGAGGAGGCGACAGCTTCAGCTGGACCCGTGCAATCCTCCGGGTCCAGCCCCGAAGGTCCTGCCACCTCTTCTGGCAGTTGCGGATCCGGCGCTTGTAGACCCCCACGGACCGGACAGCCCGGACGATGTCCTTCCAGATCTCCTGCTTCCGATGGGCATTAACATGTGAGGATGACAAAGTGAAAAGGCCATTACTACACATGCAACATATCCATGCATGACACAGTTGTATATACATGTCTCAATCACAGGGGCACATGATGTACACAGGCAGTGCAACGCTGCCCATGGACAGTTTGCCAGAAGTCACTACATGGCATCATTGCATGGGAAGTAAAACCTTGTTCAAATGCACTGTCACTGCACCATACCTGTCCAGTGCATGTCACTACACACTATGGGGGTGACAACTACTCAGTGAGCCTGCTAGCCAGTGGCGTGCAGACTTTCAGCCTTGCTAGTCAGACAATATGCACATTCAGAAAGGCAGTGCACAGAACACTCACCTGCTCCCCTGGTGTCCCATACAGCTTGCTGTACTGTGGAAGTAGGCTGTCCAGCAGGGCCTGGTTCTCATCAAGGCTGAAGGCTGGGGCTCTCTCCACAGTACGTGCCATTGCAGGGTCCAGAGGGGCAGAGACAGCAGCAGTGCAGTGGCAGATGTCGTCCTGGAGCATGTAGTGCAGGCAAGTGAGCTCTCAGGGGAACAGCCAGCAATATATATGTGCTGGAGAGGCAGATACTGTCCCTTGTGTCCAAAGTGATAGGTCCAAGTCGTTTGCATCTTCTGAATCTGGCCAATCCATGGAATAGCAGCACCAAAACACGCCCACAGCATCCTTCAAATCTTCAACTTCATGACATACATGATTTTGCAACATTGTTGTGGGTGACCAACTGATTTTCCAGCAACCGACTCGTTCGAAATTCGAAAACGCGTCCGTTGCCAGGCAAGGCCATTGTCAATGGATGCGCACCGATCGGTCCATTGCGGTACAACGCGTACAGGGGTACAACGCGTACCCGCACACATTGAATGCAATGGGCCGGCCAGGGGCACCGATCGGTCCATTGCGGTACAACGCGTACAGGGGTACAACGCGTACCCGCACACATTGAATGCAATGGGCCGGCCGGGGGCACCGATCGGTCCATTGCAGTTCAACGCGTACAGGGGTACAACGCGTACCCGCACACATTGAATGCAATGGGCCGGCCGGGGCACCGATCGGTCCATTGCGGTACAACGCGTACAGGGGTACAACGCGTACCCGCACACATTGAATGCAATGGGCCGGCCGGGGCACCGATCGGTCCATTGCGGTACTAACGCGTACAGGGGTACAACGCGTACCCGCACACATTGAATGCAATGGGCCGGCCGGGGCACCGATCGGTCCATTGCGGTACAACGCGTACAGGGGTACAACGTGTACCCGCACACATTGAATGCAATGGGCCGGCCGGGGCACCGATCGGTCCATTGCAGTTCAACGCGTACAGGGGTACAACGCGTACCCGCACACATTGAATGCAATGGGCCGGCCGGGGGCACCGATCGGTCCATTGCAGTTCAACGCGTACAGGGGTACAACGCGTACCCGCACACATTGAATGCAATGGGCCGGCCGGGGCACCGATCGGTCCATTGCAGTTCAACGCGTACAGAGGTACAACGCGTACCCGACACATTGAATGCAATGGGCCGGCCGGGGCACCGATCGGTCCATTGCGGTACAACGCGTACAGGGGTACAACGCGTACCCGCACACATTGAATGCAATGGGCCGGCCGGGGCACCGATCGGTCCATTGCGGTACAACGCGTACAGGGGTGCAACGCTGCACCGCGCACATTGAATGCAATGGGCCGGCCGGGGCACCGATCGGTCCATTGCAGTTCAACGCGTACAGGGGTACAACGCGTACCCGCACACATTGAATGCAATGGGCCGGCCGGGGCACAGATCGGTCCATTGCAGTTCAACGCGTACAGGGGTACAACGCGTACCCGCACACATTGAATGCAATGGGCCGGCCGGGGGCACCGATCGGTCCATTGCAGTTCAACGCGTACAGGGGTACAACGCGTACCCGCACACATTGAATGCAATGGGCCGGCCGGGGCACCGATCGGTCCATTGCTGTTCAACGCATCACTGTACATGTGACTGGCATATGTCAGCATGCCTGTCTCAGATGGACATATGCCAGCCACAGATAGCTCCCAGGGAGTGAGGGGCACACCTGCATCACGACAGCCTGTCCAAACTTTATCATAAGGCATGTAAGGCTGCATTTCCTATTGTGTGTATGTTGGTGTACATGTTGTCCTGTGGGTGTCACCTGTGGGCAGCCACCCCCAGGCTGTGCACGTGTTCATGGGGACAGGATCCTGGGTGTTACGTGTACATGACCACTGTGATGTGCAACTGTTCATATCTGTGCATGTGCCATGGTCACATTTCACGGTGGTGTATGTGTATGTCATGTCACATACCCCGTGAGTCCCATGTGGGACGGTATGTTTGAGCCAGGGTGTCCCAGTGGCACAATAGTGATGGTCCTCCACAGTCTTTGTGCATGTAGTGTTTACAATGTCTCTGATTTCATGTGCACAATGGGAGACAGTCTCCACATCCACGTTGTGTGTGCATGGACTTTGATGTTGTGCGTGTGTGTGTCACAGACGTCCATGTCTGTCCTGCCGTGGCAAGTGGGACCACTAACTGTGGGGGTCATGGTTGTTTTGCTGTGGTGTATACATGATACTCCATGTAATGCCAGTGTCCATGTGGCAATACAGGGTCCCTGGGAATGTACCTGTCGTTGAGCTGTGGTGCCTGGGGCACATCTGTCCTCACATGTCACTGTGGGGGGTGATTGTGACACGGCAGCAGGAGATGGGAACTGTGACACGGCCTCATGATATCCAATGGGCCAACCTGGGACTAATTGATGCCACCTGTTGGACCGTGTTGACAGATGTTGGCCATGTATGTACCATACATGTCCTTACGGAACTGCACACTTCATGTAGTTGTGCCTCATAATGATGTGTGTTGGGATATTGAGTGTGTTCAATGCCGCATATGTGGGGTGACTGACAATCTTGCTTACTTCTCCTCTGCACTGCAGGGCTCCTGCTGTCCATCGACCATTCCCAGACCTGGCAACGATGGTGGAACGGGACAGCATCCGACGGTACCGCTTCACCAGGCAGCTGATTGAGGATTTGGCAGTGCAGTTGTCCCCACATTTGCAGCCTGGCCGGCCGTATCCTACAGCGCTGACCCCCAAGGTGAAGGTGATGGCAGCCCTACACTTCTTTGCCACCGGTACCTTCCAACATACTGTGGCGACTGCTGGTGGGATGTCACAGACCATGTTGAGCCGTGTGCTCCGCGATGTTTTGGCGGCAATGTTGCTATTCCTGAACCGGTACATCTATTTCCCTAGACTGCGACGACTCACTGACGTGAAGAGTGACTTTTATGCCCTGGGGAGGATGCCGCATGTCATTGGCTCCATTGATGGGACACATGTGGCTTTGGTACCACCACAGGCCCAGGAGCAGGCCTACAGGAACCGCAAGCACTACCACTCGGTCAATGCACTGGTGGTGTGTCTTGCAGACATGACCATCACACACGTGTGTGCCCGTTTCCCTGGTTCAGCACACGATGCCTTTGTGATGAGGAGTAGTCGCATCCCCAGGATGATGGCACAGATGCAGAACCAGCGTGCCTGGCTTGTCGGTGTGTACTGACTTTGTGCCATTGTGTGTGATCTGATCTGTAGTATTCCCCCACTTTTCCAAGTCAGCTAATGTGCACTTGTCTGTCCGTAGGTGACTCGGGATACCCCAACATGCCGTGGTTGCTGACACCCCTCAGGAACCCTGTGACACCAGCCCTGATGCGCTACAATGAGGCACATGGTCGGACCAGGAGAGTGATTGAGCGGACATTTGGTCTCCTGAAGAGCCGCTTCCGCTGCCTGGACAAGACCGGAGGGTCCCTCCCATATGCCCCTGCGAAAGTGTGCAAGATTATCATCGTCTGCTGCATGCTCCACAACCTGGCAGTGCGGAAGGAGTTGCCTCTCATCCAGGATGACAATGACCAACATCCGCCACCTGTGGAGGATCCTGGCCTGGACCACGATGCCAGTGACGATGATGATGATGATGATGGTGATGTCCGCACACAGCTCATCACCAACTTCTTTAGCTGAATGTGAGTATCCTGAGGTGTCATGTCAATGATGTGAGTTGGCATGATGTGTAGGTGGTGCTCTGGTGCTGTTGGAGTGTGTCCATGGGCTACTTGATTGGATGTGTGTTGCGATGTGTGCTTACAGGTGGGCTGTAGTCCCCAACAGTGTTGACATGCTAACTTGGTTCTGGGTGGGTATCTTGTAACATGTATTGTGCATGAGTTTTGCTGTTCTGTCCTGTACTCCATTGCTTTTGACTGTGTGTCATTTCTGTCCTTCACAGGGTACTTTCAGATTCGTTTGGTCAACTGTGTCCACCGACGACGTGATTGCACTTCCAGGCTGGTAGCTGTTGTGTCCCTACAGGTGATGTGCGCCACACCCATGGACTTCTTCCGTCTACAGTTGTTGACTGTGTGCCCGCTGCCAGGTGGGATTACCTTGCATCTGTAGTGGTTACGACATGTTGCAACTGTGTAATAAACCTGTGCTTCACTTTGTGATGTGCGTTGTCTGTGGTCACACATTTGACTGCCATTTGCTTACTGCACCTGTGGGCTACTTGACTACAACTGGGAATGGGTGTGGTGTCTGTGCATTGCACCGTCTTCCCTGGCAACATCAGTGTAGGCAATGAGTCAGATGGCCTAGGTGTGTATGTGTTGTGTAGCCCTGGTGGTGTGTCTCCCTCATATGTGTCACGTTGCCTTTACTCACATGCCTGTGTTGTCCTTGCTGTTGCAGTTCGCATACACAGTGTAATTTTGCAGTTCATCATCCCCATAACAGCACCCACGTTGGAATCACAACAGAGGCAACTATGGTGTATTAGTGTGTTTATTGTGATACATTTGTGTGAATAGTGCATAGGATGGGTAGTGCTGTACATAAATCTTGCAATCCGAAGTTCCTAGGTGAATTGAAAGTCCTGGTAGACAGAATCCCCAGTATCGGGGCCACAGTTGTCTGACACATTGGTCCAACTTGTACTCCCCATGCAATGTGTGGGAGTAGTGTTGCCGTCAACAGGGTGAACAGTCTGTGCACAAAGGTGAACATCCAGAACAGGTTCAGGCTTCCTGGGAGTTGCGCTTGGCCATCGGCCTCTCACTTGCCCCTCCTCGGACGACCCCTCTTCTTGGGGGTGGCCCCTCAAGTACAGGCTGCTGCGGTGCAGGGGACTCTCCGCCAGAGTCATCCTCCCTCCCTGTGGCAGTTGCAGTTTGTTCGGCACCAGATGTTGTTGGCACACAGGGAGGTGTGGACTGGTTGCTGTTCATCTGGCGGAGGCATTGTAAAATGTCCCTGTGCACCGCCGTCATCTCATGCAGTGCATCCCACTTGGACTCCACGCGGGACATGTGTGAGTCCACACGGGACATGTGTGACTCCACGTGGGACATGTGAGAGTCCAAGCGGGCATGATGGGCAGCCTGCTGCTGTTTCATGTCTCTGAGGAGCCCCACTACCTGGCTGAGGTCTCCGGTGCTGGACTGCTACGCATCAGCTATGCGTACCAGTTGTGGGTCATCATGCACACCAGCAACCTCTGCAAGCAGCGACCTCTGTCTCCCACCCCTCCCACCACCCCTGCTGACATGTGCAGTGCGTGCAGTGGCACGCACAGATGACCCTGGTCCACCTTGGGGGTTGGTGGTGGTGGTGGTGTCCATGGCCCCAGGTTGGTCCAGGGTCCCTGTGCTGGTGTTGCTCCTTGTTCTGTCCATGTCGGCAGGGATGGTATTTGTGGTGACAGTCGTTGGAGGGGTGGGTGCAGGGGTGCAGCTGGTGGTCCTGCTGGTGCTGCAGCTGGTGGTCCTGCTGGTGCTGCATGTAGACTTGCACCGGATGTGCCAGGTTGGTCTTCTTCGTCCGAGGAGGGCAGAGGCTGTACGACGCCAGTGAGCTCCGCATCCTCTTGAGCCTGGGACTGGGACTCCTCAGCTGTGTCCCCATCATCACCTGTTTTTGGGAGACACACACAATGTATGTTATGTTTCTGCAGGCATCAATGGTTGACACACATGACAGTTGTGACTGTGCCTCTGGGTGCGGGCCTGTACATTGCATTGTCCTAAGTCGTCACAGTCAGGGGTTGATATTGGTGTGGCACATTGTCCTGCATTATTTGGGCATTTCTATGTATTTTTTGGTTATTTTTTGGGGTGTGAACATGGTCTGCATTGGTTGAGTTTGGTTGACAGCCGGCCCTCCTTCCCACCCACCCAGCCAGTCAGTTATCCCACTATGGACTGTGCTTGCATTGCAGGGAGTGGAAGTTGTCTCTCAGGATGTCAGTCAGTGGTGTCCTGCTGTTTGTTGGTGCACAGTTGCCAGCAGGGCCTTGTGCTCCCCACAGCAGTAGCCAGTGTCAGCCATCTTGTGAGTCCTTCTCCACTTCCTGTGATGTGAGCATGGTTCAGGGTGGTGTTGATGGGACAGTTGTGGGGGTGAGCTATGTCTGTGACTATGACTCCCATCATGCTATTGCCTCCACCCCACTTCCCAGCATTCCCATACTTACTTGCTTTTGTGGGGAGTTCAGTGTGTGTGGGTGTGAGAGCAATGGCAAGATGGCTGACAGTGGTGTCCTGCTGTTGGTTGGTGTGCAGTTCCCAGCATGCCCTTGTGCTCCCCACGACACAGCAACAGTGTCAGACATCTTTGATGGGCCTTTCCACTCTCTGTGGGATGTGCATGCGTGAGTGTGAGCTTGCTGGGCCATGTGGTGGGGGATGTAGAGCTGTGACTACGACTCCCATCATGCTATTGCCTCCACCCCCTTCCCAGCATGCCCATGCTGCCTTCCTTTGACTTTGCTTCCCTGTGGGGTGGGCTGGCTGTGCTGACAGGATGGCTGGGAGTGTTGTCCTGGCAGTTGTTTGGCTAAGAGTCCCAAGAGTGTCCCTGTGCTTCACACAACATAACCCAGGGTGGTGGTTCTTTGTGGGATCTTGTGTTAGGATGGGGGGCATTGCATTCTACCAGGTGGGTTCTGTGGAGTTTGTGTTGGGGAGTGTGTGAGGGGAGGTGCTTGTGACTATGGTCAGTGCTGCAAGTCCTCCTTCCCACCCACCCAGCCAGCCAGTTATCCCACCATGGAACGTGATTGCATTGCAGGGAGTGGAAGTTGTCTCTCAGGATGTCAGTCAGTGGTGTCCTGCTGTTTGTTGGTGCACAGTTGCCAGCAGGGCCTTGTGCTCCCCACAGCAGTAGCCAGTGTCAGCCATCTTGTGAGTCCTTCTCCACTCCCTGTGATGTGAGCATGGTTCAGGGTGGTGTTGATGGGACAGTTGTGGGGGTGACCAATATCAGTGACTACGACTCCCATCATGCTATTGCCTCCACCCCCCTTCCCAGCATGCCCATGCTTCCTTCCTTTTGACTCTGCTTCCCTGTGGGGTGGGCTGGCTGTGCTGACAGGATGGCTGGGAGTGTTGTCCTGGCAGTTGTTTGGCTAACAGTCCCAAGAGTGTCCCTGTGCTTCACACAACATAACCCAGGGTGGTGGTTCTTTGTGGGATCTTGTGTTAGGATGGGGGGCATTGCATTCTACCAGGTGGGTTCTGTGGAGTTTGTGTTGAGGGGGTGTGAGGGGAGGTGCTTGTGACTATGGTCAGTGCTGCAAGTCCTCCTTTCCACCCAGCCAGCCAGATATCCCACCATGGTACGTGCTTGCATTGCAGGGAGTGGAAGTTGTCTCTCAGGATGTCAGTCAGTGGTGTCCTGCTGTTTGTTGGTGCACAGTTGCCAGCAGGGCCTTGTGCTCCCCACAGCAGTAGCCAGTGTCAGCCATCTTGTGAGTCCTTCTCCACTCCCTGTGATGTGCGCATGGCTCATGGTGGTGTTGATGGGACAGTTGTGGGGGGGCAATATGTGTGACTGCGACTCCCATGATGCTATTGGCTACACTGACTTGGCCAGCATACACAGAATTCCTTCCTTTGAGTGGTCTTCACTGTGTGTTGGTGTTGTTGTGGTGGCTACATGTCTGGATGTGTTTGTTAGTTCTATTTGTGCCACTGCCTAGCTGTAGTTGTAGTTGTGTTTGTACATGTGATGGCACAGTTGGATGTGACTTTTTTGATGGCATGTGTTGTGTTTATCTGACTGACATACTCATTTTGGGATGATTCTGTTCTGGTTGCTGTGTAATTGCTATGAGTGCATGGTTTGACTCTCCCCTTGACAGTGATGTGTGTGTGTTTTGTGGCAGTATATTGTGTACATTTGTTGTGTACTCACCAGGCTCTGGGATGTCCTCTAGTCCATATATGCTCACTGGCGGAAGGATGGCCTGCACCTTCTCCTCCCAGGGCCTGAGGTATATTGGCTTGGCAGGAGGGCCACTGCCGGTGTATTGGCTGTTGATGTAGTCTTTCTTGAGCAGGTCCCGTACCCTCCTGCGCATGTCATACCACCTGTTCTGGATGTCGCTCTTTGTGCGCCGACATGGTGATTGTGCGTTCACCATGTTGATGATCCTCTCCCACATCTTGGTTTTCTGGGAGATGGGGGTCTGTTGGACTAGTGTGCCAAACAGCTGTGGCTCTACCCTGAGGATCTCGTCTACCATGACTTCCAATTCACAATCTAGGAACTTGGGATTCTTCTTGGGGGGCATGGTGATGGGTGGTGATGGTGAGTGATGTGTGTGTTGGTGTGCAGGTGAGGGTGTGTGAGTGTGTGTTTTGCTGGGTGTATGTGAGGTAGGTATTTGTTGGTGTGCTGATGGTGTGTGGCTTGTGTGAGGGATGAGCTGTGGGTGTGTGGTTGCTTTCTCTTGGGTGCTGGCAGTGGAATGGCATTTGCAAAGGATCATGGTTGTGATTTGTGTCCTTTATATGGGTGGAGTTGTGGGTGTGTCTTTGTTCTCTGTCCCCACCCCCCCCAGTATTTATTGGCTTAGTAATTGCTTGTTTGGCCTTTTTTTGTGTGATTTTTCCTTTGTACTGTCTGTGCATGTTGGAGACGTTCTTGTGACCGAGTCGGACCCTGCATTTGTCTCGTACGGTGTTCTCCGTTTCGTTCACGCTGTGTTTGTGCAGTTTTCTATGCTGCGTATGCGTCGGTCGCGGTGTTTTGTGTTACTTCGGCTCGGTTTTGTATGCGTGTCGGTCGTACGGCTTGTCCTCCGTCCGACTCGCTCGTGGTTTTCGCGCCTTGCATCGTACTTTGCGGTTTGGAGTTCGCGTGTACGTTTCGGTCAGATTTGTTCCGGGTCCGTGTCGGTCGGTTGGATTCGCGTGTTTTTCCGACCGGATTGCTGTTTTCCGTGCGGCTCGGTCGTTCGACTTGGGTTCGGTACGTGTCGGTCGGATTTTGCACGCCTTGCATCGTACTTGGCGTGTCGGGCGCCACAGGTACGTGTCGGTCGGAATAAATTCCGGATCCGAGTCGGTCGGTGCTTTTTCCGGCCCAAATCGGAATCGACCCCTTAGTAGGAGGTGGCTGATCAGGTCGAAAACCTGTACAAGGATATAAGAACAGGTACCAGTAAACATTGCATCAATAAACAATCATAGCAGAGTTCGCTGCTGCCCTTACAAGACAGCTAGTGTGAGCGTTCGAGGACCACAATAAATGCATGTAGGAACGCATCTCCCCAGTGTAGGAACTAGCAAGGGTTATAAGGAATTGCCCTATAGGCAGCCAGCGTCCGGACCACGCCACCAGGAGAGACACGGGGAGATGGAGACGGCCACCCAACCATTTCACAGCCCTGCAAGCCAGGCCATGAAGGAGAAAGACAATCACAGTGCGTAAAGTTGGAAGCTGGCTCACTGAAAGAGCTGAAATCAGGAGAGGAGGCCATTCCCCCGACACAGCCAGGCCCTGCAGCAAAGGAGTGTGAGCCCGTAGAGCATAGACAGTTCAAACAAAGTCAACAGGAAGTGGCCAGCAGAAGGTCCACCTGGCATCGGAATGAGCAGCAAGTCACAGCATAAAAATCCAAAGCATGTCACATATGCAAACCAATGACCATACACATAGGATACACCAGAGACACAATTACTGCTCCTCGTCCTATTGGTCCGCGGTCGACGCAGCTCTCCTACGTTTCAGCTTTTTGACGTGTTCCATTGCAGACTTGGGAGAGGTGAAAATCCTAGAGTCCCCATCCTGGCCCACGCGTAATCGGGCAGGGTACAGCATGGCATAAGGAATGCCTTCAGCCTGCAAAAATTTCTTCACTGCGCCAAGTTCCCTCCTGGCAGATTGGACAGCCACCGTAAAGTCTGGAAAGAAAGACAGCGCATTCCCTTGATGATTAACTGTGCCCTTTTCTCTCGCAAGCCTCAAAATAGTGTCTCGGTCCCGATAGTTCAGGAGGCGGGCTATTATAGGGCGAGGTGGGGCGCCCGGAACCGGTCTCGCCGCCAGTGAACGGTGGACCCGCTCCACTATGAACATAGGGGAGAGATTCTCAGAGCCAAAGATGTCCTTGAGCAGGGACTCTATGAAGTACTCCATCCTGCCGGTATTGGTGGACTCCGGCAGGCCCATAAGGCGGAGGTTATTTCGGCGAGACCGGGCCTCCAAATCCTCATTCTTCGCTTAAATAAGTGCTAGGACCTTCTCCATATGCAGCGCCTTGTCCGCTACCTCGCTAAGGCCGTCCTTATTAGTGAAGACCCGCTGCTCTATCTCCCCCATCCTTGCATTCTGCTTCTCAAGTTGGGATGCCATATGGTCAAGCCTTTGGTTCATCGCAGCTATATTCCCTTCGATAGCTTGAAGGCTCTTCTGCATAGCAAGCAGAGTTGTTTCCAGCAGGGAGGAGCCCTCGCCTTGGGCATCCGCCTCGGAGTCAGAGGCCGCCCTCTGCTGCGACTTAGTGGTCTTTCGCGTCTCAAACGTGAGGCGAGGCTGCGACTTGTTAGTTCTCCCCATGATCGCCAATGACAAAATAAATGAGGGCCCCACTTCTCAAAGGTCGGGCCCAGGGGCGCAAGCCAGGCAGGAGGTGGATGAGGGCCTATGACACAGTAGAGCACAGCGCCAATCCTCAATCACCCACGTAGAGGAGCAAATACCGCAGAGAAATAGAGGTAGGCCAGCCCCAGGCAGAACCAACAAATGCCAGGCGCTGAAGATCCAATGCGGCAAAGGATTATAGTCTCAGCCGGGGGGCCCCAGGCACCACGTTGCCAGAGATGAGTTACTGCTGAAGTGCGGGCCACATCTAGAGCGCGACCAGCGCTCCCATGTGCCTCCCAGGATCGTAGCCGGTAGCGCAGAGGGTCCGGGTACACCAAGCGTAAAGGGCAGTGAAGACTCAGGGTCCGCTAGAGCCCGCCATTAAATAGGAACTTCCCAGGCCTCAGAGCAGGAGTAGCGAATATGCCTGGCCGCATAGCAGTCGATCGTCCCCCACCACGCACACAGGCCGCAGCTCGCCTAGCACGGCCTACCGCTCAGGCCCTCACCCACCTCCGCAGCTGAAGGCCCAAGGCCGTCCGCACCCCACTCACCACAGCCCGTAGCCGGTGTCGTCTATCACGAGGAGCGCCGACCCCAGCATGCCAGAAGTCCGGCACACCTCCCGCACGATCGCAGGGCAGAGACTGCACCGATATATGCAGAGGATCCAGCCGTGGCGCACCCGGCCCACAGGAGCTCCGGCAGCCGCAGGCAGGTACCCAGTTCACCACGCCGGCCAGGGGCGATGGTCACAGCCGCTGCTCCAGGTCCCGCCGGGCCCCCCAGCAACAGCAGCGGCCGCTCACAGGCAGGCAGCGAGAGATGGCGCGCAGGAGAGGCGCACTCCTCCGTCTCTCACAGGGCGGCAAGGCGGGTAGTCACAACACTCTCCAGCTCGCATGAACCTCCTAGATAGGGCACACAGCCCTCTGTCGGATCCCTGCACACAGCGCGGCGGCAGCGGGTCGAGACAGCCTCAGGCAGCGGCGGTCGCCATCGTGCCGCGCGCCATTCAGTTTCCTCGAACCTCAGGTTGCAGCCACCGCAATGCCCTCGGAGAGCCAAAATTTCACCAACTGCCCCGGGGTGTGGGCACTTTACAGGGCAGCCGTTTGCAGCCAGTGATGCGATGAATTTTGGGCGGATTTTAGGCGGATTGAAGATCAGCCGGGCGGAGCTGCACTACAGTGCGGCCATTTTGCCGGCGCCCTCTAGCGCCGGCAAAATGGCCGGCACTAGAGGGTGCCGATGATGATGATGATTACACTTGATGATGGCTCTCAGGAATGCCTGATCAAAGGTCCAATCTGTGAAGTTCAGATTGACAATGGTACTCTCTCTGTCATGGTGGATTCAGGATCACCTATTACCATTCTTAGAGATGCCACGTTTTATAAGTACTGAGGTAGTGAGTATACTTTGTTACCTACTGATGTTAACCACAAAGCCTTTGGGGAAAAGGACATAGACATGTTGGGTTATTTTTTTTCCAATGTGATATGTCTGGGAAGAGAAACAAAAAACAAAGTTTATGTTGCTGTGAAAGAGAGGGATATTGTTGGTTGGAAAGATTTGGCAAAGATGGGCATACTATTGGTTCCAGGATCATCTACACCTATGGTTCTGGGACAATTACCTGTTCTGTCGCTTGATGTAAAACAGGAATCTGTAACTGAAATTTTGGCTGATTTTAATCCTGTATTTTCAGACCAGGTTGGTATGGTCAAAGGGTTTGAACACAGGACCAGGTTAAAGCCTGGTGCGCAACCTGTAGCTCATAAGGTGCGTCCTGTCCCACTGAGCGCCAGGGCTGACCTTAAGGCTTTGCTTGACTACCTTTTGTCTCAAGGCATTATCAAACCTGTAGATTCCTCACAATGGGTTGCCCCCATTGTCGTTGTACGCAAGAGGAATAACGAGATTAGGTTGTGTGCTGACTTGAGCGCCATCAACAAGAATATTATAGTGGATTGCCACCCCCTCCCTAAAATTCAGGAGTTATTGGCTAAACTTGGGGGAACACAATGGTTTTCCACTATTGACCTCAGATCTGCATATCACCAGATTGCCCTTACTGTTGATTCTCAAGAGCTTACTACTTTTGTGACACCCTTTGGCGCATACAAGTATTTGCTTCTACCGTTTGGACTGGCGTCTGCCACCAGGGTGTTCGAAAAGCTTATGGATAGCTTGGTTCACTGACAGAATATCGACTCCTAAAATATCCCCATACCACAATATCGAGTTATAAATATCGATTTAAAAAATATCAACATCCTATATTTATAAAGGTAAGTACAAAAATATCAGAAACAAAATATCGATGACATAAATATAGTTGTACAAAATCTTGTATATATATATATATTCTTTATGAAAGTTCTCCATGTCACATACTCAATTTCAAATGAAATGTTATTGTCGCTCACATGCCGCCTGTCCTTCCGGTCCCCCGAAGCTGAATTCCACGCTTGTGCCTTTAGTTACCAGTGCCATGGTCGTTTATTTCGGTCCCTCGCCTGCCCAGTGGGGTGGCTTACAGTACAACAAATACCTATTCACCCCAGCTCGGTTTTAATTTTAACAGCCTCCGTTTTATAATAATTGGTATATGGATATATTATCGAAGCTAAGAGCTGTTTTTATGGAATCTATCTTTTTGTATATAACCCTTTTAGTGACCTCCCCCTTTTAGTTTTTTCATCTTTTGGCAGAGGACATACGCATTTTTGTACTTGTATAAGCACAGGCACTTTAAGATCTTTTGGTATTTCTCGCAGACTTTTTCCTGTAGCTCAGGGAATATGCACGTTGCACTTTTTGGCAGTGTATGTCATCTCAATCAGCATAAAAATTAAAACCTAGAAGCATACCCTTATAAATAAACTTGAATCAATTCAAGGGGTATTACTAGAGATTGAATTATAGAGTAGCATGATGTCTTTGGAGGTATTGAGATATTTCATACAATCAACATAAGACTGTGAGTCTGGGGCTTTTTTGATTATCAATAGGAAAATGATATAAACATAAACGATTAGATGGTGTACTTCACAAATTGACAATATGTGTTTAATCATGTCACTTTGGAAAAATAGAGAAAGAATGAAAAGAAGGGTAAAAAAAGTAATTTTGTTTATATTTAAACTATACATGATTCTAATTTCGAATGTGGCTCCTTTAAGAAACTGACCTTGTTTTTAATTGGTGGTGGGGGGAAATGAACTATGCTTCCCCTTTAAATGGACACGTTTGTGAGCACACTTTTGACCCAGTAGAAGGCGCAAGCCGAAACGCGTAGGTCATCCTTTTGTATGCACCCTTGCACTTTGCTATTGTAGGCTTCGTATGGAGAGGCTTACCGTTATATTCAAATAAAGCCCCTTGAAGTCAGTTCTTGTAAGTGCCGTGCTTCATTTCTGCCCTGGAAAGTGTGTGGAAAGCTGAGCCCGAGTGGAGGGCAACCATTTGGAGCAAATGTGCAATATATATATATATATATATATATATATATATATATATATATATATATATATATATATATATATATATATATATATACCAATACCATAAAAGCTATTAAAAAACATTGTATTATAAATTAAAACATTAAACTATTTAAAAATCTTTAAACTTAAATTTCCCACTCCAGTTAGTGCAACAGTAGGGAAAGTATTGGATAGAGGAGGGGTAAAAATTACTATTCCCACTCCAATGAGTGCAACAATAGGGAAAGAGTTGGATAGCGGAGGGGTAAAAATTACTAATCCCACTCCAGTGAGTGCAACAGTAGGGAAAGTGTTGGATAGTGGAGGGATAAAATGTACTATTCCCACTCCAGTCAGTGCATCAATAGGGAAAGTGTTGGATTGCGGAGGGGTAAAATGTACTATTTCCACTCCATTCAGTTCAAAATTAAAAACAAACAAAATATCGTTAACAAAATAAAAATATTTAAAAAAGAAGTTAATAAAAAAATATAAATGTTACAAATAAAAATCTAAATATATTTATTATTAATTAAAAAAATACATGTCACAAATACCTACACATATTATATTAAATAAAATTAAAAAAATTATTTCCAAACAAATAAATATTTTTATTTAGAAATTATTTGTTAACAAATACATTATTTATTACATACATTTAGTCTATTTACTTCCTACCCTATAACACCACACAACTCACAACCCACATCTAAAATAAAAAAAGTATTTGCATAATTAACATAATTAATTATCAATTAAACAAATATTATTAATTAAAAAACAAATTAAAACACATAAAAATTAATTAACTTCCCACCCTTATGCCTATAATCCCCACAACCCACACCTAAAATGAAACTGTAAAAAAATTAATTACACAATAAAAAATTGTTTTCAATTAAATAACTAATAGTATTTAACAACTAATTATAAAGTAAAATTAATTTACTCCCCACCCTTTACCCCTATAAACCCAAAACCGGCACACAAAAAAATAATTAAAACAATTATCCTAATTAATTATCAATTAAATAATTAATATTAATTATCAACTAATTATTAATTAATTACAAATAAATTACTTCCCACCCTTTACCCGTAATAACTCCACAACCCGCAACTAAAATTAACTACATAATATCCATATTTAATTGTCGATTAATTAATTAATATTAATTAACAACTAATTATTTATTAATTAAAAATAAATTACTTCCCACCCTTCACCCCTATAAACCCCACAACCCGCACCTAATATTAATTACACAATTACAATGATAAATTATCAATGAATTAATATTAATTAACAACTAATTAATCACTTCCCACCTTATACTCCTATAAACCCCACAACCCACACATAACATTTACCCCAAATATTTAAAACACAATTAACATTATAAAATTTTAATTAAATACATATTAATAAATAAAAAATATTCATTAATTTATTATAAGTAAATTACTTTCCACCCTATTCCCCTATAAACCCACAACCCGCTCCGGCATTAAAAAACGCAAAATTTAATTAAAATAAAGTTAATAACTACTAAAAATGTAACACATATATTAAAAAACATAAACAATACTTATACAAAAAAATACATCACATATATTTAAAATATATACTAAAATACATTACACTAATTAAAAAATCGATATTTTAAACAACTATGGGGCTCATTACGATGGCGGTCGGAAAAACACCCCGACCGCCATGGTAGCGGAAATCAACCGTCCGCCGGTACCGCGGCAAAACTGGCGGTCCGATTAGGATCAACCGCACAAAAAATCCGACCGCGGCGGAACGAGGCCACAAAATACCGCCCGTAGCGGGCGGAGGAGACGAAAATCCGTACGCGGCGGTCGAATTGGCGGCGGAAACACACCAACCCGCCGCCAGGCCAGCGGAGAGACCGCACGGAAAATTAGGATTTCCCCGATGTGACAGCGGTACATTCCGCTGTTTCCGACTGCCGCGGTCGCAAACAGTGTTGAATGGGAGAGCCGGCGGAAGGGCCGTAGCACAGCCAACGCTGCGGACGCACCGTGAAAATTATGGCGGTTGAAAAAAAAAAATCACAACAAGGCTACCAAGTGCACACAGCAAACTAGCCCTGCCCCCAAAAACACCTAACACATCCCAATGACACACCCCCATGGCAACTTCAAAAAATACAAATCCCAGCACAACTCACACAACACACCTGACAGCAATACTCCATTTTGACACACCCACATAGCTGAGCATAAAACCAGCCCCTTCCCTGACAAGAATCCTTTGCAATACTCCACAACTGAAGGGCCCAACACCAGAGCACAAAGGAGAGGCAAACCTGCACACATCACACCAGCACAACAACACACACACCCCCACCACCCTCACAACTGCACCCTAAAACATTAGTACATCACACACCATGGCACCACAGAAAATGCCCAAATTCACAGAGAGTGAGTTGTCAGTCATGGCAGATCAGATAATCAGAGTAGAACCACAAGTGTTTGGTAGCCTGGTCCAACAGACACCATTAGCCACAAGAGCACAAATGTGGGCAAGGATAGTCGACAAGGTCAATGCAGTAGGGACCACCCCGCGCTCCAAAAAGGAAATCATGAAGCGGTGGCATGACCTGAAGAGGGTTGTGAAAGAAAAGAGGAACAAGAACCGTGAGCTGGCTCAGAGGACTGGCGGTGGCCCTCCCATTGCACCCAAAATATTCACTGCATGGGAGGAGAAGGTGCTTGCCATACTTCATCCAGAGAGTCTCACAGGAATAGCCGGGGGAGTGGAGGCTGGTAAGGACAAACAAATGTAAACCATTACACTGCCATGTACTGTCTTGCACAACTACAAAGCTACACCTCCTAGGTCCAAGTCCATTCATATGCACCACAATACCCAACACAGGTTCCACAGATGTAACATCCACTCCATCTGAATCACCCCAAAGGTAGCCTGCAACATTCCCAGGGTTGCATGTGTACAGGCAGCTAGCACAACAACTCCCACCAGGCAGCCCTGTCCCACCCCTGAGCAGGATATAGTACACCCTCCCATCCAGAGGCATGTGTCAGCCATTGTATCACAACAAACAAACATACAGGTAGGTATCCATCTTCACAAGGAGGGGTGTTTGGTGGTGGGAGGCCTGCACTACAACTCCCACCAGTCACCCCTGTCCCACCCCTGAGCAGGATGTGGCACTCACCACCCACCATGAAGCATGTGGCAGCCATTGTAGTACAATAAACACTAGCAGAAGTCCACGGGTCTAACAGGTCCAGGTAACCCTACAGAGTCGCAATGATCTCACAGACAAAAAAGTTAAAAAGGAGGATTTTTTTTTCTTTTTGTTCAACAAAAACACAGAACCATGGGGAAAATCCTAAAAGGAGGACGGATTCCCATCACTCACCTAGGTGACATGCTTCATCATCTGGGATCTCCTCCTGGTTACCCACTAAAGTAACCAAGGGCTACAACCTTCCGTCTACCAGCAGGGAGCTCGCGGATGTTTTCAAATGTGCTCTATTGGGTGAATCTCTCTAGTATCTATCCAGTATGATGAACTAAAATATCAGAGTGACGGGCGCAGTGCAAGATCAAAAATTGTGAAAAGTGCAATTTAAAATTGAATAGTAAGGGAAAAGTTATTTTAATAGGTATCTCTTGCTATCCAAACTAAAAACAGTGCTAGAGCAGTTTTAACAAAATAACTGCCGAAAACGGGTCTACATGTTTCAGCCAACTGATTTTCCCCATGGTTCTGTGTTTTTGTTGAACAAAAATAAAAATAATTTCCTCCTTTTTAACTTTTTTGTCTGTGAGATCATTGCGATTCTGTAGGGTTACCTGGACCTGATAGACCCGTGGACTTCTGCTAGTGTTTATTATGCTCTAAATGGGGAATTGGTCCACGCTAAGGGGCCGATTCCGATCTCGGTCGGAGGCGCACCCAATACTATTCGGTCGGGAAAAAAGCCATGCGAAAGCCAGTTTCCCGACCGATCCGTACAGCACACCGAACGAGCAAGTACGATGCGCACAACAGCAAAAATTCCGGCCGAGCCGTACTCACCCAAACCAGGTCCTGTTCTCCGACCGAGGCGAATCCGGAAACGCCGAATCGAGTCGCACGGAAGGAAAAATGCAGCCCCGTCCGGCCGGACAAGTACGATGCGCTTCCCGTACGCGCCGAACCCGTCGCTACGCACGGCACGTCAAAGCATCCGGGAGAGGCGCACATAAGCTCCGAATCGCGCCACAACACGATCCACGGCTACGAGACGAACACAGCACAGACGAGGACGACGCGAAGCGACGAGGACGAAGCGAAGCGACGAGGACGAAGCCAAGCGACGAGGACGACGCGAAGCAACGAGAAGGACGAACGACACGAACCAACCATGAATCCCTTCGTCCCGATCATACCAATATTCTACATCTACTACCGGAACAGGCACGGACGCGTACGGCGCAGAAGGTAAGTCAGACACCAACCACAAAACACATACAACACGTACACGACACATCACACACATACACGGGGAATCTGAATATACTTGCAACAGCAGCACCATAGGGGCGGGATGCCCATCACCAATGCCACATATGCACACAGGGGCCTGAATGCGCGCCACCACCCCAACCCAGGGGGGCTGGATGCCAACCACCACAACCACCCTTAGCCAGGGGGTGCCAAATGCCCACCACCACTACCACCCTTAGCCAGGGGGCAGGATGCCCACCACTACTACCACCCTCACCCAGGGGGGCAGGATGCCCACCACTACTACCACCCTTAGCCAGGGGGCTGGATGCCTACCACTACTACCACCCTTAGCCAGGGGGCAGGATGCCTACCACTACTACCACCCTCACCCAGGGGGGCAGGATGCCCACCACTACTACCACCCTCACCCAGGGGGGCAGGATGCCCACCACTACTACCACCCTTAGCCAGGGGGCAGGATGCCCACCACTACTACCACCCTTAGCCAGGGGGCTGGATGCCTACCACTACTACCACCCTTAGCCAGGGGGCAGGATGCCTACCACTACTACCACCCTTAGCCAGGGGGCTGGATGCCTACCACTACTACCACCCTTAGCCAGGGGGCTGGATGCCTACCACTACTACCACCCTTAGCCAGGGGGCTGGATGCCTACCACTACTACCACCCTTAGCCAGGGGGCAGGATGCCTACCACTACTACCACCCTCACCCAGGGGGGCAGGATGCCCACCACTACTACCACCCTTAGCCAGGGGGCAGGAAGCCTACCACTACTACCACCCTTAGCCAGGGGGGCAGGATGCCCACCACTACTACCACCCTCACCCAGGGGGGCAGGATGCCCACCACTACTACCACCCTCACCCAGGGGGGCAGGATGCCCACCACTACTACCACCCTTAGCCAGGGGGCAGGATGCCCACCACTACTACCACCCTCACCCAGGGGGGCAGGATGCCCACCACTACTACCACCCTCACCCAGGGGGGCAGGATGCCCACCACTACTACCACCCTTAGCCAGGGGGCAGGAAGCCTACCACTACTACCACCCTTAGCCAGGGGGGCAGGATGCCCACCACTACTACCACCCTCACCCAGGGGGGCAGGATGCCCACCACTACTACCACCCTCACCCAGGGGGGCAGGATGCCCACCACTACTACCACCCTTAGCCAGGGGGCAGGATGCCCACCACTACTACCACCCTCACCCAGGGGGGCAGGATGCCCACCACTACTACCACCCTTAGCCAGGGGGCAGGATGCCTACCACTACTACCACCCTTAGCCAGGGGGCAGGATGCCCACCACTACTACCACCCTCACCCAGGGGGGCAGGATGCCCACCACTACTACCACCCTCACCCAGGGGGGCAGGATGCCCACCACTACTACCACCCTTAGCCAGGGGGCAGGATGCCCACCACTACTACCACCCTCACCCAGGGGGGCAGGATGCCCACCACTACTACCACCCTCACCCAGGGGGGCAGGATGCCCACCACTACTACCACCCTTAGCCAGGGGGCAGGATGCCCACCACTACTACCACCCTCACCCAGGGGGGCAGGATGCCCACCACTACTACCACCCTTAGCCAGGGGGCTGGATGCCTACCACTACTACCACCCTTAGCCAGGGGGCAGGATGCCCACCACTACTACCACCCTCACCCAGGGGGGCAGGATGCCCACCACTACTACCACCCTTAGCCAGGGGGCAGGATGCCCACCACTACTACCACCCTTAGCCAGGGGGCTGGATGCCTACCACTACTACCACCCTTAGCCAGGGGGCAGGATGCCTACCACTACTACCACCCTTAGCCAGGGGGCTGGATGCCTACCACTACTACCACCCTTAGCCAGGGGGCTGGATGCCTACCACTACTACCACCCTTAGCCAGGGGGCTGGATGCCTACCACTACTACCACCCTTAGCCAGGGGGCAGGATGCCTACCACTACTACCACCCTCACCCAGGGGGGCAGGATGCCCACCACTACTACCACCCTTAGCCAGGGGGCAGGAAGCCTACCACTACTACCACCCTTAGCCAGGGGGGCAGGATGCCCACCACTACTACCACCCTCACCCAGGGGGGCAGGATGCCCACCACTACTACCACCCTTAGCCAGGGGGCAGGATGCCCACCACTACTACCACCCTCACCCAGGGGGGCAGGATGCCCACCACTACTACCACCCTTAGCCAGGGGGCAGGATGCCTACCACTACTACCACCCTTAGCCAGGGGGCAGGATGCCCACCACTACTACCACCCTCACCCAGGGGGGCAGGATGCCCACCACTACTACCACCCTCACCCAGGGGGGCAGGATGCCCACCACTACTACCACCCTTAGCCAGGGGGCAGGATGCCCACCACTACTACCACCCTCACCCAGGGGGGCAGGATGCCCACCACTACTACCACCCTCACCCAGGGGGGCAGGATGCCCACCACTACTACCACCCTTAGCCAGGGGGCAGGATGCCCACCACTACTACCACCCTCACCCAGGGGGGCAGGATGCCCACCACTACTACCACCCTTAGCCAGGGGGCAGGATGCCTACCACTACTACCACCCCCACTCATAGGATGGACAATGCATGACACAACAAGCACACCACAACCTAGGGAATGCAAGATTAAGACATCCCCCCACCACCATGACAAGCGTGTGAGCAGGCTGTGTCAAATGCCTACAACACCGAACATGACATTGAACATACAATGTGACCCCCTAGCACATGTGCCACACATATATGTGTGTGGCACCCACAATGCAAGCAGCCCATGACCATTGTGGCAATGGGGCCTAAACCCCCATCATCACAGTGACCAAAAGGCAAGTGTGGGGTCCATAGCTGAAGCACATTTTGACCATTGTGGCAATGGGGTCTAAACCCCCATCATCACAGTGACCAAAAGGCAAGTGTGGGGTCCATAGCTGAAGCACATTTTGACCATTGTGGCAATGGGGTCTAAACCCCCATCATCACAGTGACCAAAAGGTAAGTGTGGGGTCCATAGCTGAAGCACATTTTGACCATTGTGGCAATGGGGTCTAAACCCCCATCATCACAGTGACCAAAAGGTAAGTGTGGGGTCCATAGCTGAAGCACATTTTGACCATTGTGGCAATGGGGTCTACACCCTTATCATCACAGTGACCAAAAGGTAATTGTTAACAAAGAAAGAGCTGCAACTGCCAAACTGCATGGATCATTCCTGGTCACAGAACCAAAAACTCATCTGTGGCAAAGTAGTGTATGTGTCCCATTGCAACATAAATTGGGGGAGCCAAATACTGCAGTGCAAATGAAACATTCCTTTGGCCATGTGCAGACAAACAACACCCATGGGGGCTGAGACCGTCAACAGTCATCAATGACACAATGACAGAAGTGACCATCAGAATGCAGAACCACATATTTGCACCAATGGGCA
The DNA here is from genome assembly GCA_963921515.1 of Calotriton arnoldi. Taxonomy (NCBI): domain Eukaryota; kingdom Metazoa; phylum Chordata; class Amphibia; order Caudata; family Salamandridae; genus Calotriton; species Calotriton arnoldi. The sequence goes on along the minus strand of CAWUFW010000641.1, from coordinate 643,933 downwards.
CACAAATGCAGATACCCTGTGGAGACAGCAGATGTGAGGTGAACAGATACCATACCATGGCAGCAATGGGACACACAAACCATGATCACTGTGCTGACCGATGACCTAGGAGTCCCAGGGACAGCAGGGGAAACACACCAAACAACATACAGCCAATGGCACACCCAAGATATGCCAATGCAGTGGTGCAGATGCACAAACACAAACAGGCAGACCAACACTGTCATCATACACAGCAGGTGAGGGGTGGGGGTGCCATTGTCCCCAGGCAACAACACAACACATGAGGAGAGCTGAATACCAATCATACAGATGTGCATACACTGCCACACTAAGCTAACTCATGGATCCAAATCCCCTATGTGGGCAAGCAGGCATTGACAGGTGAGAGGGAGCACAAAACACACATGTCACACAGGCACGTAGGAACAACAACTGACACAGCAAGTCACAGACACACCACAGCACCACCCCCAGGGCCCCCACAATGTGGTGACCCTGGGCTGAAGAAAAATACCACTGTGATGACAAAGCTAAATGTCGTTCACACTGTGAACCACAGTCAGGTGTCCTGAGCAACTAACTACCATCACACCTACACAAGCACAAATCAATCAGCATGGCCAGTAAGCCAAGGCCAACATGGAGGCAGGGGACTAGCCGGGCAACAACTCTCATCTGCACACACTCAACACCACACCCCTCGACCTCCAACAATGTGCAGCAGTGAAGTACACATGCACTGGTGACATTGCACATGCACCCATGACTATTCCAGGGTGGTGGGTGGGAACCAAGGTGTAGAAACACATCACACATGGACACTCAACAAGACTCCTGAATGTCTGACACACTGCACACTACTCTGTACATGGACATGACGGCAATACCACACCGACCAATGGGATCCCAGCCACAGTCACACACCAATGAAGAAGCCAAGGTCACCCACAAAGAACACACATAGACAACAACCAACATTGCAGCCCGGACCCTAAGGAGTGCCAGCAGTCACACACACAACGTGTCACAATCACTGAAAGATAACACAAACTGGAAATCACATGACAGGGGCAAACAACAAGTGCCAAAGGGAAACCTGACTGTGACCCATCTGCGTCAGCACACAAACTCTGCCCTGACAGCAAACACACCTATGGGTGACACCCTGATGACCAGTAATGTGCCATGCACCCACATCACAGAGAACACAGGGAGAAGACTTTGGGGGAACATAGCTCAAGTCAGCAAGCATCACAAACAGGTACAACACTAGGGATCACAGCATGCGCAGATGAATGGAAGTGAACACACAGACATGCACATACAACACACACCTTGGGCGCAGGCAATGTCACACGTGTACACACTGCCATGAGGGGACTCCACTCCTGTGTGAGGAAAGCTGTGCCATATGTTGCCTCAGTAGGGCCCCATCATGTCAGCTGAGCACTTGGTCACACAATCAACAATTAGCACCAAATGAGGGCTCCCATCACATCAGCCTGGTCATGGATGTGCCAACGGAATCATCAGCACAGATCCAACACACTTGTATAGCAATGTTGCACTGACTACACGGATGAGTCCCTCCCCATTGATGCCCAAACCTGCATGTCCACTGGAGATGGCAACACGGTCAGGGAAGTAGACAAATGCAACGATGGCAGGCACAACAGATGTGCAGGGGTGGAAGCCACAGATATGAAATTGCCAATGTAAGTAGGAAACCCATTGCCAAATACTGAACACATGACACCCTCAGATGCTGCTATTGATGACATGGATACACCACAGGATAGGACACATTCCCCCTGGACCACATGGGTTCCTGCACAGTAACACTTCATAATCATGAGACCAGATATCACCATCACTGCAGCAAGGGCATGGTTAGCTGCACCAACAACATGTACATCTGAAGCATGAGCACTAGAGAAAAGAAAGTTGCTTTATTCAGCATATGTGTTGAGGCCAAACGAAGTCCTGAAAAAGAGCAAAGGCCAATGGCCAGTCCATTGTCAAAGTTCAAACAGGGTGACACTGGCAGATGTCACCCTACGCATGCCTGCACAATACCAGGGACAATCCACTAGGAGGGGCAACCGGGGGGCAGGCCAGGCACCGCAGGGACAGGATCAGGGCTCACCAGGGGGAGTCAGGGAAGGGGTGGTGGGTGCAGGAGAGCCACTGACAACTGCAGTGGAGGTGTCTGACATGGTGTGTGCCGGCACAACTGGGGGGCATGACACAGATGTCGTGGGTGCCGGCACAACTGCAGTGGACCCTGCAGATGGGGTGGACAGGTCCGCCACTGCAGTGCCCAAGTCAGACAGGGCGGTAGTGGACTCCACTGCAGTGCCTACCTCCAGGGGAGGAGAATGGGGAACAGGCAAGGTGGGTTGGACAGAGGGGGGGACACCCTCACCACATCAGTGGCACAGACAAGCGCAGCGGGGGGTGTGGTGCTGGGAGAGCAAGTGGCAGGGGAGAAGGCCGGAGCATCTTGGGGATGGTATATCTGTGGGTGGGGGAACCTGGGGCAGGGTGTGGTGGGGGCACCTGTGCAGTGGGGGCCTGAGGGATGGAGGACGGAGACCTTGTGCCTGAGCTGCAGGGTGGTGGCGGGGTCTTGCTCTTAGCACTCCGGGGGGACTTGCGGGTGGGGGCCTCAGTCCGTCTGCGCCTGGGGGAGGGTGTCCGGGGGCGAGGGGCACTCTGCTCCGTGTGGGTGGGCTTCCTCTTCCCCCGGGATGCTGGAGCAGCTTCATCGGTGGGGAAGAGGCCGAGGTCACAGAGGAAGAGCTGCTGTGACTTTGGGGTTGCAGGTGAGGCAAGGGAGGGTGCTTTGGAGGGAGAGGGAACTGAGGACTGCGCAGTGCATGTGGATGCGTGTGTGTGTTCCAGGGCCCCATCCCCTGTGAGTCTGGCTTCAGTCCCCTGAATGTGCGTGCGTGTGCGTTTTGTCATTGGCGTGTGTGTCAGTGTGCTGGATGTGTGTGTGCTGGTGTGTGCCTGTGCCAGTGTGTGTGTGCCTGGGATGGGTAAGGTGCTGGGGAGTGTGGATGGAGCAGAGGCAGGAGGGGTGAGGGACCGTTTGAGGAGGGACACTGCTGCCGTCAGGGAGGAGTCCATGGACCTATTGCCCCTCTGTAGGTCAGACATGCCCGATGAGATGCCCTCCATGAACGACACCAGCTGAGTCAACAGCGCGGTGTGCGCATGGAGGACACTCAGCATGGCTGTCTGCCCTACATGGAGCTGGCGAAGGAGGTACACAGACTCCTCACTCAGGGCAGCAGGGGACACAGGGGCAGGGGGTGCGGTGCCTGGCCCAAAGGAGACACGCTCCCGGACATGGGAGCCTCCACGGACCTGGGGAATGGGAGCCGATGGGAGGGCGGTGGTGGTGCTGGTGGTGGCGGGGACAGCAACACTAGCTGGGGTGTGGTGGCTGCTGACACCCGCCTCCACAAGGGAGTCATCCTCCGAGTTGCTCTGGTCCTCAGCTGAGGTGGATGCTGCTGAGGACTCCTCGGTGTGGCTCCCCTCGCCCTCCGTGCCACTGGGTCCCTCCGACCACTCCTCGGCTGCTGACCCAGTCTGGCTCTCCGGCTCCTCCTGGTCCGTGGAGCTGTCCCCTTCCGTGGCCGTGGATGTATCTGCAAACAATGGGGAAACAGACAGACATCAGTCACCTGCACCAAACGCACACACCACTGTGAGCACAGCACATTACAGAGCAAGCCCTGGCATCATTAGTTGTACATTGCTAAAAGTGCCCTAATTGAACAGGAGAAGTCAATTGTCAGTCTGATGCCAAGCATGGCACTCACATCCCACATGGCCTTGCACCCATCTGTCTGGTGTCTGTTGGATTGCAACACCCCAGTGTTGACACATGCACCAAGTACACAGTAGTTGGACAGTGCAGAGGACACGGTGTGGACACATCACAGCTCTTGCCACTGAGTCAGTACAGGTTTACGGATGTAAGGGATGCCCAGAGTCAAATAGGAAATGCATGTGATGCATACCAGCGACAGACACCATGATGCACCCATGTCCTGATAGCCAGCGCCACTATGGTGTGCATGTAGCACATGTCACTCCCCTGCAGGATCACCAATCAGTAGACACATGCCATGGCGGAGGCATGACTGCAAAGTCATACATCACTGTCTCAGTGATGTATGACTTTGCAGCCAGACAACAACACTCTGCACTGTGTCACAATAGTAGGTCATGGGGAATGCAAGTCCTGGAGCTGCACAAGTGCACATGTACATCCCCCCACAACACATCCTCTTAACCCTCATCTGTCCAGGTCATACCTATTGGACATATGGGAGACCTGTGACACTACCCTCTGAACCTGAGCCCCTCACACTCTGCTGTGCATGGGGAACAGCTGCCTGAACTTCACATTTACATGCCCCAGTCTGCATGGGCAGCTGATCAGACACCTATGTGTCACACAAGTATCGTCTCCTATGGTCACATCTCCAGTGGCATGCTGAGCCCCTACCAAGAAACTCCACAGCAGTCCTGGCGACTAATCCACAGCACACTGACACAGAGGCAGACACCTGAGGGGTCAAATCACTGTGCACAATGTGTCCTCTGATACACGGGAGTGGGAGTACAGAGTGTATTGTATGGCCTGGAGTAGGCATGACTGTCCAGCCCCACATGAATGAGGGATGAGCCCTGGACTGTAGGCAGCTGGCTAAGTATGTGTGACACACGTCATATACATACTCCTGGGGCCCAAACATTGTTCCCACCCGCAGCATGGGTGTGTGCCAGGTACCCCAGCCACATGTGGTGGATCAGCTCAGCAATTGGACCACAGATCAAAGTAACACGCTGAATACATGTCAGAATACAGGCATTGTGTAAGCAATGGACCCACCCATGATGCCCACCACAGAGTCAGGGAAACAGATGCTGTCTCCCACCTTGAGTCAAGCAAACTGCAAGGACACAGTCCTAAGTGACAGAATTCCCTGCATGTAAGGGCCACACCTGGGTATCAGATGAGGAGTGGGCAGTGCACAATAGAGGGACATGGCTCCTGGACAACATGACTGCTGTACTGTGGCAGTTCAACCTGGCCCGAGGAGGGCACATAACATGTTAGACAGAGTACACAGTGCAGTCTTTGACTCACCCCCTCCTTGCTGCTCTCTGGCCTTCAGCTGCCCATCCAGGTCTGGAAAGACCACCGCCAGGATCCTGAGCATGTGGGGGGTCAGGGTCCGTGTTCCGCCCCTCCTGCGAGGAGGCGACAGCTTCAGCTGGACCCGTGCAATCCTCCGGGTCCAGCCCCGAAGGTCCTGCCACCTCTTTTGGCAGTTGCGGATCCGGCGCTTGTAGACCCCCACGGACCGGACAGCCCGGACGATGTCCTTCCAGATCTCATGCTTCCGATGGGCAGAAGCCTGTCAGGATGACAAAGTGATAAGGCCATTACTACACATGCAACATATCCGTGCATGACACAGTTGCATATACATGTCGCAATCACAGGGGCACATGGTGTACCCAGGCAGTGCACGGCTGCCCATGGACAGTTTTCCAGAAGTCACTACATGGTATCATAGCATGGGGAGTAAAACCCTGTTCAGAAGCACTGTCACTGCACCATACCTGTCCAGTGCAAGTCACTACACACTATGGGGGGTGACAACTACTCAGTGAGCCTGCTAGCCAGTGGTGTGCTGACTCTCAGCCTTGCTAGTCAGACAAAATGCACATTCAGAAAGGCAGTGCACAGAACACTCACCTGCTCCCCTGGTGTCCCATACAGCTTGCTGTACTGTGGAAGTAGGCTGTCCAGCAGGGCCTGGTTCTCTTCAAGGCTGAAGGCTGGGGCTCTCTCCACAGTACGTGCCATTGCAGGGTCCAGAGGGGCAGAGACAGCAGCAGTGCAGTGGCAGATGTCGTCCTGGAGCATGTAGTGCAGGCAAGTGGGCTCTCAGGGGAACATGCAGCAATATATATGTGCTGGAGAGGCAGATACTGTCCCTTGTGTCCAAAGTGATAGGTCCAAGTCGTTTGCATCTTCTGAATCTGGCCAATCCATGGAATAGCAGCACCAAAACACGCCCACAGCATCCTTCAAAATTTCAACTTCATGACATACATGATTTTGCAACATTGTTGTGGGTGACCAACTGATTTTCCAGCAACCGACTCGTTCGAATATTCGAAAACGCGTCCGTTGCCAGGCAAGCCCATTGTCAATGGGTGCGCACCGATCGGTCCATTGAGGTACAACGCGCACAGGGGTACAACGCGTACCCGCACACATTGAATGCAATGGGCCGGCCGGAGGCACCGATCGGTCCATTGCAGTACAACGCGCACAGGGGTACAACGCGTACCCGCACACATTGAAAGCAATGGGCCGGCCGGAGGCACCGATCGGTCCATTGCTGTTCAACGCGCACAGGGGTACAACGCGTACCCGCACACATTGAATGCAATGGGCCGGCCGGAGGCACCGATCGGTCCATTGCAGTACAACGCGCACAGGGGTACAACGCGTACCCGCACACATTGAATGCAATGGGCCGGCCGGAGGCACCGATCGGTCCATTGCAGTACAACGCGCACAGGGGTACAACGCGTACCCGCACACATTGAATGCAATGGGCCGGCCGGAGGCACCGATCGGTCCATTGCAGTACAACGCGCACAGGGGTACAACGCGTACCCGCACACATTGAAAGCAATGGGCCGGCCGGAGGCACCGATCGGTCCATTGCTGTTCAACGCATCACTGTACATGTGACTGGCATATGTCAGCATGCCTGTCTCAGATGGACATATGCCAGCCACAGATAGCTCCCAGGGAGTGAGGGGCACACCTACATCACGACAGCCTGTCCAAACCTTATCATAAGGCATGTAAGGCTGCATTTCCTATTGTGTGTATGTTGGTGTACATTTTGTCCTGTGGGTGTCACCTGTGGGCAGCCACCCCCAGGCTGTGCACGTGTTAATGGGGACAGGATCCTGGGTGTTACGTGTACGTGACCACTGTGATGTGCAACTGTTCATATCTGTGCATGTGCCATGGTCACATTTCACAGTGGTGTTTGTGTATGTCATGTCACATACCCCGTGAGTCCCATGTGGGACGGTATGTTTGAGCCAGGGTGTCCCAGTGGCACAATAGTGATGGCCCTCCACAGTCTTTGTGCATGTAGTGTTTACAATGTCTCTGATTTCATGTGCACAATGGGAGACAGTCTCCACATCCACGTTGTGTGTGCATGGACTCTGATGTTGTGCGTGTGTGTCACAGACGTCCATGGCTCTCCTGCCATGGCAAGTGTGGCCACTACCTGTGGGGGTCATGTTTGTTTTGTTGTGGTGTACACATGATACTCCAGGTGATGCCAGTGTCCATGTGGCATTACAGGGTCCCTGGGAATGTGCCTGTCGTTGAGCTGTGGTGCCTGGGGCACATCTGTCCTCACATGTCACTGGGGGGTGACTGTGACACAGCATCATGATATCCAATGGGCCAACCTGGGACAAATTGATGCCACCTGTAGGACCGTGTTGACAGATGTTGGCCATGTATGTACCATACATGTCGTTCCGGTACTGCACACTTCATGTAGTTGTGCCTCATGATGATGTATGTTGGGATCTTGAGTGTGTTCAATGCCGCATATGTGGGGTGACTGACGATCTTGCTTACTTCTCCTCTGCACTGCAGGGCTCCTGCTGTCCATCGGCCATTCCCAGACCTGGCAACGATGGTGGAACGGGACAGCATCCGACGGTACCGCTTCACCAGGCAGCTGATTGAGGATTTGGCAGTGCAGTTGTCCCCACATTTGCAGCCTGGCCGGCCGTATCCTACAGCGCTGACCCCCAAGGTGAAGGTGATGGCAGCCCTACACTTCTTTGCCACCGGTACCTTCCAACATACTGTGGCGTCTGCTGGTGGGATGTCACAGACCATGTTCAGCCGTGTGCTCCGCGATGTTTTGGCGGCAATGTTGCTCTTCCTGAACCGGTACATCTATTTCCCTAGACTGCGACGACTCACTGACGTGAAGAGTGACTTTTATGCCCTGGGGAGGATGCCGCATGTCATTGGCTCCATTGATGGGACACATGTGGCTTTGGTACCACCACAGGCCCAGGAGCAGGCCTACAGGAACCGCAAGCACTACCACTCGGTCAATGCACTGGTGGTGTGTCTTGCAGACATGACCATCACACACGTGTGTGCCCGTTTCCCTGGTTCAGCACACGATGCCTTTGTGATGAGGAGTAGTCGCATCCCCAGGTTGATGGCACAGATGCAGAACCAGCGTGCCTGGCTTGTCGGTGTGTACTGACTTTGTGCCATTGTGTGTGATCTGATCTGTAGTATTCCGCCCACTTTTCCAAGTCAGCTGATGTGCACTTGTCTGTCCGTAGGTGACTCGGGATACCCCAACATGCCGTGGTTGCTGACACCCCTCAGGAACCCTGTGACACCTGCCCAGATGCGCTACAATGAGGCACATGGTCGGACCAGGAGAGTGATTGAGCGGACCTTTGGTCTCCTGAAGAGCCGCTTCCGCTGCCTGGACAAGACCGGAGGGTCCCTCCCATATGCCCCTGCGAAAGTGTGCAAGATTATCATCGTCTGCTGCATGCTCCACAACCTGGCAGTGCGGAAGGAGTTGCCTCTCATCCAGGATGACGATGACCAACATCCGCCACCTGTGGAGGATCCTGGCCTGGAACACGATGCCAGTGACGATGATGATGATGATGGTGATGGTGATGTCCGCACACAGCTCATCACCAACTTCTTTAGCTGAATGTGAGTATCCTGAGGTGTCATGTCAATGATGTGAGTTGGCATGATGTGTGGGTGGTGCTCTGGTGCTGTTGGAGTGTGTCCATGGGCTACTTGACTGGATGTGTGTTGCGATGTGTGCTTACAGGTGGGCTGTACTCCCCAACAGTGTTCACATGCTAACTTGGTTCTGGGTGGGTATCTTGTAACATGTATTGTGCATGAGTTTTGCTGTTCTGTCCTGTACTCCATTGCTTTTGACTGTGTGTCATTTCTGTCCTTCACAGGGTACTTTCAGATTCGTTTGGTCAACTGTGTCCACCGACAACGTGATTGCACATCCAGGCTGGTAGCTGTTGTGTCCCTACAGGTGATGTGCGCCACACCCATGGACTTCCTTCTGTCTACAGTTGTTGACTGTGTGCCCGCTACCAGGTGGGGTTACCTTGCATCTGTAGTGGTTACGGCATGTTGCTACTGTGTAATAAACCTGTGCTTCACTTAGTGATGTGCGTTGTCTGTGGTCACACATTTGACTGCCATTTGCTTACTGCACCTGTGGGCTACTTGACTACAACTGGGAATGGGTGTGGTGTCTGTGCATTGCACCGTCTTCCCTGGCAACATCAGTGTAGGCAATGAGTCAGATGGCCTAGGTGTGTATGTGTTGTGTAGCCCTGGTGGTGTGTCTCCCTCATATGTGTCACGTTGCCTGTACTCACATGCCTGTGTTGTCCTTGCTGTTGCAGTTCGCATACACAGTGTAATTTTGTTGTTCATCATCCCCATAACAGCACCCACGTTGGAATCACGACAGAGGCAAGTATGGTGTATTATTGTGTTTATTGTGATACATCTGTGATAATAGTGCATAGGATGGATTGTGCTGTACATGAATCTTGCAATCCCAAGTTCCTAGATGAATAGAAAGTCCAGGTAGACAGGATCCCCAGTATCGGGGCCACAGTTGTCTGACACATTGTTCCAACTTGTACTCCCCATGCAATGTGTGGGAGTAGTGTTGCCATCAACAGGGTGAACAGTCTGTGCACAAAGGCGAAAATCCAGAACAGGTTCAGGCTTCCTGGGAGTTGCGCTTGGCCATCAGCCTCTCACTTTCCCCTCCTCGGACGACCCCTCTTCTTGGGGGGGGGCCCTCAAGTGCAGGCTGCTGCGGTGCAGGGGACTCTCCGCCAGAGTCCTCCTCCCTCCCTGTGGCAGTTGCAGTTTGTTCGGTACCAGATGTTGTTGGCACACAGGGAGGTGTGGACTGGTTGCTGTTCATCTGGCGGAGGCATTGTAAAATGTCCCTGTGCACCGCCGTCATCTCATGTAGTACATCCCACTTGGACTCCACGCGGGTCATGTGGGAGTCCACACGTGACATGTGGGAGTCCACACGTGACATGTGTGACTCCACATGGGACATGTGGGAGTCCAAGCGGGCATGATGGGCAGCCTGCTGCTGTTTGATGTCTCTGAGGAGCCCCACTACCTGGCTGAGCTCTCCGGTGCTGGACTGGTACGCATCAGCTATGCGTACCAGTTGTGGGTCTTCATGCACACCAGCAACGTCTGCAAGCAGCGACCTCTGTCTCCCACCCCTCCCACCACCCCTGCTGACATGTGCAGTGTGTGCAGTTGCACGCACAGATAACCCTGGTCCACCTCGGGGGTTGGTGGTGGTGGTGGTGTCCATGGCCCCAGGTTGGTCCAGGGTCACTGCGCTGGTGTTGTTCCTTATTCTGTCCATGTCGGCAGGGATGGTATTCGTGGTGACAGTCGTTGGAGGGGTGGGTGCAGGGGGTGCAGCTGGTGGACCTGCTGGTGCTGCAGCTGGTGGTCCTGCTGGTGCAGCATGTTGACTTGCACCGGATGTGCCAGGTTGTTCTTCATCGTCCGAGGAGGACAGAGGCTGTACGACGCCAGTGAGCTCGGCATCCTCTTGAGCCTGGGACTGGGACTCCTCAGCGTCTGCTGCTGTGTCCCTATCATCACCTGTTTTTGGGAGACACAAACAATGTATGTCATGTTTCTGCAGGCATCAGTGGTTGACACACCTGACAGTTGTGACTGTGCCTCGGGGTGCGGGCCTGTACATTGTATTGTCCTAAGTCGTCACAGTCAGGGGTTGATATTGGTGTGGCACATTGTCCTGCATTATTTGGGCATTTCTATGTATTCTCTGGGGTGTGAACATGGTCTGCATTGATTGTGTTTGGTTGACAGCCAGACCTCCTTCCCACCCACCCACCCACCCAGTCAGTTATCCCACCATGGAACGTGCTTGCATTGCAGGGAGTGTAAGTTGTCTCTCAGGATGTCAGTCAGAGGTGTCCTGCTGTTTGTTGGTGCACAGTTGGCAGCAGGGCCTTGTGCTCCCCACAGCAGTAGCCAGTGTCAGCCATCTTGTGAGTCCTTCTCCACTCCCTGTGATGTGAGCATGGTTCAGGGTGGTGTTGATGGGACAGTTGTGAGGCTGAGCAATGTCTGTGACTACCACTCCCATCATGCTATTGCTTCCACCCCCTTCCCAGCATGCCCATGCTTCCTTCCTTTTGACTCTGCTTCCCTGTGGGGTGGGCTGGCTGTGCTGACAGGATGGCTGGGAGTGTTGTCCTGGCAGTTGTTTGGCTAAGAGTCCCAAGAGTGTCCCTGTGCTTCACACAACATAACCCAGGGTGGTGGTGCTTTGTGGGATCTTGTGTTAGGATGGAGGGCATTGCATTCTACCAGGTGGGTACTGTGGAGTTTGTGTTGGGGGGGGGTGTGAGGGGAGGTGCTGGTGACTATGGTCAGTGCTGCAAGTCCCCCTTCCCACCCAGCCAGCCGGATATCCCACCATGGAACGTGCTTGCATTGCAGGGAGTGTAAGTTGTCTCTCAGGATGTCAGTCAGTGGTGTCCTGCTGTTTGTTGGTGCACAGTTCCCAGCAGGGCCTTGTGCTCCCCGCAGCAGTAGCCAGTGTCAGCCATCTTGTGAGTCCTTCTCCACTCCCTGTGATGTGAGCATGGTTCAGGGTGGTGTTGATGGGCCAGTTGTGAGGCTGAGCAATGTCTGTGACTACGACTCCCATCATGCTATTGCCTCCACCCCCTTCCCAGCATGCCCATGCTTCCTTCCTTTTGACTCTGCTTCCCTGTGGGGTGGGCTGGCTGTGCTGACAGGATGGCTGGGAGTGTTGTCCTGGCAGTTGTTTGGCTAAGAGTCCCAAGAGTGTCCCTGTGCTTCACACAACATAACCCAGGGTGGTGGTGCTTTGTGGGATCTTGTGTTAGGATGGAGGGCATTGCATTCTACCAGGTGGGTACTGTGGAGTTTGTGTTGGGGGGGTGTGAGGGGAGGTGCTGGTGACTATGGTCAGTGCTGCAAGTCTCCCTTCCCACCCAGCCAGCCAGCCAGATATCCCACCATGGAACGTGCTTGCATTGCAGGGAGTGTAAGTTGTCTCTCAGGATGTCAGTCAGTGGTGTCCTGCTGTTTGTTGGTGCACATTTGCCAGCAGGGCCTTGTGCTCCCCACAGCAGTAGCCAGTGTCAGCCATCTTGTGAGTCCTTCTCCACTCCCTGTGATGTGAGCATGGTTCATGGTGGTGTTAATGGGGCAGTTGTGGGGGGGGCAATATGTGTGACTGCGACTCCCATGATGCTATTGGCTACACTGACTTGGCCAGCATACACAGAATTCCTTCCTTTGAGTGGTCTTCACTGTGTGTTGGTGTTGTTGTGGTGGCTACATGTGTGGATGTGTGTGTTAGTTCTATTTGTGCCACTGCCTAGCTGTAGTTGTGGTTGTGTTTGTACATGTGTTGGCACAGTTGGATGTGACTTTTTTGATGGCATGTGTTGTGTTTATCTGACTGACATACACATTTTGGGATGATTCTGTTCTAGTTGCTGTGTAATTGCTATGAGTGCATGGTTTGACTCTCCCCTTGACAGTGATGTGTGTGTTTTGTGGCAGTTTATTGTGTACATTTGTTGTGTACTCACCAGGCTCTGGGATGTCCTCTAGTCCATATACGCTCACTGGCGGAAGGATGGCCCGCACCTTCTCCTCCCAGGGCCTGAGGTATACTGGCTTGGCAGGAGGGCCACTGCCGGTGTATTGGCTCAGGTGGTAGTCTTTCTTGAGCAGCTCCCGTACCCTCCTGCGCACGTCATACCACCTGTTCTGGATGTCCGTCTTTGTGCGCCGACATGGTGATTGGGCGTTCACCCTGTTGATGATCCTCTCCCACATCTTGGTTTTCTGCGACATGGGGGTCTGTTGGACCAATGTGCCAAACAGCTGTGGCTCCACCCTGAGGATCTCGTCTACCAGGACTTCCAATTCACAATCTAGAAACTTGGGATTCTTCTTGGGGGGCATGGTGATGGTTGGTGATGGTGGGTGATGTGTGTGTTGGTGTGCAGGTGAGGGTGTGTGGGTGTGTGTTGTGCTGGGTGTATGTGAGGTAGGTATTTGTTGGTGTGCTGCTGGTGTGTGGCTTGTGTGAGGGATGAGCTGTGGGTGTGTGGTTGCTTTCTCTTGGGTGCTGGCAGTGGAATGGCATTTGCAAAGGCTCATGGTAGTGATTTGTGTCCTTTATATAGGTGGAGTTGTTGGTGTGTCTTTGTTCTCTGTCCCCACCCCCCCAGTATTTATTGGCTTGGTAATTGCTTGTTTGGCCTTTTTTTGGTTGATTTTTCCTTTGTGCTGTTTGTGTATGTTGGAAACGTTCTTGTGACCGAGTCGGACCCTGCATTGGTCTCGTACGGTGTTTTCCGTTTCGTTCACGCTGTGTTTGTGCAGTTTTGTATGCTGCGTACGCGTCGGTCGCGGTGTATTGTGTTGCTTCGGCTCGGTTTTGTATGCGTGTCGGTCGTACGGCTTGTCCTCCGTCCGACTCGGTCGTGTTTTTCGCGCCTTGCATCGTACTTTGCAGGTTGGAGTTGGCGGGTACGATTCGGTCGGATTTGTTCCGGGTGCGTGTCGGTCGGTTGGATTCGCGTGTTTTTCCGGCCGGATTGCTATTTTCCGAGCGGCTCGGTCGGTCGGCTTGGTTTCCTGACGTGTCGGTCGGATTTATCGCGGCTTGCATCGTACTTGGCGTGTCGGGCGCCACTGGTACGTGTCGGTCGGTATTTTTTCCGGATCCGAGTCGGTCGGTGCTTTTTCCGGCCCGAATCGGAATCGACCCCTAAGTCTTTAAATATTCCCTTAGACCCTCCTTTCTCGTTAGTTTTTTTTTTTAGCCATTGTAGTACACCAAACAAACTTACAGGTAGGTAGCCATCTTCCCAGGTTGTGCTGTTTGGGGTGGGAGGCCTGCACTACCACTCCCACCATGCCCCCTTGTTCCCCAGCTCAGCAAGATGGAGCACTCCCCACCCACCCACCATGAAGCATGTGGTAGCCATTGTATTGTTCAACTTCACCTAACAGGTAGGTAGCCATCTTCCCAGGTTGTGCTGTTTGGGGGTGGGAGGCCTGCCCTACCACTCTCACCATGCCCCCTTGTTCCCCAGCTTAGCAAGATGGAGCACCCCCCACCCACCATGAAGCATGTGGCAGCCATTGTATTGTTCACCTTCACCTAACAGGTAGGTAGCCATCTTCCCAGGTTGTGCTGTTTGAGGGTGGGAGGCCTGCACTACTACTCCCACCATGCCCCCTTGTTCCCCAGCTTAGCAAGATGGAGCACTCCCCACCCACCATGAAGCATGTGGCAGCCATTGTATTGTTCACCTTCACCTAACAGGTAGGTAGCCATCTTCCCAGGTTGTGCTGTATGGGGGTGGGAGGCCTGCACTACTACTCCCACCATGCCCCCTTGTTCCCCAGCTTAGCAAGATGGAGCACCCCCCACCCACCATGAAGCATGTGGCAGCCATTGTATTGTTCACCTTCACCTAACAGGTAGGTAGCCATCTTCCCAGGTTGGGCTGTTTGGGGGTAGGAGGCCTGCACTAACACTTCCCCCATGCCCCCTTGTTCCCCAGCTTAGCAAGATGGAGCACACCCTCCCACCCAGAAGCATGTGTCAGCCATTGCATCACAACAAACAAACATACAGGTAGGTATCCATCTTCACAAGGAGGGGTGTTTGGTGGTGGGAGGCCTGCACTACAACTCCCACCAGGCACCCCTGTCCCACCCCTGAGCAGGATGTGGCACTCACCACCCACCATGAAGCATGTGGCAGCCATTGTAGTACATCAAACAAACTTACAGGTAGGTAGCCATCTTCCCAGGTTGTGCTGTTTGGGGGTGGGAGGCCTGGACTACCACTCCCACTATGCCCCCTTGTTCCCCAGCTTAGCAAGATGGAGCACCCCCCACCCACCATGAAGCATGTGGCAGCCATTGTATTGTTCACCTTCACCTAACAGGTAGGTAGCCATCTTCCCAGGTTGTGCTGTTTGGGGGTGGGAGGCCTGCACTACTACTCCCACCATGCCCCCTTGTTCCCCAGCTTAGCAAGATGGAGCACTCCCCACCCACCATGAAGCATGTGGCAGCCATTGTATTGTTCACCTTCACCTAACAGGTAGGTAGCCATCTTCCCAGGTTGTGCTGTATGCGGGTGGGAGGCCTGCACTACTACTCCCACCATGCCCCCTTGTTCCCCAGCTTAACAAGATGGAGCACCCCCCACCCACCATGAAGCATGTGGCAGCCATTGTATTGTTCACCTTCACCTATCAGGTAGGTAGCCATCTTCCCAGGTTGTGCTGTTTGGGGGTGGGAGGCCTGTACTACCACTCCCACCATGCCCCCTTGTTCCCCAGCTTAGCAAGATAGAGCACACCCTCCCACCCAGAAGCATGTGTCAGCCATTGTATTGTTCACCTTCACCTAACAGGTAGGTAGCCCTCTTCACAGGTTGTGCTGTTTGGAGGTGGGAGGCCTGCACTACCACTCCCACCATGCCCCCTTGTTCCCCAGCTTAGCAAGATGGAGCACTCCCTCACACCCAGAAGCATGTGGCAGCCATTGCAATGTTCACCTTCACCTAACAGGTAGTTAGCCATCTTAACAGGGAGGTGTGTGTGTGTGTGAGGCCAGCACAACAACTCCCAACAGTCCCCCTTGTCCCACCGCTGAGCAGGATGGAGCACTCCCTCCCACCCAGAAGCATTTGGCAGACATTGCATTGTTCACTTCAAACCAACAGGTTGGTAGCCATCTTATGCTCTCCTGTCCCACCCCTGAGCAGGATGGATCCCTCCACCACACACCCAGAGAGATGTGTCACAAATTACACCCAAATATGACAACAGAACAGGTAAGTAGAGAGTGCATGCACCCCGCCATTCCTCTAAAAAAGCATGGTGCCATATGACAACACCAGCCCTCACATCCCTCCAAAATTGACACATATCCAATTGCCAGTTACAGTGTGCAGACAGCTAAGCGTATGTAACTGTCACAGCAACCAAAGTGTGACTCACAAAATCACATGTTGAAGAAATTCAGTGCACAATCATGCACAGCTCTGAATGCTATGTGTAAGTGCCATGGGGGCAGAGCATCAAGGACCATATGAAAAGAAATCAAGCATGGTCTGTAGTACAAATAAAGAAATGCACATGACATGACAAAGGCATGCATGAGACAACAATGGCTAGTACATGCTCAGATGTAATGTCTGCCAGGCAGAGTAATCAACAAAGATGCCTCACATAAAGTTGTTGTTCCGCTAGTCGTTAGATGACATGTCCTTGTAATCTCCAAATCTGCACGTGGCGCATGGTATCTGTTGACATGTCACACCATGGACAAGTAATGTATGTACCTCCACATCATGTCATGATGCACAGTACTATGCAGACATACAAAGTGACAACTAGTAAACTGTGGTGTATAACCTGTAAACAAGATACATCTAACACCAAGCTTGAGGTGTGCACTTCAATGACCATGTCCCCTCTGTCCCACAGGTGACCAAGAACTGACTGCAGAGGACGAGAACATCAACCTGCAGAGCCAGTCTCCACCCCCGGAACATGGACTCTAGGATGAGGACTCCCTGGATTTTGGGGACGCGGAGCTCGAAGCCGGCCCATCTGGTGTGCCATGGTGCAACCGGGGCCAGGAACCCACTGTCCCCCCCACCACATCTGCAGCAACAACATTTACGCTGACCCCTGCTTCAACGACCTGTGCGGCCTCCACCACCACCACCACCAGTGCTGCCTGCAACACTCTACCTGCCCCAGAGGATGACCACCCCACCCCACCAACTGAGGAGGGCAGGGAGAGTAGGCGGGTGCATACAGTGGCGAGGCAACAGGTCCGTGACAGCAGGGCAGGTGGGAGGGCAAGGGGGAGGCTAAGCCAACCGGACACTGGGACCGAAGCCCTGGACAACATCACCAGAGTCCTTGGGGCCTATGAACGGGCCCAGGGACAAACGGGCCAGGCTCTGGAAGATTCATGTGAGCTCCGCCTGCTGCTGAGGTCCATAGACACCCACATGGGCCAAATCGTGGACCTCTTTGGCCAGCTAGTGGCGGTTCTGAGGGACAGGCCTGCGGCACAACCAACACCTCCACCCCCCTCCGGTGTCCCGCAGGATGACAGTTCCACATCCTCCCCTGTGGGCACGGAGAGGGGGGACTCCTCAGACCCCACTGGCCCTGCAGCAGAGGCCCCCCCTGCCAAACGATCAAGGGGCCGTCCAAGGAAATCCCAGGGAGGATCCCGTGGCAAAGCACCTGCCAAACGCCAGTCACGGAGCCAGCCATGATGGCAACCCTCTTCACTACTGCATTGACTTTGTTGACTGTCCTTCCCCACACTGCCTTGTGAATGGCATCCGTCTGTTGGACTGGGTCACCACATCAATGTGGGGACTACTTGATTGTCTCATGTACCATCACTGACAACTCACTGCTTCACTATTCACCTTATTGTAAATATTCACCCCCTGTCACATGTCCCCATTGTAAATAAACACTCCTTACACACACACACATGTTGTTGTGTCTGCTCCATGTTTATTCCAGGATGTGCAGTCTTCACCATGATTACAATGTACCTGGAGTATGGATTGTTAGTAGGCAAGGAGAGGCTGAAGTGACCTAGGAAAACACAACAGAACAATATTCACTAGTCAGGTGTTGGCATCACAGCCATCACACAACACTTCTCATCAGGGTACTCCAATCTGCACACATTACAATGAGCAACATATACATCCTGTATCTGTGCCAAATTACCCTGTCCCCGAAACATTGGCAGCCAGCACTGAGTCAACAACAGGCTGCAGTCACAAAGCACACATACACCTTTCCAACAACAACGACATCAGCAGACAATGGCTCCGTTGTACATTGTCACTCACCTTCAAGTGAAGTAGCGGTTGATGAGCTGTTGACGCAGGTCGACACCTTCCTCCTCTCCACTATCCTCATCACTGGACATGGGTTGGTTTGCAGGCGGGGGCCTTGGCTGATCATCAGCATCCAGTAGCAAGGGGATCTCCTTGCGCAAGGCCAGGTTGTGGATCATGCAGCATGCAACTACAATCTGACACACCTTTTTGGGCGAGTACATCAGTGCACCTCCGGTCTTGTCCAGGCAGCGGAAACGTGACTTCAGGAGACCAAAAGTGCGCTCCACCACACGACGTGTCCTCCCATGGGCATCATTGTAGCGGACTTCAGCTGGTGTCCTGGGATTCCGCAGTGGGCTCAGCAACCAAGGACGGTTGGGATATGCTGAATCACCTAGGTGTGAGATACACAGAGCAACTTTGTAATGTCACTGTGGCCGAGGACAGCATGTCACACACACAGCACGGTACCTGACACTTCATACTTACCCACAATCCATGCATGCTCCGGAAGTAGATTATCCATCAGTCGTGGCACAATGCTGTTACGCATGATGTACGAGTCATGGGCCGAGCCAGGGAATTTGACACAGACGTGTGAGATGATCATATCCGCCTGGCACACCACCTGCACATTGATGGAATGGAAATGCTTCCTGTTCCTGTAGATCTGCTCACGTGCTTGTGGCGGAACCAGGCCAACATGTGTGCAGTCAATGGCACCAACAACATTGGGGATGTGCCCAAGTGCATAACAATCTCCCTTCACAGCCGCCAATTCATGCCTCCTGGGGAAATGGACATATCTGTCCTTGTAGATCATCATAGCGGACAGGACATCACGTAGCACCATGCTGAACATAGGTTGTGACATCCCACCTGCACTGGACACCGTGTACTGGAATGATCCAGACGCAAAAAAATACAGAGCCGCCATCACCTTAGACGTTGGTGTGAAAGCACTCGGATATGTCCTGCGAGGCTGCAGGTGGGGCTCCAACATAGCACATAGGTCTTGTAGGGTGGGTCGATCCAGACGGAATTTCCGTATGACCTCCTCATCCTCCATGTCTGCCAGCACTGTGAAGGGACGATGCACATTTGGTCTCCTCCTAGGTGAGATGAAAGGGGACACATGTCAATGCAATCCACCATGAGATGTGTCCCACATCTTACGTTTTGACTGACACAACGCCAACAATGACTAGCATCACAGTTCAGCTTACAGCACAACTTACATGTAGCAACACCTTCAGCTACACCATCCGTACACCTGTCCACTTTTCACACAGCTAGCACCTCCAAAACAATATCCGACTATGCGAATGCCCAAAGGGATATGGCCACATCTTGCATGAGCAGCACTGAGAGTAATTCCAACAGCATATGTGTGAAACTGCAACACTACTGTCTCCTACCTAGCTGCTATACCTGCAACACCTTCTTGCGTAAGTCAAACAGGGTACACATCAACCACACAATGTGCCCAGTCTGTGCGTTGATTAACAAGTATGTGCATGAGCCTAGAAAAGTAGACAGTCAAATCTGCACATTGCGTAGTAAGACATTCATCACTGTGAGTTGCTCAGCCCTTTCACACATTGACATGTGTACCCATTGGAGAGTCCATCACAACACTGTTCTGTGTACATAACCAGCAAAATCACAAGTGACATTTGAGGGGGTACATGCCAATGTCTTCAATCATATACACCAACATGGCATGTGTAGTCAGCAGTGGGGTAAATGTTACTTTGGCATTGAGTGCACAATCTTGTGTCGCGAATCATGTGTCTACTGTGCCTTGTTGAGAAATGCCCATTGGCCATTCACACAGCATGACGTGTCCATAGGTGCTGTCAAAGTGATCTGCAACACAAATCACGGTCACTGGCTCAGATGTATGGCAGCCATATCGCAGTAGCGACCGCCTGGCACCAGCGGTGTGTCCCAGTCAATGCCCAAGCCACACTTGCGGTAGTGATAGATATATGTGTATTGCCAAATGGCGGTTGGCATGCTCTGCCACCCAAATCACGGTCACTGGCTCAGATGTATGGCAGCCATATCGAGGTAGCGACCGCCTGGCACCAGCGGTGTGTCCCCGCCAATGCCCAAGCCACACTCGCGGTAGTGATAGATATATGTGTATTGCCAAATGGCGGTTGGCATGCTCCGCCACCCAAATCACGGTCACTGGCTCAGATGTATGGCAGCCATATCGCGGTAGCGACCGCCTGGCACCAGCGGTGTGTCCCCGCCAATGCCCAAGCCACACTCGCGGTAGTGATAGATATGTGTGTATTGCCAAATGGCAGTTGGCATGCTCCGCCACCCAAATCACGGTCACTGGCTCAGATGTATGGCAGCCATATCGCGGTAGCGACCGCCTGGCACCAGCGGTGTGTCCCCGCCAATGCCCAAGCCACACTTGCGGTAGTGATAGATATATGTGTATTGCCAAATGGCGGTTGGCATGCTCCGCCACCCAAATCACGGTCACTGGCTCAGATGTATGGCAGCCATATCGCGGCAGCGACCGCCTGGCCCCTGCGGTATCTCACCGCCAATGCCCATGCCCTTACAGCCAATGGGAACCGCAATCGCGGTAGCCTAATGCAATTTTGAAAATCGCGGTAGGCGTGCTCCGCTACAGCGGGGCCGGTCATTGGATGCAATTGAAAGATGCACGACCGCGGTAGCGACCACCTGGCCCCTGCGGTGTGTCACCGCCGATGCCCAAGCCCTTACAGCCAATGGGAATCGCAATCGCGGTAGCCTAATGCAATTTTGAAAATCGCGGTAGGCGTGCTCCGCTACCGCGGGCCGGTCATTGGATGCACTTGAAAGATGCACGACTGCGGTAGCGACCGCCTGGCCCCTGCGGTGTGTCACCGCTGATGCCCAATCCCTTACAGCCAATGGGAATCGCAATCGCGGTAGCCTAATGCAATTTTGAAAATCGCGGTAGGCGTGCTCCGCTACCGCGGGGCCGGTCATTGGATGCATTTGAAAAAAGCTGACATGGAACACCAATTGCAGCAGCACAGATCCACTGAAAATACCCCAGGGGGCTATATATGTGTGGGAGAGAGCCTCACATTTCCACTGCTTCCAGAGCCTGCTGCCTGACACCCCTCACCACCAACTGCTGCTGCTCCTGTCTCCAGAGCCTGGTGCCTGACACCCCTCACCACCAACTGCTGCTGCTCCTGTCTCCAGAGCCTGCTGCCTGACACCCCTCACCACCAACGTCTGCTGCTCCTGTCTCCAGAGCCTGCTGCCTGAAACCCCTCACCACCAACTGCTGCTGCTCCTGTCTCCAGAGCCTGCTGCCTGACACCCCTCACCACCTACTGCTGCTGCTCCTGTCTCCTGGACCCAGTGATGGTGAGGACTGAGAAGATCCGGGCCCGTCCCTTCACCAACGAGGAGCTGGAGGTCCTGGTGGACGAGGTACTCACACAGTATGCGAGACTGTATGGTGCTCCAGATGTCATGGTAAGTGTTTCAGAGTGGAAGTGAGAGTGCATGGAGTGCACACATGAAGTTGTTCTGCTGCAGTATGTGCCTGGGAGTGTGGGTTGTTGTCATACACTGCCTAGCATGCTGTCCCCAGGGGACAGGGGTGTTAAGCCTATTTTACACGTTTCCCTGCCTGCACATCAGAATTGGAGGGACATGTACTGTTTTGTCAGCCATACAGTGTCGCATGAATGGATGTGTGGGTCCCTGATGTTCTTCACAGGCTCATCTGTGGCCTTACCAAGGGTTTACGTCCAGAGGGTACTCATGGAAGTGTGTCTGACTCAAAATTGACATCATGTATAGGTCAGCACTATGCTCAGGACTTAAATGCCAGAGGGTGACACTCTTGGTGGTAATTCACCTATGACACAGCAGATTGTTGTACTTTTGTACAGAGCCCCTTCCATTTCCACAAGCATGTGTACTGACTCGCATGTGTAGGCACTGTTTACGCTTTCAATTTGTCCCTTCATGTGACATTTCGGATGCCCCACGTTGGACCTCAGTGTGAGCCCACCTGGCCTGCACAGTCACTGCCCAATCTGACAAGGACACATCACTGAATGTACGTAGTGAGACATATGGGTTGTCTGCTAGACTATCCATCAAGGAGCCATCTCAGACCTGTAGATTGCACACGTCAGGCCTTGTGATAAGGGTGTGAGAGTGTGAGTTCATGTCTCTAAATGTGACCTCCATGACACAGTGAGCCATTCACAGGGCAAGGACATTGAGGGCTGCGCAGTGTTGGACACAGTGAGTCTGCCCCAAGACATATTTTCCAATGTAATGTATTTATTTATTTTATTTATTTATTTATAAAGCGCGACATTCATCCCACTGGGATATCAAGGCGCTAGTGTAGCCGGAGAGTGATGAGTCAGTTTAGTCTAATTAAGGGTGGTAACGGCAGCGCTAAGGAAATAAATAAGTTTTAAGTTTCTTCCTGAACGCCATGTGTTCTGCAGTTAGCCGTAGTTCCAGCGGAAGATCGTTCCAATAAAGTGCTGCAAGGTGCGAGAAGGTGCGTCCACCTGTCCTGCTCTTACTGATTCTTTTGGTCTCAGCTAATGCTAAGGAACGTGACCTTAAGCACCTGAGCGGGACGTAGAATTTGATTCTATTCTGGAGAATCTTGGGGCCTGTGCGATAAAGTGCCCTATGTGCATGTCCTAAGAGTTTAAATCGTGCTCTTTGGCGCATGGGCAGCCAGTGAAGTTGCTTCAGGCATTTTGTCGCTGAGCTGTATCTGCCCTCATTGCACACCAGTTTAGCCGCTGCATTTTGTATCACCTGCAGACGTTTAAAAAGGTAATCTGGCATGCCAACAAAAAGTGCATTTCCGTAATCTAACCTGCTGACAAGCAGAGCTTGTGTGATGGTCCTCCTGCTTTCCAGTGGGATCCAGGGGAAGAGCCTTTTTAGGAGCTTCAGTGTGGCGAAGCTTCTACCACACAGGGTCCGCACATGGTCCTGCATCGATAGGGTGTTATCAATGATGATGCCCAAGTTTTTAACGCACTGCTTTGGTGCTGGTGCCGCACCCAAAGAGTGGGGCCACCAGGATGTATCCCAGATATGATTGGCTCCGCCGAGAAGCAGAATTTCAGATTTCTCTGTGTTAAGCTTTAAACAGTGCGCTGACATCCAGGTTGCCATCTCAGTAAGGCAGTTGTTGAGTTTGGCTCTGGTGTCATCATGCCCATTTCCGATGGCTATTGTCAGTTGGGTATCATCCGCATAGGAGCAAATTCCAAAGCCCCATTTCATGCCAATTTTTGCCAAGGATGAAACATAGGCATTGAATAGTGTGGGGCTCAGGGATGCTCCCTGCGGGACACCACAGCTGAGGTTTTTGGAGTAGATGAAAAAGCACCTAGCTGCACAGTTTGAGTTCTGTTACATAAGAATGAGCTGAGCCATTGAAGGGCCTTTGCATGTATCCCTTTTTGTGCAAATTTTCCAATAAAAGTTGGTGGGAGACCGTGTCGAAAGCCGCCGACAGGTCCAGCAGGATCAGGGCTACTGCCTTTCCTGGTCCAACAATGATCTTATATTGTCTAGGACAGCCAAGAGAGTTGCCTCCGTACTGTTAGTGGCCCTGAAACCTGTTTGTGAGGGGTCAAGCAACTCATTGGATTCTAGGTAATTAGATAGCTGTCTGTTGACAAGTTTCTCCAGTACCTTGGAAAGATAGGGGAGCTGAGAAATTGGTCTATAGTTGGCTGGGTTATTTACATCGGATCCTATCTTTTTCAGTATAGGGGTTACTGTGGCTTGTTTCCAGATCTCTGGGAAGACAGCTGTCTCCAGGGATTGGTTAAACAGCTGTGTGATGTAAGGGCACAGGGTAGGTATAAGTTGTGAAAAAATGAAGTGTGGACATGGGTCGAGAGGGGATCCCGATTTGACTTCCCCCCATTGCTTTAGCAACTTCTTTTTCTGTAAAAGGGACGAAGCAGTCTAAATGCACGGGGGTGTCGGGATGAGGGTCTCTATTTTCCCAGTTGATGAAGTTCGCTGGAGTGGTATTGTTAAATGACAAATAGATTGTGCCTATTTTGTCCGTGAAGAAATTGCTGATTTTTTCACAGCTTTCTGCTGAAGGGAGCAGGGTTTGGGACATGCAGGTTGGTTTGCATAGCTCGCGCACTATTTTATAAAGTTATTTTACCCAATTTGTGTTCTCATTTATTCGTTGTGCAAAGTATGCCCTTTTGACCTTCTTTATTGCATGGGTATAGCCCCTGAGTTCTGTTTTATACGCTGATTTATCAGTGTCCGATCTAGACAGTCGCCAATTGTGTTCCAGTGTTTTACACTTTTTTCAGCGTCCTAAGTTCTGCTGTATATCACTTTTCGGATACCGTTTTTCTGGGTTTAGATTTAAGTTTCGGTGCGCATTGGTCCAGTGTCTTAGTGATCTCTGTTTCAAGGTGCACTGCGCCTCTGTTGGTGGGTAATGTTCCCAGAGTCGCTAAGCCGTTGGAAGCGAAGTGGTAATGAAATAAGTCAGGCGTGACTAATTTCCAGGCTCTGTAGGTCCCGTGCATGAGTTTGGTGACTCTTGCTGATATCTCATGTGTGGAAAATGCGAAGCTAATTAATGAATGGTCAGTCCATGTGACTGGTTTGATCTCCTTAACTGTAGTATCTTCTATATTGGAGAACAATAAATCCAGTGTGTGCCCTGCGATGTGTGTAGGTCCCTTAATCCATTGCTTTAGTTGAAGGATAGACATGTCGTTCTCAAGATGGGTTATCGTCATGTTGTCGGTTTTTTCAAATTGGACGTTAAAGTCTCCAATAACTAGGTAATTTTTGTGTTTTATGCAGGCGGGCAATCGTTGCGTGAGCAGTTTGGTACTAAAGTCTGCCTGATATCCAGGGGGTTATAAATCACAGCTCCCCCGAATAATGTATGATTCCCTTTGGATATTTCGAATGGCAGTAGTTCGTGCTCTCCCAGCTGGGCTACTGTCATGGGTAAGCAGTTAAGGTAGTCTTTGAACAGGATAGCTAGTCCCCCGCCCTTCCGCCCTTGCCTATCTTGCCTAAGTATTTTATACTCAGGGAGCATGGCGTTGGCGATGTCTGGGCAGTTGCTCTCACCCAGCCAGGTCTCGGTAATAAAAACCAGGTCTGGGTCTGTCTCCTTGATAGTGTCCCAGATTTCCAAAGCGTGTTTGGGCACTGACCTGGCATTAAAATAGATACAAACAGGATAGTAGATGTGGGTACTCTACACATAGCTTTCTGTGCTGGCATCCTGCATGTGTATGAGATGGGCAGGTACTTTGTCCACCCTCATACCTGCATGCATTTTCATATGATTATCCCATGCTAATGTACTATGTGAGATGCTGTATTGTCTCTGCTAGACATATCTGTGAAGTAGTGCTGAGTTAGTATCATGCTCCTGTACTGAGAGATAGTGGTATATAACCCTGTGTCACTGATTTTTCCCCCTCTTGTCTCCCATGCCTGCAGCTCAAAGTCCACCAGCGTAAGGCCGTGTAGAGGGCCATTGCACGCAAGGTGCGGGCTCTGGGTGTCTCCAACTGACGGCGCACACACTGTCACAAGAGGTGGGGTGACATCTGCCGGCTGAGCAAAAACATGGCAGAGATGACGCTGGGGCTGCTCCCTCGGACTGGAAGGTTGGCGTGCAGGAGCATGACACCACTAATGGCCCGCATCTTAGCTGTGACACAGCCTGAGCTGGATGCACGTTTGAAGGAGCATCAGCAGCAAGCTGGGGGTGAGTATTCTGGGAAGGGTGACTTTGGTTGTGAGTGGCTGCATGTGTTACAAGCCTGGGCCAGTGCTGGGCTCTGTGATGTTGCTAGTGTGATGCAATGGCTTGTAAGTGGCCTCTGTGTTGGGTGCAGCTGTCATGCATTTTCCCTAGCTGTACTTTCTCATGTCATTGGAGTAATGGCCCTTGACATTGCATTCTGAGTTGTGGCCTTCTGGCATCGTCTGCATTGGGGTAGTCAGGGACATCCCATGGAAGGGAACGGCAGTGTGCATCATCTGAGTGTGCTATCATCAATGTGTGCATTGCCTGACGTCAGAATTGTGAGGACTACTCATCTGACACCAATGTGCAACTGTTGTTGTGCCCCAAAGTACGACATGGTGGATGGCATGAGCTCATGGCCATTGTGGACTGATATTTAGGAGTCTGTATCTGTGTTGTCCCCTTCTGCTGCCTCCAGATGTGACTGTGGCAACATGTTGGGAGGTACATCTTTTCCACCCTCAGGGCCCTAGGTATGCTCAGAGGGATCTGTGTGTCTGGTTACATGGAGCCACCGACAGGCTATTTGGCTGTGTGGGCATCACATGGGTCACATATGCCATGTTTGCATGATGACACGCAAAAAACGAGTTTTGAAATGAGGTTGCACGGTGTTACTGCACAGGGTGGTGTGCAACATGGGGATATCATCATCTTGTTTTGTGCTTTGCTTGCATATGATGTTTGTGTTAATGCCACAGAACTTACCCTACGTCTCTGTCTCTTGCAGCATCTACCGTGGGCACAGAAGGACAGGGGACGGACACCAGTGGTGAGGCATCAAGCACAACTGCTACACACGAGCACAGTGACACTGATGTGACCAGCGCCTCGGAGGGGGACAGGAGTCTGCTTGAGGAATCACAGCCAGAGACACCAACCTCAACGTCATCTGACGCCAGCGGTGACACATCTATTTTGGCGGGCACAGGGAGCGGGAACTCTGTCTCCTCTTCCACCACACAGCGTCCAGTGCCCACACTCCCAGCTACTTCCACTAGTGTTGCCCGTGTTCGCACCAGTAAGAAGGGAAGTGTGTCCTTCACCCCAGGCACCGCTGCCCCTGCCCCTGTCTCCCCTGCTGCCCTCAGTGTTGAGTCTGTGGACCTTTTGCGCCAGCTGTGTGTGGGCCAGACAACTCTCATCAACGCCTTCCTAGACCACGACAAAAAGTTGGCACAGGTAGTTGCTTTCATGGAGGGCATTCATTCAGACGTGGGTGGGCTACACCGGACTGTCCAGTCTTTGTCCTCCGCAGTGACGGCAGCATTCAGCTGGCACAGTCTCAGAGTCCAGCTCCAGTCCCTTTGGCCGCCCCCCTGCCAGTGGCTAATTCTGACGATAGTGACAGCACACCACAGACCTCAGGCTCAAGATACAGCACACGCAGCACACAACAGCAGCAGCCCAAGCGGGCCAGAGCACAGACACCATCCCCCCAAAAAACCAATGCCACCCCAGAGCGCAAACACAAAAGCCCTTCATGCGACACTCAGGGGCATAAAGCCAAGAAGCAGGCCTCAGGGTCACATGCCTCAGAGGCATCCCCAGCCAAGGACTCTCCTGTCCCAAAAGCGTCTTGCAAAGAAAAGCAGTCAGTTCCCGTTCCTGCTGTGAAGCTGGTGCCAGCTAAGGGTCCACAGAAAAAGTACGCTAAGGCAGATTCACCCACAACCTCAACTCCCATCCAGAGCCCTGTGAAGCAGGGGAAGGAGGTCAGTGTAGGGGGTTCATCTGGTAAACAGGTGGTGGAGGGGAATAGGCAAGGCAAGGCCAAGCGTGCCTCTGGATCCAGCAGGTCCCCAGAGGGTGGCCCACCGGCTGCACCTGATGCAGCTTTGGTGGTGAGTGTGCCTGGAGTGCCCGCAAAACTTACCACTCCTACCAAAATTCCCTATCGAGTCCCCAAGAAGTGGAAAGGCACCCCTCCACAATCTCCCACCCACACTGTGTCTCACGGCAGCATGACCCCACTTCCACGTGCCACCACACCACCTGGTCCAAGCAGCCCTCCGGCTTCCAAAGCCACTGATGCCTCTACCTTAGCTGGTCCTATCTCGCCCAGGTCCAGTCCTCCAACTGTCCCAGACACTCAGCCATCTCCCAGTCCGACTGACAGCCAAGTCTGAGTCAAAGTCCCCCTCACACACCTGTCTCTCCCACAGCGGTTCCTGGATTGGCCATTGTTATCCCCCTAACTGTGTTGCTGACCATGGCTGGGTACAGTCTCACCCATTCCCTGTGCATGACCTAATGCAAACATGTACCTACTCTGCACTTTGGACTGGCCACTTGCCTTGCAGTTTGTCTCTGTGTTTGCCCATTCCCTGTGCAGCTTCTCATGGACCTACTCTGCACTTTGGACTGGCCACTGGCCTTGCAGTTTGTCCCTGTGTTTGCCCATTCCCTGTGCAGCTTCTCATGTACCTACTCTGCACTTTGGACTGGCCTTGATGTTCCTTGCTGTGTTTGCCCATTCCCTGTGCAGCCTCTCATGTACCTACTCTGCACTTTGGACTGGCCACTGGCCTTGCAGTTTGTCCCTGTGTTTGCCCATTCCCTGTGCAGCTTCTCTTGGACCTACTCTACACTTTGGACTGGCCACTGGCCTTGCAGTTTGTCCCTGTGTTTGCCCATTCCCTGTGCAGCTTCTCATGTACCTACTCTGCACTTTGGACTGGCCTTGATGTTCCTTGCTGCGTTTGCCCATTCCCTGTGCAGCCTCTCATGTACCTACTCTGCACTTTGGACTTGGACTGGCCTTGATGTTCCTTGCTGTGTTTGCCCATTCCCTGTGCAGCCTCTCAAGTACCTACTCTGCACTTTGGACTGGCCACTGGCCTTGCAGTTTGTCCCTGTGTTTGCCCATTCCCTGTGCAGCTTCTCATGGACCTACTCTGCACTTTGGACTGGCCACTGGCCTTGCAGTTTGTCCCTGTGTTTGCCCATTCCCTGTGCAGCTTCTCATGGACCTACTCTGCACTTTGGACTGGCCACTGGCCTTGCAGTTTGTCCCTGTGTTTGCCCATTCCCTGTGCAGCTTCTCATGTACCTGCTCTGCACTTTGGACTGGCCTTGATGTTCCTTGCTGTGTTTGCCATTCCCTGTGCAGCTTCTCATGGACCTACTCTGCACTTTGGACTGGCCACTGGCCTTGCAGTTTGTCCCTGTGTTTGCCCATTCCCTGTGCAGCTTCTCATGTACCTACTCTGCACTTTGGACTGGCCTTGATGTTCCTTGCTGTGTTTGCCCATTCCCTGTGCAACCTCTCATGTACCTACTCTGCACTTTGGACTGGCCACTGGCCTTGCAGTTTGTCCCTGTGTTTGCCCATTCCCTGTGCAGCTTCTCATGGACCTACTCTGCACTTTGGACTGGCCTTGATTCCTTGCTGTGTTTGCCCACTCCCTGTGCAGCCTCTCATGTACCTACTCTGCACTTTGGACTGGCCTTGATGTTCCTTGCTGTGTTTGCCCATTCCCTGTGCAGCCTCTCATGTACCTACTCTGCACTTTGGACTGGCCACTGGCCTTGCAGTTTGTCCCTGTGTTTGCCCATTCCCTGTGCAGCTTCTCATGTACCTACTCTGCACTTTGGACTGGCCACTGGCCTTGCAGTTTGTCCGCGTGTTTGCCCATTCCCTGTGCAGCTTCTCATGGACCTACTCTGCACTTTGGACTGGCCACTGGCCTTGCAGTTTGTCCCTGTGTTTGCCCATTCCCTGTGCAGCTTCTCATGTACCTACTCTGCACTTTGGACTGGCCTTGATGTTCCTTGCTGCGTTTGCCCATTCCCTG
The DNA here is from genome assembly GCA_963921515.1 of Calotriton arnoldi. Lineage (NCBI taxonomy): Eukaryota > Metazoa > Chordata > Amphibia > Caudata > Salamandridae > Calotriton > Calotriton arnoldi. The sequence goes on along the minus strand of CAWUFW010000641.1, from coordinate 614,168 downwards.
TGCAGCCTCTCATGTACCTACTCTGCACTTTGGACTTGGACTGGCCTTGATGTTCCTTGCTGTGTTTGCCCATTCCCTGTGCAGCCTCTCAAGTACCTACTCTGCACTTTGGACTGGCCACTGGCCTTGCAGTTTGTCCCTGTGTTTGCCCATTCCCTGTGCAGCTTCTCATGGACCTACTCTGCACTTTGGACTGGCCACTGGCCTTGCAGTTTGTCCCTGTGTTTGCCCATTCCTTGTGCAGCTTCTCATGGACCTACTCTGCACTTTGGACTGGCCACTGGCCTTGCAGTTTGTCCCTGTGTTTGCCCATTCCCTGTGCAGCTTCTCATGTACCTGCTCTGCACTTTGGACTGGCCTTGATGTTCCTTGCTGTGTTTGCCATTCCCTGTGCAGCTTCTCATGGACCTACTCTGCACTTTGGACTGGCCACTGGCCTTGCAGTTTGTCCCTGTGTTTGCCCATTCCCTGTGCAGCTTCTCATGTACCTACTCTGCACTTTGGACTGGCCTTGATGTTCCTTGCTGTGTTTGCCCATTCCCTGTGCAACCTCTCATGTACCTACTCTGCACTTTGGACTGGCCACTGGCCTTGCAGTTTGTCCCTGTGTTTGCCCATTCCCTGTGCAGCTTCTCATGGACCTACTCTGCACTTTGGACTGGCCTTGATTCCTTGCTGTGTTTGCCCACTCCCTGTGCAGCCTCTCATGTACCTACTCTGCACTTTGGACTGGCCTTGATGTTCCTTGCTGTGTTTGCCCATTCCCTGTGCAGCCTCTCATGTACCTACTCTGCACTTTGGACTGGCCACTGGCCTTGCAGTTTGTCCCTGTGTTTGCCCATTCCCTGTGCAGCTTCTCATGTACCTACTCTGCACTTTGGACTGGCCACTGGCCTTGCAGTTTGTCCGCGTGTTTGCCCATTCCCTGTGCAGCTTCTCATGGACCTACTCTGCACTTTGGACTGGCCACTGGCCTTGCAGTTTGTCCCTGTGTTTGCCCATTCCCTGTGCAGCTTCTCATGTACCTACTCTGCACTTTGGACTGGCCTTGATGTTCCTTGCTGTGTTTGCCCATTCCCTGTGCAGCTTCTCATGGACCTACTCTGCACTTTGGACTGGCCACTGGCCTTGCAGTTTGTCCCTGTGTTTGCCCATTCCCTGTACAGCTTCTCATGTACCTACTCTGCACTTTGGACTGGCCTTGATGTTCCTTGCTGTGTTTGCCCATTCCCTGTGCAGCCTCTCATGTACCTACTCTGCACTTTGGACTGGCCTTGATGTTCCTTGCTGTGTTTGTCCATTCCCTGTGCAGCCTCTCATGTACCTACTCTGCACTTTGGACTGGCCACTGGCCTTGCAGTTTGTCCCTGTGTTTGCCCATTCCCTGTGCAGCTTCTCATGGACCTACTCTGCACTTTGGACTGGCCACTGGCCTTGCAGTTTGTCCCTGTGTTTGCCCATTCCCTGTGCAGCTTCTCATGTACCTACTCTGCACTTTGGACTGGCCTTGATGTTCCTTGCTGTGTTTGCCCATTCCCTGTGCAGCCTCTCATGTACCTACTCTGCACTTTGGACTGGACACTGGCCTTGCAGTTTGTCTCTGTGTTTGCCCATTCCCTGTGCAGTTTCTCATGGACCTACTCTGCACTTTGGACTGGCCACTAGCCTTGCAGTTTGTTCCTGTGTTTGCCCATTCCCTGTGCAGCTTCTCATGTACCTACTCTGCACTTTGGACTGGCCTTGATGTTCCTTGCTGTGTTTGCCCATTCCCTGTGCAGCTTCTCATGTACCTACTCTGCACTTTGGACTGGCCACTGACCTTGCAGTTTGTCCCTGTGTTTGCCCATTCCCTGTGCAGCTTCTCATGTACCTACTCTGCACTTTGGACTGGCCTTGATGTTCCTTGCTGTGTTTGCCCATTCCCTGTGCAGGTTCTCATGTACCTACTTTGCACTGTGTACTGGCCACTGGTCTTGCTGTTGTCTAATTTTGATGCCTATCTGTGTAATATATGAATAAAGACAGTTACTCCTGTTGTCTGCTTTGTCAGTGTCCTTGCTAAATAAAGGTTTTTATGTGTGGGTATGCTTTAATGTGACACATGCTCTGTATGCCACTTTCACATTGCAAATGGCTGTTTTGACTTTTTCAGGGTTTTACAGAGGTGACAGGCACTTCAGTTCTTATTGACTCTGAGCCTTGGGTGTGCAATGATGGTTGTTTGTGATGAGCTACTGTTATCCTAATCAATCTATGGTGATGTTAGCTAAATTGTACACGTCATGTTTGTATGCACTGCCAGCACAGAGTGGGATTCTATCCACAGTATTGCAGGCAGGCTGACCAGGGTCCATCATGTCTGTGTGATCTTTCTTGATGTGTGACCAGCAGTGTTGGTGTATGGTCAACTCGTGATGGTCAGTCATCACAGTCACATGGTTGATTTCATTGTGTGCACTTGTGTGGTCATGAAGTGTGCAGTGTGAATGGGGTGACTTTGTCAGTAGTGTTGATGTGTGTGTGCCCCTGCGATGGAAACTGCACACATGTGTCAACCTGGAATGGAGTGCCTGTTAGTTTGTGTGGTCAGCCCTGTGCTTGTGATTGTGTGCACATGTGGGAGTTGTAGGTTGTGCACTGTGCGGTGTGTTAGTGTGTCCTTGCACTTCTGGTGGACACCTACTTACTGTTGGTGCCAATTGTGAGTATGCAGAGTGTGTGACTGGCAAGTCAGTGTTGTGTTTTGTTGATCAGCCATGTGTCTTGATGCTGTTTGTGCTCACTGTGCAGACCTGCTCATCCACACTGACATTGTGGGTGTGTTTTCACATGCATTGCTGTCACTTGAGGCATTTTTTGCTACAGTATGACATGTGTGATGTGAAGTTATGACATCCACTATCTGTGCTTCTGATGCCTACCCATTGTAAGTGAGCATTCCATCTATTTGTGTATGGTGCACTCCAGACATGTCCACTACTGCCGTACACACCACTTCACTCTCATGTCAGCTGTCCCCTGGGCTTGCCAGTGTGTGTGCCTCCCCACCACTTTATTAGTTACACTATGCTTTGTGGTGCTGATCTGTGCACAGGACCGATGTGCCACTCAGGACAGTTTCCCAATTGGTTATATGTGATTGTCTTGTACTGTTTTGCAGTCATGGTTGCTCATATGCAGTTCTACTGTTTGTGCTGCACAGTCCTCTTGTCATGAGGTTTTCACCTGGGTGTCCCAGACTTGTGCATCTGTGGGTGATGGGTGAGCTGTATGTGTGTTTGCTGAGGTACCTCTTCCCTTCCTGAGTGTGATGTTGTCTGTGTGCTATGGTGATTGGTGTTGTGGGTGTTCATGGTGTGGCACTCATGTCTGTGTGGAGTTGGTATGTTTGGTGTGCACACATTGCTTGTTGTGCATGCAGTGCTGTGAGTGTATGTTGCCTTGTCCTTGCCTGGTGTGCATCCCCTGATGTCCAGCTGTGTTTGCAATGTGATGGATTGGCATGTGCATCTGTTGTGTGTTTGATGTGGATGTGTGCAGTGTTTGGCCTGTGTTGTCTCTTGCAGCTGACAGATGCTCTGTGTGTGATGTTCTATTTGCATGTCATTGCGTGTGTTTGTTTGTGCATTGTGATACATTCAGATGTGTGTTGCAGGTGTAGTGTGCATTACTTGTGTGTCTGTCACAAGCACTTAGGGCTATTCTTGTTCCTGGGCTTGTTTTGGGTGCATCCTTGGTGTTTTCTCCTCTTATATTTGACTTGACACTTGTCAGAATTGTGCATGTGCAAGCATGTGGTACACTATGACACCATGTTGACTCGATGGGTGGTGTGGTATGTCTGACTGTGTTTTCTTATTGGCCCATTGCTCCCAGTTTGTGTCCATGATTGTTTTGAGTTGATGCACTTCTTGTCTGTGTTGGGGTATGTTTTTTGGGCATTGTTCCTGAGTGATGATGTTGTGTACTCCTGTTCTGTCTGGGCTCCCATTGCCTTTCCACTGTTTTACTGCACAGGTCTGTGCTTGTTGTACTTCTGTGTATGTTGTTGGTGAGTTTTGTGTTTGTCTGTTGTTTTTGTGCCAGCATTGGTTCAGGCATCCCTGAGTGTGTGTGTGTGATGTTTGTGGATGCCCCCCCGGTAGTGTGATTGTTTGTCAGTGTATTCTCTGGACATTATTTGCACCATTCTGTGGGTTTGACACTGGTGTTTAGTGTTGCAGGTGTGATGTGGGTGGGGGAGGGGGATGTGTGAAGGATCCAACTTGTGTTTGACAGTCATGGAGTGTGACAATGGGCCCTTGGTGTTGTGGTGATGAAATACACCTGTCAAGTTGTTGGTTACAGATGTGTGGCTGCTCACTGTTTGACTTCAGAGACTTCCTATCATCCCTGTGCCTATGCATGGGTTGCCTTGCTGACTCCCTGAGTTGTTGCACAGGGGTAACTGTGGTTTGATTTCACTCACTGTACCAGCCATGTGTGATTTGATGGCCTAGGGGTGTTATGATATGTTCCTTCTCTTGCATGTGATGTATATATGCTCTGTGGCTAGCTCCTTGGCTTTCCAATTGTGCCCACCTCCCTTTGGTCTTGCCCATTTGTTGTCCTGCATTGCTGCTGACATCTGGTCTGTGTATGTGGCTGTGTGTCAGTGTGGGGTATGTCTGTGTGACTTGACAGGCTGTGTGTCCAGTTGAGTGATTGTTCAGATTCTGTATGAGTGTTCATTTTGTGCTTGGACTCATATTTCTTGACTTGAGTGTGGTGTAGGTGTGGTGTGAGGGTTGCCCTGGCCCTGAGCTTCTGTGCTGTGTGTTCCTCTGCAGCCCCACATGCTGAGACTATCTCCCTAGTTGTTTGGTGTGTGGTGCAGGGTGTGGGTTCACCTGGCTGGGTATTGTACATGGGGGAGCACAGGAGGGGCACATAGGATGTCCCTTAATGTGTGTGGGGGGCCTAGTGTGTGGAGGGTGGAGGTGTGGCCCTATGATCTTTGTGCACTGCCCATGCCTGGCGCTGGCCCTGCCTTCTACATTGTGCGCATGTCTTCCCGCGTCTTCACCGCTGCTGTGACGTGACCGGGACATTGCATTGATATTGCGGTTGTTGGGTGACCTGGATGCGGAGGGGTGATTTGGTGACAGGTAGGACATGGGTGGGTACACTTGTGGATGTGTTCCTGTCCCCACCAGGGTGTCTGGTGTAGACAGGAACCGTATATCTGCCCATGAGTTGTGTGTTGTGGTTGTGTGCGGAGTTGTGTGATTGCGTACCTGCGGCGTTGTCCGCGACGGTGCATAACTTGCTGGTGGTGTATCAGGTACAGCACCGGGAAGACGTGTAGAGCTGGATCCATTGCGGTCGGGCCCAGGTATCTGGTTTCGCGCTCCGCAGTCGTGCTTCCGCCATCTCTGGTTGGGCGGTTTCTCCACTGCGGTGCAACTGGCTGTTTGGGGCATCCTGATTTGTACGGCGGTCGGGACGTCATTGCGCACGGCGGTGGGTCTCCATTGGCTCCCACCGCCGCGGTGGCGTGCGCATTTTGATGGCGGTTCGCGTCGCACCGCGGCGGACGGGAAATGGGGTATGTTTGGCCATACTAATATGGCGGGCGTTGAGACCGCTGCTGGCATGCGGAAAATGACATTTTCCGCCACCGCCAGCACCGCGGAGGTGCCTCCGCCCGCCATCCTAATAGGCCCCTATATTTTTGCAAACGATATTAATGACTTCTATATATTTAAAATCGATATTTCTTACCTTAAAGTCAATATTCTTGACAACGATATTCTTGCTGTCGTTATTTCTGTGTCACAATATTTAAAGCTGAAGCTGAACTCGGACAAGACGGAGGTCCTCATCCTCGGATCCACCCCTTCGGCCTGGGACGACTCCTGGTGGCCGACCGCACCGGGAACCGCCCAACACCCACCGACCACGCACGCAACCTAGGGGTCATCCTCGACTCCACCCTCTCCATGACTAAACAGGTCAACGCCGTCTCCTCCGCCTGCTTCAACACCCTCCGCATGCTCCGCAGGATCTACAAGTGGATCCCCACTGAAACGAGAAGAACGGTCACCCAGGCCCTCGTCAGCAGCAGGTTGGACTACGGAAACGCCCTCTACGCAGGAGCCTCGGCCAAACTCCTGAGACGGCTCCAATGCATCCAGAACGCCTCTGCACGCCTGATCCTCGACATCCCTCGCCGCAGCCACATCACACCCCACCTGAGAGACCTGCACTGGCTCCCGGTCAACAAGAGGATAACCTTCAAACTCCTTACCCACGCACACAAGGCACTCCACAACACCGGACCAACGTACCTCAACAGACGACTCAGCTTCTACACCCCCACACGCCAGCTCCGCTCCGCCGACCTCGCCCTCGCCACTGTCCCCCGCTTCCGAAGAGCGACCTCCGGTGGCAGATCGTTCTCCCACCTCGCCACCAAGACCTGGAACACCCTCCCCATCCACCTACGGCAGACCCAAGACCTGCTGACCTTCAGAAAACTCCTCAAGACCTGGCTTTTCCCCACCCCAGTGCCTTGAGACCCTCACGGGTGAGTAGTGCGCTTTACAAATGATATGATTGATTGATTGAAAGCTCAATATTAGTGTAAGTCGACATTTCCAACTCAATATTTTGACTGAATACCGGATAGCTTATTCAGGGACATGACTGGCGTGCAAGCGTATCAAGATGACATTCTTGTTTACGCCAAAGATTTGGCATAGCATAACAAAATATTGAGGAAAGTACTAAAACATCTTGTCAGATAGAGGAATGACTGTCAGGATGGATAAATGCAAGTTTGCTGTGAATTAATTGGACTATTTAGGTCATAATATCTCCCCCACAATTATCAGTCCCAAGATGTCTCTTGTTAAAGCCATTAAGGAAGCTAAAGCCCATGTGGACAAAGATTCTTTACGTTAATTTTTGGGCCTTTCAGAGTATTATGCTTGCTTTGTGTCTGGATATGCTCAAAGTGTTGAACCCTTACGCTTGTTGCTCAGAAAAGGACATGCGTTTGTCTGGGCGGATGAACAGAAAGAAGTGTTTGAAAGGAGTTGATTGTTAACGGCCTTTCCTTTAGTGCTTTTTGTGAAAAGCACACCTCTGTTATAACTTTGGATGCCAGTGCTCGAGGGTTGGGGGCGATACTTACTCAAAAGGCTACTGATGATGGCAGAACTATAGGATTTGCCTCCAGAGCCTTGAGACCTTGTGAGCAAAAGTACAGCACGATTGAGAGAGAAGCGTTAGCTCGTGTTTGGGCTGTACACAGGTTTAGGACGTACATCTGGGGAACAAGATTTGAATTGGTCACGGATCATAAACCTTTGGTGCATGTTTTCTCTAATTGTTTACGCGCCAATATGTTCTCTAGACTTACCAGATTGGTCTCACAGCTTCAGGAGTATTCTTTTAGCATTAGTCACATCCCTGGGGGTAAGAATTTTAGGGCTGATTGCTTATCGCGCATGCCCATCGACTGTGATGAGGATGATGGCCTTGGTGATGTGGAGTGTGTTGCCCTTACTGATTACCAGTCAGTTGTAGATGAAACCGTCTGGTCTAAAGCTTTGCTTGTGGACTGCACTTTAGAGAAGGTTGCTGAATACATTGTGTGCGGTTGGACCGATGCTAGAAATCTTGCAGGGGATTTGAGGACTTTTGCTCAAATTGTTGAGTTATCAGTTGAGAATAACATTATTCTGAGGAGTAATAGATTTGTGCCCCCTGCAGGGGTGCACACATCTATTATGCCCCAGGCTCATGAAGGGCATCTTGGCTGTACTATGAAGATTAAACAGCACCAGTGGTGGCCTTCCCTTGACAGCCAGGTCAAAACTATGATTGGCAAATGTCCAGAATGCCTACTATCTGATAAACATTGGAAATGCTTGCACGTTCCCCTCCATCCCACACCCTTTCCGTAGAAAGTTTGGGAGAAGGTGGGATTGGATTTTTCTGGCCCTTATGATAGTCTTCCATGTAACATACATGATGTAAACCATCATACTCATTGACTGCTACTCAAAGTGGGTGTATCATGCTTTTGTGAGTTCGACTGATACAGAGTCAGTTATTGCATTTTTAGAAAGGATTTTTGTGTTGGAAGTAACTCCCAAACTCATGGTCACTGATAATGGTACACATTTTTCCTCTGAACGCATGTGCTCATTTTTAACCAGTGTGGATGTCAAGCAACTCAAGGTTCCCCTTAACTCCCCTTCTTCAAATGGCCTGGTTGAACGGGCCAACAAAATCATTAAAGAAGGTGTGCAAACTGCTATTTCTTCAGGATTGGATATTGAATCCTTTGTGAATCAAAGATCTGGAGTTATAACACAGCCCCACATTGTACCACTGGTGTAGCCCCATTTTCGTTGCTCAGGGGCACTGGCGTAGCAAGGGGGGGGCGGAGGGGGCGGTACGCCCCGGGCGGCACGAGATTTGGGGGCGGCAGGTAAATTTATCGCCAGCACCCCCCCCCCCCTCCCTGCTCTTAGGCGTTCGGCGGCGGCAAAAGGCAGGGACCGCCACGGGCGGCAGAGTGCCTAGCTACGCCACTGCTCAGGGGTAGACTGGTACACACACCTTTGTGTCCATCTTGGTTGTCTGAAAGGACACATAAGGGTGCCAGTAATGTACCTCCTAAGGATCAGGTTGCTGCTAGAGTTGCATTGCAACAGTCTAACATGAGGTTGAGGTGTGATGGAAAACATGTGGAAACCTCCTTGTAAGTGTGTCCTGGTGATTTGGTCATGATTAAAAGTTCTATAAGAACCAAGAAAGGAGTTTCCAAATTTTCAGTGCCAATGCAAGTGGATAGAGTGTCCAAGGGGGCTGTTCTGATAGTAGGAAAAGGTTGGTGGAATAACAGACAATTGGCCAAGGTGACCCCTGAACAAGTTGACATTATGTCAAAAAAGAGGTATTGTGTGGCGAGTGCTGATTGGGCACAGTGGATCTTGCTTCTGGTGCCAGCTTTAGGAGGGGATGGTAGGAGTGGAAATGATATTGGAAGTTTTTCTGAGAATGTTAGCTCAGGTATGAGCTCTGTGGGTTCCCGCATTCGGAGGGTTCCTAAGAGGTTTGAGGATTTTGTACTTTCCTAATTATCACCCTGTATTTTGGTGCATGTGTTTTGTTTCAGGGTAAAAAGGGGAAGATGGTGTGATATTACTTTATTGTGATGTTAAGCATTTGTGTGCATGCGCAATGTTTCCAGCGCATGCAAGTTCTTGTTTGCACTTGTATTCCTCAAGCGCCATATGTATTCATTTGAAAGTGTTGACTTTGAAACCTCCATGAGTGCTTCCACTGCAGTTAGCTCGTTTCCTGTTACTCCCCAGTAACCTGTTGGGATCCGTGCTGGCTGCACATGGAGCGTCGTGGGTCTGAAGAATTCTAATAAAACATACCTGAAATCTTGCAACGCCTCCCTAGGAATTTATTACAGCCTGCAAAGACCGAGACGTGATAATAAATAGGACTTTAAACGAAATTGTATATATTTATTTGTAACCTGACTCTTTTTTTTATCACTTAATTATTAGTCACAGAACCTTAACTCTGCGCTCAACTCTTTTAAAAGTGCTTTCTAGTTATATTTGCTTGTTGAAGTATGTACAGATAAGGGCTAAAATTACCAGCTTTAGGCGATTCTGCTTATTTTTGCACCGGCCAGGACATTAAAATTATGTTGGTGCCATTAGAAAACCGGTCAGGTGGCAACCCTAGAATGTGCTGCAAATGTGGCAATTACATTTGAGGTGGAGGTTTGGGGGGAAGGGTGCCTATGCTCACAACAACAGCGGGGCAGACTCAGTTGAACTTTGTGCTTTATTAGTTCAAAAGTGTGTGTGGAAGCCTCTCTGAATTGAGTTGAATGTCTGACTTCATTTTGAATTAGGTGGCAGTGGGATTTTGTGTCTTATAGCCAGTGGCGGCTGGTGACATTTCAAAGAGGTGAGGCGTAAAAGTTGGGGAGTGTTTGCGTAGCGAGCCAGTCCGGATAACATAATTCACTGAATCATTCTCCCAGTAATTCATCCATGTTTCCATCATCCACTACATACATCTGTTCATACATACATACATCCTTCTAGAGACTTTCCCATTCACTCATCCATCCATGTATCAATTCAGTAGAAAATCATCGATTTGTCCATCAGATGGCGCATTCATCCATTCATGTATACATCCACTCATCCTTCTGGACATACTCTCCTGTAACCCTTCGCCCACTCATCCTGTTGTGTAGTTCCTATATGACCTATACAGGATCTGCGCGTTTGGATAACATAAACTGTGGGACTGGTGGCAGACTGATTCCGTGCACTCCCACCGGGTATGTTAGCCTGTCTGTATCACAGCTAGCTCACAGTGCCACTATAATCTCCTCTTTCCAGGGAGAGAATAGATTCTGGCAACCTCAGAACATGACAACCCTGATCCCTCAGGATCGTGGAAACAATATACTACTTTTCGCTCAGTCACTCGTGCTTACTTAGTTTGTCTCAGAGAGATACACAGAATAAACAAGCTGGGCGTTTTCAATAAGCATTTATTGAACAGTTGTTATTCTGGTGTAGAATAGATGTGCTGCAACAACCGTTAGACAGTATAGGATATAAATGATTAACAGTACTATGAAAGTAAAAGGATGGTATAATTCTACCATCTTACTAAAATCATGAATACATTCAAGTATATGAAACACATGATAATAAAATGTACGTACTCCTACGATGCCTCCCTAACTAGATGTACCTAAGTGTACCTAGCATTGGTGTAGGTGTTAAGCCAAGAATTCCTCTAGGATCTAGTCAACCCCGTTACCTTAAGTGAGACTGTGGGACCCCGTCCTGGTCTCAAGCTAGACACCCCGCGAGGGATGTTAGACCACTGCGAGCTGGAGTGTCTGCATGCAGGAACCTCAGCGTCTCTGGTCAGTGTGTCGGCCGGGAAGTCTCGGTCTCCTCTAACTGTCTTAGCAAGATGTGATGTATATATACCCATAGGTCTCCCCAGGGGTCCTACCTTGCTGTATTACTGTGTAGGCCTAAGGATGACGTTGGGCCTGAACTTTGTACATAGATTTTATACCGGAGCTGGTAGTCCTGCTGTGCTTCCAAGAATCCTCATGCATAATGTATGAGATTTCGAACCACGGAAAACCCGCGTTCTGACTGCTAGGTAAAAGGTCAGTCCCTGTAAACCGTGACAAGTGTAATGTAGGGAGAGAATATAGGTGGCGGGTAATGAGATTACCGGGGCCTATGTTATGATACCTATATGGAATATAACAATCCATCCGTCTATGTATCCTTTCATGACTGGTGAATCACCAGAGATCATCCAACCATCCATCCATCTTGATGAAAGTGCATTTGCTTGCCTGTATTTGAACCACGTTCTCAATCACTTTTTTAGCGTAATGTTTTCGAGGAGTGAGTGACTAACAGAATTGTCTCCGTCTACATCAAAGCTGGATGGATGTGCCTTCCTTAACATAAAGTAATTCAGGTTAACAAGGGGCATATTAAATTGTTTTCTCGTCTTATACCCAGAATAGGTTAAACTTTGTTTGCAAGAGAAAGCTCGACTGCGATTGAATGCAGGCAGTATACGCAGAGCCTAACGCTGCGCTGTGATTAATTCCAATTTGCAATTAATCCACAGTTTACATTGATCAGATGACATGTGTTTCCTAATCTGCTCAAAATAAGTTTGGCCATCTAATTGCTCAGAAACAAGCTAACTCCAGCATGCTTGATATTTATCATATGTATAGATGCCCAAGTGGATGATAAGACATAAGGGCCTGGTGTGGGGCACATTTCAAGTTTTCTTTTCTTCAGGTGCTTAGCACTTGAATCATACAGCCCATTAAAAACCTGCTCCCTCTAGGCAGAGACGTTTTAAGGCATGGGCAAAGTAGGCCCTGGCCCAGGGCCCCATGCTTTTAGGGAGCCCCTTGATAGAGGCAGCTCTGTTCTGCATAGAGTCTTACCCTGATGACCTTCAATAATTATTAGTTTGTTCTAAATAACGTTTTTATTTAATTTATTTAATGTGGGTGATGTACGAGAGGCTGCTGCAGACAGTTTGCAGATAAATGTTGTGTTTATGTTTCATGCAACATCCATCAAACAAGTTTCTTTGTGATCAAAAAAGGACCTCACATACGAGAAATGTGGGAAAGTCACAGAATTTATTTCACAGTAATTATTTGCAATATTAGTGAGCTGCTGCTTTATCCCTGAATATTAGATGTAAATACATTTAAAATTTGAACGAGTGTGACTGTGCACGTCTGTGACCTGACCAGAGAGGGCACGAAAGAGCTGAAATTGTTTCGTAAATTCAAACCTAATCCAAAACAGGGGCCCACAAAATACCTTTGGCCCATGTCCCTCAAAATCCTTAAGATGTCGCTGCCTAATTAGTGTTTGTTTTCCCAGCCAAAAAAAGTATCTTGTCTACCATTTAGAAGAAATCGTCCAAACATTCAAAATGGAACATGCTTAAAAGGTCATTTATAAACTTTCAACGACAATCAACAATTTATGATATTTTTGCAGGACATACATTTACTATATCTATGCAGGACATACACCAACTGCTATGTTAGTTTTATTATTGGAAGCTTATGCCCTCCGTGTTTAGACACCTGGGTGGTTTCTTTTTTTTTACCTGCATTCTTTTTATTTATTGTGCATATAGGCCCCTCTCCCTCCGTATCTCGGAATGACTATACTTGCCGCCTGGGATATTTGCTGCCAGCCTACCTTGGATCTGATCACCTCTGCTGCTTTGCCTTGGCATGGAGGAGCGGTTCGGTGAACTTTCATACTGTGGCTTAGTCTGTTGCCTCCGTTTCAATTCCGCCTACTAAAAGCTGATTGCTTTTTAGGTCTCGCCTAGCGTCGCAGCGCATGCGCTGCTCGCTCGGCGAGACCTATAGTGAGAGAGGAGATTTCAGAAGGGGACTTGAAGCCCCGCCCATCATTTTCATTGGGTCGCGTCAGCGTTTATGCTAAACGCTGGCTTCCCATTGAAAAGGATGCTTTTTGGTCACTGCCCTTTCTCCCTTTTGGATGGCCCATCCGGACTGGGTCGTCTGCTTCACGGCTGTCGTGAAGCACTTTCTTATCTTTAGGGGGCCATCTGTTTCTAATTAGCATGGCCTTAGTGCGGCCATGCTAATTAGAAACAGATGGCCCCCCTAAAGATAAGAAAGTCTGCAGGCACTACCATGCACACTGAGGTCTCCTCGATTCAGCGCCCCCCCCCCTCGGAGCACACGTCCGCTCAGGGAGCCTCTCCTCGCTTTAGCCTCCCACCCCCCCGCCTCGGAGCACACGTAACTTGTTTTTGGAAGCCTCCGTTGATTTGCACTTTCTCTGATCCCCAGTGTTAGGATGTTTATATACGTCAGCCCTCGAGTCTCTCAGAGATTTGCAAAACCAGCTTCTAGCCCATACCGCGAACATCAAGGTTTTATTTGGTTTCTTAGGTATCCTGCAACTCTATCGGGGGTAAGAATTCTCACCATCTGCCTTTTTTTGCACCTGAATCTTTGTCATGTAGAAAGTTTTCAATCTGTTAAGTAACTAGTCTGCAGTTTTTTTTAAATGCTCCAATAATGTAATTGATCTATTTTATATAGCGTTCACATTACTTGGAAACACACTTCAGTGTGCTTGATGTTGGAAAATAGATTTTAGGATTAGTGTACTTCTGTGGCGATGCCCTAGGGAGGGGCCCAGATGTGTGCATTTCATGGCTTGGAAGGAAGGCTGTGAAGATGGCCGGCATCTTGGCCCCGACATTAAGGGTGCTGTTATGCGTCCAATGCTAGCTGTGTCATTACGGTTTTTTAGTGTCCTTTTGCTGTTACGCCCCACCCTCCACCTCCCCTTGTCGCCCATTCTGATCCACTCAACCGCCGTTCATGTTTGGTTTTAACCTCTCAGAGCCCGGGCCCTTGGTCCTCGCTGCAGAGTACCGGGGCTGCAGGCTCTATCGACCTTGTAATGGAGAAGGAGCGCGGCGAGAGGGATGGTACAGGGCAAGGGTGCACAGGCCCCCCTTCTGTGCCTCCCAGACGAGGCCTGGCTGTAATCAGTCATGCATGTCATTCCAGAAGAACATGTGGAGCGTGGATGCTGTTCAGGACAGATGGAGGGACACGGGAGAGGGAGGGAGGGATGGGTGTGGGTTTGGCCGGAGGTGGGCGAGGATTCGGAATGTTCTGGGAGAGCCTCCCATGGTGTACTTGCAGCAGGTAGAACAGCCCTGGACTGTGTCCTCCACCTCAGCCGGTAAGACGTTTCGTCTCAGATCTTGTAGGCAGCTTATTCAATAAGAAACGCATGTTTCCATATCTGCATGCCTCACAAATGCTAAGGTTAATTACGGCGTACAATTGTTTGGATACTTTTCGGCATGAATGTGCGGCTTGCAGCCTTATCTCAGGACAAAAGTGCCATTTTCAAGCGCCATCCGACGTCGCATCACCAAACTTTAAAGACGCTTTAATAGCAAATGGCAGCGCGCAGATTTACATCTGATACAGCACAGTAGGCGCAGAGATATATGCACGGATGTTGTAACAGGTCGCCGTGTCTGGGCTGGCCAGAGCGTACATGCCAACATTTTAGAAGAGGAAATTGGAAGATTTAAAAAAAAAGATCGGTAGAATGTATTTCTCCCATTGACGCAGAGGAAACTCTGGCGAGAGTCAAAATAAAGTAATTGGTGGCTTATTTTTTCGGGAGTCTGACGCCTGAATGTGCCAGTGAAATATATATTTAGGTTTGAACAGCATCAGCGGTAACAAACTTAAGGTAACTTCTTTCAGTGTCCATAAATTTGGTAAAGTGGTAAAAGTCTGTATTCTGCAAGCTGGTCTCTGCAGTTTGCTGAAGGGGGGAGGGGGGACTGAACTCCGGTCAATGCAGACTCCAATCAGTGAGGGTCATTTGGAATCTGTGCCGTGTAGATGTTGTTCATATTAATACTAATGTTCGGCTCTGTAGGCGTTCTAATGCTTCCGTCATGTGACGTATTTAGCTTCATATCAAGATCCGATGTACGATGAAAAGTACATGAACTGTTCATTGAGTTTGGTCTAAGGGGCTTTATGGCGGATGTGTTGCAGCACTGTATGCAGTACACGCTGCTTCTTGCTGCTGGTGTAAAGACTAATTTCTTTACTAAGGTTTATATTAATGTTTGGGAGGTTTTTCGGACCACTCAAACCCTGGGATGAACTAGCAGAAGACAAAAGAGAGCAGGTTTCGTGTGTAGCGCACACTGCTGCTCAGAGGTTACGGCCTGTGTGCCGTATGCCAAAGTCCAAAGCTGAGCAAACTCCTCTCACTGCCTGTCCCTGCACTCCCAGCTCCTCTCACTGCCTGTGCGCACCAAGTTCCTCTCACTTCTGTCCCTGCACACCAAGCTCCTCTCATTGCCTGTGTGCACCAAGCTCCTCTCACTTCGGTCCCTGTGCACCAAGTTCCTCTCACTGCCTGTCCCTGCGCACCCAGCTCCTCTCACTGCCTGTCCCTGCACACCAAGGTCCTCTCACCACCTGTCCCTGCGCACCAAGCTCCTCTCACCGCCTTTCTCTGCGCACCAAGCTCCTCTCACTGCCTGTCCCTGCGCACCAAGTTCCTCTCACCGTCTGTCCCTGCGCACCAAGCTCTTCTCACCGCCTGTCCCTGCGCACCAAGCTCCTCTCACCGCCTGTCTCTGCTCACCAAGCTCCTCTCACCGCCTGCCCCTGCGCACCAAGCTCCTCTCACTTCTGTCCCTGCGCACCAAGCTCCTCTCACTGCCTGTCCCTGCGTACCAAGCTCCTCTCACTTCTGTCCCTGCGCACCAAGTTCCTCTCACTGCCTGTCCCTGCTCACCAAGCTCCTCTCACTTCTGTCCGTGCGCACAAAGCTCTTCTCTCTGCCTGTTCACATAGACTAGACTTCTATCACTGACTGTCCGTGCAGACCAGCCCCTCTCACTGCCTGTCCGTGTGCAGCAAGCTCTTCTTACTGCCTATACTGTACATATCACACCTATATCTGCAGTAATAATGATCTCACACCTATATCGGGAGTAATGGTAACATCACACCTATAGCTGCAGTGACAGTAATCTCACACCTGTAACTGCAGTCATAGCAACAATACATGGGTATATGTAATATCCACTCAGAGTCCTTATTCCAAAATGAGTGGGTATTAACATTTTTAATGCATTAGATTAATGTGATAAAAAAATATCACATTAATAAAAGCCAGTACCATTTACAATACAAAACTCACACTAGTACAAATGCAATGCAATAGATTTCGCAGTTACAACAAAGTGAGCTATTGCCATTTTGCATTACACCATTTGATTAATGCTTCACGAAGGGAAAAAAAACCAATGACATTTACAATGCCAATAGCTCAAAATAATGTCATTGCGAGACCTATTGCATTGTAAATGCTTGTTACGTGCAGAGATCACTTCCACAGCCAACCTCGTGTGTACCGAAAACCTTTTGCAGCTCCTCCCAGAGTAGCGTGTGGTCATGCACGCTTGTTCCTACCCTACCCTGTGACGAGTTAGGAAATATGTGGGCTGTTGCAGTACACAGCCTCGCTGATTGACAAACAGACTCGGAAACCCAGGGCTTATGCTTAAAGCGCCCAGGCTGTTTTCAATCAGCGAGGCTGCAGTGCCTTACAATGTTGTAGGCTGCCGGAGGCCAGAAATGAGATCAGGTAAGCCCTGTAAATCCTGCGACGGCCAGCACATGCGCTCTAGCACGTGTGCTTATTGCAAGTGCCTGCTTTTGCCTGACCCTCGCACAGAGCGAGGGTCACACTCTTTCAAATTATAATGATTTAATCGTTTGTAAAGCGACAAACATTGATGCAGAAATCGAAGTGGGGGTGGAGCCCTGCTGCCCTAATCAAGAAACCGCCCCTGCTTATAGCCTGATCATGTAATAAAACTATTTGTTTGAAGCATGAAAGCCTGGTTCTCCATCAAAACCTAATCCCGATGGTATAACTGACACTGTATTAACTTTTATCAGAAATACCTATTGTGATGCCACAAAACATCTTTTGATGGCATAAAACCTTAACAGAGTTAAAAGAATCGCTATTGTGACTCTTGAACAGCACATCTATGCATTGATGAGACAGGTCCAAGAATGATACAGCCGTCACCCCTCAACTTTACATAATTAATTACTGTATATTTAATAAAGCAGAGGTGTACTCTTTTCTTGCTCTCCCACAGTATCTGCTTTTCTTCCTCCCCTTCACACCTCACTCCTTCCCTTCTCTCCATTCTCCCTTCACTTTCTGCCTCATGTCTGCATTTCCTCTTAAGCGTCACCTCCCCTCACTAACTGCTTTTCATTTTTTACCTTCTCATCTTTCCCTTCCACTCTCCTTTCACGTGCTCCCTGCTCTTCTTCCCTTGCCTTCCTCCTCTTTCCACTTTTCATTCTCATCATGTTCCACTTGCCTTCAGACCTCTCCTCCTTCCTCACTCTCCCTTTTATGTTTTTCCTTCTTGCACATATCTTTATATCCACTCCAGGAATCTGTGCTTGATCTCAGGGTCATAATTTTAAATCTTGGTGTGGCCACTCAGTCTTTCATCTTTCTGAGGTCGATAAAAATTAGTGCCATTGAGTTGGATAACAACATTTTTAATTCAGTGTCTAGGCCCCTTCTGGTGAATATGCGCTTTACAAACATACATGAAGCCACATGTATCAAAAATCAATTTTTCATTCCCTAAATAGCGAATTTATGTATGCAAGAAAATAGCGATTACCTAATGGCGATTCCTAAAGATTCGCAATCACAATTAGGTAATCGCTATTAGGTAATACTACTCCATTTGTTCCTATGGGTCTAAAGGCCCAATAGGTGCGAATGGTTTTGCATTACCTAATTTGCAGTTACCTAATTGGTAATCGCAAATTAGGTAATGCAAAACCAAGGGTGCCTGGGTGCCTAAGGCCCCCCTAAAGCACCTCCCAAAAAAATGTACACATGTAAAGCGCACACATGCCCTAGGTGCATGTGTGTGCTACATGGCGCTTTGAAAAATGCATTTTAGTCCATTTTTCAAAAATTGCACATGGTTACCATCGACTTGGAGTTGATGGTAATAACAGTTGCTAAATGCACAATTTGAATTTAGAAAATGCTTAGTACATGTGCCTAGAGAATCGCAAATTGCAATTCCATATTTGCATTCACAATTTTAGGTAATCGCAAAAAATTATGATTACCTAAAATTGTGACTACAAAGCCTTTCATACATCTTGAAAGGCTATTTTACATTCGCAAACGGCCGAAAATACCGATTCGCACAGTTTGTGAAGGAAAAATTGTGTGATACATGTGGCACATGGTGTGTTAAGGACACAGAATGTATTTTAATCTTTTGTTTTTCAATTTCTTTGCAATATTATACTGTCATTATTCCCTCTGTCCCTCCTTGACCAAGTACCTTTCATACTCGTATCCATTCCCCTGACCTCCTTTCTTTCCTTCATCCCATCTTTTTCCTTTCCTTTTTCTCTTCTTCAGCACCTTCAGCAATGCCTCCTTTCTTCTTTCCATTCTTGCTTCCTTACATCCTCATTCATCCCCCCCGTCCTCCCTTAGTGCATTTCTTCATTTTTCCTCCATTCGTTCCTTACTTTCTTTTTTGCTGCTCCTTCCTTCATTCCTACTTTACTTTCTTACTTTCTTCCTTTCTTATCCTTAACCCTTCCTTCTGCTTTTCTTCCTCCTTTCCTTTCTTCTTTCTATTCATCCATCACACATCGTACACTTCCTTTCTCCCTCTATCCCTTCATTTCTTCCTTTCACATTCTTTTCTTATTTCCTCCTTCTTTCATCCATGACTTATTTCCTCACTCCAGAACTCCCTAACCTGCCTGCATTTGTTATTGCCTTCTTTAATGTATTTCTTCTTCATCCCTTCCTTCCTTTCTTTCTTTTAAACAGAACAGTGCAAGCACATTCTCTTTAGTTTCCAAAGCTGCCTCAAGCCCTCAAATTACTATTTCTAAAGCTGCATTTTGAGATGTACATACATTCTCTAATTTGAGTTCACTTATGGCCTATTGTCATAGGCTTTTAATATGATGTACTATGTTATGTTATATTGATTTGTATAGTGCACTAATCACCCGAGACGGTATCCAGACGCTTGGGCAGGTGTGTAAGTGTGAGGTCTCCGAGGTTCTTACATGAAGAGCCAGATCTTCAGCTTCTTGCGGAACTCAAGAAGTGAGGAGGTGACTCTGATGTGTTGCGACCTGTGGGTGGAGCCAGTGGAGGAAGTCGGTGGAGCTGGGGAAGTGGGTATGGCCTCCTGTACCTGACGTACATAAACATGTCCTCAGCTACTGCATAATTATTCTGTATAAGGGTCACCACTTTTTTCCATGCTTGGCCAACAGCCCGCTGTGCATGATCACATTTGTTTGAAAAAACATTGATGATTATTTTCAAAACATTTATGATTGTTTTCAAAACATATTGATTCTAGAAGAAACCCTGGAGTGACCACTCTAGTATATAAGACCCTTATTCCCCCTTGCAAATAAGAGGAGAATTCCTTCCAAGCTGACACTGGGTCCTGCATGCTGAATCTTCGACACGCAGCGGTCTGACATCCCTTGCGGGGTGTCATCCTCAAAGCAGAGATGGTGTCCTTCTTTCTCTACCATCATATGAGGGGGATGGTTCTTTCCTAGGGGATTCTTGGCGATCTACACATATACATGTTACACCTACATATCTAGGCTAGGTACACTTAGGCAAATTACTTAGGGAGCATTATAGGAGTATGCAAATGGTACTGTTTTATCTGAACAATAGATGTTCATCTTCTTAGCACTATGGTAGAAATGTATCTACTGTTTACTATATTGGTACTTGCGATTTCTTTCGTATGCTTCTGTCTCCTGATTGTCGCAGAAAATATGTTTTACACAAGACTGACGCTAGACCAATAAATACTTATTGAAACGTCCTAACCGCCATCCTGTGTATTTTCTGAGAATAAGTAAGCACGAGTGCCTGAGTGAAAAGTACTGTACTGTTTTCCACGATCCCTGAGGAATCAGGGTTTTCATGTTTAGTGGTTGCCAGAAACTACCTACACCACTGTGAGATACAGGGGGGGGGGAGGGTGTTAGTGGCACTGTAGAGCTAGCTGGTCTAACGGCTGACATATCCTGTGGGGGTGTCCGGAAGCGGTTTGGACACCAAGCTCTCAGTTTAGGTCATCCAAAATGTGTAGGTCCTGGGGATTCCTAGGAACTACACGACATAGCACTGCCAACGTTGGTTTGGTTCTTATATTGACAGTTAATCTCTGAGTAGTTCAGTCGTGCTTTCTCAGAAAGCCCTGCTCACACTTTTCAGAGACTGAAGTGGGAAGGGCGATCCGCCTCAGCTGAGCAGATATACCCTGTGTATTGGCTGAATGTTTAAACAAGCTTGTAAGGATAAAAGGTTCCCACATTGTGCAAAACCCTAGCTCTTAACATTTTTCTATTCTCCTTTAAAATGACTGACCCTGCAAGGAGCAGTGGAGATTCAGGAGAAGACGAATTTGCAAACGCTCTCAACATTACAGAGAACTGTAGAAATGCAGTAACAATTAAGTTGATAGAACACGGCATACCCGCAACAGGAGGCTGTGTTACCTTCGTGATTGAGGCACGCAAGGTGTTTGGATCAGAGGTATTCTATTCTGTGCAGAACCACAGGCTAAATTGTTTCACACATACATTGTAGTTGAACCACCAGAAGAATACTTTCCATACGAAGACATTGAAGTCCCGTTAACTTACCAGCAAAACAGAAACTGGTTTAAAGGTGCCCTCCCACACACCTGGCCAGTCTTAGCGACATACACTCCACATCCAGAGATAGATACACTTCCAGTGGATGAAGTCCGCACGATATATAAAGACATAGTCCGGCTATACAGACACATTGTTTAGTTCGTTATGCGAACATTAACAGTCCAACCTGCGAGAAATGCTCCAGTCGGTCCACATCAGACCACACCTACGATTAACCCACAGACGCTAAAATCAGTGATAGGGACAATACCATCCAAACAGGAGCAAATTCCGTTCTGGAAAGCACAAAAAATTGCACAGCTGGGAGCAGTATTTCCCCATACGGGTCCACAGGAAAAACATAGGATGCTAACCATTTGCTTGCCAATGGGGATAGTTCCCTCGATTGAAGATTGTACAACTTGGGGAACAATCTTTGCTGCCGTCTACATCAGAATACATGGTACCCCTTCCATAGCAGTCATTCCAGAAGTATTGAAACAGATACAGAACGAGTGCGGGCAGGACCTGCCCTGGACTTGGGAATTAAACTGATGAGTAACTTTGCCCAAGTCTCTGCAATCATGCTGAGTAACATAAAAGGGGAGACAGCAGCAGTGGCCATACACCACCGCTTAAGGGAAATAGCTCCTATAAATAAGGAGCGAGAGTAACCAAACATTAAGAAACCTATGCTGCATTAGGTAGAGATAGTTTGGGGGCCAAACCAGGGAAGCCACAAATGGCGGGTAGTCCCGACAAGGACAACTCGAAGCAAGCACCATCTTCTTCTAAAAAGAAATGGGATAACAAACACTCTAAAAATAACAATACAGAAAAGAATTCATGATCAAGGGGTGGGTCTCCCCAACAGGAGTCCTCTGAAAAGAGGTATAACCTTAGGAATCGTGAAAACATTAGGAAACCTGACAGGTATCAGGACACTGATACACGTTCCTTTTGTTCCTTTCAGGGTTCATCAAAAAACTCGGAGAGGGAGGGGCAATCAGAACAAAAGCAAGAAGATCGACCAAAGACAACAAGGGAAACACATAGCAATTATCAAGCAGGAAGAGCAACCTAAAGCAAAACCTCAATTCAAAAAGAAGAAAGTAGCTGGCTTGAAAATTAGACAAGCCCAGGTTACTGAGGACTTAGCTTCTGAACGGGGAATGGGCTCTGACGATGCTAGACAGCGCGGCAGAAGTAACAATAGCTCGCCAGAACCTGAAGGATTTTCTGGTGACAGCAGTATTGAATGAACACATCACGGTGGAAACCTGATACAAGAGTTAGTGTCCCACATAGACTATATAAAATTACACTGCAAATAGAGTAGGACATCTCAAGAAAAGTTAAAGGTCTCTTTTGGATATGACGTCCTGTTCGCAGAAAACTATTGCCCACCAGAATTTGTGATGGATTGCCTAAAAGGGGAAAGCATCATTTTGCCTGCTTTCTCCGACCTCGTTCCAGAATTTCTAAAACATTCATACATGCAGGAGTGGGCGCTAGCGCTAGCTCCGGCATTATACCGCAACCATGTAGGGTGGGACGTGGAGTCTACTCACCACGAAATCCCATTAAAATCTATTCCAAATCCACAGAGGCAGTACCCTATTAAAAATGATGCAAAAAGACAGGTCAAAGAAATCTTAGACCAACTTGATACCAAGGAGGGATTGAGACTTGCACCTCCCCATGAACAATCCTTTGTTTCCCATAATGAAACCTGACAACACATATCGTCTAGTTTTAGATTACCGACATTTAAACTCATGCACGTGAACATTTGCAGTTCAAAACGCACATAGTGCCGCATTAATTAATAACATTGTATGGAAGAAATACAAAACGAATTTAGATATCTCGAATGGATTCTTCTGCCAAAATATAGCTCCAGATAGCAGATATTTGACAGCATTCTCTGCCCTCGGCGAAATTTTTGTCGTTTGCCCCAGGGGTATAAGAGCAGCCCGGGGCTATTCTAGGCAAGAGTGTCAGAATTATTACAAACATGCGACGAGGAGGCAGTGTCCTATGTAAATGATATCTATCTGGCGGACGATGAATTACTTGAACACTTGAGCAGGGTGAACAACATAATTGTGGGTTTTGCCAACTTGGGCTACAAATTTAATGTCAAGAAATCAAAAATTGCCAATCTCAATGTCCTATTTTTGGGATATGAACTATCAAGTGAAGGCAAGAGCTTGGCAGCCAACTTTTTAGAAAACTGTGCGCTGCTCCAACCTCCAAAGACTCTAAAAGGTTTGCAATTCATGGGCCCGATTCACAGAACTAACTTAAGACAAAATCCTAAACTTACTACCATTTTGGTATTCACAGAAGGCACTTACTCATTTTGGTATTCACAGAAGGCACTTAATGAGTAAGTTACTCATATTGGTATTCACAGAAGGCACTTACTCATCAATGAGTAAGTGCCTTCTGTGAATACCAAAATGAGTAAGTGCCTTCTGTGAATACCAAAATGAGTAAGTGCCTTCTGTGAATACCAAAATGGTAGTAAGTTTAGGATTTTGTCTTAAGTTAGTTCTGTAAATCGGGCCCCATATTAGGATTTCTAAATTTTGGCAGAACATACATTCTGGATTATGCAGAAAAAGTAAAAACTTTCTACGACCTAATCAGACCTGATTTCACACCACATCAGTGGACACAGGAACATATAGATACTCTCCGTTTCATTCAGGCTGACATGATAGCATCAAAACATTTGCACACACGTGTGAATTCTACCAACTTGGTGTTCCGGGTAGTCCCGGGTTTATCAGTATATACATATATCACTTTCAATGAAGGTGAGACGGTCCCAATTGCATACAAATCACATTTATACACAAATGCTGAAATGCGATATGCGGCTAGAGAAAAAATACTGACAGTAGTACAGACTGCTGTAGTGAGAGAAAGAGCACTAGCACAGGGGAAACGCATAATAGTTGTTACCACGGTACCAACTTTGGAAGCTGTTACCAAAGCGAGCATTCCAAATGCAAAAGTACTGCATCCACGATGGACACAATGGGCTAACTCCCTCACTGCAACAGACGTAGATTACAAATACGATTCTACACTGAAAACACAAGCGTTCCTGCAGTACGAACAAGAATACCCTCTCCCGAATGAAATCTTGCCTCTAGAAAAATATAAATACATAATTTATACTGATGGATCTGCTCAGCCTGCCATTGGAAGTAAACAACACTATAGAGCAGCATGTGCTATAGTGAAGGGACGTATGCGGAACGGTAAGTTCCATCCCAGCAATACAACTACACAATCTCCAGGAGATTGTACAGCACAGCTGGCAGAGCTGAAAGTCCTGATACTAGCACTACAATATACGGATCGGGAATTCCCACACTGATAGTGTGTGATTCGTTTTACTGTGTGCAGTCCTATAATGAATATCTTCATTACTGGGGCCAGAATGGGTTTAGAGGTTCCAAGGGTTGCACAATTAAACATAAATTGTTATGGGAACAAGTGACAAAGCTGAAAGCATGCCTGCCACGGGCTCAAGTTATTCACACCTTGAGTCATCAGCATGTTGGCGTACACGTTGAAGGGAATTAACTGGCTGATGAAGCCGCCAAGGCGACAATACGAACTGCTGCCTTTGCTGCAATCAGCAGTTCTAGCACGAGGATAGGCGGAGACATACTGATAGCTGTCAACGCCTCACAGAACGGCTCTGCCGTACCGAGGGGCTATCCACTCAAATATAGCTATAAATTAGATGCGCAAAACACACAGTATTCTCAAATACCAGGAGTGGGGGGTAGAGTTATACCAAATATGGATCGCAGATTAGGTTTGATTCTAGCTGCGCACGAGGGTCTGGACTCTGCACACGCAGGAGTCACTGCTACAATTTCATTACTGAAGTGGCGATACTGGTGGCCAAGTTTGTCTAAACAAACTAAGGGTTATGTCTTAAAGTGCGACATCTGTCAGCAGATGAAAGGTTCCACAGTAGCACGGCCACCACAAACACCATTACTTAATTACTTATCTCAGACAGACCATCTCTCTTGTGTCTATTTGGACCACTGTGGCCCCTTAAATTCAGATGGGGCTTACAAGTACATCTTGGTGGCAGTGGATTCATGCTCCAGATTTCTATGGGTTTGGCCTCTGCGCTCGGCTGCCGCTCGAACTGTTATAAAGGATTTGCGAGTCCTCATCGGGACATACGCAATTGGCACGTTACATTCCGACCATGGCCCTGCGTTTAGCTCACTGGCTTACAAGTAAGCCATGAAAAGTATGGGTGTGGCCTTGCGGTACTCCTCCCCCTACCATCCCGAGTGAAATTCAGTGGTGGAGAGGAAAAACCGGGCCCTAAAGCAATCCTTAACAGCAAGGGTATTAGGTGCGGGCGGTACTTGGGTCAATCACCTGTTTGAGGTCCAGAGGGCACTAAACAACATGCCAAGAAAATCCTTGGGAGGATGAACCCCCTATGAGATCCTGTTTGGGACAAGAATGTGGGTACCTGACCTCGATTGTGCCAGCACAGTGGCGGATGTAAAACCATTTTAATTGAATGATCGTTTGGCTGTTTTACAGGAACTCAATGAATTCCAGGCATTACAAAGCAACGTCCAAGTAAAACGTACCATCACTGGGGAAGTGAAACCAGTTCCAGCAAGACCTGCCTGGGTCCCGAAGATTTGGGACCTGGTCAGAGAAAAGATTGTGGACAAAAAGGAGTTTGAGCCATCCTACAGAACACTTGTACCTGTCCTGGCGGTTCAAGGAACAAGAACAGTACTTCTTCCGCCTCTTGCCAGCAAAAAAGAAAGAAGATTCGTCTCCCTTGATCTGATCAAACCACACTATGTGGCCGATCCTCAACAGTAGGCCGCGTGGAATCCTGGGTAGCCGCAGATCTCCTCTTGCTACTATATAGGAAGTTCAGATGGAAAGACTAATAACGTTTCAAGACTCACCTGCGCAAAATGCTGGAGTATCAAATAAAGGAGTACGAATTACACCTGTTGAAATTGAACAACATCCAAATGTAAATGAAATGCAAATTGCAATTCGGCCCAATAATGACACTTACATCAATGTGCCTTCACATGAAGCACCTACCAGTTCCACAAACACAGCAGAGCTACCAAAGATAGATCGAACTGCGTCCGGCTATTTCTTCAACTTCGATGACTTTTCTTCAGATCCAAGTGAACCTGAGCAAACGCCACCCATCTCCAGAAAAGAACAATTTCGACAATTCTATCTCTGGCTGAAAAAGACTTACTTGGTGTCCCCTTGGTTGCATCTTCGGTTTGCATTAGGGATCCTGTTCCTGTTAATTTGGATTGGTATAGTAACTGTCTTTTTCCTGCTACTGACAGGACATTACCTCCCACAACGCTCTGCAGTACAACCTGTGAACTTGGTCCTGAAACCACATACGTCATCACAGGTGAGAAGCTGGCCTGGTATATGATGTCCACTAATGTAAGTGGGCACCTTGCACCAGTCCAGACAACCCTAATGGTGATTTAAGAGGTCTCAGACAACCTTAGAAAGCTTTCCAAGTGGTAGCTGTGGAGAGCAGCCTTCAGGCTTAGTTTTGAAGGAGTGTAAAGCAGCTTGTTTCACCAGAATACAATCTTATAGTATAGACTAAATGAAAAAGAACCACACAAAGTATTTATAAAAATAGGTATTTATTATATAACACTATCTAGTACGTTATAGTATCTCCCACACGGAGATAGACACAAAGCACACAATACTAAAGCAAAGAAATCACAGTAAATAGCACTAATACACAGTGGGCCCCAGGGGGGGACCAAACCACATACTAAGAAAGTGGTAAAAGGACCACAACTCGAGTCAAGACAATGTCGAGAGGACGTAGAATTGCTGGGGCCCCACAGAACCACCCAAGGTGAGTAGATAGGGACCCCACGGAGAGCGTGTGCAGTGTGTGAACATGACCACGTGCTCCGTACGAGTCTATGTGCAAGTCGCGGTGGATTTGTAAAGGTTAGGGACCCCTCCCACTAGACCCTGAAGAAACCCTGTGGAAGACAGAAGGTTGGAGAGCCACCCCACCCGTGAATACTGTGGTACCCAAGTTACCTATCCCAGGGAAGCCGGGTGCATAGGTGCGAAGTGGCGTCGGAAACCGCTGTCGAACCCAATGGAGGACTTCAGGAAAGTGCAGCTGCTGGAAGAGGAGAAAGTGTCCAGAGGAATCCAAACGTGGATTCTTGAAGAGGAGTACCTGAAAGCAGAGGGGACAGAGTCTATGTCACTCAGGGGTGACCATCCGATGTCGGGTGCTTCAGGAAAGATGACAGTGACCTTGACTCTGCAGCTGCGAGGACCAGTCGATGCTGAGGATGACCAGGACCCGGATACGAGCTGTCCCACGAGCTGTCGAGTGCAGTGGGGTTGGTGTCTGGCAGGAGCACCAACAAGCCTTGGCAAATGCAACCCATGCAGGAAGTCAAGAAAGTGCACGGTTGGGACCAGCAAGGTCCAGGAGACTCACCACAGACAGGGGACTCAGGGCAGGCCCCCAGCAATCAGGGGAGCCCAAGGAAAACAAAGGTGACCCTCAAATTGACCCACAGGCCGGAGGCACAGGAGTCACGAGAGGACCTCAAGCAGCTCACCAAAAGATGCATGCCACGATGCACACGATGTGGTGTGGCTGAAGATTCTGGTCACTGGTGGTGCTCGAGGTTGGAGCTACTTGGAGCCCGAAGATCTTCTTGCAAAGATGTCAACAGGCCTTTGCAACTGCAAAGGGGATGCTGTACTCAGGGGTTCGGTTATTGCAACCCCTACGAGGACTACTGGCCTCAAACTTGGTGAGAGGGTAGAGCAGGCCTCGGGAGCTGGGAAAAACCACCACCTGTGTTGCAGAGCCCACGGAGTCCGGAGGAGCTCAGGATCTGCAGACCGGTTGACTTAGTTGCGGTGCCTGCGAATGCAGGGGAGTGACTGCTTCACTCCAAGGGAGATTACTTCGGTAGTCCCTGATGCATCACAGGCCTTGGAAGGTTCCTGTATGATGCACAGGCACAGACGATGCAGCAGACTGGAAGGGAGACAAAGTCAGGCCCAAACGAAGTCCAGCAAAGTCCAGAGTGCCCAGACGGTAGAAGAGCAGTGGTTTCAATTCTGAATCTTATCCCACAATGAATTTAGGGACCTTCACCCAGGTAAGCCCTTAAGTACCCTAAGGAAAGGGTTGGGAAGATTCAGTGGACCCTCCCAGGGGAGGGTCTGGACAGGGGGGAGGTTACTCCCATGTCCTTTGTCCAGTTTTGCACCAGAGTGGGAGCCAACAGCTCCCAGAACTGGTTTGAACTGGACTATGCACAGGGACAACCAAATGTGCCCCTCATGCAGACTATAAGGAGCTAGCAAGCGCACCCACCCAGCCCTAATACACTACATCCTTGCTAGGAGGTGGTCACACCTCCCTTTGACAGGTTGCCTATTGATCTACCTTCCCCTGCTCGAGCTTGGCTCAACAGCAGGAGGGCAGAAATGTGTCTCTGGTCGGCAGCCACCATTTGGGCTGTCCGGGACTGGAAGGCTGGTACCGGGAACACTGAGAGCCTAATGGAGGGCTCTTCCAATGCTTGAAATCATACCTCCCACACCGTTTACGGTGTGGGAGGTATGATTCCAAAATGTTTGATACCAAACATGATAGGATTCGTTGCAGCCGTTTTCGAGATGGTCATCGCGGGATTACGCGGTGCCCCTCTATATAGTATATGGCTGCTTCACTGACAACCCGGGAGAATGGACTTCATAGGCTGCAGGGGTGTCCTGCTCATGCAGGGGCACCCTCTCACTTAGAACCAAGCACCCTGCCCTCAGGATTGTATAGGCATGCTATAGGGATGACTTATAAGTTTTAAGTGCAGTGACCCTTAGATATAGTAAACCTATATCTTTAGTAAGTGGTGCATGCACCAACTTGCACAGGCTGCAATGGCAGGCCTGTAGTTCCATTTTGAATGGTCTCTCATGGGTGGCGTAAAACATGCTTCAGGCCATGGGAGGCCTCTGGGGTACCTATGCCCTGGGTACACGGGTACCATATACTAGGGACTTATAAAGGTACCCCAGTATCCAATCTGGGATGTACCTAAGTACTGAACACAACAAGTTAGGGAGAAAGCAGATAGACTAGGGTCTTGATTAGCAGGATCCCAGTCAGACTAGTCAAAAACAGCTTAGGCACCAGGCAAAAAGTGGGGTTATAGGAAAACAATGAGAGAGCAAGGGAAATGCGAGGTGCGTCCGGATCCCCAATGTAATGATAGATTAAACAATGTGGACGAACCCACTATGTCGGTATGGTACAATCACTATTGTGGTAAGTACATGGACCCATTAGGTGTGTTTAAGAGACCCCTCACACACCAACCTGGTTGGTGTCATGCTTCATCATTGGGGTCCCAACCGGGTGGCCGAATGCCCCCCGGTTGTGCTACGACGCCTGATTACAGCGGAGCTGGTGTGGTGTGAATGTGTGATGTGTCGTGAGTTTTTATTAAAAATATCTCTGAGGATCCTTGCCTGTAAAGTTTATTAATGGCGGCTCAGGATATAGTTAAAAATGTGTGGTGCAACTAATAGGAAATTATTATCCTTAGTTGACTATGTGAATTGGTCTACATGTTTCAGCCCGCAAAAAGGTGTGTGGGAGGGGCTTTCTTCAGGACCGGTTAGTGAGGCTAGTGAGTGGCAAAGGTGGAAGGCACCACGTGAAAAATAAGTGAAGTACCTACACACGCGCTAAGGTGTGTGGTCTAAGTGTCGGCGTACTTACAGACACTTGTAAAAAAAACCTGTTGGGGAAAAAAGACAAGACATATATATACATATACTTTAAGCAACATAAAATGCAATCTTACGTAGGTGCTATAGTCATTGTCTGGATGACTACCACAGTGATTGTCTGCTTCGCCTTGATAGAGTGGAGCATGCCGCATGCGAGTAGTGTCTTGCAGCCTATGAGATATAATGATCGCCCCTGGCTTATCGTGGCAAAGAAGCTGAAGGAAAAAGCTTTGTGTGAGGTCCAGTAGGCCACAGGGCTCGTTGTGCTGAACAAGTGTGGTGTTTGACATATGGTCATATTGCGCGCTATATCGAGCCAGTGGTGGCCACGAAAGAATGTGGTAATGTGGTGCGCTGTGTGGGTAATAGCCACACATGTGTTATTGCCATGCGTTTTGGTGGCGCGTTCTCTAGAGCTTGCAAAGGCCACACGTGAATCTGACACAGGAGGTCATGCGGCGCGATGCATAGTTCAAAACAATTAAAACCAGTGGGTATAGTTTGCCTAGCGACGTGGTGTTAGAAATCATATTTACACTATATTAAGGTTAGGGCAGCTGATCGAGGCTCGGGAGGGGTCTCATCCGGTGTGCCAATCTAGAGAGAAGAGGGGGAGGATAATGGCACGGTGAGCACAGAAGTCTATGTGTGCTCTGATATCCTGGATGTGGGGGGAAAGCGCAACCTTACTTGGTCTCGGTGAGTAGCCCGTCTTTAAACCTGCTGTGGTCTCCTGTCGTCTCGGCTGGTGTAAAGCGCCCGGGAGCTGGTGCTTTTATGCCACTGAGCGCTGTCTAGTACGTGCCGGTATGCTCGTTACTTAGCAGGAAGACTTTGCACATGCGCACATATGCGCAGTATTAAGTTGGGAAGTTGGAAAAGGCGGCGGCCATGATGGAGTGGTCTGGAAGGGCGAAGTATAACAAAGTACTGCATTCTTTGTGCAGCACCATCAGGTGTAAGAAAAACACAACCCGCATGACGAACCACTTCCTAGAAGTAGGCCACACAACTAATGACATGCTTTGGGTCATCATTGAAGCATTAGACCCCAACCTACCGAATATACAGAGCCGTCTGCTGGAAAAGGAGCAAAGATGGATCTACCGCCTATCCAGTCACCAAACAAGCCTCAACGATAGCATTCCATGGAACAGCCTCAGGAGACCCTAGCAACATCCATGTCTGCCATTCACAGTATGGACGTCCCTTATCTCGCAAATTGCATTAACTACAGACGCACACTCATCCGGCGTAACCGCTACTTGAGCCCCACCTAGACCCACTTCCTTGTTGAGCCTCAACCACGACAAGTGATCTGGCCCCATTCACTACCGCATATATAGTATGCCCCCTTAACATGCCCTCTGGGCTTTGACGCATCCATCAAGATCGGCGGAATCACAACAGATCCCCCTCTGGGCACTTAAACAGCCCTTAAACATGATTTATAGTTTCCACACAATATGCCTCCAAGATGTGCACTATGGCACACCAGGACCTTTTTGTTTATCTTGCACGTTTGTACGGGCACTGCATTTCAATGTCCCCTTTTCTCCGATGTCCAACTATGCACTGGGTCTGTTTCATTGAAAGCATTAATGTTCAAAGTATCCAACACTTATCCAGACTTCGCCCATATAAACCACCCCAACATGGCCACCGCCTGCCCAGTTGTCCAACTTTGTACTAAGACCCTTTCATTCTAATCACCAATGCACAAAGAATACAGTACTTTGTTATACTTCGCCCTTCCAGACCACTCCATCATGGCCGCCACCTTTTCCAACTTCCCAACTTAATACTGCGCATATGTGCGCATGCGCAAAGTCTTCCTGCTAAGTAACGAGCATACCGGCACATACTAGACAGCGCTCAGTGGCATAAAAGCACCAGCTCCCCGGCGCTTTATACCAGCCGAGACGACGGGAGACCACAGCAGGTTTAAGGATGGGCTACTCACCGAGACCAAGTAAGGTTGCGCTTTCCCCCCCACATCCAGGATATCAGAGCACACATGGACTTCCGTGCTCACCGTGCCTTTATCCTCCCCTCTCCTCTCTAGATTGGCACACCGGATGAGACCCCTCCCGAGCCTCGATCAGCTGCCCTAACCTTAATATAGTGTAAATATGATTTCTAACACCACGTCGCTAGGCAAACTATGCCCACTGGTTTTAATTGTTTTGAACTATGCATCGTGCCGCATGACCTCCTGTGTCAGATTCACGTGTGGCCTTTGCAAGCTCTAGAGAACGCGCCACCAAAACGCATGGCAATAACACATGTGTGGCTATTACCCGCACAGCGCGCCACATTACCACATTCTTTCGTGGCCACCACTGGCTCGATATGGCGCGCAATATGACAATGTGTCAAACACCACGCTTGTTCAGCACAACGAGCCCTGTGACCTACTGGACCTCACACGAAGCTTTTTCCTTCAGCTTCTTTGCCACGATAAGCCAGGGGTGATCATTATCTCTCATAGGCTGCAAGACGCTACTCGCATGCAGCATGCTCCACTTTATCAAGGCGAAGCAGACAATCACTGTGGTAGTCATCCAGACAATGACTATAGCACCTACGTAAGATTGCATTTTATGTTGCTTAAAGTATATGTATATATATGTCTTGTCTTGTCTTTTTTCCCCAACAGGTTTTTTTTACAAGTGTCTGTAAGTACGCCGACACTTAGACCACACACCTTAGCGCGTGTGTAGGTACTTCACTTATTTTTCACGTGGCGCCTTCCACCTTTGCCACTCACTAGCCTCACTAACCGGTCCTGAAGAAAGCCCCCCCCACACACCTTTTTGCGGGTTGAAACATGTAGACCAATTCACATAGTCAACTAAGGATAATAATTTCCTATTAGTTGCACCACACATTTTTAACTATATCCTGAGCTGCCATTAATAAACTTTACAGGCAAGGATCCTCAGAGATATTTTTAATAAAAACTCACGACACATCACACATTCACACCACACCAGCTCCGCTGTAATCAGGCGTCGTAGCACAAACGGGGGGCATTCGGCCACATGGTTGGGACCCCAATGATGAAGCATGACACAACCAGGTTGGTGTGTGAGGGGTCTTTTAAACACACCTAATGGGTCCATGTACTTACCACAATAGTTATTGTACCATACCAAAAAGTGGGGGTAACCATGCAGAAGGATCCTACCTTCTTACACCGTGAACAGAGAGACCTGTCCCTAGTGAACATTACAGCAGTTCCAGTACTGGATGGTATAGTTTGGGATAGGGTTTCATATGATGTATTTGGTCCTACTGAACATTTGAAAATTCCACATGTATTTAAAATGTCATTGAATGATTTCATTACCCCGAGTACATTCTCTGATGATTGAGACATTGAAACTGTAAATACTATGCTCTCAGATTTAGAACAATCTGCTGCATTTTCTTACAGGGAATTGTATGAAGATACACCTGACTTCGACAGTATGTATTGTTACTAACATTATGGTCATCACTTTTTGCATAAAGCAAGTATCCAACGCACTGTTAATAATTAACATCAATGGGAACATTGCCAGACACCACCGAAAGGTAGTTCTGCCACATTCGTACAGAAATGTGCATACTTTAGAGGGTTTAATACATCAGACCCAACATCATACTATTATAGGCTTGCGCAAACGAATGCAACTGCGAAGAAAATGATGCTGACAAACACCAAGCTTATATATTCAACATCTTTTATCTCCCAACTGTCAATACAAGGTTTCGACTATTGGAGGGACACGATAGAGACAAAATACATCTGGGGGACGAAAGATTGGCAGGTTCAGGGAAAAGAGGCTTTATTCAGAGCTTGCCTCATACCATTACAGATAATATTCCTGAACAGAACAGTGCAACAGACAACCTGCTACGGGTTTGCAAAAATAGAAGACCTAAAAACACCACCTATCCCCTCGCCCACACCTATTGAAGGTATATCGAGTGATACGCTGATAAGTGAGGAGGTACTGGGTGCAATGGTACATACAATTCCTCAGCTCCCAATTGGAAGGGATGGTTGGTTTGACCGATCAACACAAATGGGTGTCAATCAAGATCCAGGGGTTCCACCGGAGGGTTTAGTATCCATAGGCCTCACCCACACTATGTACACACAGACGACCCAGGGGTAGTTACTTCTTATAGTGTTGGGAAGTTGTGCCTAGAATGGCTAAAAACCTCAACACTATTGCAGGTAAAACAACACTTGTCCCATCTATCTGACACCATGGATCCTAGGGATTTCTTGCTAGGTCCTAAGAAACCACGTAATAAACGCTTCTTATATGCCATCTACAATGAACTGCGGAAAGTCTCCCAACAGAATGCTGCTGAGAGATTACGTGAGATTGATAGAATTAATCTAGAAAAGGCCTTGGCTGTGGTAGACAATGGTATGACCACACTTTCTTCACGTATTTATTCACTGGACAACATTGTGTCCTCAGCAATTGACATAATGGAACAAGATTTGTCTATTTTACAACATGGGCAATCTCAATTGCGCTCCATTTTGCTTTTGAGCTGGATTCTACAATCACTGCGTTCTGGCCACGTGCCATGGCGGTACATTAACGGCACAAACCTGTGTTTGGCTTATAATCTGACCGACAGACAATTGACCAGGGCACGCAGGGATGAAAAGTACACCATGCTGCTCAGTGAGAAATTAGAGAAGCTACCTTTTACAGAAGCGGAGTCACCATCTAGGGAATGGTCAAGTATTGTTTCCCCCAGCTCGCATAGTTAGGGAGGCACCACTGTGGCCTTCATTGAATGTTTCCAGTATAAGGTTTGATTCGCTGAGCAGACTGAAAGCCATGTTGTTTCAACAAAATGTGGCCTTAACTTCAGCCCGAGAGAATTTTGATCTCCGGTTTTCAAGGTCTTCGGCACAGATACAGGCCCTGGTCCGTACGAACTTCCCGATCCATTTCAGGGAAATCGTTCATCATATCTTTAACATGTCTGGTACAAAAGGGGATTGTACACTTATTTAGGCGTCTTGGATCAGGTCTATTAACAACCTTTCAGACCATCTTTGGAGTAATAACAGCTTTCATACACTCCGTACTTGGAAGCGTTTTTGGAGTGCTTCCTCTGGTCCTGCTATTGTAGTGTAGTTCCTATTTCCCTAATAGGCTCTGCGCATTGGAATAATATAACCTATAGGGTTGACTTAGGACTAAGGTCGGTATGTCCCTATCGAGTATATTAAACTTAATTACTTGTGCCAGCTAGCTCAGAGGCCACTAGAAACTCCTTGAGAACAAGAAGGGAGTAGTTTCTGGCAACCGAAAAACATGACAACTTTGTTTCCCTTTAGAATTGGAACACGTCTCAGAATCGTGGAAACAATAGATAACAGTTTCACTCAGTCAATCGTGCATGCTTAGTTTCTACAGAGTTACACAGAAAGGAAAGACGGGCGTTTCAATAAAAAGGTTTTATTGAACAGTCTTGTTTCTCGTGTAAGAGATATGTGCTGTTATGATCACAAGACAGTATGCAAGATAAATAATGTACAGTGTAAGCAGTAGAAATAAATAATACTGCGCTAGCATTATCTTTTAGCATATATTCACGTACATAAATAACATGAGCTAAAAATGCGAGTACTCATACGATGCGTCTCTAAGCTAGTTCTACCCCAATGTACCTAACCTAGTCTAGGTGTAGGGAAAGGTAAAAGTAGGTGGAGTATTCTCTAGTCTGGTATACTAAGAGTATGTTAAGTATAGTACGCCAAGTATGCCAAGAGTCCCTCTAGGTTCTAGTCAGCTCCATACCTTGAGAATGAGAGAGGTGGGAATCTCTTGCCGGATCTGGAACTCTAACACCCCGCGAGGGGAGTCAGAACACTGGAAGCTGGATTCGTCTGCGTGCAGGAATGACAGCGTCTTCTCAGTGCGCCAGGCCGGGATACGGGCTCCTCTAAAATCGAGGTCTCCTCTAACTTGCTTGGGCAAGGGAAGGTATATTTATACCTGGTAGGTGCCTTGGATTGTTAGCATTGACGTAAAGTCGGACAGAGGAAGACGTCAGGAATGAACCCTTAAGGTATAACGGTTCATACATAATAGATGAGTTCTTGGAGAAATCAATAGTCCTGTGCTAGGGGAACCCCCGAAGCTTAAGGGTCTGGTTTCTAAGAACTCGTTGTGACGTTAGGGTGGACGGATGTCGGTGACCATGCCTGTATTTGGAGTGCACGGTTAATGCCTAAATAAGGACAGGGATTCTATGCCTATATAAGGGCAATGCGAATTGTGCCTATATAAGGACGATTCAGGAAAACCTATATATGGACACCTAAAGCGGAATACAACACCCACTCCACTTTCGAATGAACGATAATACTAAATGCTAAATATTTAAATGCTAAACATAAAATTGAGTACCACATGTTGCTAAAAACATTTCTAAAAGCATTTTAAAAGAAGCTCTAAACTGTTGAAATGCAATAGGTACTGTACATTTAAAGCATCGTTTTCATTCTAAGCATATAATGGAAATAAAATGCAACGTGAATGAAACAGAAATATATACATATGATGAAATGGTCGATAAGTTCTCAAAAATCAAAGCCATTGCATATCATGGAATTAAATGAAATGTTAGACAAGTAAGGTGACAATGTGTCCCTGGAAGTATTCAAAGAAGTCCATTTTATAAGACTAGTTCTACTGTAAGCAGATTGTTCATTTGCCATGTCATTTTAAATTTTTTTAAAAAAGAACAAAGTTCAATTTCTGGGAAAAGTTCCAAGTTTTGAAAATATGAAGGCCAAATTTCATTGTTGCCCTGGTACACTGTGAGCCGAATCAAAGTCAGTGTATGGGTCTGGCGTAAACATGAGATCATCTATTTCCGTAGCCAAAATATCGTCCACCGTAGTTGGTGACATTTGGAACACCTCGTTCAGAAGGTTAATTGCACAGAGATGAGAAACATCGCCTTCAGCAGAAGATGCAATGTTCGCGTCCGTTGGTACCTGTGTGCCTGTTGATCCATCTCGTACCTCAGCAGCTGCCGGAAGCGTCTGTGAGATCTCAATGAATGCCGTCATCAGGATTGGTAGCCTCTGGGGACAACACACAGCATGGACCGTTATCGGATCCAGCAGAGCATCGACATCCGTTGGCATGACTGATGGGAGTGTTAGACAGGTATCTAGCACGCATTCTTCACCGCAAAACAGGCAGCGTAGAACAGGTAAGATGCAATCTTGCCAGATTGGTCTGAATGACAGGAACCACGTTGTATTAAGTTCCCGTAGACGAGGCATGCCCAAAAGCTGTACTATTCGCTCACGGCATTTCCGTTCAAGGAGAGCTTTCTCCACATCGCTCGGAGTGATGTTGGCGAATAGGCTTGCCATAGCGTAGTAGGAGGAA
Source organism: Calotriton arnoldi (assembly GCA_963921515.1). Lineage (NCBI taxonomy): Eukaryota > Metazoa > Chordata > Amphibia > Caudata > Salamandridae > Calotriton > Calotriton arnoldi. The sequence continues at coordinate 576,974 of CAWUFW010000641.1, read as the reverse complement.
TAGAAACAGAATTCCTGCAACAAGTGCTAGAATTAACGGCACACCACCAAACACCGAATGTGCGAAGTTTGGGATGATTCTGAGGACAGCCTGGAAAGGTGCTAATAGTCCGGAACAGATGGTCTTAAATACATGTACAATTCCGCTTGTATCAGACATGTTAAAGATACGTCCTATCATTTCTACGAAATGTATAGGGCAGTTTGTACGAATTAAAGCCTGTATCTCTGCCGAAGTCCTTGCAACTTGTAGATCATAGGTTTCTTTGGCCGAGGTCAAAGGCACTGATTGTTGTATAAGCATGGCTTTCATTCTGCTTAAAGTATCAAATCGTATAAAAGAGACATTCAACAAAGGCCATAGAGGCGACTCCCTGACTGTGTCTATTGGGGCAAAAAATACTTGCATACAGCAAGTGACCCTGGAGTTGACAGTTACTAGATATGGGATGCCTGGCAACATGCCACAGCAACTCTGATCATTCAACATGAGGTAACTCCCATTAGAAAGTTGGCCAAACGTTGGATTAATCACAGTAGCTGGTGTACCCTGCTGGTGGCAGGACAAATTTGCCACAGAACCATTACAAGCCCCGTGTAAAGATATGTCCTGACAAATCAGTGAACCGCTTAGTGCACTTTCACAGTGTGTACCGCTTAGAAACACTTCACGATCCCCACTCCAACATCTATATGTGTAAGGTAAATTCCAGGATGTCTTAATGTATTCTTTACCCAACCTTTCATATTTGCCTGCTTGCATCTGTTTGAGGCAATACTGAAACTGAAAAGTAGTCACAGGTAGACTAATTTTGCCATGAATAAGCCATTCTGTAGCTGGTTTTTCTGCCACCGTGAATGGTAATTTCTCAAGTTTTTCAATGCTCAGCACTGTATACTTTTCTCCCTTTGTGCCAGTTCGATCTGTTTATCAGTTAGATTGTATTCTGCAAACAGAGCCGACGTGTTGATAAAACGCCAAGGCACATAGCCCGCATGCAAAGATTGCAGCGTCCAGCTTAATAACATAATAGAACGTAACTGAGACTGGCCTTGCTGTAACATGGCTAAATCTTGTTCCAGTATGTCGATAGCAGAGGATACAATACTGTCCAATGAATAAATTCTGGAGGACAAAGTTGTTAACCCATTGTCGACCACAGAGAGAGTTTTCTCTAAATTAATACGATCAAGTTCACGTATTCGTTCTGCGGCCTCCATCTGTGACACCTTCCATGCTTCATTATAAGCAGCATAGATGCCGGCATATATGAAACGTTTTTGACGCGGTTTTCTTGGTCCAAGCAAGAATTCCCTAAGGTCTGCGTCTTCTTTAAGTAAAGATAAGTGTTGTTTCACATCCTTAAGTGTAGATTTTTGCAGCCAATCGAGGCATAAGTTTCCTACACTGTATGTTGTTGCTACCCCCGGATGCTGTCTTTGGACGTATCGTGGGTCTGGCCTATGAATAGTAAACCCCTGTGTTTTATTCAGGAATCTCTCTTGACAGTTGTTTGTGTCTGTGGGCCAGATCAACCATTTTCTCCAATCAGGATTTGTTCTGTTGAGTTGTAGTATTGTGTCAACTGTAACCACTGCCTGTGTATTGTTATCACTTGCAGGTGTTGGTACAGAAGGTGTTTTCATGTCTTTAATCTTGGCTAAACCAAGGCAAGACGTTTGTTGCACAGTGTCATTTCAAAAACATTATTTGCTGAGGGACGATACAGGCTCTAAACAAAGCTTCTATCCCCTGCACTTGCCAATCTTTAGTACCCCAGACAGATTTTGTGTCTATTGTGTCTTTCCATAAGTCGAAACCATGTCTAGACAGTTGGGCAATAAATGCTGCAGAGTAAATCTGTTTTGTATTAGTTAACATAATTTTCAGTCCTGTTTTGTTTACATTTCTATAGTAAAATGTGTCTGGATCAGATGTATTGTATCCTGAAAAATATGGACACTTTTTAGCAAATGTTTTTGAACTACCTTTTGGTGGTGTAGGACAATGCTCCCATTGGTTAAACATAAACACATTTCTAGGTGTTGCAGATTTATGCAAAAAATGATGACCATAGTGGTTATAGCAATACAGCTGTTCATAGTCTGATGAACCCTCTAAATATTCATTATTAGAAAATGCAGCAGACTTTTCTAGGTCAAACATCATGTCATTTACAGTTTCAAAGTCCCAATCATCAGAATAGGTACTGGATGAAACAAAATCACTTAGTGAAATCTTAAATAAATGTTCAAATGTTCCGTAGGGCCGAAAATATCGAAATCTGTTTTGTCCCACTACTATACCATCCTGTATAGGAACGGCTGTGATGTTCACTGCAGACAAGTCTCTTGTTTCATGATGAGATGATTTGTGAGGTTTCAAAAGTAAGTTCACTTCTTTTCTTTCAGTGTTCACATGGATATATCTGCCATTTATAAGCACGCTCATAGTCATAATCAAAGCTAGCCAAAGCAGAAAGAAAAATATTCCAGAAATAGCACAGAGTTCAATCCACGGTGAAACCAGATAAGTCTTTCTCAAAAAATGAAAAAAGTCTTGTACTTGCTGTTTGAAAGTTAATGATGCTGGCGACGTCTCGGGCTCACTCAGATCCTCAGAAAACGTATCAAAGTCAATGAAATAGCCAGAAGCAGTTCTGTCAATTGTTGGAATTGCATCAGGATTTGTAGAAATCGCTGGAACCAGTTGATCACTTGTTACATTGGTGTAGACAGGTGTATTTGGACGAACTGTTACTTGAGTTTCAAGAGGGATGAGTTCCATAGCATTGTTGCTCAGTCCTTCATCTGTTACTGCTGAATTCTCGATGGTTATCAGTCTTTCAGTCTGAACCTCTTGGATAGTAGCGAGAGGAGTGTGTCTGCTACTAGGTCGGAGTCCACGAGGCCTACTATTTGGTATTGGCCACATACTGTGGTTTGATGAGGTCGATGGACACAAATCTTTTCTCCTTTTTTCCAGCAAGGGGCGGCAGAAGTACTGTTCTTGTTCCATGTATGGCTAGGACAGGTACTGGTTGTCTGTAAGAAGGTCCAAATTCCTTCTTGTCCGCAATTTTCTCTCTGACTAGATCCCCAACTTTTGGAATCCAGACAGGCCTTGCTGGGACCACCGGTGTTTCCCCAGTGGTGGTTGGCTGCAGGAATACATTGTTTGTTTCGATCTTAGTTCATTTAGATCCTGTAAAACAGCCAAACGATCTTTGATATCAAAGGGTTTATTTTCCACCACTGTGCCTCTACATTCTAGATCTGGCACCCACATTCTTGTCCCAAATAGGACCTCATATGGAGTGACCCCCCCTAGAGAACTTCTTGGCAAATTATTTAATGAGCGTTGGACCCCATCAAGATGTCTGACCCACCCATCACCCAAACCTAATACCCTAGCTGTTATAGACTGCTTTATGTCCCGGTTTTTCCTTTCCACAACAGAATTTCCCTCAGGATGAAATGGAGAGGAGTACCGCAATGCAACGCCCAGACTGGCCATGGCTTCTTTGTAAGCCCGAGAGCTAAACGCAGGGCCCTGGTCAGAATGTAGCGTGCCTATTGCGTATGTGCCGATAAAGACTCGCAAATCTTTTATAACAGTTCGAGCGTCAGCCGAGCGCTGAGGCCATATCCATAGGAACCTTGACTTAGTATTTGTGGGATTGCAGTTGTCCACAAGGACGCCTGTGCATAGATAGTCTAATGCTGTCTAACAATGGTGTCTGTCCCTGGCAGGCTACTTCGTAGCATGGTGTCTGGTGGCGTTCTGCATCTCGCTGTACCTTACAATCTATGCAGTCATTGATGAAGATGTGAATCTGTGTATTCATTCCAGGTCACCAGTACATCTCTTTTAATGTCAATATTGTTTTAGAGATCCCTTGATGTGACAGACCCTCCCCCAGATGTGTTTCATAAATCAAAGCTGCTCTACGTTCCATGTTTGGAATTACCCTATCCCCCACTCCAGGGTTCGAGCAAAAGGAACGTTGTTCGCATCAATTACATAAGAGTACTTGAGTGGAAACCTTTTTGGTAACGCTGCACCACTGCCTTTGCTCGTAGCATTGACAGCCAACATTATCTCACTGTCTATTCTCGTTTTTGAACGAGTGATCGCAGCTACGGAAGCCGTCTGAACAGCCCCCTTTGCGGCTTCGTCAGCCAATGAATTCCTGCAACGTGAACGCCATCACGTTGATGACTCAGTGTATGGATCACGTGAGCCTTTGGTAGTTCGCTTTTTAACTGAACTACTTGTTCCCAAAGCGTTTTATGCTTTATTGTGCCACCTTTTGCATCTTTGAACCCATTTTCAAGCCAAGTTTGTATATATTCATTATACAACTGCACACAGTAGAAAGAATCGCACACTATTAGTGTGGGGAATTCTCGATCTGTACTTTCAAGTGCCACTTTGAATGCTTGTAGTTCAGCTCGCTGAGCTGTACAATCTCCTAGAGATTGAGTTTTAGTGACCATAGGTCTGAAGTTACCATCGCGCATGCGACCTTTAACGATTGCGCACGCTGCACTGTAAGCTTGTTTACTCCCTGTAGCGGGTTGTGCGGATCCGTCAGTGTAAATTACGAATTCGTACTGATCGAGAGGCAGAATCTCAGTGGGCAGAGGACATTCATGTTCATATTGCAGGAACGCTTGTGTTTTTAGATCAGGATCAAAAACATATTCAACATCTGTTGCAGCAAGAGATTTAACCCATTGTATCCATCTCGGATGTAATGCTTTAGCAATTGGAATGCTCGCTTTTGTGACCGCCTCTAAGGCCGGAACTGGGGTTACGACAATAATGCGTTTCCCTTGGGCTAGAGCTCTTTCTTTTGCTACAGCGGTTTGAACTGCTGTCAGTATTTTTTCTGTTGAAGTGAAGCGCATTTCTGCTTGTGTATACAAATGAGATTTGTATGCAATTGGTACTTTTCCACCCTCATTAAATGTTAAGTAGGTGAATCCGCATTGACCCGAAATTATTCGGATGACTAAATTGCGTTGACTTACGCGTGTTTGTAAGTGATTTGTTGCTAACATGTTAGCTTGGAGTGAACGCAAGATTTCTGTGTGTTCCTGTGTCCAATTTTTGATTGAAAATCAGGTTTGATTAATGCGTAGAGAGGTTTAACCCTTTCTGCGTAATTTAGAATGTAAGTTCTTCCAAAATTTAGGAAACCCAGGATGGATTGTAAATTTTTCAGCGACTTTGGAGGTTGGAGCAGCGCACACCTTTCTAAAAAGTTGGCTGCCAAGCTCTTTCCTTCACTTGAAAGCTCATATCCTAGAAAAAGGACATTGAGATGGGCAATTCTGGATTTTTTAAAGTTGAACTTATAGCCCTCAGAGGCGAAGCCCAGTATAATGGTGCTCACCCTGTTCAAATGCCTATCCAGGTCATCGTCAGTCAGATAGATGTCATCGACATATGACAATGCCTCATTATCATAAATTTGTAGTAACTCCGTTACCCTCGCTGAGAATAACCCCGGGCTGTTCTTGAACCCTTGTGGGAGTCAACAAAATTGACGCTGGGTCCCCATTATTGAGAAAGCTGTTAAGTACCTGCTTCCAGGTGCTATGTTTTGACAAAAGAAACCATTTGAGATGTCCAATTTGGTTTTATATTTTTTACGCACAATGTTATTCATTAATGCTGTACTATGTGCATTTTGCACTGCAAATGTTTTAGAACAAGTGTTTAAGTGTCTGTAATCCAAAACTAGACGATAGGTGTTGTCTGGTTTGGAGACAGGAAACAAAGGATTGTTCATTGAAGAGGTGCATGTTTCAATCACCCCTTGGTATTCAAGTTGATATAAGATCTCCCTGACCTGTTTTTTAGCTTCTTGCTTTATTGGGTACTGCCTCTGTGCAGTAGGTTCATTTTTAGATGTATTTTATGGTGAGGTGAGTCCTCATCCCATCCTACATGATTTTTATATAATGCTGGGGCCTGGGCAACTGCCCATTTCCTGGCATAAGTATATTTTAGGTGAATTGGAATATGGTTAGAGAAGGCAGGCATAATAATGTCTTCGCCATGTGGGCACTCCCTGACAAATTGTGGTGCCAGTCTTTTTCTGCTAGAAGTATATCATAACCCCTTGAAAGTTTTTCCCAAAAGAGTGCTTTCACCTGTCTAGGTATGTCTCCCTCCATCCGGAGTGTTATTTCATATAACTTTTGTGGAGTACTAACCCTGGTGTCTACAGTCTCAACTGTGATGTACTCATTCAAGTCCACTATCTTCAGAAGTTCCTTCAGGTTCTGGCGAGCTATTGTGACTTCTGCCGCACTGTCCAGCATTGTCTGAGCCCATTCTCCGTTCTTGAGTTGTGTTCTCAGTATCCTCGGCATGTCTGACCTTCAGACCTGCTACCTTCTTTTTTGAGAATTGAGGTTTAGATTTATTTTTCGGAACGTGTTTGTCGTCTTTCGATTTCGCGCATTCTTCTCTATGTTTTGACCGTCCTCTTCTTTCCGATGTCTGTGACGATATCTGAAAGGTACGAGAGGAACGTGTATCAGTATCTTGATACCTGTCATGCTTTTTGAAATTATCCCTATTCCTGAGGTTATACCTCCTTTCAGAGGGCTCCTTTTGAGGAGACCTACCTCGGGATTGAGAACGTTTCTCGTTTGAATTATGTTTATTAGTTTCCCACTTCTTTTAGAAGATGTAGGAGTTTGTTTAATAGAGTCCTTCTCAGGACTTTCAGATAGTTTTGGCTTCAATGGTCTTCCACCCAAACTATCTCTGCCTAATTCTGCATAAGATTGTTCTATTATTCTGGGTAGTTCTGTTTGATGTTCTGTAACATCGAATTCCCTTAATCGTTGGCGGATCGCCACTGCTGCTGCCTCCCCTTTAATGTTAGATAATATTATTGGTGAGACCTGGTCGAAATTTTTCAGTAATTTCATACCTAAATTCAGAGCAGGCTCTGCCCCGTATTCGTTTTGAATTTGTTTCAGGACATCAGGTATTACTGCAATTGACGGAATACCATGTGTTTTAGTATAGATGGCAGCAAAGACTGAGCCCCAAGTGGTGCAGTCTTCCAGTTGTGGTGTGATCCCCATTGGTAAACACATTGTTAGGATTCTGTGTTTCTCATAAGGGCTAGTATTTGGAAATACAGCTTCTATTTGAGTAATTCTTTTAGCTATCCAGAATGGAATTTGCTCACGTTTTGTGGGCATTTTTCCCATGACTGCGTATAGAGTCTGTGGTGTAATTTTTAGTGTATTCCCCTGTTGAGGAGTTTGATTTGGAATGGTTAATGGTGGTTGGACTGTGAAAGTCTGCATGACATATTGGACTAATTGTCTGTAAATTTTTATCAACTCTGTAAGTTGAGTAAGTAGTTCCTCGTCTGACATTATTTCGAGGTCAGGATGAGGAGTGTAGCCGGCTAGAATCGGCCATGTGGCTCCTGGTCTACCTAGTGGACCGAGCCTGGTAATGTTTCTGTGATGTTTTAGGGCACCTTTAAACCAGAGCTGATGCTCCTGGTATGTTAGTGGAATTTCAATATCCTCGAAAGGAATATATTCCTCTGGTGGTTCATCTTCTTCGTAGAAGTGAAACAGTCTTGTTACTGAATTTTATTCAGGAAATATTACCCATGAATAGAATACCTCTGTCTGAAAAGATTTGTGTGCCTCTATCACGAAAACTGCTCTACCGCCTCTTGGTGGTAGGCCGTGTTTTATAAGTTTTAGAGTGATGGCTCTTCTTAAGTTTGGAGCGATGTCTATAACACCCTCCTCAGGTTCATTTAAACCTGTAAAGTTAAAAACTGTTACGACTGGGTCAGCCGCAGCTCCACCGTTTTCGGTGTCATTGTCCCGGTTGGACATTTGTTTTTTGAAAAATGTAGAACAAGTTTCAAGGAAACAAAAGATAAGGTGCAGAATATTTTGGAACACTGTATCCTTCAACGTTGAACAAACCAAACAACTAATATATAGGGTTTTTTGTCCTAATTAGTTATGGCGGATATTTAACCCTACCCACTCCAGACGTCTTATGGAGTATGTGAGTAGGGGTCTCTGAGAAAAGCACGACTGAGTTACTCAGTATCTAGCGTTAAATTACTGCCTTACCAAACGTTTGGGCGCCATGTAGTGTAGTTCCTATTTCCCTAATAGGCTCTGCGCATTGGAATAATATAACCTATAGGTTTGACATAGGACTAAGGTCGGTATGTCCCTATCGAGTATATTAAACTTAATTACTTGTGCCAGCTAGCTCAGAGGCCACTAGAAACTCCTTGAGAACAAGAAGGGAGTAGTTTCTGGCAACCGAAAAACATGACAACTTTGTTTCCCTTTAGAATCGGAACACGTCTCAGAATCGTGGAAACAATAGATAACAGTTTCACTCAGTCAATCATGCATGCTTAGTTTCTACAGAGTTACACAGAAAGGAAAGACGGGTTTTTCAATAAAAAGGTTTTATTGAACAGTCTTGTTTCTCGTGTAAGAGATATGTGCTGTTATGATCACAAGACAGTATGCAAGATAAATAATGTACAGTGTAAGCAGTAGAAATAAATAATACTGCGCTAGCATTATCTTTTAGCATATATTCACGTACATAAATAACATGAGCTAAAAATGCGAGTACTCATACGATGCGTCTCTAAGCTAGTTTTACCCCAATGTACCTAACCTAGTCTAGGTGTAGGGAAAGGTAAAAGTAGGTGGAGTATTCTCTAGTCTGGTATACTAAGAGTATGTTAAGTATAGTACGCCAAGTATGCCAAGAGTCCCTCTAGGTTCTAGTCAGCTCCATACCTTGAGAATGAGAGAGGTGGGAATCTCTTGCCGGATCTGGAACTCTAACACCCCGCGAAGGGAGTCAGAACACTGGAAGCTGGATTCGTCTGCGTGCAGGAATGACAGCGTCTTCTCAGTGCGTCAGGCCGGGATACGGGCTCCTCTAAAGTCGAGGTCTCCTCTAACTTGCTTGGGCAAGGGAAGGTATATTTATACCTGGTAGGTGCCTTGGATTGTTAGCATTGACGTAAAGTCGGACAGAGGAAGACGTCAAGAATGAACCCTTAAGGTATAACGGTTCATACATAATAGATGAGTTCTTGGAGAAATCAATAGTCCTGTGCTAGGGGAACTCCCGAAGCTTAAGGGTCTGGTTTCTAAGAACTCTTTGTGACGTTAGGGTGGACGGATGTCGGTGACCATGCCTGTATTTGGAGTGCACGGGTAATGCCTAAATAAGGACAGGGATTCTATGCCTATATAAGGGCAATGCGAATTGTGCCTATATAAGGACATGATTCAGGAAAACCTATATACGGACACCTAAAGCGGAATACAACACTATCAGTGGCGGGCATCCTGATTTTAATCCTATTGATCCTCAATGAGCGTCTCAATCCCTCAAGACATGGGGAGAACACTGCTGGAACGACGTTGTCGTGAGCGTATGGTGTTCTACCTGACTACGCCTCGGCTTTGAGAGCTGAGTGAGCATTGGTTCCTGTCTTTTAGACCAGTCTGGCTAGACTGTGTCCTGCCTGTGTTCCGCTGTCTCTTCTGCGGATTTGGATGCGTGTTGGACCTGTGTCTGACACTTCCATCGGTTGCGCCACCGGACATAGAGGTGCTCCTGGAGCCCTTGCAGGCACATGTGTACAGTTGTCCACCGCGTATTCCCATGTTGATGACGGCATTTCTAGAGCCGCCAAGGGTTGCTTCCGTTCCTGTTGGAAGAGAAATCGGATCTGCTCCATTGGTACAGGCATCGGTTCCAGGCGTGCAGGCATCTAATACTTCCCGGCAGCTGCTGTGGGAACCAGAGATGACCATCTTTGCTCACTCAACATTACATTGGAAGTGCTGGAGGGTTTGCCACCTGCGGATGCAATGTTCAGCGATGTTGAGTCTTCAGCACAGGATTCATAAACAATCTGGCCTTTCCTGTGCTGGGAACTATTCAGCATTTTTTAAATATTTACCAAATTGAAGGTCGAAACTAACTCTTTTAGTTTTCTCCTTCTCTGCTCTCACTAAGCATAATGACTTTCAAGGTGCTCAGTTTAATAATAAGGACATATGCAAGTTTAGAGGACCTTTTGAACGCTTTTAGGGAAAATGGCTTTTCTTTTATGAACATTTTTTACAGGCTTTTAAAGTGCTTTTAGTATTTTTATTATAAATGATTTTTATGCTTTTTAATGGCCTTAGCTTTATCATTATATAGCTGACCCTGTTGACCTTTTGATGAGGAGTGGGTGTCAAGTCCTTTAGGATAGTCCTGTCATGTATGCCTCTTTTTACATACATTGTCCCATCCACACGAAAATAACGCTTCTAAACAGGTGACTTTTTACCTAGTAGCTTGCTCCTGTCTCTTCGACACCAGGCTCTTAGTATTCTATCATAATCCCGGTAAACAGTCAGAATATCGAGTAGGAAATGTCGACATGCACTGATATCGAGTGCAAAATATGGTGATACAGAAATATCGAGTGCCAGAATATCGTGGTCAAGAATATCGAGTTTAAGGTAAGAAATATTGTTTTCCAAAATATCGAAGTCATTAATATCGTTTGCAAAAATATAGTTGTTAAAAATATCGTTGTTTTAGTTAGTGTTATGTATTTAGTGTGTATTTTAAATGTATGTGCTATATTTTTTTGTCTAAGTATTGCATTTTTTTTAATGTATGTGTTAAATTTATTAGAAGTTATTAATTTTATTTTAATGAAATTTTGCGTTTTAGTTCCGTAGCAGGTTGTGGGTTTATAGGGAAATAGGGTGGGAAGTAATTTAATTATAATAAATTGAATATTTATTTTATTTTAATTAAATTTTGCGTTTTAGTTCCGTAGCGGGTTGTGGGTTTATAGGGGAATAACCCTCCACTATCCAACACTTTCCCTACTGTTGCACTCGCTGGAATGGGAATAGTAATTTTTATCCCTCCGCTATCCAACACTTTCACTACTGTTGCACTCGCTGGAGTGGGAATAGTAATTTTTACCCCTACGCTATCCAACACTTTCCCTACTTTTGCACTCGCTGGAGTGGGAATAGTAATTTTATCTCTCTGCTATCCAACACTTTCCCTACTGTTGCACTTGCTGGAGTGGGAATAGTAATTTTCACCTCTATGCTATCCAACACTTTCCCTACTGTTGCAATTATTGGAGTGGGAATAGTAAATTATTCCCCTCCACTATCCAACACTTTCCGTACTGTTGCACTTGCTGGAGTGGGAATAGTAAATTTTCTCCCTCCTCTATCCAACACTTTCCCTACTGTTGCACTCATTGGAGTGGGAATAGTAAATTATTCCCCTCTGCTATCCAACACTTTCCCTACTGTTGCACTCGCTGGAGTGGGAATAGTAATTTTTCCCCTACGCTATCCAACACTTTCCCTACTGTTGCACTCAGTGTAGTGTAAAATGTACTTTTAAAACAGAATAAATATTTTAATATTTTAATTTATAACATAATTTTTTTTAATTTTTATGTTACAGGCGTATGTATATATATATTTATTTATAATTTTTAATATATTTCTTACATTTTATAATTAATTAAAATAATTATTTATTAATTATTAAGTATATATATATATATTACATTTTATATATGTATGTTTAAGTTATTTCTTACATTAAATTTATTACTTATAATTGTTAAAATTTACAAATAATTCTAAATATTTTTTTTAAGTTAGATGTATTATTTAATTTATTTTACATTATTTTTTATACATATAAAAAAACGATATTTTGTACTTACCATTATGAAGATAGGAGGTCGATATTTTTGACATCGATATTTATGTCCCGATATTTTGGTAACACGATATTTTTGTACTCGATATTCTGTCAGTGATCCCATAATCCCTGTACCTGACGTACATAAACATGTCCTCAGCCACTGCATAATTATTATGTACAAGGGTCACCACTTTTTTTCATCCTTGGCCAACAGCCCACTGTGCATGATCGCATTTGTTTGGAAAAACATTGATGATTGTTTTCAAAACATTTATGATTGTTTTCAAAACATATCGATTCTAGAAGAAACCATGGAGTGACCACTCTAGTATATAAGACCCTTATTCCTGCCTGCAAATCAGAGGAGAATTCCTTCCAAGCTGACACTGGGTCCTGCATGCTGAATCTTCGACATGCAGCAGTCTGACATCCCTTGCGGGGTGTCATCCTCAAAGCAGAGACGGGGTCCTTCGTTCTCTACCATCAGGTGCGGGGGATGGTTCTTCCCTAGGGGATTCTTGGCTATCTACACATATACATGTTACACCTACATATCTAGGCTAGGAACACTTAGGCAAATTACTTAGGGTGCATTATAGGAGTATGCAAATGCTACTGTTTTATCTGAACTATATATGTTCATCTTCTTAGCACTATGGTAGAAATGTATCTACTGTTTACTATATTGGTACTTGCGATTTCTTTCGTATGCTTCTGTCTCCTGATTGTCGCAGCAAATATGTTTTACACAAGACTGATGCTGGACCAATAAATACTTATTGAAACGTCCTAACCGCCATCATGTGTATTTTCTGGGAATAAGTAAGCATGAGTGACTGAGCGAAAAGTACTGTACTGTTTTCCACGATCCCTGAGGAATCAGGGTTGTCATGTTCAGTGGTTGCCAGAAACTACCTACACCACTGTGAGATACGGGGGGTGGTAGTGGCACTGTAGAGCTAGCTGGTCTAACGGCTGACTAATCCTGTGGGGATGTCAGGAAGCGGGTTGGAAACCAAGCCCTCAGTTTAGGTCATTCAAAACACGCAGGTCCTGGGGATTCCTAGGAACTACACAGCAGTAACAGTATGCTGGTTAGTAGTTGAGTAGGTACTGTCACTGGCAACACTGGCAGTGGCAATAGGTGGTTTAAACTGTGGAGGCCTCTTGACGAGGGACCTGGCAATTATTGTTTTTATAAATTTAGCACTGTGCCAAATGTCTGTCTCAGGGGGACCTTTCATTCTGATCCCACACTGTTGTAGCTGTGGCATCAGTGGATATTAGTCAGCTCGATACAAGGTTACAAGATGGGTCCAATCACTAAGGATGCAATACTGTATCTCTTGTCTATAAAAGCAAAAGGAACAAATGATGGATGGAATGCTGAACAATGCAAGCATTCACCCCCAGTCACAAAGATCTGGGTTTAATCCATTGTTCTTTTGCTCACCATGCCCCCCTAGTTTGGAACCAGCCATATACAAATCAGTCTTGACCCTGGTCCTCATGGGAACAGTTTAGCCCGAGCTGCCAAGCCAGGTCCTCCTTGGACCGGAAACAAGCCTCCTGGGGCCGGTTTTGTGGCATCACCCCTCATCAGCCAGGCTAGCTTGAATCCATTGGTGCAGAGAGCACAAGACCCACGTCTGGGCATACCCTTACTACTTAGGGCGACAAAAGCAAAAAGAACAAATGATGGACGGAATGGTGTACAATGCAAACATTTACCCCCTGTCACAAAGATCTGGGTTTAATCCAACATTCTTTTGCTCATCCCGCCACCCCAGTTTGGACCCAGCCATATGCAAATCAGTCTTGACCCTGTTCCTCATGGGAACAGTCCAGCCGAAGTGCCAAGCCAGGTCCTCCCTGGACCGGAAACAAGCATCCTGGGACCAGTTTTGGGGCATCACCCCTCATCAGCCAGGCTAGCTTGAATCCAGTGGCGCAGAAAGCACAGTACTCACGTCTGGGCATACCCTTCCCACTTAGGGCGACAAAAATGAAAGGAACAAATGATGGACTAGAATACTGAACAATGCAAACATTCATCCACAGTCACAAAGATCTGGGTTTAATCCATTGCTCTTTTGCTCACCACCCCACCCCAGTTTGGACCCAGCCTTATTCAAATCAGTCCTGACCGTGTTCCTCCTAGGAACAGTCCAGCCCGAAATGCCAAGCCAGGTCCTCCCTGGACTGGAAACAAGCATCCTGGGACCTGTTTCGGGGCAACATATCTTATGAGCCAGGCTAGCTTGAATGAGCACAGGACCCACATCTGAGCATACCATTCCCACTCAGGGCGACAAAAGCAAAAGGAACAAATGATGGAGGAAATGCTGAACAATGCAAACATTCACCCCCAGTCACAAAGATCTGGGTTTAATCCATCATTCTTTTTCTCACCACGGCACCCCAGTTTGGAACCAGTCCCATGCAAATCAGTCTTGACTCCGTTCCTCATGGGAACAGTCCAGCACGAACTGCCAAGCCAGGTCCTCCCTGGACCTGAAACAAGCATCCTAGGACTGGTTTCGGGGCATCACCCCTCATCAGCCAGGCTAGCCCGAATCCAGTGGCGCAGCGAGTACAGGACCAATGTCTGGGCATACCGTTCCCACTTAGGGCGACAAAAGCAAAAGGAACAAATGATGGATGAAATGCTGAACAATACAAACATTCCCCCACAAGTCACAAAGATCTGGGTTTAATCCAACTGGAATGGCATGGGGAGCAATACAACTATTGATTTAGAAGCAGATCTCTGTACTGGGGTGAATGTTTGACATTGTTCAGCATTCTGTCCATCAATTGTTCTTTTTGCATTTGTCACCCGAGTGGGACGGGTATGCCCAGACGTGGGACGCATGCTCTGCATACCACTGGAGACAAGCTAGCCTGGCTGATTAGGGGTGATACCTCAAAACCCGTCCCAGGATGCTTGTTTACGATCCAGGGAGGACCTGGCCTGGCAGTTTGGGCTGGACTGTTCCCATGGATAGCAGGGTCATGACTGCTTTGCATATGGCTGGGTTTAAGCTGGAAAGGCATGGGGAGGAAAAAAACAATGAATTTAGGCCAAGATGTACTGGGGTGAATGTTTGACATTGTTCAGCATTCTGTCCATCAATTGTTCTTTTTGCACGTATCTTATGTTTAAGGCCATTGTTTGTTCTTTTTCAAATCATTATTTTCATATGTATTAGTTTAACTGGAATAAGTGAAGTGAATTTGGACTCCTACTCCCAGAATGCTTTAGGTTGTTATACAAAAACCCATGACTGGTGCACTGCATTCTTGATGACATGCAGACATATGGTAACTTTATCCGATGGCTGGTCTGCCAGTATGTTAGACTTTTCCTTGTCTCTGCTTCTTGCCCTGGTGTATTGTAATGTATCTATTGTATTATGGTATTTGTATAGTGCTTACTATTCCTATATAAGGCACTGAAGCACTTGTTATTACTGGGTAGCACCTACACACTGTCCGTGTGCATTTGGAATACTGTTGCCTGTGCTTTGAACCTATGTAGAAAGTGTTCCTGAGAAGAGAGTTTGGGGGGGAAGTCGTTTTAGAGAAAAAATGGGAGAAAGTCGGAGAGACTTTTGTTTGATGCCCTCACACACCCCGAAGGATGTCATGCTTCATCAAGGGGCAGTGCTCCTCGTCGGGCAGGCACTGCAATGCCCTATGGGCCCCACGAAGGGTCACTTTATCTGAGATCTTTTGATGATGAAGCCATCTGGTGTGTGCGGGTCAGTGCTCTGTGAATAGTGGAATTTAAAAATGATTAGAGGGTGTCTAGGGTAAATTAGTTTAACAAGAGAGATCCCTCTGTCATGATCTAAAAAAAACAATAGGTTGGGTGCTGCTCAAGGGTAGTTACGACCCTCAGTAGCTAAAGAGATACAGTGTTTATTTATGAAAGTGAAATGTATAGGGTCGACATGTTTCGCGCTTTGATGCGGTCTCAGGAGGAGATCCTTCGCGCGTCTTCAAGACCATGAAAGAGTGAAAAAAGGTAATTGATAAGAGTGTAGGTATGGTGGCCGTATTAGTTGAAGTAGTGCCACTGGGAGGACCCAAGGGTTGATCCAATCTAAAACGACAAAAAAGGGGAAGGGAGGAGTAAAACAGTGGTGGTTATATCCGTGGTGTGTTTTAACTAAATAAAAGAAAAAGAAAGGGTCCCTGGGCGGTGGACCGCTGTTGTGTCTGTGGGTTGAAAACCCACAGGCCAGTTATTGCCACGCATGGAGTTTGTGGCAAAAGAACACATTGAAATAAATGGAGTGGAAACGAACAAACATGGAACATACGAGGCAATCAGTCCAATCATGGTGAGTAAATGTAATGGACGTGTTGCCGTAAAAACCCCCCGAGTATGAAGAAGTGGGAAAAATATGAGGAAAGTAGAGGTTTATAGTATACAGTACTACGGGGCTCATTACGATGGTGGACGGAGGCACATCCGCTGTGCCGGCGGTGGTGGAAAATGCCCTTTTCCGCACTCCAGCAGCGGTCCTCGAGTCCGCCATATTACGATGGGCAAACGTAGCCCATTTTCCGTCCGCTGCTGAGTTACGTGGACCGCCAGAAAAATGCGCCTGCCACCACGGTGGAGGGAGCCAATAGAGACCCACCGCCGTGCGGAATGACGTCCCGTCCGCCGTACAAATCACGATGCCGCAAACAGCCCATCACACCACAGCGGAGAATCCACCCACCCAGAGACGGCGGAAGCAACACCTCGGAGAGCGAAACCAGACTCCCGGTCCCCTCCACCCGGTCCTGACCGCAATGAATCCAGCTCTACAAGCCTTTCCGGTGCTATACCTCATCCACCACCAGCAAATGATACACCGTCGCGGACAACGCCGCAGGTACGCAAAAACACAACTCCGCACACAACCACAACACACAACTCCTGGGCTGACATACGGTTCCTGTCCACATCAGTCACTCTGGTGGGGACAGGAACATATCCCCCAGTGTACCCACACATGTCCTACCTGTCAGAAACTCACCCCTCCGCATCTGGGTCACCCATCAACCGCAAAATCACTGCAATGTTCCGGTCACGTCACCGCAGCGGTGAAGACGCGGGAAAACCTGCGCACAATGTAGTAGGCAGGGCCTGCGCCAGGCATAGGCAGTCCACCAAGATTCACAGGGCTCCACCTTCACCCTTCCCACACTACGCTTCCCACACCCATTTGGGAACATGCTGTGCGCTCCTCCAGTGCCCCCCGGCACAATCAATCTGCCAGGTGTAGCCAGACCTCGCACCTCACACATCAAAGGACAAGGGAGCTTGACTGGGAAGGTGGGGGTGAAGAGGAACACCCTGCACAGAAGCTCAGGGGCTGGACAACACTCCTCCTCACACCAACCTTCCACTCATGTGAAGCAAACTGAGTATGATTACAAAATGAAGACTCACACTGCATATGAACAACCACTGAACTGTTCACACTGCCTGTCAAGTCACTCACAAACACCCAACACTGACACCCAGCCACATACTCATACCATAGGTCAGCAGCAATGGAGGACAATAAATGGGTCAGCCAAAAGTGAAGTGGACAGTGCTGGAAAACCATGGAGCCAGCCACATAGCATCTGTACATCATATGCAAGAGAAGGAACATATCACACCACCCTTAGGCCATCAAATCAGACATGGGTGGCACAGTGAGTGAAATTAAACCAAAGTGACCTCTGTGCACCAACTCAGGGAGACATCAAGGCAAGCCATGCATAGGCACAAGAATGATAGGAAGTGTCTGAAGTCATACAGTGACCAGCCACACATCTGCGTCAACTTACTTGACATGTGTATGTCATCAGCACAACACACATGGCTCATTGTCACACTCCCAAGACTGTCAAACACAAGTAGGACCTTCACACATACCCCTCCTCTACCCACCTCACACCTGCAACACTCAACACCTGTGAGAAACACACATAATGGTCAACATGATGTCCTGTGAGTTCAATGATAACCAATCACACTCCCTGTGGTGCATCCACAAACATCACACTCACACTCAGGGATGCCTGAACCAATGCTGACACAAAAACAATAGCCAAACACAAAGCTCACAAACAACATCCACAGAAGTCCAACAAGTCCAGACATGTGCAGCCAAACAGTAGAAAGGCAATGTGACCCTAGACAGAACAGGAGTACACAACATTGTCACTCAGGACCAATGCACCATACCCCAACACAAACAAGAATTGCATCATCAAAAAACAATCATGAACACCAACTGGGATCAATGGGACAATCAGCTAACACAGACAGAGACACCACACCACTCAAGTGAACATGGTGGCATAGTGTGCCACAAGCATGCACATGCACAATCCTGACAAGTGACAGGTCAAACATAGGAGGACAAACCACCAATGTGCACTCAAAACAAGTTCAGGAACAAGAAGCCACCTTGCTGCATGTGACAGACACACAAGTAATGCACACTACACTTGCAACACACATCTGAATGCATCACACAGCAACAACAACTCACACACAATGTCATGCAAATAGAACATCACACACACATGGCATCTGTTAGTAGAAAGAGCCAACACAGGCCAAACCTGCATACATCCACAACAAAAACACACCAGATGCACATACCAATCCATTACATTGCAAACTCAGCTGGACATCTGGGGGATGCACACCAGGCATATACAAGGCAACATACACTGACAGCACTGCATGCACACCAAGCAGTGTGTGCACAACAACCAAACCAGTAGCATACATATCTGAGTGCCACACCATGAACTCCCACAACACAAATCATCACAGCACACAGAGAACATCACACTCAGTAAGGGTAGCAGTACCTCAGCAAACACACATACACCTTACCCATCACCCACAGATGCACAACTCTGTGGGTCATGCAAACAACATGACTAGAGGACTGTGCTGCTCAAATACATGCACAGCACATGAGCAACCATGACAGCAAACCAGTAGAAGAAAATAACAGATAACTAATTGTGAAACTGTCCTGAGTGGCACATTGGTCCTGTATACAGATCATCCTCCCACAGTATAGTGTCACACTATGAAGTGGTGGGGAGGCTCACACACTGGCAAGCCATGGGGTGGAAGACATGAGATTGAAGTGGTGTGTACTTCAGTAGTGGACAGGTGAGGAGTGTACAGTACACAAACACATAGAGGAGTTACTCACAATGTGTAGGCATCAGAAGCACATATAGGGGATGGCATGACTCCACATACCACATACCATACTGGAGCCAAAAATGGGTCAAGTGACAGCAATGCATCAGAAAATCTCACAAATAATGTCAGTGTGGCTGAGCAAGTCTGCACAGTGAGCACAAACAGAAACAAGACACATGGCTGATCAACAAAACACAACACAGACTTGGCAGTCACACACTCTGCATACTCACAACTGGAGTGCAAGGACACAACAACACACTGCACAGTGCCCAACCTACAACTCCTACATGTGCCCACAACCTGAAGCACATGGCAGAGAATTGAAACAAACAGGCACTCAGTACCTGGATCCGACATGTGTGCAGTTGGCTTTGCAGGGACCCACACACATCAACACCACTGACAATGGCAGCCCATTCACTTTGTATGACCACTCAAGCTCACATATCCAAATGAACCCATGTGACTAGGAAGACAGGCCTACACAAGATGACCACACATCAACACTGCTGTTCACACAACAAGAAAGATCACACAGATATGATGGACCCTGGCCAGCCCGCAAGTAATCCTGTGGATAGAATTCACCTCTGTTCTGGTATTGCATCCTAACATGACATATGTACAATTTAGCAAACCTGACCATAGAATGATTAGTATAAGAGTAGATCATCACAAACAACCATCATTGCACCCTCAAGCCTCAGAGTCAAGAAGAACTAAAGTGCCTGTCACCTCTGGCAAACTCTGAAAAAGTAAAACAAGCAATTGGCAATGTTAAAGTGGCATACAGAGCATGTGTCACATGAAACTATACCCACACATAAAACATTTTATTTAGCAAGGACATAGACAAAGCAGACAACAGGAGTAACTGTCTTTATTACATATTACCCAGATAGGCATCAAAAGTACAAAACAGCAAGGCCATTGGCCAGTCCACAGTTCAAAGTATGTACATGTGTGCATAAGAAACTGCACATGGAATGGGCATCCAAAGTGACAAACAGCAAGGTCATTGGCCAGTCCAAAGTTCAAAGTATGTACATGTGTGCATGAGAAACTGCACAGGGAATGGGCATCCAAAGTGACAAACAGCAAGGCCATTGGCCAGTCCACAGTTCAAAGTATGTACAGGTGTGCATGAGAAACTGCACAGGGAATGGGCATCCAAAGTGACAAACAGCAAGGCCATTGGCCAGTCCACAGTTCAAAGTATGTACATGTGTGCATGAGAAACTGCACAGGGAATGGGCATCCAAAGTGACAAACAGCAAGGCCATTGGCCAGTCCACAGTTCAAAGTATGTACATGTGTGCATGAGAAACTGCACAGGGAATGGGTAACACCGTACACTGCCATGGGAATCACCACAGCTCCGGGGATACAAATGGGCAGTCCAGGCACCGCTGTGGGAGAGATGGGTTTGGGAGGGGGACTTTGCCTCAGACTTGGCTGTCAGTTGAACTGGGAGGTGGCTCATTGTCGGGGCCAATTGGAGGACTGGACCTGGGAGAGAGAGGACCAGCTGAGGTAGAGGCACCAGTGGCTGTTGGAGCAGGAGGGCTGCTTGGACCGGGTGGCATGGTGGCATGGTGGCACGGGGAGGCAGAGACATGCTGCCGTGAGACATAGTGTGTGAGGGTGAATGTGGAGGGCTGGGTCTCCACTTCTTGGGGATTCAATAGGTAAGAATTGTCTTGGTAGGAGTGGGAAGTGGGGCGGGCACAACAGCCTCACTCTCTATCAAAGGTGCATCAGGTGCAGGTGACTCTCCCTGTGGGGATTTGCTGGTTTTGGTGTTACGCTTGGGCTGGCCTTGCCTTTTCCCCTCCATCTCCTGTTGACCATGTGAACCCCCCACATTGCTCTCCTGTCCCAGCTTCACAGGGGTGTGGGAGGGAGTTGAGGTTGTGGGTGAATCTGCCTTAGAGAGCTGTGTGTGCGGACTCTTTGCAGGCACCAGCTTCACAGTGTGTTTGTCTTTGGGAGCAGGTTTGGGGACGGGAGTGTCCTTGGATGGGGCTGATTTGGATGCATGTGACCCTGAGGCCTGCTTCTTGGCCTGATGGCCCTGAGTGTCACCTGAAGGGCTTTTGCCTTTGCGCTCCTGTGTGCCTGTTTTTTGTTTTGGGGATGGTGTCTGTGCTCTGGGCCGCTTGGAGTGCTGCTGTTGTGTGCTGCTTGTTGAGTACTTGGAGCCTGAGGGCTGTGGTGTGTGGTCACTCTCGTCAGATGTTGCCACTGGCAGGGTGGTTGACGAAGGGACTGGAGCTGGACTCTGAGCCTGTGACAGCTGAATGGCTGCCGTCACTATGGAGGACAAAGACTGGACAGTTCTATGTAGCCCACCCACGTCAGAATGAATGCCCTCAATGAAGGCAACTACCTGTGCCAACTTCTTGTCATGATCCTGGAAGGCATTCAGGAGACTAGTCTGACCCACACACAGCTGGCGCAAAAGGTCCACTGCCTCAACACTGAGGGCAGCAGGGAGACAGGGGCAGGGGCAGCGGTGCCTGGGGGGAAGGACACTCTACCCTTCTTACTGCTGCGGGCTTGGGCAGCACTAGTGGTAGTAGCCGGGAGGGTGGGCACTGGACAATGTGTGGTGGAAGAAGAGGCAGATTTCCCACTCCCTGTGCCCGCCAACATCGAGGAGTCACCGCTGGAGTCAGATGATGTTGAGGTTGGTGTTTCTGGGCGTGATTCTTCCAGGGCACTCCTGTCCCCCTCCGAGGCGCTGGTCACATCAGTGTCAGTGTGCTCATGTGTAGCAGTCGTGCCAGATGCCTGACCACTGGTGTCCGTCCCCTGTCCTTCTGTGCCCTCGGTAGATGCTGCAAAAGACAGAGACGTAGGTTCAGTATAGTGCCATATTCACAAACATCATATGCAAGCAAAGCACAAAACTAGAATATGATACCCCCATGTTGCACACCACCCTGTGCAGTCTGCATGTGCAACCTTAATGCAAAACTCAGAAGATGCATGGAAACATGCATAGTTGGCATTAATGACCCAGGTGACATTCACACAGCCAAATAGCTGGCCAGTGCCTCCTGGTAACCTGACATACTGATTTCTGTAAGCATACCTAGGTGCCTGTAGGTGAGATAGATGCACATCTCAACAAGTTGTCACAGTCACATACAGAGTCACTTTAAGGGGACAACACAGATACTGACTCCAGAATGTCCTCATACTATGGCCATGAGCTACTGATGTCCACCATGTTGTGCTTTGAAGCACAACGACCGTTGCACATTGGTGTCAGATGTGTAGTTCTCACAATTTCCAAGTCAGGCACTGCACACATCGACGAAAGCACACTAAGATGAGGCACACTGCTGTTCACTTCCCAGTGATGTCTATGACACCCATAATGCAGCAGATGTCATAAGGCCACATCTCATCTTGCACTGCCAAGGGCCATTATATTAAACACATGAGAAAGTACATGTAGCAAAAATGCATGACAGCTGCACTCAACACAGAGGCCACTTACAAGCCATTGCATCACACTAGAAACATCACAGAGCTCCGCACTGGCTCAGGGTTTTGGATACATGCAGTCACTCACACCCAAAGTCACCGTTCGCAGAATACTTACCCCCAACTTGCTGCTGATGGGCCCTCAAACGTCCATCCAGCTCTGGCTGTGTCACTGCCAAGATGCGAGCCATTAGTGGTGTCATGCTCCTGCGCGCCAACCTTCCAGTCCGAGGGAGCAGCCCCAGCATCATCTCTGCCACATTTTTGCTCAGCCGGCAGATGTCATCCCACCTCTTGTGACAGTGTGTGTGCCGTCGGTTGGAGACACCCAGAGCCCACACCTTATGGGGCAAAATGGCCGCGGGGAAGGAGCTTTAGGATCGAGCTCCTGGACACCGGGATCACATCCGCAGCGTAAATCCCTGATGCCCCCCAAACCCCCTACGTGAACCAGGACTCACTGGAACACAAACCAAGGGGGGCAAGCCAGAATCGCGTCGTACCCTCTGCAGGAATCGACAATCCGCGCCTCGATACCTCCAGGACTGCAACTGATGCCTCGAAGGTGATCGCCACGGCGAATTCCACACCAGACGATTCCAGGACAGCCCCGCATTGGACCCGCGAGAGTCCCGAATAACAGCCAACCAGAGCCAGGCACGGCAACCCCAGGACCGAGGAGAAGTAGGCACCGAGCCAACTCCAATCTTCGTTCCACTACCGCGACTGCCTGACCTTGTGATGGCCGTCCACAGCTTCCACACAGGACTCTCCCTGACAAATAAACGGCACCGGTGAGTACCGGAATAACCCATGAGTAGTGGTCTTCTCTTTAGACCATTGCTACAACTCGCCGGCCATGGCAACGAAGAAACGAAGGCCCTCAGAATAAACTCGGACGCCTGACCCTAAGATGGCGGCTCTGTGAAGTTCACCCGTTCATCCACCTCAGACGCGCGATCTTTAACCACAGCCAGATGAGCGATACTTTGCTACGCTACGCTGTACCCTGAGCAAAACTGCAAATGGATGTCCAAGAAGCGCCCGCAGCCTGAAATCACCGGGAGGCCGAGCACTTGATGGCCGCTCACCAGAACAGAAATGCCTGACTGCCTGACCCAAAGATGGTGGCGCAATGAGTCTACTGACCGGCGAAACGCTCCCCATAACAACAGCCCAAGGAGCAATACCGGCAATTTATTAACCCATATTTAATACCCGGAGCAGAACTGTAAACACTGGTCCCAGAAGCGCCCGCAGCATTGATATCACTGGGGTGCCAGGCACGGAGATGGCCGCTCATCAGGACAGAAATGCCTGACCCAAAGATTGTGGCACAGCGAGTATACATACTGACGTACTGCTTCCCATAACAATAGTGCGAGGAGCAACACCGGGAATTTATAAACCCAAAGGAAGAAGCAGAGGACAAAAGGAGAGGAGCTACTGGATGAGCTGCAAATAGTTGTTTTATAAGCTGCAAAGAGTCTCCCCCTCGCTGCAGGAATGGCCCCCTCCCACTCCCATCGATAACAAGAACTCAGTTCCGGTGAACCCTCGATAAAGAACTAAGACGGACTACTCACCGACACATTGGCACCTGAATTACTTTTACAAGAAGCACAGACCCAGGATCAGGAGAAACAGGTCTTGTGACCCCGCTGCCTGACCTCAAAATGGCGGATTCCAACCCACACTAACCACTCATTAAGCCGAGCAATGCCATCGACCCCATTCACTACCTCCACTGCCCTCATCGTCCCTCTGAGCATGTCAACAGCTAATCACAGACGCTCGGACCCCTAAAAAAGAAAGGCTCACCACACTTCATCCCCCCACACCACGCTTGGCCTATCCCCAATTTGGCGGCTCCCGGCCATATTTAACCTACACCTCCTGATAAAGCCCCTGACTCCCCCAACGGAAACGTAACTAACCTATCCCAAAGGGGGCTCTCCTCCCGTCTGACTAAGACAAAATGCCATCTGCCACGCCAACCTCCATCAGCCCCATCACACCGAATTACCTAAAACCACATGGCCCGAACTCCTTCTCTATCAGTTTCCCCCCCAACCTCTCACCAAAAGCGAAAAGAAACTTCAAACGCAGACTGATTAGACAACACCCAGAAATACTATTCGCGGACATATATCACTGCTCCTCCAAAGGACAGATGAAAATGGATCTCATTTTCCATACGGAAAGACCCGAAAATTGGAACTCCATTCTCAGGTCACAGCTCCTCATATCCAAAACAACTAACACTCCTTATAGTTGCAAACTGACGATCTCAATCCCCAACCGCCCCATGCGGAGCAGTAACACCTCTGCGACCATCTACTCTAACGGCACAGTCCTCATTCAAGCCAACAATGACAACCTAGATGCATTTGACTCCCTCTTCCCCTCATTACGAAACGCCCCCCTCCCACACACATCCCCCCGCCCGACCTACTCCCTATCCCCGGACAGCCCGACACGCCAGGAGAGCCCACAAACCAACCCCATGCCCTATCCAAACACCGCCAACCTTTCCCCCCAGACACCAACCGCACCTATGTCCTCCCCGCACAAAACACGCACAACACATTCCCCCTCCCCAATACAAACCGGAGGTACGCCACGAACAAGGCTCTCCAACCCCCTGCTGACCGTCACCTACACCCCCTCATATCACCTCCTCCAACAAACAACAAACAACCCCAACCCACAGTCAACGTCCCCCAACTACCTCTCTCTTCCCACACGCAAGAGGACGCTGAAATCACGACATGATCCGCCACACCCCTTGCCCACGGCCCTCACAGAGTCAATAATGACAGCACAAAAAACAAAAGGCAACACAGCAACGACAAGCTCTTTCCTTCTCGGGATGACCCCGCCCAGAACACCCCCACCCCCGCCTCTGAGGAGACAGCACACCGTCTCGCCCTGCTGGAAAGCCAGCTAGAAACTATAAGCCTGAGCCTTAATGAAATCTTACTGAACCTCGCCATGCTCCGAAAGCCCAGCCAACGCCCTCACCGGACTCCCACTTTTTCTAGCCATACACACCAAAGGCCTTCCAAGGCGCTGTGCCCCAGTTGGATCTCAACCCCCTCTTGAACCAGACACAGAGACCCAAAAGAACAAGAGCTGCAATGTCCTCGAGTGAAGCGTCGGATCTTGCCTCCTCATATGACACTCCCTCTACTGGTACCCCAAAATCCAAGATCCAGGTGATCACTGGATTCAGAAGAGACTACTCCCCTCTGAGACCCCTAAGACCCCCTGCCTTCCTCACTAACATCCCCAGGGACCCCCTAATGAAGAAACTCAAAAAAGAGGGGACCTCCACCAACTGCATGCTCATAAACTGCAGATCAGCCACCAAACATGCAACAGAGCTGGCAGAATCCATCCTTACCCATGACATAGACATCACGTTCATCACCGAGACATGGCTAAATGATTTCTCCTCCCCATTCATGGATATGCTCTTGCCCCCAGGCTTTGCAATCATCAACAAAGACAGAAAAGACCAACGAGGAGGGGGTATAGCAATCATACACAAGAACAACATCTCCGTAACGGAAACCGACACCTTCAACTACAACATCTTTGAATGCCTAACCGCCAACATTAAGTCAAGCGACAACAAAACACCACTCTGCCATCTCCTCTACCATCCTCCAGGCAACACCACCACTTTCGGGGAACACTAAGTCTGACTTGATTGCTCACTGCTCACTCCGAGACTCAAACGACTTAATTCTAGGCGACCTCAACCTACAATGGAATGAAGAAAACAACTCGCTAATCCAAACCCTGAATGACCTTCTACACTCCAACAACCTTACCCAACACTGCTCAAAGGAAACCCACAACAGAGGAGCAATCCTAGATGCCATTATTTCCCAACGAGACACAGTCACGATCGACCACATCCTGCCCGTTGACTGGTCCGACCACCACATCATCCTATTCCACATCAACCAAACGATTCTATACCAACCCCCCACGCAAGACCCCCCCAAATGGGCGAGAAATCTAACTCAGATTCCCTTGGCTGACCTAGAGGAAAGGGTAAGCTCTCTCCTTCCCATCGCCACAGATGATCTCTCCACAACAGAACTCACCTCCCACTACAACACAACTATGACTTCCATTTTGGACCAATTAGCCCCCTTGAAACAAAAAAGAGTCAGGAACATTCCATCTAGATCCTGGTTCAACACAGACATTAACTCCGAAAGAAGACAATTAAGAGCTACAGAAAGACTCTGGCGGAACAACCCTTCCACAATCCTCCACGATCAACTCCAATTAGTTCGCAGGAAGTACAAAAAACACATCAAGAACGAAAAAACCTCATTTTTCTGCAACGCTCTAGACAATGCAAAAAACAGGCCCAAAGAACTCTTCAACCTCATCAGGCAACAAACTTCCAAGCCCCCTACATCGTCAGGTCGGGCTTCCAAAGATCGGTGCGCCAACTTCGCCAACTACTTCAATGACAAAATCACTAAGATTGAGCTTTCTCTGGACAACAACCGCAGTCCCCCCCACAAGAGCCCATCACCAGGGACAGAAGACATCACACCCAAGCACCCCCCAAAACCATGGAAATCCTTCAACCCCATCCCGGAAGCGGAGATAGTCAAACTGATCTCCACCTCCAAACCTTCATCTCACGC
This sequence comes from Calotriton arnoldi, assembly GCA_963921515.1. NCBI lineage: Eukaryota > Metazoa > Chordata > Amphibia > Caudata > Salamandridae > Calotriton > Calotriton arnoldi. The sequence goes on along the minus strand of CAWUFW010000641.1, from coordinate 549,785 downwards.
CCTAGATCCTACACCTGCCCAACTGGCCAAAAAGCTTAAACTCTCCCTAGCCCCGCTCTGGAGCAAGATCATAAACAGCTCCCTAAGAAACTGAATCATACCAGACTGCCTCAAAGTCGGCCAAGTAACGCCATTACTGAAAAAACCAGGCCTGGACACCAATGATCTAAACAACTTCAGACCAGTGTCCAATCTCCCTCTCCTATCCAAAATCCTAGTAATGATGCGTCCTCCTACAACTGACTCAACACATGGACAGCAACAACCTTCTAGACCCACACCAATCGGGCTTCAGAAAAGGCTGCAGCACTGAGACCGCGATCCTTAATGTCATAGATGATATTCACAAGTCACTCGATACGGACCAATGCTGCCTACTCATTCTCCTGGACTTATCGGCAGCCTTCGACACGGTTGACCATAATCTACTCATTAAGGTTCTTCAAGAAAGGGTAGGTGTTGTTGAGGTGGTCTTACATTGGTTCTCCTCCTTCCTCCACAACCGCACCCAAAGAATAAAAATCAAAGACTTCTCGTCCGACCTTCACCCCTTCAGCAGGGGTGTCCCCCAAGGATCAGTGCTTTCCTCGCAACTTTTCAACATCTACATGGAACCCCTCACTACCATACTCAAAAAAGCCAACATCCCCTTCCACCTATATGCTGACGACACCCAGATCTATCTTGAAACCTCCTTCATTGATGACATTCAGAGACTCAACGCCACTCTAAGAGAAGTTCAACACTGGCTACCAATAAATCATCTAAAACTCAACCAAGACAAAACGGAAATCCTCCTCATTTCCAACAAAGAAGAGAACCCCCAAATCGTAGAATGGCTAAAAGCTATTGATGCTCTCAAAGGCAATCTCACCCTGGCTGACTCTGTAAAATCGCTGGGAATCACCCTGGACCCAAAACTTGACATGGCCAAACACATCAAGAACTCCGCAAAGAGCGCCTTCCTCAACTTGAAGCTACTCAACAAAATAAAACCCTTCATCCCGCCCAAGGACCTCAAACAAGCTACTCAATCACTGGTGCTGTCCAGACTCGACTACGGGAATGCAGTCCTCACAGGTACAGCAAAATCCCACTTAGCTCCCCTCAGAACAACTCTCAACGCAGCAGCCAGAATGGTTACCGGAGTTAAGGAATATGATCACATTTCACCCGCACTCAGAGAACTAAAATGGCTCCCAGTAGAAATGGGTGCCAGCTTCAGAACTGCCTGCCTCACGCACAAAGCCTTGCACACAGGGAAACCAGACTACCTGGCCTCCAAACTCAAGAAGGCTGGTCAGACAAGGAACCTCAGGAGCTCCAACACTCTACTCCTCATCCCTCTGAAAACACGCAAACAAAAAATCGCAGCCCGGTCCTTCGCTGGAAATGCGCCAAAAATCTGGAACTCTATTCCAGTCCATATCAGGACTACCCCCTCCTTTGTAAAATTCAAAAGACAGCTCAAAGACCTCTTCCTCAATCGTTCTCTCCCGAACCGATAGCTGCCGTCTAAGCGCACAAGCCTGCACATTGCAGCACACTGTTACTGTGACATTAAGACTTCTACCTCCTCTCTGACCCCTGCCTCTATCCCCCCTCCCCGAAGGAGGCGCAGCTCAAGTCAACGTGCACACAACTAGGACACTATATGACTTCCGTGCATTAATGATGTACAGCGCGCTGAGACTTCCTAAGCGCCTTGAGCCAATATGTATATTACTGCTATATTGTTTGATTCTCACGTGACGATTGTTGTAAAGCGCTCCGATACCTTCGGGTCTGGCCAGCGCTATATAAAACTCCTTAATAAATAAATAAATACCTTGCGTGCAATGGCCCTCCATAAGGCCTTACGCTGGCGGACTTTAAGCTGCAGGCATGGGAGACAAGAAGCGGAAGTTTCAGTGTCACTGGGTTATGTACCACTGTGTCTCAGTACAGTATCATGCACAAACTTAGCAGAGCTATACAGATATGTTTAGCATAGGCCATACAGCATGACACGTAGTACATCAGCATCAGATAATCGCATAGAAATGCATGCAGGTATGAGGATGGACCCAGTACCTGGCCATCTCATACACATGCAGAATGCCAGCACAGAAAGCAATGTGAAGAAGGCCCTCATCTGCGATGCAGTATGTGAGGGAGCAAGACATACATTACATTTAAAATGATGTGTCGGCGCAGACTCACTGTGACCAACACTACACACCCCTCAATGTCCTTGGCCTGTGAATGGCTCACTGTGTCATGGAGGTCACATTTAGGGACATGATCTTACATTCTCACACCCTTCTCACAAAGTCAGTCTTGTGCAATCCACAGGCCTAAGATAGAACATTGATGAATAGGGTGGCAGACAACACATATGTCTCACTCTGTCCATTTACTGATGTGTCCCCGTCAAATTGGGCAGTATCTGTGCAGGCCAGGGGTACTCACATTGAGGTAAAACGTGGGCCATCAGAACATTCACATGCATGTACAATATGAGAGGGCAAACAGTGCCTACACATGCGAGTCAGTACACATAATGAAAACAAGGGAAGGAGGATGTTTCAGAAGTACATCAATCTGATGTGTCATAGGTGAATTTCCACCAAGAGTGTCACCCTCAGGCATTTCAATCATGTGCATAATGCTTACATATCCATGGTGGCAATATGAATATTGTACACACATCCTTCAGTACCCTCTGGACGAAACACATTTGTAATGTCACAAGTGAGCATGTGAAAACCTCATACACTCTGACATCCATTAGCACAGGCAATGCTTGTTCAGATTTCCACTTACCAAGCCAGCAGTGTTACTGTATGGCTGCAAAAACACTGCATGTCCCTCCCATCCTGAAATGCAGCCATGGATCTGTGGAAATTAGGCTACAAACCACATTGGCATGAAGTCAGCATGCTAGGCAGTGTATCACATAAACTTGCACTCACAGGCACATACTAAAGCAGATCAACTTCATGTGTGCACTCTTTGCACTCTCCAACTTCCACTCTGAAACACTTACCATTACATCAGGAGCACCATATAGCCTTCCATACTGTGAAAGCACCTCGTCCACCAGGACCTCCAGCTCCTCTGTGGTGAAGGGACGGGCCCTGATGTTCTCAGTTCTCGCCATCACTGGGTCCAGGAGACAGGAACAGCAGCAGTTGGTGTTGAAGAATGTCAGGCAGCAGTGTCTGGATGCAGTGGAAATGTGTGGCTCTCTCCCAGACATATATAGCCCCCTGGGGTTGTTTTAGTAGTACTCAGCTGCTGCAATTGGTGTTCCAGGTCAGCTTTTTTCAAATGTGACCAATGACCGGCCCCGCGGTGGCGGAGCACGCCTAACGCGATTTTCAAGAGTGTATTTCACTACTGCAATTGCGGTTCCCATTGGCTGAAGGGGCATGGGCATTGGCGGTGTCACACCGTGGGGCCCAGGCGGTCGCTACCGCAATCGTGCATCTTTCAATTGGTGCCAATGACCGGCCCCGCAGTAGCGGAGCACGCCTACCGCGATTTTCAAAAGTGTTTTTCACTACCGTGATTGCGGTTCACATTGGCTGAAGGGGCATGGGCATTGGCAGTGTCACACCGCGGGGCCCAGGCAGTCGCTACCGCAATCGTGCATCTTTCAATTGGTGCCAATGACCGGCCCGCAGTAGCGGAGCACGCCTACCGCGATTTTCAAAAGTGTTTTTCACTACCGCAATTGCGGTTCCCATTGGCTGAAGGGGCATGGGCATTGGCGGTGTCACACCGCGGGGCCCAGGCGGTCGCTACCGCAATTGTGCATCTTTCAATTGGTGCCAATGGCCGTGATTGCGGTGGCAGTGCACGCTTACGGCACCTCTGGACACATAATGCTGTAGCAATGGCCAGTTCTCAGCATTGAACAGTAGACACTTACTATGAATCATGCCACCAGATAGTGAAATTCAATACTAGTGTGACATTGAACTCACTGATGACTACACATGCCATGTCAGTGCACAGGATTATATACATTGGCAGGTACTCCCTCACATGTCACTTATGATGTTGTTGTGCATGTACACAGATCTGTTGTGTGATGGACTCTCAAATATGAAAACATGTCAATTTTTGAGATGGCTAAGCAACCCACAGTAATGATGGACTGACTACATAATGTGCTAATTTCACTGTGTAGATTGCTGAACTCATGTTTATACTTGATCTTTATGCAGACACTGTGCTCATTGTGTTGGTAATGTGTGCCCTGTCCGAATCACGCAAGAAGGTGTGGCAGGTACAGCAGCTACGTAGAAGCCAGCAGTGTTGCTGTTACAGACATGTGCTGTGTCAACTACTCTCAGGGCTGGTGAAACAAGATGTTGGAATGTACCATTTGGCATTCACATAGTCAGAATCTGTTTTGGGGGTACTCACCATGTACATACTGAACACGTGTACAACTACTTTAGATCAAGGTGTCTATGCATGTGACTTGTGCTGTAAGCTGTAGTTTCAGGCCAGTCATTGTTGGCGCTGTGTCAGTCAAAACGTAAGATGTTGGACACATCTCAGGGGGGAATTGAATTGACATGTGTTCCCTTTCATCTTACCTAGGAGGCTACCAAATGTGCATCGTCCATTCACATTGCTTGCGGACATGGAAGATGAGGACATCATACGTAAATTCCGTTTGGATCGAGCTACCCTTCAAGACCTATGTGGTCAGTTGGAGCCCCATCTGAAGCCTCGCAGAACCTACCCGACTGCTTTGACACCAACATGTAAGGTGATGGCGGCCCTGCATTTTTTTGCAACTGGTTCGTTCCAGTACACGGTGGCCAGCGCAGGGGGGATGTCTCAACCAACGTTCAGCATGGTGCTGCGTGATGTCCTGTCCGCTCTGATGACCTACAAGGACAGCTACATCCATTTTCCCAGGAGACATGAATTAGCAGCTGTGAAGGGGGATTTCTATGACCTTGCCCACATCCCTAATGTTGTTGGTGCCATTGACTGCACACGTTGGCCTGGTTCCACCACAGGCACGTGAGCACATATACAGGAATAGGAAGCATTTCCATTCCATTAATGTGCAAGTGGTGTGCCAGGCAGATATGATCATCTCCCATGTGTGTGCGAAATTTCAAGGATCAGCCCATGACTCCTACATACTGCGGAACAGGATCGTACCACAGCTGATGGCAAATCTGCATCCGGAGCGTGCGTGGATCGTGGGTGAGTACGCAGAGTCAAATAGCGTGCTGTATGTGTGACATGCTGTCCTCAGCCACAGTGATATTACAAAATTGGTCTGTGTATCTCACACCTAGGTGACTCTGCATATCCCAACCAGCCTTGGTTGGTGAGCCCACTGAGGAATCCCAGGACCCCGGGTGAAGTCCGCTACAATGAGGCCCATGGGAGGACACGTCGTGTGGTGGAGCGTACTTGTGGTCTTCTCAAGTCCAGATTTTGGTGTCTGGACAGGAGTGGAGGTGCACTACTCTATTCTACCCAGAAGGTGTGTCAGATCGTAGTTGCATGCTGCATGCTCCACAATCTGGCCTTGCGCAAAGAGATCCCCCTGCTCCTGGACGATGATGAGCAGCAGATGCCCCCGCCTGCAAACCCACACATGTCCAGTGACGAGGATGGTGGAGAGGAGGAAGGTGTCGACCTGTATCAACAGCTCATCAACCGCTACTTCCCTTGAGTGTGAGTGACATTGTACAACAGTGCCATTGTCTGCTGTGTTTGATGGTTGTGTGAAAGGCCTAGGGGAGCTTTTTGACTGCTGCCTGTTGTTGGCCCTGTGCTGATGGCTGATGTTTGTGGCAGTGTAGTCATGACCAGCCACATGATGTCTATGTTGATATTGTTTCTCATTGTGATGTGTGCTGGTTTGTGTACCTTGATGACTAGTGTTGTGTACTGGCTGTGATGCCATCACCTGACAAGTAAATGTCATTCTCTTGTGTCTTTCTAGGTCCCTTCAGCCTCTCAATGCCTCGAAACAATCAGAGCTTCTGGTACATTGGACTCAGAGTCAACATTGTACATCCTGTGATGAACATGGAGCTGACACAAAAACATATATGTGTGAAGAGTGTTTATTTACAAAGAGTGTTTGTGACAGACAAGTGATGTTTGAGAAAATGGTGCAAAGTGAATCAATGAGTTGTCAGTGATGGTAGACGAGACAATAGAGTAGTCACCACATTGATGTGGTGACACAGTCCAACAGACACCTGCCATCAACATGGCAGTGTGGGTAAGGATAGTCAACAGAGTCAATGTCAAGGTGATGAGAGGTGCCATCATGGCTGGCTGTTTGACAGGCGTCTGACTGGTGCTTTGCCATGTGATCCTCCCGTGGTGTTTCTCGGACGGCCCCTTTTGCGTTTTCCAGGGGGGGCCTCTGCTGCGGGCTCAGCAGGGTCTGAGGAGTCATCCTGTTCCAGCTCACCCCTCTCTGTGGCCGCAGCTGAGGTGGTGGGAGTATCATCCTGCGGGCCACTGGAGGGAGGTTGAGCTGTCCTTTGGGCCGCATGACTGTCCCTCAGAACACCCACAAGCTGGCCCTTGAGGTCCACGATTTGGCCCATACGCGTGTCCATGGACCTCAGCAGCAGGCGGAGCTCACGCACTTCTTCCACAACCTGGCCCATCTGTCCCTGGGTTTGTTCGTATGCCCCAAGGACTCTGGCGATGTTGGCCAGGGCTTCGGTCCCAGTGTCCTGTCGATTTTGTCCCCCAGTTGCCCTCCCGCATGCCATGCTGTCCCGGACCTGTGGAGTTGCCACTCGACGCACCCGCAGACTCTCCCTGCCCTCCTCAAATTGTGGGGTGGTGTTGGTATCCTGTGAGGCAGGGAGAGTGTTGCAGGCAGCACTGGTGGTGGTGACGGTTGAGGCCGCACAGGTCGTTGCAGCAGGGGTCAGCGCGGTTGTTGTTGCTGAGGTGGTGGGGACAGTGGGGGCCTGGGACGTGGTGCGCCCTGGCAGTCCTGATGGGCCAGGTTCGGCCTCCGCATCCGATAAACTTAGGGAGTCTGCATCCGAGAGTCCATGTTCCGGGGGGGACACTGGCTCTGCAGGTCGGTGTTGTCATCTGCAGCAGTCAATTGTTGATCTCCTGTTGGGCGGAGGTGAAATGGTCACTGAAGTGCACCCCACATGCTTGGTGTTAGATGTTTGGTTGTTACATGTTATACACCACACAGTTTACATTGATATCACATTGTATGGCTGCACGGTACTGAGCATCATGACATGATGTGGAGGTACATACATTACTTGTCCATGATGTGACATGTCAATAGATACCATGTTCCACATACAGATTGTGTGATTACAAGGACATGTCGTCATCTAACGACTAGCAGCACAACAACTTTATGTGAAGAGTCTTTTTTGTTTCCTCTGCATGGAAGACTTTACATCTGAGCATGAAATAGCCATTGTGATCTTATGCATACCTTTGTCATATCATGTACTTTACTTTCTTTTTACAACTGACCATGCATGTTCTGTGTTTATATGGGCCTTGATGCTCTGCCCCATGGCACTTACACATAGCATTCAGTGCTGTGCATGATTGTGCCCTGATTTTCTTCAACATGTGATTTGGTGAGTCAGACTTTAGTTTCTGTGACAGTTACATACGCTTTTCTGTCTGCACACTGGAAGTGGCTATTGGATCTATGCCAAGTTGGATGACATGTGAGGACTGGTGTGGTCATATGGCTCCATGCTTTTTGAGAGGAATGGCAGGGTGCTTGCACTGTCTACCTACCTGTTCTGTGCCACAGTTGATGGTAATTGCTGCCACATGGTTGTGGGTGGGGGGAGTGCTCCATCCTGTTGAGCTTTGGGACAAGGGGGCCTGGTGGGAGTTATAGTGCTGGCCTCCCACCCACAAACACACCTCCCTGTTAAGATGGCTACCTACCTGTTAGTTTGAGTAGTGCAATGCAATGACTGCCACATGGTTGTGGGTTGGGGGAGTGCTCCATCCTGCTGAGCTTTGGGACAAGGGGGACTGGTGGGAGTTATAGTGCTGGCTTCCCACCCACAAACACTCCTCCCTGTTAAGATGGCTACCTACCTTTTAGTTTGAGTAGTGCAATGCAATGGCTGCCAGATGGTTGTGGGTGGGGGGAGTGCTCCATCCTGCTGAGCTGTGTGACAAGGGGGCCTGGTGGGAGTTGTAGTGCTGGCTTCCCACCCACAAACATGCCTCCCTGTTAAGATAGCTGCCTCCCTGTGAAGTTGAGCAGAGGAAGGGAATAGGTTACACATGGCACTTGGATGGCGGAGTGTTCCATCCTGCTCAGGGATGGGACAAGAGAGCATAAGATGGCTACCTACCTGTTTGGTGAAGGTGAGCAATGCAATGGCTGCCACATGCTTCTGGCTGGGGGGGAGTGCTCCATCCTGCTGAGCTGTGTGACAAGGGCGCCTGGTGGGAGTTGTAGTGCTGGCGTCCCACCCACAAACATACCTCCCTGTTAAGATGGCTGCCTCCCTGTGAAGTTGAGCAGAGGAAGGGAATAGGCTACACATGGCTCTTGGATGGCGGAGTGTTCCATCCTGCTCAGGGGTGGGACAAGAGAGCATAAGATGGCTACCTACCTGTTTGGTGAAGGTGAGCAATGCAATGGCTGCCACATGCTTCTGGCTGGGGGGGAGTGCTCCATCCTGCTGAGCTGTGTGACAAGGGCGCCTGGTGGGAGTTGTAGTGCTGGCGTCCCACCCACAAACATACCTCCCTGTTAAGATGGCTGCCTCCCTGTGAAGTTGTTACAAAAGGGGATGATGGACGGAACGCTTGAGCCAATCAAACACTCACCCCCAGTCAACTGATCTGGGTTTAATCCATCATCATTCTTTAGCTCACTCCACCACCCCAGTTCGGGCTGGACTGTTCCCATGAGGCACAGGGTCAGACTGATTTGCATATGGCCATGTCTGAACTGGGGTGGTGGAGTGAGCTAAAGAATGATGATGGATTAAACCCAGATCAGTTGACTGGGGGTGAGTGTTTGATTGGCTCAAACGTTCCGTCCATCATCCCCTTTTGTATCCCTGTGAAGTTGAGCAGAGGAAAGGAATAGGCTACACACGGCTCTTGGATGGCGGCGTGTTCCATCCTGCTCAGGGGTGGGACAAGAGAGCATAAGATGGCTACCTACCTGTTTGGTGAAGGTGAGCAATGCAATGGCTGCCACATGCTTCTGGCTGGGGATGGGGAGTGCTCCATCCTGCTGAGCTGTGGGACAATGGGGCCTGGTGAGAGTTGTAGTGCTGGCTTCCCACCCACAAACACTCCTCCCTGTTAAGATGGCTACCTACCTGTTAGTTTGAGTAGTGCAATGCAATGACTGCCACATGGTTGTGGGCGGGGGGAGTGCTCCATCCTGCTAGCTTTGGGACAAGGGGGCCTGGTGGGAGTTGTAGTGCTGGCTTCCCACCCACAAACACTCCTCCCTGTTAAGATGGCTACCTACCTGTTAGTTTGAGTAGTGCAATGCAATGACTGCCACATGGTTGTGGGTGGGGGGAGTGCTCTATCCTGCTGAGCTGTGGGACAAGGGGGCCTGGTGGGAGTTGTAGTGCTGGCTTCCCACCCACAAACACTCCTCCCTGTTAAGATGGCTACCTACCTGTTAGTTTGAGTAGTGCAATGCAATGACTGCCACATGGTTGTGGGTGGGGGGAGTGCTCCATCCTGCTGAGCTTTGGGACAAGGGGGCCTGGTGGGAGTTGTAGTGCTGGCTTCCCACCCACAGACACACCTCCCTGTTAAGATGGCTACCTACCTGTAGTTTGATGTGAGCAAACCCCCCTCCCTGTTGAGATGGCTACCTACCTGTTAGTTTGATGATGAGGGCAATGCAATGGCTGACACATGGTTGTGGGTGTGGGGTGGAGTGTTACATCCTGCTCAGCTTTGGGACTGGGGTGCCTGGTGGGAGTTGTAGTGCTTGCTGCCTGTACACATGCCCCCATGGAAATATTGCTAGCTACTTTTGGGGTGAATCAGAGGGAGTAAATGTTGGATCTGTGAGACATGTGTTCAGGAGAGTGTGGTGTACATGATTGCATTTGGGCCTCGGAGGTGTCGCTTTGTTGTTGTGCAAGACAGTACATAGCAGTGTAATGGTAGACATTTGTTGGTACTTACCAGCCGCCACTCCCCTGGGTATTCCTGTGAGACTCTCTGGATGCAGTGTGGCAAGCACCTTCTCCTCCCATTCGGTGAATGTTCGTGGTGGAATGGGAGGGCCACCGCCAGTCATCTGAGCCAGCTTGCGGTTCTTGTTGTTCCTCTCTTTCACCTTGGCCTTGAGGTCATTCCACCGCCTCCTGATCTCCTTCTGGGAGCGCGGGATGGTCCCTACTGCATTGACCTTGTTGACTATCCTTGCCCACATTTGATTTTTAGTGGCTTGTGGTGTCTGTTGGACCAGGCTTCCAAACAAATGTGGTTCTACTCTGATTACCTCATGTACCATCACTGACAACTCATTGTCAGTGAATTTGGGCATTTTCTTCTGTGCCATGGTGCGTGATGTGCAAATGGGTGAGAAGTGCAGGTGTGGAAGTGGTGGAGATGATGTGTGTGGTTGTGATGGTGTGTTGTGTGCAGATTTGCCTCTCCTTGGTGCTGTGGGGTTGGGCCCTTCAGTAGTGGAGTTGTGCAAAGGATTTTGGGCAGGGAAGGGGCTGGTTTTATACTCAGCTATGTGGGTGGGTCAAAATGGAGTATTCCTGTCAGGTGTGTTGTGTGGGTTGACCTGGGATTTGTAGTTTTTTAGTTGCCATGGGGCTGTGTCATTGGGGTGTGTTAGGTGTTTTTTGAGGCTGAGCCAGTTGAATGGCCACACTTGGTAGCCTTGTTGTGTGCTTTTTTGTCGACCGCCATTACTCTTCCGGAGCGACCGCAGCGGTCGGAAGACACCAACCCTTCCACCGGCTCTCCCATTCATCAATAGTTGCAATCGCGGCGGTCGGAATACAACAGCCCTTCCGCCGGCTCTTCCATGCATCAATAGTTGCGATCGCGGCGGTTGGAAAAATGTGATAGTTCCGCTGTCACCGCAATGGTATCCTAATTCAACGTGCGGTCACTCCGCTGGCCGTGCGGACGGATTTTCACCTGCTCCGCATGCTCCTGGCGGTCTTTCGTAGAATCCGTCCGCCGCGGTCGGATTTTTCTGGTGGTTCATCCTAATCTGACCGCCGGTTTTCCCACAGAACATGGAGATGGTTAATTTCCGCTAGCACGGCGGTCGGAATGGTTTTCCGACCGCCATCCTAATCGGCCCCTAAGTGCCCAAGCTGTACCCATCAATCCTCGATACACAGTATTCGTTGTAGTTACGATTCCCATTAATGGCAAATTCTTTTATCCAAAAGACGATATCGTCATGTGATGACTGGGATGGTGGCCAATGGTGTAGAAAAGACAGGGGGGTGGGTTGGGTGGTGATGGGAGAGGAAATTGAAGAGAAAAGGGGAACAGAGGAACCGCTTACCTATTCTGTATAGGTAGAATACTCCATAAGTCAAGCGAGAGCGGGCTAGCCGTCACAATCTACATGGGAGACAAGCGTTATAATTGTATGTCCCAAGGCACATTTACAAAAATAAGTAGAAGCGGTAGTACTCACAGTTGTGTCGAAAGACACAGGCCCTTGCACCTACCCGACCTCTTGTTTGCTCGAAGGTTGAGTGGCGAGATCGCTTCCGTTCTTCAAGTGCCAGAAAAAGGGGTGTGGCTGTGGGCGCATGAAGAGTGACGTAGTGGTCACGTGGTGTGTGGCCGCTGGCAAGGCAGATCGGGTGTAGTGATGCCTGAAGCGGTGACTGGAGTCGCCATCTTTGGGGGAATAAGCGCACATTTGAAGGGAGGTGGAACTGGCAAGTAATATTCATTGTCGTCAAAATGGGACTGTGTTGTGGGATAGCACCCCAACAATAACACTGGTCAGGGAGAGATACTAATATGTTGTAATATGTGGCCCTTGGAAGATCAAGTCGGGTCTAATGGGCCGGAGGCTCGTCGGTATGGTCGCCATCTTCCAATGGTGTCTCTGTGTTAAGAGTATGTGACGATTCGTCGTGGTGTTGACATGGCAGTGAACATTGGAGTCTGCCATTTGAAGAATGGAATTGGAGATAGGACAATGTCATAGTGGATAGACAAATCTGCTCTCTAGTGTTGTGTGCACTTTGCTTTCACATAGGTAGATATGTGTAATGGAGGGCAAATAGAGCTAAGTGTCTCTGTAGCGGAAGAGGACAAATATCGGGGTGATGTGAGAGTCATAAGGACATGTGGCTACGTGTGTTAGTGCCTGTCCTTGATGTGAGTTGGCATGGATTTTACAAAGCACAGTGGATATAATGTCTCCGAGTTCGGTTACGAGAGACTCAGCTGAGGTCGCTTTGTTTCCCTTCCCACTACGGGCGTCTCCGGTTAAAATGTGAGTAGGGGTCTCTGGGAAAGCATGAATGAATTACTCAGATTTGACTGTTAAACAAGAGCCTAACCAATGTTGGCGGCACCATGTCGCGGAGTTCCTACTAATCCGTAGGATCTGCGCATTGTTTGGACAACATAAACTAAGGGCTTTGTGTCTAGACTGATTCATGACATCCCCGCAGGATATGTTGCCCTAGAAACCAGCTAGCTCACAGTGCCACCCTAAGCCCTCCTAACCTATCAGGTAGCGAATGGCTTCTGGCAACCACTGAACATGACAACCCTGTCCCCTCAGGGATCATGGAAACAGTACAGAACCTTTTGATCAGTCACTTGTGCTCACTTATTCTCAGAGAAATATACAGAGAATACACAGTGGGACATTTTCAACAATATTGATTGAACCAATGTTATTCTTGCATAAAATACATGTGCTGCAATGATTAGGAGACAGTAGCAGATAAACGTGATTACAAGCACTAAAAAGGTAAATAGTAGATATAGTTCTACCATGGTGCTAAAACAGTGTATATATGCGGGCATATAAAACAAGCAGTAATCTAGCGTAATCCTACTATGCAAATCCTACCTTAAGTGTACCTAGAGTGTATGTAGGTGTATAGCCAAGAATTCCCGCAAAAGATGATCCAACCCTATTATCTGTTGGGATAAAGTGAAGGACCCCGTCGTGGTCACGAACTGGACACCCCTAACGAGAAGTCAGACCACTGCGTGGTGATTTCTCAGCATGCAAGGACCCTCGGTGTCAGCAGAAGTGCCTCCTCTGCTAATCTATCTGGATGCTCATCTTTTATAATAGAAAGCAGCCTTGCAATGTACGCATAGATTAGTGATGTTATGGATATATAGATAGTCCTTTCGCCCCGTAGATGAAGATTGTGATGACATTTGTATGTGTTGTGAAACAAGACCTTGGACATGATGTTCAGGGCGTTGTGATAATGTGCGAAGCTAGATGTTAAAAGAAATGTAGTTTCCGAGAAACTAATCCAACATTGTCCTGCATGCCAATATGTGCCTAAGGACGCAGCTGGAAATGTTATTTGTGAGGACAATGTAAGAAATGAGCTGCTTCGCTACATGGTCCTAACTCGCTAATATAACTGTGCGAAAGATAAACACACATTTTGTAGCATGTTTTGCTGCCAGATCTGATTAGCTCTGCAAGTCGCTTTATTGTGTTGCCAGTTTAAATTTTTTGTTCTCGATCTGATTTCCTATGCTTGCTGTGGCAGAAAGTCGTCCGCTTTGTGAACTTATGGATCATCTAGAGATAATGGGCCAGATGTACAAATGACTTTTGCATTTCTTAACGGGTCGAATCGCAATTTCGGCCGGTTAAGAAATGCAAAACATCCTTTTCCTATGTACCAAGGCCTTTAGGGAATCGCAAAATGCGATTTCTACCCAGTTGAAATTGCATTTTGCGATTCCAGAAATAGGAAATCGCAAATAGCGATTTCCTATTTCCTATTTATTAACACATGTACAAAGCATTTCCTAAATGCAAAATGAGCATTCAGGAAATGCAATTACCATTGATTCGATGGTAACCATGTGTAATTTTAAAAAAGCACCCCAAGATGCTTTTTTTAAAGTGAAATAGAGTACACACATGCACCTAGGGCATATGTGTGCTCTACATGTGCACCACTATTTTTGGGGTGCATTATGGGGGGCCTTATGCCCGTAGCCATCCTTGGTTTAGCATTTCCAAAATAGGGATTTCCTAATAGGAAATCCCTATTTTCGAAATGCAAAACTCGCCCATTGGTACTAATGGCATGGGATTTCCTAATTGAGTTTTCCTAATAGCAATTTCCACTCTGTAGGAATAGCTATTGGGAAATCGGTAATTTCATGCATATAATTTAGCATTTCGCTATTTAGGAAATGGAAAATTAAATTTTTGTGCATCTGGCTAAACAGGTATTGATAAAAAATGAGGGGGATCAGAGGTTTTCCTTTAAATGACTGCCTACATGAGATGTCAATTGAAGATAGTTGGCAAGTTGGACTGCGTTAGACTCATCATTTTTGTCATTATTGGATGTCAGTACTCAGAGTGTGTGACTATTATGGACCTGCATTATGATCTATGTTAGAGTACTCTGCTGACTGACAATCTGTGGCAGATCTCTTTTGTCTCAGCAGGCCTTTCTGTTTAGTACTGAACAGTTATTAAAGCATGCTGGATCTGTGCTGTGCAGTTTGTAGCAATGTTCCACAAGTCCTTTTATACAATATATAATTGTACCTTTGATGATGAGCAATAAGGTAACGAAATGGTATATGATCTAATATGGTGATGTAGATAAACGGGAAGAGGGGCAAATAGAGATGGTCTATGTGGCAGAGTGTGATGGGAGGACAAGCAGAGTGATGGGAGGCAACAGACATGTGGGAGAGTGTCAGGTGGCTGACCTTCTGTTAATCTACAGAGACAAAAATGCTGCAAGAAGCCCTCTTTCCTGAAGAGCCTAGCTGGTGAGTTCCAACTAGACGCTGCTGCTTGCTTCTGCTGGGGTGAGTCCTGACCTTTAAATAGTGTACCTAAGGTCCTAGAGAACGGACAGAAGACCAGGATCAACCTGCCAACCTGATCTGCAGAGGGTGCACTGCTGGTGGGCCTGACTTTGCCATAGCTCCCACCTACATTCTTCTCTGCTGCAGCAAATCCGATTCAGTGGGCTTGACGCTGACTGGCATCTGACGATGTTGAACCCTCTTTCGTGGCAGCCTTCAGCCTTGCCCCGCTAAAGTAATCAGACTTTCAGAAAACAGTTTAAGTCCAAAGGTAGAAATTTTCACCGGGTTTGATGCCGAGCAGCATCAAATTGATGTGACGACTAACCTGGAGGTGAACTCTGGACCTTTCCTACTCCGAGCTTTTTTCGCCTTCGTCAATGGCTTCACCTAGAACTCGTCCTTTGCCAACTCGTCGTCAACAACCTCATCTTTAGATCCAGCCTGCAATCATGGCCCACTGATTACTCTTGCTTCTCAGAAATTTTGTAAGTGTGAAGGTAACTCTTTGACCGATACCTGCCTGGGCATTGTATCCGACGCGAGATCTATTGTGCTCGTCTTTAAAGTGTTCCTTTGTCCTGGTCTTGTGCAACCATTGGCTCTTTGCACTTTTTGGTGCTAAAACTTAATTCAAACCTTAAATCTTCACATCTAAGGTTCCTCTTTTTGGATGTTTGTTGTTTTGGTGTCATTTTGTTCAATACATAATTCTCTATTTTTATAAATTGGAGTGGGATTTTGATCATAGTGTATTTTTGACTTTTGAACTGTTTTGGTACTTCTAAATGCTTTACACATTTTCTTAAGTTTAGTCTGACTGTTTTGTGCCCTAGCTACCAGGGATTGATATCAGGTTTAAGTTACTGAAACCTTTACTGGACCTAACAAGAACAGTGATATTATTACTTGTGGTGGACTACTATCTACCTCAACTAATAATCCACTACCCCACACTGGGTTACTGCAACTACCTCTTCTGCATGCATCGTAGGAACCTCGCTGATAGTCATAAACACAGAATATTCCCATGCATCTGCTGGGATCCCAGATCACTTTAACTTCAAATCTTGCGAAAATAATTTTCAGTAGGAGTTAATACCTCAGATCTCCTATTATAGAGTTACCTCCAATAAGGCATGACAGGCTTGCTTTTTTGACTGAGATTTTTTGTCTTATAAAAGTATTGAACAATGTAAAAAGACCACATTGCAGCACCTGACTATAAGGCAACCATAAATAGAAACATTTCCTTTGAGTGCCTACAGAGACAGAAAATGAAGTAAAAAGGAGCCTGTCGGGTCAAGAGTACACTAAGTGGAAGAAAAAATACACTGTTACTTTGAGGAGCCAGAAGCTTCCCTTCCCAGCATGCATTCTACTGGCTGTTTGCCTCACAGCCTCTGTTCTTTTTTTACTGCTCATTCTGAAAAGATCTTAGGAACACTCTGTGGGTTAGCTTACCCAGTTTATTCTTTAACGTTTCTGTCTGAAAGTTAACATTTCTTACCTCATTTGTCAATTTTGAGATTTTATTAAATTTTTCACCATTTTTCCACCAAGTGTGATGATTTTACCTTCAGAATGCCTTCATTCTTAGTGAAGTGCCCTGCATGTTGGTAAAAAAGGCCTCTTCAGACCCACATTCAGTGTGTGTTGTCTGCCTACCCGCCTCACTCTGTTAAAGCCCCGAAAAATCGAGAGGGCATCTAATTGAGAAGCAAACTGGAGAACCTACGCCAGGAGGAAGAGAAGAAAAAACAATGACAAAAGGACAGAGAATGGGATCCTTCTGAAACAAGAGCCTCTCACTCTAATGACTACCACAGAGGAAGATTCAGTGAGAGAAAACATAAAAAACACAGTCGTTATCATTCTGGTAATTCTCACCATTCTAGACACCGATCGAGGTCAAGACAACCTTCAGCACCAACTCACTCACCGTCGGGGAGCATGACGACAGCACCACCAACTCCTTGCTACCACTAGCTTTACCTTCGCTATCGTTACCTATTCTGGCGTAACAGTCGTCGATGGCGAGACTGTCGACAGTGGAGCTTTTGCAGCAACGTTTAATGTCGAGAAAATCTGTTTTCAAGATATCAATGTCAAGATCACCGTCGATACACTCAAAGTCAAGATTGGCATCGAGGCAATCAGATAGGTCTGTTTTTTCAATTTCTGAGTCTTTCCAACCAGATATTAACAGAGGCACTAGACCAACCTTGGGAATCCCTATGAATGATCCGGTTCAGGAACACCTTCCCCCTCTTGATTTGCCTCCAAGACCAATTTCACCTATTGTACCATACCTTGACCTGTAGCCCCAGAACCAAGGCTTACACTAAAAGTATCTCCTCCTACTGAAAACCATTCACCATTTTCTACTCCAAGACATCCAATGCCAAGAAGACGTAAAAGACAAAGAACTTCTTCTCAGTCTCCGTCTCCAACTAGAAGATTTTCCAGAGATTCTTACTACACCTACACTCCCACTTCACCGGCAGCGTCACCCTCAAGAACGTCTCTAATAGATGACGTTTTGACTTTTCAGGATGTTTTAGTCAGAGGTGCTAACAAGCTGAACATACAATTGCAGACGCCACAGACCTCAGTTTCTGTCATTATGGAAACATTACAACTAAGGGCTTCGCTAAGACCCACTTTACCCTTGCGGAGCTTGCAGAAGAAAAATGTCTTACTCCATTTATCATTAAAGCACCAACTCCTCGGCTTTATAAGAAATACAAAGCTGCAGAACAATACCCTATTTAACGCTCCTCGACCAAAGCCACACCGCTGCCCTCATCCTGCTAGACCTCTCGGCAGCCATGGACATCGTCTCCCACCGCACTCTCGCAGCCAGACTCCATGACGCCGGTATACAGGGAACCACTCTCGACTGGCTCCGCTACTTCCTCGCCAGCAGAACCCAAAGGATAAGACTCCCGCCTTTCCTCTCCGAGCCCACCCAGATCAACTGCGGAGTACCCCAAGGATCATCGCTCAGTCCCACGCTCTTCAACATCTACATGGCCCCCTCGCCACCACCATCATCAGACAGCATGGACTCAGCATAATAGCCTACGCAGACGACACCCAGCTCATCCTCTCCCTCACGAAGGACCCCAAAACCACCAGACTCAGCTTCCAGGAAGGAATGAAAGACATCGCGGCTTGGATGAGCAGCAGCTGTCTGAAGCTCAACTCTGAGAAGACAGAAGTCCTCGTCCTTGGACCCACCCCCTCAGCTTGGGACAACACCTGGTGGCCCACCGCCCTCGGCAACCCCCTCACCCCCACGGACCATGCCCGGAACCTCAGCATCATACTCGACTCCTCCCTCACCATGACTCGCCAAGTCAACACCGTCGCCTCCACCTGCTTCAACACCCTCTGCATCCTTCGCAAGACCTTACAACAAAGGCAGCTCAGTTTCTGATGTGGTGGTGCAAAAAGAGACAATCTATTAAAGGGAATACCTTTCTTCCAGGATCTTCGGAAATAAACAATAGTCACAGATGCGTCTCTGACAGGGTGGGGAGCGCATTTACAATATCTCATGACACTAGGACAATGGTCGCCGAAAGAACAACTGTACCACATAAATGTTTTCAAAATGAAAGTGGTCCAACCAACCTTAAAAGCTTTTGCACCATCTTTACTGACCAACAGAATTTTAATGCAAACAGACAATACCACGACAATGCACTATCTTAGTTTCTGGCACAGAAGCTTTCGATACAAGCAATCCACTTACCAGGCATTCAAAACAGCCAAGCAGATCTGTTAAGCAGATATTTTATAGAAAACCACGAATGGGAATTAGGCAATACAGTTTTGTTAGACATTTTTCAAGACTGGGATTTCCCCAACATAGATCTTTTTGCCACAAGAGAAAATGCAAAATGCCCTAGCTTCGAATCAAGAATGTGGGAACCAAACTCGTTGGGCAATGCACTTTTGATCAACTAGTCAAAAAGTTTTCTCTACTCCTTTCCTCCGATTCCTTTAATTTCAACAGTAATTCTCAAATTCAAGGCATCGGATGCCTTAATGATTTTAATAGCACCAGAATGGCCCAGACAGTTGTGGTATCCAGAGCTACCTCGCCTCACCATCAAACCCCACAAGAAGTTGCTGTACAAACACAACCTTCTGTCAAGGATGCAAGGGAAGATTTTTCATCTTAGTGTAAAACCATTGAATTTGGGAGCATGGCTCCTGAAATCATCCAAATGGCCACCTAAAACTCTCTACAGACTGTATGATGATTCTTAAAGAAGCAAAACGGCCAAGCACAAGGACATCCTATGCTTTTAAATGGAAAAGATTTGCCATCTAGTGGCTTCGGAACAATAAGGATCCAATTAAATACCAAGAAGACCTTATCTTGCCTTATTTGCTTCATCTGAATCATTCCAAACTACAATTCAACTCTATAAAACTACATTTAGCGGCCATAACAGCATATAGAAAAGGGCTGAATCAGAGCTCTTTCTTCTCTTCACCAGTGGCTAAAGCCTTCCTAAAAGGACTGAAAAAGACGTTTCCTCCTATCCGACAGACTGCTCCTTCTTGGAAATTAAATTTAGTGTTATCTAGATTAATGGCTCTCCTTTTGAGCCCATAAATAAAGCCTAAATGCAGCACCTGACTTGGAAGGTAGCTTTTCTTGTAGCTATTACATCAGCGCAAAGGGTTAGTGAGCTGCAAGCTCTATCTTCTGTGGAACCGTTTACTATTTTTCACAAGAAGAGAGTAGTTTTGAGAACACATCCTTCTTTTTTGCCAAAAGTTGTCTCAGATTTTCACAGTAATTAAACAATTTCACTGCCAACTTTTTCAATAATCCCTCTTCACCAGCAGAAAGAACTCTGCATTCTATAGATGTGCGAAGAGTTCTAAAGTTTAATTTGGATAGAACTAAAGAAATCTGTAAAACTAAACAATTGTTCATAAACTATGTACCCTTGAGAACTAGTATTGCTTTGCCAAAACAGACTATAACCAGATGAATAGTTTTTTGCTATCAGTTAGCTAACAAACCTCTTCCTGGTAAACCTAGAGCCCATTCTACACATAGTAAGGCTTCTTCTGTTGCCTAGATTAAAAATGTTCCAATTACAGAAATTTGTAAAGCAGCCACATGGAAGTCGTTCACACTTTTACGAAACACTACATTTTAGATGAGGACTCGAGAGCAGACTCTTTGCTAGGCCAGGAAGCTCTAAAAATGTATTTTATTAGAGCAATCCTTTCTTGCCTCACGCCTGTTTTTCTAAATCCAAGATCAGTGTTATTTTTCATATTGCATTGCATTGACATCTG
The DNA here is from genome assembly GCA_963921515.1 of Calotriton arnoldi. NCBI lineage: Eukaryota > Metazoa > Chordata > Amphibia > Caudata > Salamandridae > Calotriton > Calotriton arnoldi. Next base: position 529,436 of record CAWUFW010000641.1, on the reverse strand, counting down.
TGAGTTAAGGATATGCTTGCTATTCTATTCTGTGTTTATGACTATCAGTGAGGATCCTACGATGCAGAAGGAACAGTTACTTACTTGTATTCCTAGTTCTGCATCATAGGTATCCTCACTGAAGTCATAAACAACCCTCCCTCCTCCCCGGTTGGCAATACAATTGCTATAAATCATACTTTCTACATGTTGTGCGGCCATTCAAAAATAACTGAGGGTGTGAGGCAAACTGCCAGTAAAGTGCATGGGAATATTCTGTGTTTATGACTTCAGTGAGGATACCGACACTGTAAAACTAGGAATACAAGTAAGTGACTTTTTCTTCTTGACATCCTCTTTATTCCTTCCAAAACACGCTGGTTAACTGCACAAGAGTCATCAACCCTCCACTGACATCAGACAGACTACTTCACCGCAGGCAGAGCTCTCATTTTCAATGTCAGCTTGCTGATCGAGTCAAAGTTTTTGTATTTGTGCATTCTAGTCCTGAATTTATAGCTAACCAAGAGAATAAGTTTCAGAATTAAATGAAAAAACCTGAAGTGGATGAGTCACTGATAGAACGATCCGGGAAACTTGAAAAGGAAATATAGGGGGGCTCAGACTCAGTGGTCAGAAAGGAAGATGGCGGATTGAAGCCGCCGCTGTGAAGCTCGCACACATAGTTGCTCCCATCCCGTGTCGAGGCGCTATGCATGCGCTGCATTGCTAAGTGGGAAAAAAAAACACTGCACCGAGGAGACCAAGGAGTACTGGAGAAAGGAGGAAGAAGAAGACTTTTTAAAAGGAAGAAGAAACACCGGGAACCTACCTGCATGATCCTGACCATCACTCGGACGCCGTCTCTGGTTTGGCTTTTTGCCCGATGTGCCTTGACGGATTCACGACGTTCATCGCTCTGTTGGTTTTCCTGGGGCTGTGTGCTTTCGGAGTCATTCAACTCGGCACAGCTGTGCGCGATGGGACTGCCGAAGGCGAGCAGTCAGAGAGGCGGATGCGCTGGGTCGCGCTCCGCTGCTGCGGCTGGGGAGACGGTTGCAGCATCCGGAGCTGAGGGAGACACTCATTTTCTCTCAACTAAAGGTAACCTGATACGGTCTACCTCTAGAGTTGGCCGCCCTATTATGAAGCTTTTACAGTCAGCAAAAGCCTCAGAAGTCATTAACCCGGGGGGGTGGGGGGGACTGCTGTTTTACTACCAGAGACTGCAATGGTCGATGCATTGATGGGGGCAGTATCACTAGTTGCTGGGGACAAAGAGCTGGTGAATCTTGAAACCAGAACTGCTATGGAATTACCGCTACCACTTTCTCAATGTGAGCCTGACAATGCAGATAATATGTAACCAATAGATACAGCAACGTTTACCAGGGATATGGTTACCGGGAGTAATGAATTGACTGGAGGCCTCTCAAAAACGCGATCTGTCAGTCAAATAGTCGCACCGCTGAATATTAGCTTAGCTTTACAGGAGCAACAGGAGGAGGCGCTGCCTCAGGGGGACGCTATCATAGTGAGCCCAGCAGACCTAGGCATGGATCCAGATACAGATACTGAGCCTCCACAAGCTGACATGGATGGGGGGGTAACTTCTACACCGCAACAGTTAGAACATCCTATTAGTTCCTCTCCTCTTATCAATGTTAGCTCGCTAGAGAGCAGTCCTGGGGATGAGGGGGGTCCACATGCTGCTATTACTGCTAATGGTGGTTCGGCTACTATATCTATCAACAATGAAGGGGGACAGACAGAGCCTACTGAACTTGCGGATTCATTATCTAGATGTAATAAAGGTGGAGCTAAACCTAAGGCTCAGAGATCGCATAAGAAAAAGGGAGTTGATAAACAGTGCGATTTCAACTCTGGCAAACGAGCTTCAACTAGTAGCCCTCTTCGGAAGTGGGTTACGAAGAAGGGAGACGTTAAGAACCTAATCTCACGGCTTTCGGGCTCTGGCTTAGCAACCGGTATCCAACCCAAGCAAACACTTCAGGGACCTTCGGGTGCCGAACAAGGAAAGGCAACCCCTGTACAGAAGGATCTCAACATTAGTGGCAGTGGTTCTAGCAGCTTGGTACAAGTTGTACATCTTTCTCCCTTGGCTTCCTCGGCTACTTCTATGGCCACAGAGGGATATGACCGAACTGGCTTACAGGTAATACAGGGTGAGGCTTCACTTACGGTGATTTTTCAAGCACTGCAAGCGCAGAGGACAGAGGCTCAAGATTACTATGCTCAAGTCAGGGCTGATAGCTCTGTAATCAAACAATCTCTCTCTGAGGTAAAAAGACAAGTGGCCTCTCTTACATCTGATATTATGGAGCTGCAGCAGCAGGTAGCTGACACAGAAGATCATCTGAATAATGCAGCTAAAATCTCAGAGGCACATGACATTCAGCTTAGATCGATGCAAGTGAAAATTGAGGATTTAGAGAATCGCCAACGGCGAAATAATCTTTGACTTTTTGGGATCCCAAAAGGAATGGAGGGCGCGGATTCTCGTGCATATATTGTTCAACTTTTTCAGAAAATCTTTCCAGACTTGGCTGATTGGGATTGGGATAGCCAAATTCAACGTGCACATAGGCTACCACTGGTTTCTAATAAACCTTCAGGACGTTTTCCTAGGCCTTTTCTAATCTACTTTGGAAATTTTTTATTAATGCAAGCGGTCTCCATTAAGGTGCGCCCTACTTCTCCTATCCGGCTGGATTCCTTTTCAGTGTTTGTAAGATCGGATTTTTGTAAGGCGCAATGGACAGGCAATGGAAGCTACGTCAGTTCATGGACACTTTAAAACCTGAAGGAGCACAAGTTTATCTGCCGGAGCCTGGACGCTTAAAGATTATTAAAGATGGCCACATGCAATTGGTGTACACTGAACAAGAGGCTCAAAAAGTTCTGAACAAATGGCGACAGGGGACTTCAAAATAATCAGAATTGATAACTGATAACTTCTTCCTCCCCCTTTTTTTTTAATCTCTTTCTCTTTACTCATATCTAGACTTTTTTCTTCTTACTGGTGGTCTCCTTATCCGCAGGTAATTTTCAGATGATATATACTTTCTTTTCTTTTTGTTGTTGTTTGTTTCTTGTTAATTAGGTTAAGACAAACGGCTCGGTGGCACTCTGTGTGCGACCTTCCTCCAAGGCTGTCTATTCGGCAGCAATGAGGGGGGTGATTCCTTTCTGTAGATACGGGGTGGGTGTTGGGAGGGGGGTGCAGAGAAGGGGGTGGTGGTGGGTGTGTTGTTGCTGGGTAACAGCAAGGGGGGCATTGAATTGACATTTTTTGAGCTCGGGGAGTGTTGTTAATTGGTGGTAATGTAGGAGAATTTAGTAATTGTGAGGTATTTTCAGTTATAGTATCGGGATAATAAAATGTTTATGTTGGAACGTATCTGGGCTGAATACCGGATGTAAACGTCAACTTGTACGTCAGGAGCTAAAGATGTATCGACCCCATCTTATATTTCTAACGGAAACTCACTTAGCATATAAAGATCGGGCATTGCTTAAACAGCTTGGATACAATATAGTTGCATGCTCATCCCAAGCAGTTTCAATCAGGGGCGTTGCTATTTTAGCTAGTAGGACGTTAGTATATACAGCTCATAAAGTGTTAGCTGATTCTAGGGGGAGGTGGGCTATTGTTCAACTTGAGAGTTTTGGAACTAAATATGTTTTAGCTGTTGTCTATGGGTCTAATGTGGATGATCCTGAGGTGTTTAATACACTCATGCTAACTTTATTGGAACTACAAGGGGTTTTGATAGTCATGGGCGATTTTAATTGCATTATGAATCAAATTATTGATTCTACTACCCGGCGGTCAACTTTAAGAATGCCGAAAGTACGAGCATCAATTTTGGAGCTCGCACATTTACATAACATTTTTGATGTGTGGAGGGCTTTATATCCGAATCTCCCGGGGTTTACGTATTACTCATAACCACACAGACAATATTCAAGGATAGATATGGCCTGGGTTAGTGATGTAGTATTGCGTACAGCTAAGACGGAGGTCTGCCCTAAGATCACGTCTGATCACAACCCCATTTTGTTATCCATTCAACTGTTACCGACTATTAAGTCAAGGCGCTCTTTTTCTTTTCCACGTCACTTGCTGGCGGATGATGATTATATTTCACATATGGGGAAACTGCTGGCGAAATTTATACATTTTAATATCAATACCGCTTTATCTTATATGGTTTGGGATGCTATGAAGGCATTTATAAGGGGAATCACTCAGCAATTCATACTAGCAAAAAATAAAATTAGGGAGGCTTCTATTAAAGCGGCTTGCATAGCATGAACTAATTTAGAACTGTCCCATGCGATGGCTATTAGACAACAAGACGGAGATCAATCCCACGCTTACATTAAACTGACAGAAGCAAGAGAGTTAGCAGCAGGGATACTCAAGGAAAGAGTGGCTATTGCCTATAATAAATATTGTTCTACGCAATATGAATATAGCGAACAGGTGGGCAGGATATTAGCTTATAAAATAGCTGATAATAAGGCTAAGAGCTTAATTACTGCAATTAAAGGGGCGGGTAATGTTTTTTATACAGAAACTCATACGATACTTGCACAATTCGCTTCTTTTTATGAAGATCTCTATGCCCCGTCAGATCCGATAATGGTAGAGGAGGTCTCTAGTTATCTAGCTAGGGCACAACTCCCCTCACTATTAGCTGAGGATGTTACCCAGCTCGACTCAGAGATATCGTCAGAAGACATCCGGGCGGCTCTGTCTTCACTCCCTTCGGGTAAAGCCTCGCGTGAAGATCAGATACCGGTTGAATTTTACAAAATCTTTAAGAACATCATAATCCCACTTTTCATTAAGGTCATCATAGAAATAGGTGAATCAGGCATTGTGCCACCAACATGGGATACTACTAATATAGTTTCCTTTCTGAAAAAGGGAAAGCCACCTGAAGACTGTGGATCTTATCGCCCGATTTCACTTATTAATGCTGATGGCAAAATATACGCCAAAATTTTGGCTAATCGCCTTACCTCTTTGATGCCTAAATTGGTTTCTCGCCAACAGCATGGCTTCATAGCCGGTCGAGATACGTCGACTCATAATAATACTGCTATAATGGCATTTGCAGAATGGCTTAAAGCTATGGATGCTCTCAACGGTAATCTCACTCTGGCTAACTCCGTAAAATCACTAGGAATCACCCTAGACCCAAAACTTGACATGGCCAATCACATTAAAAACTCCGCAAAGAGTGCCTTCCTCAACCTGAAGCTTCTCAACAAAATTAAACCATTCATTCCTACCAAGGATCTCAAACAAGCCACCCAATCACTGGTGCTATCCAGACTCGACTATGGGAATGCAACCCTAACTGGCACCACAAAATCCCACCTAGCTCCCCTTAAAACAACCCTCAACGCAGCAGCCAGAATGGCCACTGGAATCAGGAAATACGATCACATTTCACCAGCACTAAGAGAACTAAAATGGCTCCCAGTCGAACAGCGTGCTAATTTCAGAACTGCCTGCCTCACGCACAAAGCCCTACACACAGGAAAACCGGACTATCTGGCCGCCAAACTCAAGAGGGCCGGTCAGACAAGAAACCTCAGGAGCTCCAACACCCTTCTTCTCAACCCCAATGAAAACACGCAAACAAAAAACCGCTGCTAGGTCCTTCGCCGGAAACGCGCCCAAAATCTGGAACTCCATCCCAGCAGATATCAGAACTATCTCGTCCTTCACAAAATTCAAAAACACCTAAAAGCCCTCTTCCTCAACCGCTCCCTCCCGAATGGATAGCCGCCGCCTTAACGCTAACCCCGACTCCGTTGCTCTTTGACTTTGTATCACAAAGACCTACCTCAGCTCATTCCAAGACAATTTGTGCATACAATGAGGTTACCTCAGGACTCACGTACTACCTCAATAATGCATACAATGAGGTTACCTCAGGACTCACGTACAACCTCAACAATGCACAGCACACTTGGACTTTCGTAACTTTATGCATAAGACTGCTCTACTATATAACTCTTGCGAAAGACTGTTGTAAAGCGCTCCGATACCCCCGGGTCCGGCCAGCGCTATATAAAACTCCTTAAATAAATAAATAAATAAATTTGATTTAGCTAATCAAACTGGTGTTAAGTTGGGCATGATATTATTGGATGCGGAGAAAGCCTTCGACCGTGTGGCATGGGGCTGTCTCTGGTCTACTCTTACTGCATTTGTAATCTCTGGTCGATATTTGGAATGGGTGAAGGCGCTTTATCGCTCACCACAGACCAAATTAAGTTATGCCGGTTCACAATCTAGGCTTTTCCGTATAAATAGGGGTACGCGCCAGGGATGTCCCCTTTCCCCACTATTGTTCGCTTTATACCTTGAACCTTTTATCCGGGCTTTGCTTGCTAATCAAAATATTTTACCACTATCTCCAGGACCCAATGAATTAAAAGTCAATGCCTACGCAGAAGATATTGCTATTTTTACGACGAATCCGGCCCATTCTTTAGAATTAATTATTCAAGAAGCAGGGAAATTCAGGTCTTTTTCTGGATATAAATTGAACACTAACAAAACTCAGGTCTTACTGAATTTTAGACCGATAGTCCTATTATGGGAACATGCTCTGAAGCTACTTATTTAGGTATTTGTATTTCGCCCCAGATCGAAACTATAATCAAACTAAATTATGAGGTCTTACAGTGCAACGTCATTAAAAAACTTAGGAACTGGCATAAACTACCCATTAGTATAATAGGCAGATGTAATATTATTAAGATGACGATTCTCCCGAAATGTATGTATCTATTTCGTTCTATTCCTCTGAGAGTTTCTAATTTGTTTTTTAAGAAGTTAGATGGGCAGTGAGCAGTTTTATATGGGGGTATAAGCGTGCTCGCCGCGCAATTAAATTCCTAAAGTATCCATTTCACCAAGGCGACCTCTCACTTCCTGATTTTAAACTTTATTATTGGGCTTCATTCACGAGTAGATTACGTAGTCTTCTTTCTAATAGGGGCCAGGATTTCAATCATAAACTTTTCTTAGGCCAGGATAGCTGTAGGTTTCTCTACCGGATCCATGACCCTAACTACTTTAAGAGGGTACGATTTAAGACCCTTAGGGGCTTAGTCTTTATTTGGCGAGAAATTGTTACTAGGTATTAGAACATTGGAATGTGGAGCACTCCATTGAAGACAATGAAGTGCTCCGTGCTTCTATGGGCCGGTAAAGGCCCGCAAAGCAACATTCCAATGTTGTTTTCACAAAGGCCTCTCGGAGCCCGAGGGGATTTAAACCCCCTCGAACTCCGAGAGGCCTTTGTTTAATTTGTTAGAACATTCTGCCCTCTAGTGGCAGAATGTTCTAATAGCCTTATAGCCCTTCGTAGCTGGGCTATACCGGCTATTAAAGTCCCGCTCCCTTGTTAAAGGCCCTTGCCTTCGGCTCGGGCCTCTAACGCTGGAGCGGGCCTTTATTAGCCGGTATAGCCCGCTACGGCGGGCTATAAGGCTATATTCTTTATCGATATATTTTAATAAATTCCCTCTATGGGATAATCATTTTCTTCCAGACATTTTTCATGATGGGATAGCGAAGCAATGGGCTAGACTTGGGGTGGACAAGTTTGAAGATCTTTATGACTGTGATGGCTTCCGAACTTTTCAAAACCTGCAGGATACTTTTCTGATACCACGACATTATTATAAATACTTACAACTCAGAGATTTTTTGGTGAGATCACAGTGTATTAAATCGGTAGAGACTCAGGAATTACTGATGTTTTTAACTGAACCTCCTCAGAAGAAGACAATTTGTGCGGCATATAGGCTTTTTTGCCAGGATAGACCTGATCCTTGTTTACAGCTAGCTGCAAAATGGAGTTTAACTCTTTCAATTGCAGTAACTCCTACAATGCTGGAGGAGGCATTTTCAACGTTAAAAGATGCTGTTTGGTCTACTAATTTGAGACTACAACAATTTAAGACAGTCTGCATGTTGTACTACTCGCCCGATAAGATAGTTAGGTGGGGGCAAACAAGAACCTATTTATCAAATAATAGGGTTAATTGTCCTAAGTGTGGAGAATATATATGGCTAATATTGTCCATATGTTTGTTACATGCCCACAGCTAAGGGCTTTCTGGCACGAGGTTATACTGGTCTGTAAAAACCGTCTCCGATTAGATCTGACTCTCTCGAATGAAGAGATTATGTTGGGTTATAAGAAAGATGCTAATCAGGTACGTCGTGCATTAACGTCTATAATTATAGTTACTGCTAGATTAGCTATCTCCAGAGCTTGGATTTCCCCAAGACCTTGTAATGCAGCAGAATGGTGGGCTATTTTTATGGAGGTTTTTCCGAGGGAGAAGGCCTTGGCTAAAGTTAGAGGCTTAAAGTCGATGCGGAGATTTAATGCGGTTTGGCATGGAATGAGTCAAGATTGACTGTTAAACTCTGTAGAATTTTAGTATGCAATATTTTTCTCTTTTCTTCTGTTGTTCTCTACTCCCTGGTGATAATACTGTATGTGTATTGAAAAATATAATATGCTAATGTATCTGCTTTTGTTTTGCCTCCCATGCAAAAAAAAAAAAAAATTATTTAAAAAAAAAAAAAAGAAAAGGAAATATAGGTAGGGTTGGGTAGATTTATTTTACTGCGTCAGTGTATTCATGCAAAATTGGACATTTCAGACATCCTGATATCTGCCTAAATGTTCCGATATCACCAGGCATGGTAAAACACTACTGTCCCATCTCCCCACGACCATTTCAGACCTCTGAAGTTTCCCAGGTATGATTTGCTCGTCAGCCATGTTTTTGTTTTGCTTTCTAGCAGTTGAAGTTGAGTTTAAAAACAGTACATTGAATCCAATATTTTCATTATTTATAAAAAGCATGGTTTTTTTCACAAATACTTTTCACACAGGAAACTGCACTAAATAAAGAAAAACTGTTGCACATGATTCAGCATGCTTACAACACAGAGGACTAGTTGCAGGGACATAAAAAACATAACAGCTGTTTGAATCCATGAATAAGGAAGTTCCATAATTTAAAGGAAGAAGTTGGCCAACATCTAATTTTATGTTACAAAGGGACTAATGCTCAAGCTATTTCGTGATCTATAGCAGCTCAGGGAAGAGGTTTATTGGCGGAGAAGAAGAGATATCTCCGTTCTAGTCATGCTAAGTGCAACTTCTACCACAAAACCAGCTCAGTCAGTACAGCAACCAACCTGGGGCATATCGCCATAAATGGTGTCATTGTGTTCCTAAGTCTGGACTTTCATGCAACATGTGCAACAAAGGAGATAAAACAAAACCAACCTGATAAAATCGGCTCTTTACTAGGACCCCAGCGAATCCACACATTGTTCTGCACTGTTACAGCCAAGCTGGAAGGGGTGGGGAATAACAGCAAAAGCACAGGGCAGGGATCTGATGGGGAAACAGCACGAGCGAGATAGAGAGCAAGAAAATACATGCACTCTCGTGGAGTGCTCCAAGAAAAAAAAACGTAATTCCCTCCTGTATTTCTTAATTAAAAAACTCTAGTGAGGGCCAGCAGATGTTGGCAAATGAAGCACAAGAGCGGTCTGATGGAAGTCCCTCTAGCAAGTGCCAACTTGTGGACACAAGTGCAAACAGGTGAGACAGCTAGGGTTGATGAAGCCCACACCAAGGAGATTGTGAGAACAACTGGGATATGTTTGCGTTAATACTCATGCAAAAATATGGTAGTTAGTGTTTGATACCCCACTTCTACACTGGAATTCCAGATAATTCAGGAGGTCCTGAGTTGTCTGTGAGGTGTTAAGCTAGGTCATGCCAAATGTACCATTTGCAGACTGGTGTGAGAAAACCAAGTGACTTGAATGTACCTACTGCCAGTGGGATTTGGACACAGGTACGTTGGAATAAAAATACTGTTTTTGAGGTGTACAGGTAAACAAACTACAGAAAAAGAGTGCGGAGGGAATTTGACTATTTAAAAAACGAATTCTTGCTGTAGTCTCTAGTTTCACTGCTGGTCTCATTGAGAAGTATTGTCCTCACCAGGGCTTCTGTGACAGAATAAGGGTCACAGTTGGCCGAAGGTCGGCGGTCTTCAAAATAGCCAAAGCCTTCTTGGCCCACATGGTGTGGGACGCGGATGCTGGTACCCCATCTGGATACACCAGAAGAAAACTCATGGATTCTGGAGGTGGAAGTTTGTCCAGTTAGCCGCCGGGAATTGTCCATGCCTACGTGGGGGTCATACTTACAGATGTGGTACTCGTGCCTCTTACTAAGTTTCTCAATGGCCTCCTCGATGTATCTGAAGAGAGGAAGAGGGAAAAAGCTTAGGTTAAACAACATGTGGTCATAACACTTTACTGGAGTGCTCTTCTGCAGTCCTTTGCCTACATGAGGACTGTTGGCTGATCTTCAATCTGTGGTACAGACCTACACTTTTGCAATGAATGAGCCATTCCCATTTGCCATTTCTGATTAGCCACATAGAAGGCTAAAGTTGAGTGACCTCTCTCACATGCCTATCCCAAAAGAATAACTTCAGCTAGGCATATGGTTGCTTACATCTGCTTAGCAACTCTTCACACAAAGGGCTTTTTTTCAAGTTAACAAGCAATCATACAAACTGCATCTGACATTGGCTGTAAAACAGCACTCCTGTAAACCCAGGAGAAAACTACACCAAGGCAATATTGCTGGCTAAGCAATGGCACCACATCATATTCCTCTGTATATGCAGAACCCAAAGTAACAGACACAGTGGACAGCATCTGTGTCCCAAAGCCATCAAAGCAATGCTGTTCCACTAGTCAGGTAGACTATGGCCATTCACTCACGTCGATATTACAGTCAAATCCTATTGCTTACTCATCACAACACAAACTTCTTTCCCCATCTCCATTTCCCTTTCCAGTTGTACTGGAAGACCATACAAATGGCAGCAATGCACCATTCAGAGAGGGGAAAATAACTTTATTTTAGAGTGGTGTACCGCTGAGCACATAAACAAGTACCATCCAGGGAAATTATGTCTATTGGGGTAGGAAAAGAATTTGGAACTTAGACACTACTCATTTCATGATACAACACAAGATTAGCTTCTATGACTTTTAGTCATAAAGCATTAATTATAACAATCTGAAAACAAAGCTACAGTAGAGTTTGGTCAAGTGACTTACTTGAGCCCGCCTGTGTTGCGCATAGCTTCAGTGCTGTAGTTGGTGTGACATCCGGCACTGCTCCAGTTTCCAGCCATTGGCTTGGGATCCAGTGTGGCCACAACCCCAAAGTCTTCACACACTCGGTGCAGAATGTAGCGAGCCATCCAGAGGTGATCTCCAATGATAATGCCTTCACAGGGACCCACTTGGAACTCCCACTGAGCACCAAAAGGAAACAGGACTGATGGTTAGATTTTACTCAAAGAGACACATTTAGAAATCAATTTATTAATATGATCAAAGGGCAGTGCCAAGCCTTAAGCGAAAGGATTCCTTTGGGTCCAGGTTTCCTCTTGCTCACTGTGATGTGTGCCAAAGTAAAGCATATCTCCACCTGGAGTTAGAAGCTTTAGAAAGTATTACAGGTCCATTCTACCGACACCCATACTACAACATGTAGGAGGGTTCCGGGGTTCATTTCTATGTGTATGCGTGTGTTAGGCCACTGCTTGACCTCGGAGCCACCAACTCCACTTCAGCCATTCACTGACAACCACAGCTAGTACAACCAAACTGATAAATGGATGCACGAAAGTGAGCAGCAGAAACATTACCTGACAACTTGCATCTATCTAGCCAGAGTCCTCGATTCTGAGCATAGTCCTAGTTTCCTCAAATTGCTTTTCCACCTGGTGAAGAACATTAGTCTACTTGAAAGTCCCTTTGGGCTTGGGCAGATGCTCAGAAAAAGCTTTCACTTTGTCTCTTCCCAACAATGGAAGGAAACGGTTGCTCTATTTAACGCTCCAGAGCGCTTTCTATGTGGACAGAAGCCCTTCATGTTGCAGATATAACCTTTCCTCATCCACTGAAAATCCACCCTTGTGCACTCAAAATATCGATTGTACCCAATATCAAAGACAAAATATTGAAAAAAATATTTAGACCGGTAACTCTAATTTTTTTGTACCTAACTCCACATATATGTATCTACGCGATACATATATCTTCAAGGTATGTACATGTGGAGTTAGGAATAGTTAATATATACTTCCCTATATACACTCACCTTTTGATATTATTCCCCTCGATAGTCTTCTACCACTATATTCAGGGGGTCGATATTCAATAGTACAATCAAATCCACCCTTAACACTACCTGGGACTCTAGACCCATGGGGGGGTGGTAAAGCTTTACAGTCAATCCTGAACTTTTGTGACTTATTTGAACATCGTACCGTTTCTGTTCAGGACACGGTAATATCCTGTTTATCTTTTTTGCTGCACAGAGAGTGCCTAGAGGTAGTTTACTGCAAACACATTTTTTATTCGTTTTCTCCAGTTACAGTACATAAAAAGGAAGAATTTGTTATCTGTATAGCAGGATTTCACATATATACATAGAGGTAGTTTACTGCACAATGTACTAGAAAGATATAGTCACTCAAATGGCATCAGTACCTAAGACCTGCATCCCAACAGCATTGCCTGACAAGACTGTCCAAGAAGAAGATTAAACTTGCACTGCCATCTGCTTCCCAGCACCAGAAGAGACCCAGGAGGATAAGGTCGTGAGCGCTCTTTTACCAAAGGTTTCTTGGCGCTAGGCCATTCAAACGGAATCAGTCAAGTTTTTTTAAATCATTCCTCAAGGAGCAACAATTCGTTGTTGCACCTAGGTTATCTGGCAGAAGGTTCTAGACTTTGCTGAGCACACCGAAAAGAACTACTCTGTTTCTGTGGAATTTTTGGATTGGCGAGGTAGTTGTAGCAGAGTGCAAGGTTCTTGTGGGCGGTATCTTTCCTTAATTTTCTATTAAAACAAAAAACAAAACAGTGCCTGTAAGGATAAGGCTGTATTGTTGATGCAGAGACCCTTGAATTGGAAGTTGCCAGGAAGCCAGAGAAGCAGTAACTGAGCAAAAGAGTGCAGCCAATGCAAGGACATCTACCATCTGGCATCCGACTAAAGGACAATTTTGTGAACGCTCTTCCTTGCACCTACACATTCAAACCATCCCTTAGCCTCATCTCCAACAGCATCAACCACACTGCCTTCTACCCCCTCAGCATTCTGCATACAAGCTGCGGGCTGTTTCGAAATATTGAGTTAAAAAAAGCTCAGTTGCTGGGAACAGACATGAGCTTGCCATCTGCTGACCTGAGAAGGCATGACTTCAGCGTTGGTTCCACAGATCTTGACCCCGGCGTACAGGCACGCCTTGTAGTGGGACTCTACAATGTCTCGTCCGAACATCTTGTCTGCACCAACACCACAGTAGTATGGACCTAGAATAAACAACCTTCATTAAAACATGTTGTGCTTGTCCAGCCACTATGGCCTAGTAAATCGCAGGTCTAAAGTTGAACTAGCTGATCGCAGGGACCTCTGGGCCACCCCACACCTTTCTTGTAAACAAGAACCCATCAAGATAAAAAGCCGCCAATCAGAGCTTCATTCTAGGATGTGCTAAAGCGGTAGCTTAAAGTGGTAGCCTTCTGACGCACCAAGGGACTCATTTCCCTATCAGGGCTTTAAGTGGAATGAAAGGAGTGTGTGTGTGTGTGTGTGCAGTCTCTAAAGGGGGTGTGGCCTATGTAATTAGGAGTGTGGCTTAAACACAATCTACATTTCTGTGATTCCCGTTGTGTGCCATGACCTGTATTTTGATTACTCTCTGAGCTTTCTGTTATCGTATCCAGATATATAACATACACAAAAAAAATGAACAGCCAGGACTATTGGCATTTGTCAATGGTATTAGCTGTTTAACATTAGTAAAAGCAATGATTTTGTTGTAAATAATTAATACTCAAAATGCTTCAATTCTGAAACTGTGAGACTGAAATAAACATTTCTGAGGCTTGTGGAAAGGGTAGTCCGCAGTGTCTCAATCAATCCTGTTATGTTCATTTAATTTTAGACATGTGCACCCTTTTTCTCTCAACATCTTGTCCATCTGCATATCTTACACCTTATCTCTTTCCTCCTCAGCACCCTCTTTTCACTCCCTCCTGAATGCACTTTTTCACATCTTCTTCACTTCACCTACCCCCACACATACAAAGCACCCACTCACCTGTAAGCGCTGCATTTTATTTTGCTTTCTCTATATTTTGACATCTCTGTGCCTCCTTTAGACACATTTGCACAGCCCCAATTCCAACCAGAATCCGCAACAATTGCTCTCTGCTACCTGCAGAAAGGCCAAAGATTGGATGACCATGACTTTCTTAACACCATTTTTGACCCTCTGACAGGCACAGCGAGAAACTCGCACTGCAGAGTGCTCATCTTCAGAGCCCTTAACTCCAGAGCACTCAATCATGGCCGGTTATAAACACCTTAGGAAATGCAAGCTCGAGTAAAGGAGATATTTAAACAGGAAGTAAATTGCTGACATTCATTACCTTGCCGTTTTCTACATTCATTGTTCGCAAATCGATCAGTGTTTTTGCCATTACAATTAAGCATATGAATATAGGGCCTGATAGCGACACCTTTCAATGTCCGTTTTTAATTACTGCCGATTCTGAGACCCAGAGGGACCCCACCCTCTTAAAGCCCTGATCGAACTATGAGGCATGTCCTAAAGCTCCGACGCGTTTCACGAGAGGCAGAAATGTGATCCATTCGCCCAGTGAGTTAAAGCATGCTGAAACACTGGACGTATATCTGAGACTTTGCCATTTATTGGCGAGGGCAGAAAACATGCTCAGGTGGCATGTGCTCTGGCAACAACAGTAGGCAACAATTAGCTATATTTACTCTTTGTCAGTGTCGAGGGTGGAGGGGAGTACAATGCTGTGTACACACATGTGTTTGGGACTGGGTTCCTAATCAGCAGCTAGAGAGCTCAATGGTGAGAAGATATGAAAGTAATGCTCTGAAAGCACCTCCTAGAGATAATGGAGCACAAGGTAAATATGTGAAGGTAAGCAGCTGGCTGTCAGGGGCGTTGCTTGGTCAGTAAAATTTGGGGTGTCTGAGCTTCAGATTTTCCCAACAATTATGCTGACATATCTTGTTAAAATACATTATATGGGGGCGTGGCTTGTGTGCCGACAGTGACGGTGACTGGCTGACGGAGCTCCATGCTGCATCAGAGTCCTTTTGTATTGGCTCTCCTTTTAACTTGAATTCCGGGTGCTCATAAGCAAGGGAAATGCTGCTGACACCAACTGGTATCCTTTCAGCATGAATACGGTTCTCTGCAACGCCTCTGCCTGCTGTGACATTTGATGTTACTCATCGCTGTGCGGCTGCCCGCGGCTCACGCAGTGGGCCACCTAAAAGGGCGGCCACCTTAGTGCCACTTAGGCACACCATCACCCCCTCTAGTCTTGGGACCCTGGGGAGGGGTCCCACAGCCCGACGGGCGGGCCGCGTCATTTCCGGCGCACAGAGGGTTGGGGGAAGGTATTTATACCTGCCCCGCCTTTCGGGCGCCCTCTTTGCTGCCGGACACGCCGTCTATAGGTTGGCTCCTGGTTCCGCGCCGTTTTCTCTGGCCGGGAGGCAGAGTTGGTGGCTTTCTGCGGTGAGTCTGGGCCTTGGGGACAGTTTCTCTCTCCCCTGAGACTGTGTGGTGGGGTTGGATGCCCCTGCCTCCGCCAGGCGTTGTTAAACGGTGTTCACCGCTGCCCCCCCTCCTCACCGTTCTTAATCAGGAACACCCGGGGTGTGGGGGGGGCAGGTAGTTCGGTCGCGGCATGATCTTTTGGGGCTAGATGCCCCTGCCCCCAGGTGTTCCAATTGTGCGCTCACTGTGTGGCGCGATGTGTCCCGTTGGTTGGTGGGATCTGGTTGGTGGGGCAGGAGATTGGTCCCCCGCCGGTGAAACATTTTGCTAGGCCGGGGTCCCGACTTGTGTGCCAGATGGGCGTGTCCTGGGGATTTGACCGTAGGCGTCGGGCAGAGCAGTGAAGCGTCGGGTCCAATTTGGCTCGGGAGAGGTAGCCTGGATGCCGTTCTCGGTGTCCACATTTTTAAATAGATTGATTTGGATTTGGCAATGGAGAACCTCGCTTAGTTCTGTACATGCGCTTGGCCATAGCTGTGTTTATCGCTGCCTCTGCTCCTCTGTTACTGTGAGGTTGTTAGTAGGGAGTGCTCATTCATCGTTTGGGTGAGGTAGCCTGGATGCGCCGTGCCCGGTGTCCACGTCTAGAATTGATTAATTGAAAGCGTCGCTTGGTTTGGTACTTGCGCACAGCCATAACTGTGTTTATTGCTGCCTCTGCTCCGCCGTTGCGGTGAGGATGTAAGCAGAGAGTGCTCATTCATTGTTGGGTGAGTTAGCCTGGATGCGCCGTGCCCGGTATCCACAATGTTATTTCCTGCCTCTGCTCCTCCGTTGCGGTGAGGATGTAAGCAGAGAGTGCTCATTCATTGTTGGGTGAGTTAGCCTGGATGCGCCGTGCCCAGTACCCACAATGTTATTTCCTCCCTCTGCTCCTCCATTGCGGTGAGGAGGTAAGTGGGGAGTGCGTACTCCCCCGGTCCAGTAAGTTCAAACTGGGGCAGCAGTTCGCTGGATGCTCCGTCGGCACAGAGTTCTCGACTTGGGCGTCGGGACTGTGCCTCGGGTGAAGGCCAGAGGTTTGTTGGGAGGCCAGCTGGACCCCGCGGTGACACCGCCGGGAAGAGCGCCCGCTCGTCATCTAGCTAATTTTCCCCTCTAACGAAGCAATTATTTCGGTGTGGCAGGATAAAGAAAGCTGCCGACTGTGGTTCTGAGGACCCGGCTTCGTTTATCATTCAGGCACTTTGAGTGGCCCGTTGGCTTGCTAGGCAGGCATTAGATGTGTTGGGCCTATCGGTCTTGCCCCGGCCATTTTAGGGGCACGCCTGGCCCGGTGTTGCATGAGTGAATGGAGAGCGGCGCGGTCCAAGAGCTGTAGCTCCAGATCTTGGTTTGTGCCTGGTAGGGCGCGGGCGCCTGGTTTTCGCAGCGCTTAGCTTTTACAGGGGACAGCCTTGCGCTCCGGCAGCAGGATTCATTGGGATTGGTCCAGGTTTGGCCTGTATTCACCTTACAAAGTAAGAGAGTTACCCCAGTTAGGCCAGAAGGGACTGGGTAGGAAAGTTATACACAACAAATTACCCCTCTGTGCTTCAATTTATTAAAGTAGTGTCAATCAAATAGTATCCACTGAACCAAAACCTTCACTCAAAATAACTATATAACAAAAATTAATATATTGAAATCAATTTATTACATTAAATTCATATTAAAACATGTAACACATTACATAAAAACATTTTTTGTTAAAATCTAATGAAGATGGATTCACCTCGTCAAGGATTTTTTATCATATAATTCAGAATCTCATCAATATTCACATGTCAATATCCAGTTTCACATATGTTCTGTATATCAAACAGTATGACTTTTAAAATAGTTTTATACAATTGTGCATAAATGTAAACAAAGATTCAAATTAAATAAAACAAGTGTCAACGCAGCGTTTCGGCGATTTTATCTCCGCCTTCTTCAGGACTTGTAAATCACATATTTCTTTGTTGCTTTAAAAACCCAATTAATCTGAAACAGTTTAAAACAAAACAAAAAAGAGAGAAGGAAAATACATTACTCATCATTCCTAAAAAGGGTTGGTTCAGTGTGCACTACCTTGTTTCTTTATACACGATTATGTTTAGAAAATATTTTTTTATGGCTAGTATTACTGCGAACAGCGAATGCCGCCTAAGGTGTTGTCCATAACACTGGGTGGTTTATGTCAATATCGAATACATAGTAAAACCTACTATCTCACCAATCAATGCCTTTGTAGGTCAGGATAGCTTCTGCATGCGTACCCTCCAAATTATGGTGCACGTGCTCTAATATAAGGATATTTTCTTCAAATTATATCCATCCATTAGGTAAAAGGTCCTACAAATATGAAACCTATGTTATTTGTCATATATAAGGAATACATATAATGGTTTCTATCCTCCATTCAGGATGGATTATCCCAAAAATTCCTTAGATTACTTACTTTGGAAATGTAAGCTTTTTTAAAAATGTCATAGGGCTCCACTGATAGCCGTTTATTTTGTAGGTTATCTGCCTAAAAATATATACAATGTCAATTTAGTGTTTTCAAAGGTATTATATAAAATTATATTGACATAAACCGCCTAGTGTTATGGACAACACCTTAGGCGGCATTCGCTGTTCGCAGTAATACTAGCCATAAAAAAATATTTTCTAAACATAATCGTGTATAAAGAAACAAGGTAGTGCACACTGAACCAACCCTTTTTAGGAATGATGAGTAATGTATTTTCCTTCTCTCTTTTTTGTTTTGTTTTAAACTGTTTCATATTAATTGGGTTTTTAAAGCAACAAAGAAATATGTGATTTACAAGCCTTGAAGAAGGCGGAGATAAAATCGCCGAAACGCTGCGTCGACACTTGTTTTATTTAATTTGAGTCTTTGTTTACATTTATGCACACTTGTATAAAACTATTTTAAAAGTCATACTGTTTGATATACAGAACATATATGTGAAACTGGATATTGACATGTGAATATTGATGAGATTCTGAATTATATGATAAAAATCCTTGACGAGGTGAATCCATCTTCATTAGATTTTAACAAAAATGTTTTTATGTAATGTGTTACATGTTTTAATATGAATTTAATGTAATAAATTGATTTCAATATATTAATTTTTGTTATATAGTTATTTTGAGTGAAGGTTTTGGTTCAGCAGATACTATTTGATTGACACTACTTTAATAAATTGAAGCACAGAGGGGTAATTTGTTGTGTATAACTTTCCTATCAAGTCCCTTCTGGCCTAACTGGGGTAACTCTCTTACTTAGTAAGGTAATATACAGCTTGTTAGCTGGAGAGCATCTAGATAAAACGGTTATGGATACTCTGAGAACTTTTGGTTTTTCGGAGGACCAATTTAATAAAATAATAAATGGAACATCTAAAACCATTAATACAGTAACCTTATGTAAAAATGATGATGAAAGGTGGAACAATTTATGGAATCTTAAAAAGAAAATAATTCGTACAGAATTACATTCTGATTTTATTATTGAGTATTGTAAAAAGGGAATAATACCCAAAGGGCTAGAAATGAAAAATGAGCCCGGTTTATTTGTCAAGAATGAAAAATTCAAAGAAAATTGGACACTAATTGCAAATCGCTGCAGTCGCGATTGGATGCTTTTAATCATAGAAACTGCCCAAGAAATTATAATAATTGAAAGGCAAGAAATAGAAACTCTAGAAAAGCAACTAAAAGAAAGTGTAGCATTAGAAGCAAAACAAAAATTAGAAGAAATAATTGAGGATATTTCTGGATATAAAGAATACTTGATAAATAAAAAATCCAATAAATTAAGAAAGGATATAATAAAATTTAAGACAGAAGTAGTATATCCCTATTTACAAAAGGATTACTATGATCAACCGGCACAAACAGGGTATAATCCTAGGAATAATCATTTTAATAGAAATAGGAATTTGAGAAAGAATGTAACATTCTCTGATACATCCTATACAAGCTCTGAATCTGAAACAGAAAGGGGCCCTGATAACCGAGGTAGACTGATCCCAGAGAAGAAGTAGCAGGCCATAGCAGAGACTATCCGTTTTTTTTAGGCCAGCAACAAAGGAGACAACAACAAAATTTCAGGACAAGAGGGAGAGGGAGAGCAACAAACCAGTTCAGGGAACAGGGCCAGAGAAGGCCATACATGAAAACAAGAAGCCAGAAAGAATGGGAATAGAGCCCAAGAAAGCTCCCATTATAAACCTCTCTTCCAGAACACTCACAGTTAATGAAATATCGGTACTAGAGAAAGGTTTGGGCTTTGCCCCAGGTGCTCCCTCTTGTAAATATACAATAGAGAGAGATGTAAGAGACTTATTTAGAAACATTTGAATAAAAAAATTCTTTGAAAATAAAGAAGAAATAGTTAGGGATAATAAATCCGGCTTGAAACCACCTTCCACCTGGACTCCAGCTAAACAATTAGTAGGCCAGGAAGTTGACACTTTTGAAAAAGTTATCATTAAAGGATTGGAAAATCTTATGAAAGAAAATGAGTGGGTAAATAGAAATTTGACAGGAGAACAAAATAAGGCATTAAAACAACTTCAAGATTGTGACACAATAACTATAAAACCGGGTGATAAAGGCGGTAGTATATGATAATGGAGACCTCAGACTATAATAACCGTATGCAATCACTTTTAAATGTCCCTCTCCACTATAGAAAATCAAGTAGAGAAGAGTGGAACAATCTGAAAGAAGAAGTACATAACATACTAAGATTAGCCAAAGAGGATGGTATTATATGTGAAGATGAGTACAAATTCATGTGTAATGACCAACCAACCATACCAGCACTCT
The DNA here is from genome assembly GCA_963921515.1 of Calotriton arnoldi. Classification (NCBI taxonomy): domain Eukaryota; kingdom Metazoa; phylum Chordata; class Amphibia; order Caudata; family Salamandridae; genus Calotriton; species Calotriton arnoldi. The sequence continues at coordinate 508,856 of CAWUFW010000641.1, read as the reverse complement.
ATGGTCTCCCAAAAGTGCATAAGAATCTTACAGATCCCCCAATGAGACCTATTGTATCGTGCATTGATTCCATCTAGGAGCCACTTAGTAAATATGTGGACCAATTTATTAGACCTTTAGTGAAATAACTTCCTTCTTATATTAAGGATACGACGGACATAATACATAAAGTAGAAGGACTGAGATTTAATAATAAACAGGAGTGGTTAGTGTGTCTTGACATAGAGTCTTTATACACTAACATCCCACAAAAAGACACAGTGGAGATGATAAAAGACATACTAAGTAATGCCGAAGGAGATTTATCTCCATTAAATGAATTCATTGTAGATTGCACTGAGATAATCCTAATAAACAATATTTTCTTATTTGGGGACAATTTCTATTGTCAAACCAAAGGGACGAGCATGGGAGCAACCTGTGCTCCCAGCCTAGCCTGCCTCTATGTAGGTATGTTTGAGAGAAAACATATCTACAATGAAATTTCACCCTATTATGAAAATGTCAAAAACTGGTCAAGATTTATTGACGATGTTTTTTTCATATGGGAATGGGACGAAACAGACCTGACTAATTTTATTGAATGGCTAAACTGCGGTGATGTTAATCTTAAATTCACTTCCGATATGAGCCAAACCTCAGTGAACTTTTTAGATATAACCATCAAAGAAAATGAGGGTGCTTTATCAGTGGAACTATATACCAAGCCATCCGATAGAAATACATTACTTCATCACACTTGTAATCATCACAACTATCAAAAAGACAGTATCCCTTTCAGCCAATTCCTTCGTATTCGAAGGAATTGCAGTGACATGCGGGATTTTGAAACCCATGCAAAGATACAACAAGAGAAACTATTGGCCCGTGGGTACCCGAAAAGACTAATCAGACAGTCATTCAAAAGAGCAAAATATTATAATCGTGAAAGCCTCTTTGAAGAAAAAAGTAAAACAGAGTGCACTGATAAAAACATAGTGATGGTCACAAACTTCAGTGGCATGAGCAACAAGATAAAAACCTTATTAAAAGAAATTGGTTTCTTTTAAACAATCCAGGAAAACCATCATTGAGTAAACCCATTTATGCATACAGGCGTAATAAAACTATCCGTAACCACCTGGTGAAAACTTATCGCGAACAAAACCAAAAACATCAAACTAGCATTACTGATGGTTCAAAACTGATGGGAAATTTCCCATGCAGTTCGTGTACCAACTGTAAATCAATAATTAAGGAACAGTCAGTGGAATTGAATGGAGTAAAACATTGGATTAATGAATTAGTGAATTGCAGAACTAAGAATGTGATCTACCTTATCATTTGCCCTTGCCAGAAAGGCTATATAGGAGAGACCAGTCGTGAAATAAGAATTAGATTGAACGAACATAAGTCAGCAATAAGGACAGGGAAGACGAACGCTCCATTAGTAGAACCCTGGCAGGAACAAAAGCATAATGAACAAGATCTACGATGGTTCATTTTAGAAAAGATCAAGATCTCCATCAGAGGAGGAAATGTAGATAAGAAAAGAAAGCAAAGGGAGCAATTCTTTATGTCAAAATTCAATACATATAGCCAGGGGTTGAATAATAGAGAAGAATGGGAAAGACTGATAGGTTAATGTGCATTGAATCCTCTATGAATTGGGAATAGAATAGAACACTGAATGGTATATTTAATAATAAAAAGAATGATTTGTATAGAATAATAAGGAGAACATATCAATATTACTAAGTATAATCACATTGCGTGGTGTTGGAGTTTAAAAATATAGAATGTAATATAGACCCTTCCATATACGTTTCAATAACAAGGGGACGTAAAAGAAAAAGTATTTGTGTTAAATTGAAACGAAGAGATTTAATATAATAGATAACGGAGCGCCTGACCTCAACATGGCCGCCACGCATGCCCAGAGCGGGCTATAAATAACAAATGTAGAACGCTAAACAAATCGATGTCTTAAAAGAAATATTAATGATCATATTCAAAGGACATTGTGGATCGATCGATCATGAAAAATAAATAAATTTTCTTAAATTTTGAATTTATTGATTGTAATGTATGTAGCATGCCTGACAACAATATGGCCGACCTTTACGCACTACGTATGTCTAACAAAATCGGAAGAGTTTACTATGTAGGCATTTCAAATCCAATTCTCTTGTTATTTTAACTTGGAGGTTTTAAGTAAAAAAGTGACATAGAACGTGACTTTAACATGTGCACCATCGGGTGTGATTCCTCGGTGGAATGTGAAAAGATTGAGATTGCCTGATAACAACATGGCCGACACCTACGTACTATGTACGTCAAACTAATCCGTAAGAGTATAAAACGTCGGGATTTCAAACCCGGAAATATAATCGAAGCCCGAGACACACGCGATACCGGCAAACAGAGGTAAGGAGCGGGGTAGATTTCTCTTAATAGATCTAAATAGAGGTTACCTTTGGGTTTTAATGCATATTAGAATGTAGGTAAAGATGACTCTGATGGGATACTAATAGATTCCGGGGTAAGCGCTGTTTTGCCAGACAAGTATAGCCTTTTTTCCATGGGGTTAAGAATTTTTGCAATTAGAAGATGTTAAGAATCACCCATTAAAACGGCATTAAAAATGATTAAAAACTATGGGGTCTATTACGATGGCAGGCGGTCACCGTAACGGTACACGGGACCGACCGCCAGAGGTGCGGCGGTCCCGCTGTGCCTATTAGGATGCGACCGCCACCCTGGCGGTCGCATTCTGCATTTTTAACATTGTCGCAGGCGGTGCTGTAAGCAGCACCCGCCACAATGTTAAAAAGGCATGTTGTGCATTGGCATGCACTAACGTGACAGGCACCGCGAGGTGCCTGCCACCTTGTGTATGCCAATGAAGGGGGTACCATAGGTACCCCCAAGTGTAGCCCCCCACCCCCAAGGCAATTCCCGCATTCCTTTCCATTGCGGCATCGCCACAATGGAAAGGCCTTTGTAATTGCACATCCTAATATGGATGGCGGTGCCTGCAAGGCACTGCCACCATATTGAGGTCCTTTTCTGCCCGGCCGGGGATCCGACCGGCGGAAAAGCGGCGGACGGTCTTACCGTCCGCCGTGGTGCCCCGCCATACTAATATGGCGGGGGGGTGAAACGGGAGCATCTGGCGGGCGGATCGCCACTGCCGGGCCGGCGGTGGCCACCGCCGGCGCGGCGGTGGCGATCCGCCCGATATCACAATGGGCCTCTAAGACTCTACCATGTTTTCAAGAGATTGACTATAGACAGGAGATGTATAAAAATAGATAACTCTATCAGATATACCTAAAACACGAACAATAGTAGGAGCTAACTGACCATAAGTTAACATTTGTTGCGGGAAAGGAGCTACAAAATGAACTTGCCTTGAGTTATAATACAGGAAGACCCCAAATTAAAAAATAGCGGGGTCGACAATGTTTGGCTTTATAATCAATAGCTATAACTAGAGGATCCCATAAATTCACTGTCTAGTGGAGATCCTTAAATTTGACAGTACTAAGGAGTCTAATTGAAAAATAGTAGTACAGGAGGAACAGTAGGGTTTTAAAACATAGGACTGTGGCATTTAAAACAGTATGTATGTTTTCCTCCAATAGAAACTGGGGATCAAAACTAGTTAAAGGACAACACCAGATGTATCTCGGGACGAAGGGCATTTGAAATATTGTAAATAATGCACTTATTGAATTGAAAGTTAATCAAATTCAATCAGGGTAAGTTGCTACTTATGAGGTAAAATGAATAGGTATACGCTACATAAGTTTTCTTTTTTTTTCTTTTTTTTATATAATACCTTTGAAAACACTAAAATGACATTGTATATATTTTTAGGCAGATAACCTACAAAATAAACGGCTATCAGTGGAGCCCTGTGAAATTTTGAAAAAAGCTTACATTTCCAAAGTAAGTAATCTAAGGAATTTTTGGGATAATCCATCCTGAATGGAGGATAGAAACCATTATATGTATTCCTTATATATGACAAATAACATAGGTTTCATATTTGTAGGACCTTTTACCTAATGGATGGATATAATTTGAAGAAAATATCCTTATATTAGAGCACGTGCACCATAATTTGGAGGGTACGCACGCAGAAGCTATCCTGACCTACAAAGGCATTGATTGGTGAGATAGTAGGTTTTACTATGTATTCGATATTGACATAAACCGCCTAGTGTTATGGACAACACCTTAGGCGGCATTCGCTGTTCGCAGTAATACTAGCCATAAAAAAATATTTTCTAAACATAATTGTGTATTAAGAAACAAGGTAGTGCACACTGAACCAACCCATTTTAGGAATGATGAGTAATGTATTTTCAATCTCTCTTTTTTGTTTTGTTTTGTTTTAAACTGTTTCAGATTAATTGGGTTTTTAAAGCAACAAAGAAATATGTGATTTACAAGTCCTGAAGAAGGCGGAGATAAAATCGCGGAAACGCTGCGTCGACACTTGTTTTATTTAATTGGAATCTTTGTTTACATTTATGCACAATTGTATAAAACTATTTTAAAAGTCATACTGTTTGATATACAGAACATGTATGTGAAACTGGATATTGACATGTTAATATTGATGAGATTCTGAATTATATGATAAAAAATCCTTGACGAGGTGAATCCATCTTCATTAGATTTTAATACAAAATGTTTTTATGTAATGTGTTACATGTTTTAATATGAATTTAATGTAATAAATTGATTTCAATATATTCATTTTTGTTATATAGTTATTTTGAGTGAAGGTTTTGGTTCAGTGGATACTATTTGATTGACACTACTTTAATAAATTGAAGCACAGAGGGGTAATTGGCCTGTATTCAGGCTCACCATTTCAATATGGCAGCTTTTCCAACATGCTATCAACGAAGCCACAATTGGGGCTTAGTTATCTTAGGCAACCAACAAGCAGTGACAAAGCCAATAGTACTGGCTTGTGGGTGTAGTGTTTGGGGCCGGTCCAGGTATGGCCTTCAATTCAGTCTCACCATGTCAAAATGGTAGCCTGTGCCTGGCCCTATGGTTACAAGTTCTGATCCTGGTGGGTCCACTCAGTCTTTCATCCTTCTGAGGTCAATAAAATGGTTACCATTGGGTTGGGTACCAATAAACTTCGGTTATCTATATGTTATGCGACGAAGCCATAATGAGGGAGGGGCTGGGCGGACTGGCACTGACAGTCCAGCTCCTGTCCCGTGAGGGAAAGTGTTGTGAGTTTGGTGGTCCCTTGACACGGCGCGGGCTGTCAGTTGTTCATTTGGGACAGTGTATCCCTAGACAGTGCGTTTCCTTTGCCTGTCCGAAGCACACTAATACCTCCAGGTCGAGTTAAAATACACAATGCGCCAAAAGTTATGGCATGGTCTAACCTCCTCTAAGTGTAAGGTAGGAGGGTTCACGGATCGTTTTACTAGCAGGTATTCTCCCGTTTGTGCGAGGTGGATGTGAGTTTGGGAAACTGTGTCAGTTATACTCCTGCAGTAGTGGGGAATGGAGAGAGAGCATGGTGCAGCGCAATCGTGCTGCTCTGAACCTGGCGCTCGCACAGAGGATGCATTGCCATGGCGGAAGGGCACCCCCCTTCTCACATGAGTCACTTTGCAGTGTGGAGGGGAAAGCTTCCTCTTTTACTCTCTCTCCCTACACACCACGGTTGGCAATGTCTCCCGTCTGCATGCTCGTGCTATTGTTCGGTGGGCGTCCTTCTGCCCGGGGAGCCCATGTTGCCTGAGGGGACGCTTTCCTCGTGGTTGGGGGCCTGGTTGGTACTAAGTGGTGGCACCGTGTTGCGGAGGAGCTGAGTTGGAACACCGTCTTTGGTCGGGCCTGCGGAGCATCATTCTCACTACGGCTCCCACCTACTCCCCGAGCACACCCCCGTGGACTGGAGGATCAAGTTTGTTAACATTATGGTCACAGGATCTCTGCTGCTCAAACTTGCAGACTACGGGCCCATGCATCGAGTACTTATACGTTGTGTTGCCCGTTTTCCTACTGAGCGTGGCGCAATAAGCTTGTCCGGTGCTGGGGGACAAGGAGCGGGACAATCGGTTCATGTGTTTGAATTGCTGAGTAGCGCGAACTTTGCCTGAAGGTATCAGAGTGCTTTGCTAGCGGACCAGTCGCATTGTATTGACCTCAGAGTACACGAGTTATATAAAAAACTTTTAGTGGTAATGGCTCGAATTTCACTTAAGAAGGGCAGTGAATACTTAAGTCTACAACGGATACTAGTGGTTAGAGTGACATAGCCACGGGTGCTACGCCTACTGTGTGGGGCTAAGCTGCGCCGTGCTGGTGAGCGGAGTCGGCGCTGCCCCCACCCCCATTTTGGGGCTGTGGGTGGCCCAGGTGGCTCTTGGTTTGTGCCGTTGACTCCCCCCCCATGATGAAGAGCTTAGTGGTAATGATCTCATTGATGGTGAACTTGCTTTTCAGTTTAAAGCCAGACATTCAATTGAATGTTTTGGACTTAAAGGCGACCAGTCTCACCATCTCTGAATGAAAGCAATTTTCATTGTGCTTTGTACGAAGCCACAATTGTGGCTTATTGATCTTATGCAACTAATAGGCATTGAATGCCTATAGTACTGGCTTGTTGTGGGTGTAGTGTTGCTTTGTAGAACATGATTTGAACACTATTAAAGCAGTGCGAGGGCTGCTCAGTGTTCAGTCCAATGATGACATTGAGACAAAGTTGTTAATTATGAAGTTTAAAGAAACAATGGCCTATGAGTTCTCTTCTTAAGATGGTTCCCGCAAAACGCGTTGAGAATGACACAGCTCCAAAGGTATTCATTCAAACATGGATATTAGGAATTTGGAGTAATTGAGAAGACTTTATGATTTACTCAACTAATTGTTCCTTTCATATAATGATTTCCACGGGCGTGGAGTGGACACGCTTCTCTGCGGTCATTCCATAAGGCATGGGAGTACACAGGGTTGATGTCTTTTAATGATGATGCTAGTGAGGCATACAACGGAGCCATATCTGGGGCTTAGATAGCTGATGTAACTAACAGGCATTGACAAAGTCAATAGTACTGGATGGTAGGTGTACTTGAGGTAGGTGTCAGGTTACGTGTTGAGTATATATATGGATATCAGGGCATAAGAGGCGGAACAATGTGGCAGTCTAGGCCAAGCAAACAATTGGGTAGACCAAAATGTTTTATTGCATTGCCGAATAGAGAGCCTCAAGTGTTCGAGCATGAATCACCAGGCCCCCCTGGTGACACGTCAAAGCACTTTTGAACGTGCGGATCGCACATTTGTATAGGGTGCTTGCCAAAGCTTCCTTAGGGTCTACTTTGTGCCAGTCATATGAGGACGATTGTACAAGAGACAAACAAGAGTGGCAATTCAATACTTTGTTCAGTCAGAAGGGATGATTTGTCTAAGTAGGAGATGCCCCCCGTCAATTATCCTTCGACTTATAATGTGGCAGGTCCAGCTTATCTAAGCTGGGTGGGGTGAGTTCCCAACAGCTGTTATGTAGCAGTGACAGTCTGGATAGCTCAGGGAGCACGGGATGCTTGGCCTGCTCGCAGGGGCATGTGATTTCTTCGCAGGCTTAGCCTTGCAAGCTACCCTGCTTTTGTTTTACTGATGAGGGTGATGCAAGGGAATGGTTGCTGGCAGGCACTGAGAGATGGGTTTTGTCGACTAGGCACCACCATAAACTTAACCAGGGTGAGTAATCAGGCCAAGGAGTAGCCGGGTGACTCTCGGGTCCTGTCGATGGTCAGTTTATTTGGCATTCCTTTCTAGTTGTTGTTGCAAGCTTGCTGATTTGCGATCCAGACCTTTACTTGAAGTTCAAGCAAACTCCATGGTTGAGTGCCTTAAAGAGAGCCGAAGTTAACAGCTCCTTTTCCCGCATGGCCAAAAGGGCTGCAGAAGATGGGAAAGTGGAGCTGAACTTATCGGGGGTGGGTCAATTCTGTTAAATTCACGGGGGTATTACGAGGCGTGTCTCTGCGGGTTTGTTGTGTCTTTCTGGTCGTTGATCGAGTAAAGTCAGTCCCACCGGTTCTCTGCCTGGGTATTGTGTCCTTCAGAGGCCCCACCTCAGAGTCTCTTATTTATTTATTTATTTATTTATTTATTTATTTATATAGCGCTACATTCATCCCAACGGGATATCACGGCGCTAAGGAGGTGGGGTCTGATGCTGAGAAGAGGGGCAGGAGGAAGTAAAAGTCTACTTAAGTAGGGAATAAATGTGTTTTTAGTTTTTCCTGAAGGTATTATAATCATTGATAAGTCGAAGCTCGACTGGCAGCCCATTCCAGTGTAAGGTCGCGAGGTGCGAAAAGGTGCGTCCCCGGTCTTAACCTTTTGATCCTTTTGATTCTGCAAGCGCAAGATGCTGTGACCGTAAGCATCTAGAAGGGATGTAGAATCGGATTTTATCTTGGAGAATTTTAGGGCCAATGCAGTGTAGTGCCTTAAAGGTATGCCCCAAGAGCTTAAATCGTGCTCTTTGGCGCACCGGCAGCCAATGAAGTTGCTTCAGGCATTCAGTAGCTGAGCTTAGTCTGCCCTTATTGCAGACCAGTTTAGCTGCAGCGTTTTGTACCACCTGGAGACGTTTGAACAGGTAGTCCGGCATGCCCACAAACAGGGCATTACCGTAGTCCAATCTGCTAACAAGCAGAGCCTGAGTAACTGTCCTCCTGTCATCCAAAGGGATCCAAGGAAAGAGCCTTTTAGAAGTTTTAGCAAAGCAAAACTTTTCCCGCAGAGGGTCCGTACGTGATCCTGCATGGATAGTTTGTCATCCATAAGGACACCCAAATTCTTGGCACACCTCTTGGGCTCTGGAGCTTGTCCTAGAGAATGGGGCCACCATGAAGCGTCCCAAATGTGGTGGGCTCCACCGAAAAGCAGGATCTCAGATTTGTCTGCATTGAGCTTGAGACAGTGATCGGACATCCAGGCTGCCATTTCAGTAAGGCAGTCATTAAGCTTAATCCTTGTGCTCACATGGTCATTGCCAATAGCTATTGTTAATTGCGTGTCATCCGCATATGAGCAAATATCAAAGCCCCATTTAGAGCCAATTTTTGCCAGTGGTGAAACATAAGCATTGAAAAGGGTGGGGCTAAGAGAAGCTCCCTGTGGGACACCACAGCTCAAAGTTTTTGGTTTAGAAGAATAAGCACCCAGTTGTACTGTTTGTTTCCTATTACTGAGGAATGAATTGAGCCATTGGAGTGCTTTGGCGTGTATTCCTTTTCCATAGAGGTTGCGAATTAAAAGCTGATGGGAGACCGTGTCGAATGCTGCCGATAAGTCCAATAGGATCAGGGCTACAACCTTGCCCTGATCCAGAAGTGCTCTTATATTGTCAAACACGGCCAACAAGGTTGTCTCTGTGCTATTTGTGGCCCTGAAGCCTGTTTGAGATGGGTCCAGTAGGCCATTAGATTCCAGATAGACAGACAGCTGTCTGTTAATCACTTTCTCCATTACTTTAGAGAGAAATGGGAGAAGAGATATTGGCCTATAATTTGCTGGAATTGTCACATCTGCACCTGCTTTTTTAAGCAGAGGGGTGACTATTGCATGTTTCCAGGCCTCCGGGAATACTGCTGTCTCAAGTGATCTATTAAAAAGATCCGTAACATAGGGGCAGAGAGTAGGAATAATTTGTGAAAAGATAAAATGTGGGCAGGGGTCGAGGGGAGAGCCAGACTTGATTTCACCCATAGTTTTGGCTACTTCCTCTTGAGAGAAAGGGACGAAACTGCCCAACTGTGCTGTGGTGTTAGGACAAGGATCCGTGTTTACCCAGCTGTTAAAATCAGTTGGGTCATTTGTATTAAAAGATGAATAAATAGAATTTATTTTATCTATAAAAAAATCACTGATCATTTCACAGCAGTCTGGAGAAGGAGGTAAAGTTTGTGACATGCATGCGGGTTTGCATAAGTCATGTATAATTTTATACAATTCTTTCGCTGAGTTCTTGCTTTCAGTTATTCTGTGTGCGAAATAGGTACGTTTCGCTCCTTTAATGGCATTATGGTAGTTCTTGAGCATGGATTTAAATAAGAGTTTGTCCGTCTCAGATCTGGACATTCTCCAATTATGCTCCAATGTTTTACATTGCCTTTTAAAAGCTTTAAGTTCCGTTGAATACCATTTTTCTGATACACGTCTTTCCGTAGGCTTTGACCTGCGCTTGGGGGCGCAGTGATCTAAGGAATTGTAAATTTCTTTTTCGAGACATGCTGCTCCCACATCCGTGGGGAGCAAATCTAACGCCTCCAAGCTATTAGAGGAAAAATGGAGTTGGAAAAGGTCGGGCGTGATGGATTTCCAAACGCGATAAAATTCATGTGTTGATACATAAGTTGTGATAGAGGCTGCAGGTTCAGTGAAAGAAAAATAATGAGCGAATGATCAGTCCAAGTGACGGCTTTAATCTCTTCAATAGTGATAGATGCTATATTGGAAAATAAGAGATCCAGAGTGTGGCCAGCAGAATGGGTAGGTCCCTCAATCCATTGTCTGAGTTGGAGGATCTGCATGTCGTTATGTAGATCTTTAACCTCCGTATGGTCTAATTTTTCGAAGTGCACATTAAAATCTCCCACCGTTAAAAAATGTCTATATTTTAGACAGGCGGGGAAAAGTTGTGTAAGTAGCTTCGCACTTAATTCAGCATGATAGCCCGGGGGACTGTAGATTACAGCTCCTCCCAGTATGATGTGGTTTCCTCTAGATACTTGAAAAGGGAGTATTTCATGCTCCCCTAGCTGTGCTACAGAGAACTGTGAACAGGTTAGATGGTCTTTGAATAAAATAGCAAGTCCCCCACCCTTTCTTCCCTGTCTATCTTGTCTCAGGATTTTATACTCTGGGGTAGGGAGTGGGCAATGTCGGGCAGTTATTATCTCCCAGCCAGGTTTCAGTGATAAAAACCATGTCGGGGTGAGACTCATTAATAGTGTCCCAAATTTCAAAAGAATGTTTGGGCACTGATCTAGCATTCATGTATAAGCATTTGAGCTTAACATGGTCCCCTATATCAATATGTGGCATCTCAGTCTTAGGTAGGCTACACCACTTACAGTTAAGGCAGGAAAATGGTCCTTCGGCAAGTTCTGGAGACATCTTTACGCAGGCACTGAGCATTGGAGGGGAAAGATTAGCAACGGCCAACATTGCATCTCTGGAGTAGGACCGTATATTCACCGGCACTGGGTTAATTGGAGCAGGGGTCCTGGCCCCTGGACTCGGCCGGGCGCAGACGGGCTTGCCTTAGGCGCGCCTTCGGCGCGCCAGCGGCGCGCCCGCTGCGCGCGTCCGCTGCGCGCACGCTGGCACATAGCGCTAAATAGGAGCCCGCCGGGAGAGTAACCCCGCCCTCTCACAGGCGGAAGTGCTCTGCCGGCAGGACCGAGATCTACACGTGACGCCCTCCACTCAATCAGCAACAAGCTGCGGTGGACCGGGGCGGGAGTAGCTAGAAGCACTGAAGTGAGACTCAAAACACGGTAAGACAAAGCGCATTCAATTTAAAAAGTTAAAAGATCGTGTCAGTTTCAACTTTAAAATTTCTAAATCACAGGTCACAGTCAATCGGCAATTCGAACTAAACTCAGATAAAAAAATAAAAGATCGTGATCGATCGTAATACAACGTGCAAAACAGCAATTAGCAGCAACAGCTCACCACCAACCTCTAGCGCGCACGCTGGCACATAGCGCTAAATAGGAGCCCGCCGGGAGAGTAACCCCGCCCTCTCACAGGCGGAGGTGCTCTGGCGGCAGGACCGAGATCTACACGTGACGCCCTCCACTCAATCAGCAACAAGCTGCGGTGGACCGGGGCGGGAGTAGCTAGAAGCACTGAAGTGAGACTCAAAACACGGTAAGACAAAGCGCATTCAATTTAAAAAGTTAAAAGATCGTGTCAGTTTCAACTTTAAAATTTCTAAATCACAGGTCACAGTCAATCGGCAATTTGAACTAAACTCAGATAAAAAAATAAAAGATCGTGATCGATCGTAATACAACGTGCAAAATAGCAATTAGCAGCAACAGCTCACCACCAACCTCTAGCGCGCACGCTGGCACATAGCGCTAAATAGGAGCCCGCCGGGAGAGTAACCCCGCCCTCTCACAGGCGGAAGTGCTCTGCCGGCAGGACCGAGATCTACACGTGACGCCCTCCACTCAATCAGCAACAAGCTGCGGTGGACCGGGGCGGGAGTAGCTAGAAGCACTGAAGTGAGACTCAAAACACGGTAAGACAAAGCGCATTCAATTTAAAAAGTTAAAAGATCGTGTCAGTTTCAACTTTAAAATTTCTAAATCACAGGTCACAGTCAATCGGCAATTCGAACTAAACTCAGATAAAAAAATAAAAGATCGTGATCGATCGTAATACAACGTGCAAAATAGCAATTAGCAGCAACAGCTCACCACCAACCTCTTAGAGGTATGTCCTTGAAAAATGTTGTGCTTATTATGGTTCATGATCAAAGCGGATTGTTGTATCTTTTCAGGGGAAAGAGGAACAAGTTAGGTACCTATTGCTCATAGTTTAGCCATCTCACACCTTGGGGGTTGGTCACCATCACTGAACAGGCTATTGGGTCTGCCTGGTCATCCCATTGACACATTCTTATACGAACTGGACCCCGATAAAGTATATGCTGTAAACACTGACTTTGGCACGTTTGGCCTCGAATCCCCTTCACCAGCTGCAGTGCTTCTTGTTGGGCCAGGTGCCCTCGCGTGCCAGGCAGGTGCATTAGGGGAGCTGCATTACTTACGAGCTCACTTGCGTTGAGGCAGAAGGGTCCCAGCCGACCCACATAAGGTGGGGCTGCATCTGAGCTTGAAACTGGGAATCTTAGATCCCATCTTGGTCACTGGAATATAGTACACACGTCTGCCTGGCTATGCTGGGAAAAATGTTCTAACGTAAACTACAAATTACCAGATGGTAAGTCGAATCCGGCTTGAATTTGGTGGAGGGCAGTCAATTCCGGGGTAAACCAAGTGAACCAGGTCTAGTGCTCTAGCATCAGGGGTCACAGCTGGTTAGCACGCTGGTGCATCTGGGAACGGACTAGGCACACTCAGCAGCGAAGAAAGCGTAGGAGCTGCACACTGCCACAATCCGGAGTGTGACGGAAGCAATAATTCGATCACAGCCAAAGCAAATCAAGTTACTTACTGTCAGATGCACAACTTACAAACGTCACACCAGTCTCACTGCTCCAGTCTTGACACAAGCAGGTGTTCGCTATAGTTTATCAGTATACCTGACTGGGCAGAGGTCTGGTCTCCTAGCAGAAATTGTGACCCGGTAAATCAGCACGTGTGAGGGGTGCTTCAGTTAAGCCAATGTTCGCTCGCATTATCGCCCATGCAGCCAGTCGGGTTACGTAAGTTTGTTACTTACCATGGATGTGGTTCCAACCTGGGAAACACTGGTATAGAGCACATAGGGTCACAGCTATCAAAACACATTAGCATTCCCATTTCCAAGAAAGGGCAGGTAACTTTACATAGTGTTCCCCGCCTAGCTACCAGCCCATAAGCTTTTCCTTCCGGTCTGCATTATGGTAATCCTTCAACAGAAGTATGGAACGGGATGACTTGCGCCAGGGTGCGTACATTTAGCGGGCGACGCAGCAGATAAAGACTGCTGTCAGACGAGGGTGCTTGCAGGCAATAGGGCCATGCAATGTAGCAGAACCTAACGGTTCAGACCCCTTCCCTATGAGGTTAGGGCAGTGGGATTCGCAATGTTACAGATGTTATATTCGCCCATACAGGGGCAGTAGGGGCCAGACCTATAGAAGATGTGCACCGGTAAACATAAGAGCATGGGGATAGGATCAGAATCCCGCAGCGGCCATTCAGCCAGGTGGGTTGCGTCAGTTGGTTGTGCCAGAAGGTGTGCCGTGGCTCCAATAGCGTCAAGAACTATGGGTTTGGAGCACAATTGCTGACAATTCCAGAGCACACACTGCACTCTGATCTAAGTAGGTTAAGGTAATTATGCTCATGTAATTTTTTCCATGTCTTCACAATCCAAAAGCATTGGCATCTTTTGCGGCACCTGGGACATCTGCAACAAAATCTGGCGATGGGCCTTATATGCTGGGTGTGGTCACCAGCATGGCGACACAGCATCTGTAGATCGCAGTCAGCCCATTGGGTGGTGCAGGCAAAAAGGACATGAGATTTAGCAGAATCTTTGGAGTCCCCTTAGGGGACCTCAGGACCCACCCCTCGGTGATTAGATCCACCTCTGTCTCGTTAGGTGGGGAGGTCTACCTGGCTTTCTAAGAAAGCATATCTATCCCTGCTGGGGCAGCAGTTGGTTATCAGTTTGAACCCTCAAGTTGGGACTAGCCAAGTAAGGGGTGGGGTGAACAATGGCTTAATCTACCCCCAAAGGTAAATGCATATCCTTGCACACTGGGCTCAACTGATTGTAGCACACAGGACTGCAGTTTCAAAGTAGAGCAGTAGTTTGTTATGCTCTTGGGGTCCCATCTCCGGTTGGCACTGCGCTCCAGTACAATTTGAGGTCAGTGGGTTGAGATAAGGGTATTGGTTGGCCCGAACAATAACTTGCAGGGTATACAAGGCTGTGGTTAATGAAGAGGACAGCAGTTCCCATCTTCCGGGGAGGCCATCGTCCAGTCATACAGAAGGGTAAATACAGCCATGTGCAAGCCCACCAAGCAGGAGGGCTTGGTTCTACTCACATTCATATCTAATAGAAGGACTTGGTAATTTAGGCATGGGCTCTTTTGTGGAAACACCACGTGGTATCCCGACAGGGACGGGGCACACCTATCAGAGGTCGATAGGGAAATGGTCCAACTAGAAGGACTGTAACGGCAGGTTGTAGGAGGTTATAGAGCCTGCAATAACGTGAAGGGTAATAAACTGTGGTTAAGAAAAGAACAGCAGATCCCCCTCCCGGGGAGGCCATCTCATTCCGACAGAAAGGAAATTAAAGCCATGGATAAGCCCACCAAGCTGGAGGGCATGGTTCAACTCAAACTCGATATAAAATATGAAGGGCTGGGTAAATTAGGCGTGGCCGTTTTTGTGTAACACACATGGTTCCCCGATAGGTATGGGGCACTCCTGTCAGAGGTAGTCAAGGGGATGGTCTACCTAGAAGGCCTAAAGGTCAACAAGGAGGAGGACGGGGTGCACCTGTCAAAGGTGGGCAGGGATCTGTTCTTATTGGACATTAGCGAGGCGCTGGAAACAGCAGGTTGCAAGTGAAGGAAACAGCAGACCTTGGTGGGGGGCTCTGGAGGCGACGGTGGCCACTTCCAGAGCTTTGGTGGAGTTACAGGGCGATCCGGAGGTGGAAGGGTACAGAAGGGTACCTCTTCAGGAGCACAATAGGGGTGCCTGTGCCAAACCCCAGGAGTCTTTACGGCAGGACCCTGGAGAAAGAATCGTCGGCGCCCCGCTAGTCCTTCGGGCGGTTGTAAGCCTGAGCAACCGGGGGCTTGCCTTGCAACGCTCCGCCCTAAAAAGGGAGTGAGTAAAGTGGTGGACCAGTGGTTCACGGTATTCAAGGGGGGAATCCCCTCATAACTGGCAGCACAGATTGGATTGGCCACGGTGCAATTTGGCTCTTCAGGCGGGCAGGGCAGCGTAGGTCAGTCACCGCTGCCTGCCCTTGGATCTCCCGTAAGTTAACCCACCATGTTGCATACTTTTGTATGGAATAAACCTGCAGCAATCTTTTCCCAACAAAGAATTGTGTTGTGTATTTATTTATTCTATTGTGCATGCTAACTCTGCAAAGGGTGGGGAGTGTTGCCTATATAGACACTATGGGGCATATTAGCAAGAACGGCGTTAAAATTATCGCCGCTTTAGTGGCAGGAAACTGCCGCTAAAGCGGCGATAATGGGCTTGATAATATGCCCTTGAGAATACCAATAGAAGCCCATGTTCTGCTGTGATCCTGGGCTTCTATTGGAATTCTCAAGGGCATATTATCAAGCCCATTATCGCCGCTTTAGCGGCAGTTTCCTGCCGCCAAAGCGGCGATAATTTTAACGCCGTTCTTGCTAATATGCCCCTATGTCTTTTCCTCACAGACGCAGTGGCCATTTTATCAACTATCGAGCTCTTTTGGCTGTTTTCCTCTCGGTGCATTACAGTAATTACAGCTACTCCAGGTACTGTCTTTGAGCACACGCTCAATTTCACTACTACTTTGTTGACTTTCCTCGTGCCCAATAATATCGGAATCGACTAATGATTTTTGTGACTATTTAAAGTGCACGCTCTTTAGCTGCCTCGCCATCTCTGTATTAATAACTCTCTACTGGTGGCATATATTGCTACATTTCTATAATCTTCATGTTATAAGTTTATGGGAAAGACGTGTAAACTTAAGTTGAAATATAACGTTTCTCCTGTTCTCATGGCAGTCCATTCCCCTTCAGAAGCCATGCCTTTAGCCTATCCAAAATTAAATTCGATATTGAAGCCTCAACCAGCAGGTGAATCAAAGAGACTAAAGCATGACTCACCATGCCCAAAAAAGAATACTTTGCCTATATCCATGGGGATTTCACTTCAAGAAATTCGCACTTTACGTCCATTTGTAGAGAAACTAATACCAGAATTCAAGCGTTGGACACAAAAAGCTCTGCTATGGACTCTCGTCTTAAGGAAGCTGAGCAACGCATCAGTAACCTTCAAGATAAATCCTCAAAAATTCCTTCTATGCAAAAACAAATTCACGCTCTTCAAAAACATGCTAAAGATTTTGAAGATTGAAACAACCTTCTCATTTATGGTCGACCGGAAGAGGTTGAAGGCAGAGATCCTGTTTCTTTCTTTACTAACTTCTTACCACAGCTTGTGGATTTACCCAAATCCGTGGCCCTCAATATTCAAAGGGCCCATAGGCTGGGACGTAGGTCTTCTACACCTACCTCTTCAACTAAACCAGAGGCATCATTATCTTATTCCTGGACTACTCTGATCTTCTCATGGTTCTACAAGCTGCCAAATCCACGAGGCAATTACTCTGCTCTGGTTCCTAGCTATTCTTCATGCACGATGTTGCTAAACTAACAGCAGATAGATGGAAGGACTTTCTCTCTCTTAAGCCGGCATTGCGTTCCATGGGTGCACGTTTTGGCCTCCTTCATCCTTGTACTTTGAAAGTCACTGATGAGGATAATTCATGTACTTTTGATGATCCTTCAGACCTGGGGAAATTCCTGAGAGCAAACTCTATAACTTCCACGAATGTTGCTGGTTCTTCTACTTGAAATGTTGTATTTTTGTTGCATTTTCCTTGCTTCCTCCCCTTCTCCACCCAATGTTCTCCTTTTGTCTTGTTTCAGGTATGTTCTGTCTCATCTTGCCCTCTGACATATTCCCTTTATTGATGTTCTTGGTGTCTTGTGCGACGTGGTGCCTCTACCCTGTCATCCTCATGATGTGCTATACCCACCTGTACCCTGATGTTTTAATACCCACAGGTACATCTGTGGCTTGTATTGTCTTTTGTTTCTATTTCCATTTCTGCCTTCTCTTTTCCCCCTCTGCTTCTTTTCCATTATTAACTGCTCCCTTTTCCCCTCATTTTTCATCTTTTTTTCATGTACTTCTTCTTTTCTTTTTGACTATCATTTCCAGTTAACGTATATTTATTGTTGGTCAGGCTATTATCGTATGCTGTATAAATGTTCACATTTGGAGTTGTACATTGGAATGTTAGAGGTTTAAATCCTCCTATTAAGGCTCAAAGAGTTCTTTCACATCTAGCTAAATATAACCCAGATTTAGCACTTCTCTACGAGACTCATCTTACGCATTCAGAGGCACAAAAGTTAAAGAGATCTTGGGTTGGTAAAGTCCTAGTTTTGTAGTGATGTCCCTTCTGGGCCCACTTTGGTTCTCCCTTAGTTTAACGCATTAGATGTTTTAGGCTGCTTATGCTTGCACAGCCGCACATAACACTTTTTGTTTTTGTGACATTATTTTAGAAATATGCTGTACATTTTGTTGTGTTATTCAGAGACTCTTCTTGAGATTTTGTCTGCACAAGGACGTTTAGAATGCATAACACCATGTTGTACTGTTTTCTGCTTAGTCAGCAACAGCTCCTAACGTTTTAGACATAATACCGTAGCCTAGCTGCAGCTTTCCAACACAATAGTTTTATCATATAAACTGTCTTTTGTCCCTTTGTGGGCAGAGAGGAGAATTCCTGCAGAGAGACCTGTCTTGGATCGAACGCACGCCAGGTATGGGATTTATTGCTAATCCCAGAGATCACTAATATATCCCTTTGCTTACACAGTAACAATAGGCCAAGACAGATAGACAATTTGGCATGGTTGGATTGTTCATTGTAAACAGTCTGTTCGTAATGTTGATTACTTTGCTTAGTTGTATTTGTCTACTAATCGCAGCACAATTGCCGTATAATAGACTGAGATAGTTTCAATAAATGTATCATAAACTTTAATTGTGTCTTTCCTTTGTTTACTAAGGGCATGCATGAGTGAGATATGAAAGGTGATGATCTGTTTCCATGGTTCTCTTGGGGACTAGAGGTTCATGTTCTAGGTATGCCAAAATCACCTGCTACTGTTGGAAGGTTAGAAGTTCAGGTGAGGCACTGTGAGCTATCCTGGATTTGGGCTGCCAGGTACTGATGTGGTAGAGAGACACAGTCCCTACATTCTGACATCCTGTCACCCCAAGGCACAGTTCTTCTTACCAGCAGAATCCCTGCGACAGTTTCCCCCACACAGAATAAGACAAACAGTGTTGTTCTTTGTAGAAGGTGTCTTGATGTTTATATTCTTTCACAGGAAATAGACTTTTGTACTAGATAAATTATAGCTAAATTATCTATCAACAAAATACCTATTACTGTTTTCAATATCTGTGCACCAACCCAAAAATTACTTTTTGTTCTGGTCTGATTTAGAGAAAACATGTCTTTAATTTACTGATGATTATTTTCTTTCAGGTGTGTGTAAAAATCCCAGGTGAAATCCAACAGACATCTAACCATAAGTGACTGAAAGCACTCTAGCTGAAGAGGAAGATTTGTTATGGGGTATCCCACAATTAGAGCTAACACCTATTGCAAGATGGACAGAAGCAGCCCTACAACTTAAAGCCTTGTGCTTGGAGAAGGGCATTAGGGCAGCAAACAGGAGAACAAAGAATGACAGAAAGGGTTCTAACACCTATAACAATGGCCATCATTCCAGTTGTATTGACTATCTTTTAATCAATCTGAATTTGTGGTCCGCTCTCATTGATATGGAAATCATTGAGAGAGCAGAGAGTGATCATGATCCATTGGGGCATATTATCTAGATCTTGCGATAATTATCGCAAAGCGCGTTTAGCGCCTTTTTTATTATCGCCGGTTATCGCTGGATTGCATCGCCGTGTTAGCGGCGTATTAGCAACGCTTTGCTAACAGGCGAAATAGAATCCAGCGATAGACAGCGACAATGATCATTAGCGTGTGAAATCCGGCAAGGATTTCACAGCGCTAATGAAAAGCTTGGTAATAGGGAGTGTGGACTTAACCATACAATCCACCTCCCATAGGCAATAATGCTAAGTCAGGTTTTATTCAGGCGTTAGGTCCTTGCGATAATGGGGGCTTAGCGCGCCTTTTCTCATCGCTTCGCTGCTCAGGGGCAGCGTTGGTAATAGCGCGATGTTGGTTTAGCGAGCTTTTCACACGTTGTCCTGGGAGGGAACGCCTACTTTGCATCTCATTAGCGATGTATATCGCTAAGATGCGTGGCGTTAGGAATTCGGCTGCTTACATGTGCTAATGCATGTTAGCGCCGCCTTCCTAATAGGGTGATAGGAATATCGCCGCTTTAGCGGCAAAAAGTGCCGCTAAAGCGGCGATAAGGCCCTTTAACATGCCCCATTGTGTCTTGTAATTGAATTCCTTAACATGACAAAGGTAGTTAATCCCCCTTCTCTGACTTCGACTAGAGATCTGCTGCTCTCTAATGACATGCGATGTGTCAAATGGTCCAAGGTAGTGGATAGGCCAGATACATTGTCCTCCATAAACATGGATGTGATAACTGCTTTAGCGATGGTAGAGGTGCACTCGCAAAGTATAGAGACACACGAAATTATGACAGAGGATGCATAGCAAACTGTTTGACAAAATAAGAACCTATTTCCTAGTACCCTCTTACCAAGATCGCAAACCCCCTCCGATGCAGCAAAATTGTTATAATAAGGAATCCAGACAAGCATGCAAGCTCCTTGTAGCTGCCGTAAAAGCTAGCTAAAGTCCCAACAAGTATTCATCCAATAAGGAGTAGAGCCAAAAAAGAATGGGATGAGAAAAGATGGCAGGATCTCAAAATTGAATGTTCTGGAAAAAATCTGCAACATTTTGGCAGCTAGTAAAATGGGGAAAAGGGGAGAAATCTTTGCCCCCACAAAACCACATAGCTCAAAATATATGGATAGACCACTTTGCCAAACAATATTCAGAGGAAGATGACCAATTGATCACATGACTGTAATCCCCTCTCATTCGCTAGTATTGACCTTTGTATTAGGAGATGTAGAAGCAGCCCCCGATGCAATTACGGAGGGGTAGAGCTCCTTGAATCGGACAGCATACCGGCTGACCTATTTCTGCCCAACAGGGATACTTGGTCAAGTTATATATTACTGCTAGCCAACTCAATAGCCTGTGGTGCCCCATACCTGACTCTTGGCAGGGCGCCGAGAAAATACCAATCTTTAAAAAAGGTGATAGATCATTACAGGGCAACTATTGGCCAATAAGCCTAATAGATTCGATTCGAAAGGTTATGGCTCGTCTAGTATTGGCCAAGGTACAGGAATGGATTGCTGCAAATGATATCCTTTCTCTTCTACAGGCAGGCTTTTGAGAGCGTGTCAGCACCATATACCAAGTATTTTGTTTCTTGCTACTATACTGGCGGACTGTCTTGATAGGAAAAGGCAGCATGTATGCTGCCTTTTTTTATCTTAATTCAGCTTTTGATTTAGTCTCACGAAAGAAACTATGGACGGTACTACAGAACCTGGGAATGCCCATGGGCCTGCTTTCCTTAATTGTTCGGCTCCATGAGGGCAATTTTGCCGAAGTCCATTGGGGCGCTCAGGGCAACACCACCGACCGATTCCCAATTGAGAAGGGGGTATGTCAAGGGTGTGTTTTGGCCCGACACTATTTTCTTTATTTTTAAACGGTGCATCCCAATTGCTAGTTAGCTACCCAACAGACGCTCCGACTCCAGCAGGCTCAAAGATTCCCATCTTAATGTTTGCGGATGACACACTTATAATCTCAAAAACCCTGAATGGGTTGCAATGTGTACTTCTCCACTTGAGGAATTTTGTAGGATATGAGGCTTAGTCATTAACGCTGCTAAAAATTCATGGTCTTTAACCAGCATAGATCATTTAGGGGCATTGTGAAGCTTGATGGGGAGTCTCTCGAACAAGAAGATGTTTTCAATTACTTAGGAGTTACCTTGGCCAAGAATTTGTCTTGGAGGCCCCAAATTGAAATTATGGCCCTCAAACATCGCCAAGTAGCAGGTACGGTACATTAGCAAAAGAGTTTAATAGTTCATACACTAAGCCAATTAGCGCAGTTCTCCAGATTTATGATACTAAAGTAGTGGGATCAGTCCTATGGGTCAGAACTTTGGGGCTTCATGAATGTAGCCCCACTCACTGTAGCAGAGAATAAGTTTCTGCGAAATATAACAGGTTTACCACAAAGTACCCTTCTTATACCTCTGTTATATGTTCTAGGTCAAAACCCCCTAGAAGAGATAACAAGACTTCGCCCTATCTGATATTGGCGCAGAATGTGGTCGACTCCTGAGTTGGCCAATTATGCCGAAGCCCTTGGGGATGTTATTGAGGCTGACCACTCGCAGAAGATCGCTTGGCTCCTCTACATCAAGAGAACGTTGATTAATATGGCAATGCGGTCTCTGTGGGAGAATCCAACAGGTGTAGAGTTCCCCTCGAAGGAAAAGATAAAAGAACAGTATTGGCACATGACTTTGATAGACAAGCTCAGAGCAAGTGAGAGTACTACACTGACAGGGAGGTTTTTAGAATTCAAACCTACCCCCCTTCAGGAGTCATATTGGGACTTTATATCTAAGTCTCTTGATAAGAGACTATGGGCCACATGTATTAAGCATTTTTGCGTTTCCGTCCGCAAAAATGCTTTTACATATGTATGAAACACAAATTGTGAATCGGTAACACATTACCGAATCGCAATTTGTGTTTGCGATTCGGTATTTGGAAGGGGCGTGTTAAGGGCGTCCCCTACCAAATACCAAATTTGAATAGGATGTATGAATGTTTTGAGACCGAAATACGGTCGCAAAACATTCATATTTTACTGACTCCTTGAAGGAGGTGGTAACCCATTCGCAAATGGGAAGGAGTCCCCAGGGTGCCCCTTCCCCTTTGAGAATGGAAAACAAATATTTTTTAAGAGCAGGCAATGGTCCCACGGATCACTGCCTACTCTTAAGAAATGTTTCATTTTTTCTTTTTAAATGCATCCCGTTTTCCTTTAAGGAATACGGGCGGCATTAAACAAAAAAAAAGACTGCTTTATTTAAACGCAATCACAGACATGGTAGTCTGCTGACCCCAGCAGGCCACCATCCCTGTGATGGCGTTGATTCCTAATGGGTCGCAAATTGCGAACTACCTCATTAATATGCATGAGGTAGGTCTATTTGCGACCCATTAGGAATCGCTAATGAAACTCAAAAGAGTTTCATACATTAGGAATAGCGATTACCTAATTGCGATTCGCAGATAATCGCAATTAGGTAATCGTTATTTCCAAAAATGATATATGTGGCCCTATATTTGCAATTTCAGGTAGGGACCCTTCCATGAAAATCCTTTACATGTAATTGGTCTCCCAAAGCTGATACCAAATGTTTGTTTACTTGCCCAGCCTACGCAGTCCCGGTAAAAATGGCTGAAGTCTATTTGTAAGAATCTGGGCACTAGAAGTAGCAGTGTTGCAATGAGAATACTGCGCTCAGATCCTTCTTCTCACTATGCAAGTTCCTTTGCCAAGTTCTTGGCCAGGATGTGGATCGTCCGATTAAAGATGAATTTATAGCCTTTTCATGTCAAACCAATGAAGTTTACATTTTATGGATTTTAATCTAGTTTTAAAATGGTCTTGATGAAGATCTATACATTATATGCAAATTGTGTAACTTGGGTTTCATGTATAATGCTCTGTGTGATATTTTGTGTTCTTTGTTTCTTTTTTAATGTATTTATATCGCTTTTAAGACATGTTTTGTCGAAATAAAGCTTTTTGCACTGAACTGAACTGAAAGCACCTAAGTGCAAGACCTCTAACCTCCTGGTCAGGGAACTCTGCTCTCCGCCCTAGCAGCTCCGTCGTTGCACCGCTGCCACTGCCCCCTACACCTCTCTGTCCAGGTAGATGTTCGAGGCCCTCCTCCACCCGCAGGCTCCTGCCTGCGCCTCCTCCCTGGTGGTCCAGTGGGAGAGCCTTGCTCTTCTGCTGGTCCGGACTGCCAGCCTTCTCTGTATTGACTGTCTTTTTTCTGTCTTTTCTGTTTTTAATGTTGTGCCTGTTTGACTGTCTTTTGTCTGTCTTTTCTGTTTTTACTGTTATTGTACCCGTTTTTCTGTCTTTTTGTATTTTTTGCTATCTGTTGTGTCCTCTGTTTTACTTCTATTGTGCCTGTTTTTCGCTGCCCTTTTCCCGCCGCTGCTGCCTCCGTGGCCCCTCCCCCCTGCCTGTTCCCGCCTCCCAGATGCGTTTCCCTCCCTGTTCCCTATTTAATGGCGGCCGCTGCGCGAGTGGTTGAGCAAGACCTCTGACCCCCTGGTAAGGGAACTCTGCTCTCCGCCCTAGCAGCTCCGTCGTTGCGCCGCTGCCCCCTACACCTCTCTGTCCAGGTAGGTGTTCGAGGCCCTCCTCCACCCGCAGGCTCCTGCCTGCGCCTCATCCCTTGTGTTCCAAGGGGAGAGCCTTGCTCTTCTGCTGGTCCGCTTGGCCAGCCTTCTCTGTTTTGACTGTTTTTTGTCTGTCTTTTGTGTTTTTACTGTTATTGTGCCTCTTTGACTGTCTTTTGTCTGTCTTTTCTGTTATTGTGCCCGTTTTTCTGTCTTTTTGTATTTTTCGCTATCTGTTGTGTCCTCTGTTTTATTCTATTGTGCCTGTTTTTCGCTGCCCTTTTCCCGCCGCTGCTGCCCCGCGGCCCCTCCCCGCTCTCGCCTCCCAGTTGCATTTCCCTCCCCCGTTCCCTATTTAATGGTGGCCACAGCGCGGCCACGCTGTGCCCCGCCGAAGGCGCGCTAAAGGCAAGCCCGTCTGCGACTCAACCACGACCAAAGCCAGGGCCCCAGGTTCTCCAACCAGCCACCGCTACGAATCAGCTGCCATCCATGCACTCAACCCCGGAAGGAACAACAACTGCCAGCTGTCTATGCCGAACACCACCCACGGCCAATTCTCCTGCCGACACTGCCGACAAACCTTCACCAACTTCCGAACCCGCACAGCCACCGCCCTCCTGCCAGATGCCAGAACACCCAAAGCCCTAAGGTGCATCCTCCTCAACGTATGCTCCCTGCACAGACACACAGTAGAGATCTGGGACCTCCTCGACACCCTCTCACCAGACGTCGCCTTCTTCACGGAAAACTGGACCAACTCCACCTCCGGCCCTGACATTGCCACCGCCATTCCCGATGGATACAAGATCCAGAGGAAGGACCGCCCCAACCACCCAGGAGGAGGACTCGCCATCCCACACAAGAACTCCCTCCGACTCACCACCTCCACCACGAACGACTCCTCGTCCCCCACAGAACACCTCCATTTCCAGATCCAGACCAGCCCCAGAATGACCCTACACGCCACCCTCGCCTACAGGCCTCCCAGACCACGAACCGCGTTCACCACAACCATCACCGACCTCATCGTGCCCCATGCCATCGCCTCCATGGACTACATACTGCTCGGAGACCTTAACTTCCACCTCGACAACCTCAGCGACCCCAACTCCACCACCCTCCTGGACAACCTCGCCAACATCGGACTGAAACAGCTCATCACCACCCCTACCCACAAGGCAGGCCACACCCTCGACCCCATCTTCGCAGTAGGTAACAACAGCCACTTCAGCCACACCATGCAACTCCGCTGGACAGACCACCACTGCATACACTTCTCTTTCGACAAAGCCACCGCTCACAAACCTACACCACACCCCCGCGAAGGAACACGAGCAAGATCACCGAGGAGCACCTCAACTCCACCCTCAACCACGATCCCCCTCCCACCTCGACCGACGTCAACTCTGCAGCCAACAAACTACACAGATGGATCACCAACTGCGCAGACAAGCTCGCCCCCCTCTGGAACCCCAACAGACAGTGCCCCATGAAAGCCACCTGGTTCACCACTGACCTCCGAGAATCCAGATGCACCTGCAGACGTCTCGAGAATTTATGGAGAAACAGCAAAACCTTGGAAGATCGGACCACCTACAAGAATGCCATGACAGAATACCACCAACGCATCAGATCCACCAAAAGGACCTTCATCCAGAACAAAATCCTCGCCAACTCCAGCAACTCGAAGGAACTCTTCAGCATCATTCAGGAATTCACCAAACCCCCAGCAAAGCCACGGATGTCACGCCCTCCCAGGACCTCTGTAACAAACTCGGCTCCTACTTCCATCTGAAAATCAAGTCCCTCTATGACAACTTCAATGAACAGACACCAGACACTAAAACCACTCCTTCCTCCAGCAAAGAGAGCCAGCCTACCATCTCCGCCTGGACCCCGGTTACCACCGAAGACACCGCCACGACCATGAAAAGCATCCACTCAGGAGCCCTCACGGACCCCTGCCCACCGCACATCTTCCACAGAGCCGCCGCCATAGCACCCGAGCTACGACGCACCATCAACGCCACCTTCGAATCTGGCACATTCCCCGACGACTGGAAATGCGCAGAAGTCAAGCCCCTCCTCAAGAAGCCCTCTGCAGACCCGATGGACCTCAAAAACTACCGACCCATCTCTCTCCTCCCCTTCGCGCCCAAAGTCACCAAGAAGATCGTCAACATCCAGCTAACGAACTTCCTCGAAGACAACTCTATCCTCGACCCTTCCCAATCCGGATTCCTCAGCAACGACAGCACCGAGGCCGCCCTCCTCGCCACCACAGATGACATCCGCACTCTCCTCGACCAGGGCCACACCACGACCCTCATCCTACTAGACCTCTCTGCAGCCTTTGACACCGTCTCCCACCGCCAGACTCCACGACGCCGGCATACAGGGAACCGCCCTAGACTGGATCCGCTCCTTCCTCACCAGCTGAACCCAAAGACTCAGATTCCCGACCTTCCTCTCTGAACCCACAGAGATCAACTGCGGAGTACCCCAAGGATCGTCGCTCAGCCCCACGCTCTTCAACATCTACATGGCCCCCTTCGCCGCCATCGTCAGACAACATGGACTCAGCATAGTATCCTACGCCGACGACACCCAGCTCATCCTCTCCCTCACGAATTATCCCCACACCACCAGTCTTAGCTTCGAGGATGGAATGAAAAACGTCGCATCCTGGATGATCAGCAGCTGTCTGAAGCTTAACTCGGAGAAGACAGAAGTCCTCGTCCTCGGACCCACCCGCTCAGCATGTGACAACACCTGGTGGCCCACTGCCCTCTTCAACCCCTCCACTCCCAAGACCACGCCCGGAACCTCGGCATCATACTCAACTCCTCCCTCACCATGACCTAACAGATCAACGCCGTCTCCTCCACTTGCTTCAACACCCTCTGCATCCTTCGCAAGACGTTCAAAGGAATCCCCCCCGAATCCAGAAAGACCGTCATCCACGCACTCATAACAAGCAGACTGGACTACGGAAACGCCCTCTATGCCAGAATCAACAAATCCCTGCTCCGCAAACTCCAGACCATCCAGAACACCGTGGCCAGACTCGTCTTCGGCATCCCACGACATGAACACATCACCCAGCACCTGCGAGACCTCCACTGGCTCCCCATCGAGAAGAGAGTAACCTTCAAGCTACTCACTCATGCCTATAAATCCCTCCACAACACCGGACCCCAATACCTCAACGAAAGAGTCTCCTTCCACGTACCCAAGAGAGACATCCGCTCTGCTGACCTAGCCCTCGTCTAAACCCCGCGCATCAGCAGAGCCAGAGCGGGTGGAAGAGCCTTCTCCTACATCGCGGCAAAGACCTGGAACGAGCTCCCGATCAACATCAGACGCTCCCCCACTCTGCACACCTTCAGGAAGAGCCTCAAGACCTGGCTCTTGGTCTGACACGGAGCTGCACCCCCCCTCCCAGCGCCTTGAGACCCTCACGGGTGAGTAGCGCGCTTCACAAATCCTTGATTGATTGAAAGCACCAATACCCAACAATTCATAGCAGAAAACTTTTGTTAGAGGGGTGTAACACCCCTAAAACCCTCCTGAAGCTACGTCCGTGCTGGCCGTCTATACACCACATGACCAGCATTGTTACTGGATCACGTAACCTTCAGTGTGCAGACAGCTCATATCAGTGTGGAACAGTACTTTACCAGGAGTGGCTGTAACTAATTCTATTCAGCCAAGTAATTTGTGCCTGCTAATTATCCACGCTACACCAATCATAGCATACTGCCGATATTGCTCACCTTATCCTTACTCATGACCTTGACCCTACTACTCACTGAAACATGGTTTCTGACTCCTTATCCCCCATACTGGACCTGTTAGTTCTTCTCAGCCATGACATTATTCGTTTGGATCACTCTGGCTGTCTAGGTTGGGGCATTGCCTGTTTTCACCGCAACAATCTCTTGATAAAATAAACTCATACTCAATCTGTGTCCTCATGCAAATATCTGAAGATCAATATCTCAACTAATGACAACACAATGTGTACACTGCACATGATCTACCACCCTCCTGGTGACAATCACTCATTCATAGAACAAATCAAGGAGATCATCTCTAGCAACAACAGATCACACAGTAATCAGATTTTTCTTGGTGACTTAAATAGCCACTGGAATGTCACAGACAATCCTTTGATGAATAGCTTCAAATCCTTCCTCCAAGACCTCAACCTGGTTCAAGCCTGCAACAGTCCGACGCACAATAAAGGGGCAACCTAAGATTGGTGTTAATATTGATAAAATTGTTGCCAATGTTTATAATGATAGACTTGCATTCAAGACCAAAATTGCATCACTATTGTCAAACTCTCCTGACGTAAACTCTCCATCAACCCTGACTCAGACGTTTGTGGTCAGGCAGGCTCTGCGACCTAAGCCTGAGGTTACTGATTGACCGGTCACAGGTTGGGTGGCACGTAGCCAGCAGACAAAGGCGCGAACAGGAAACTCAGGTCAATCCCCCAGATAAGACCACAATGGTCCAGGGAGATTGACTCCAATAAAAGACACATGGTCGAAGGGGTGCGTGCATTCCCAAAACACCATAAAGTCAGATGCCACATGAAGTTAGGAACACACAGCCAATCAGGACACTGCACACACAGTGCACGCAGTGATCATGCACCCCTAATGCCAGACATCTGGACACGTTACCCACTGGCCCCCACTGTGTCCATGCAAAGTCGAGGCCCACCTGCATTTGTTATCAGGGCCTTATTTATGACTCCACAGACACGGCCCGTGTTCTTTTACTACAAAAGGATCTTCTGAGGTTCTTTATGATGCCCATAGAAATGTATAAAAACACGCTCAGATTGATTGTACTTTGAGACAGTCCTCGGACCCGCTTCTGTGACATACTGACTAAAACTCAACACTGGCTCACACACAACCACCTGAAACTTAACGCCCTCAAAACTGAATTCCTCTTAACCTCTCCTCCAAACCACAGTCCGAACATCAAAGAATGGCTCGCCGATCTTACAGCCCTGCACTGTGCCTCACACATAATAACCTCAGCAAAATCGCTGGGAATAATCCTGGACAATCACCTCTCTATGAAGGATCATATCTGCACCGCCACCAGAGGCGCCAACTACCAACTGCAGATACTACGGAAATTAAAACCTTTAATTCCGACTACAGATCTCAAGACAGCAGTACAAGTACTAATGATCTCCAAACTAGATTATGGTAGTGCTACCCTCGTAGGTCTATCAAAAGCAAAACTGTCACCTGTGAAGACAACTTTTAACGCTGCAGCTCGACTCATTACTTCCTCAAAAAAAAGTGATCACAGCACCCCAGATCTCAAGACACTGAACTGGCTAACCTATGAGGCAAAGATTCACCTAAAAATTGCTTGCTTGACTCAAAGCTCTTAACCACAACACTCCAACTTACCCGTCCAAGAAGCTCGTCCTATCAGGCAAGATTAGAACTTTAAGAAGCACAGGCTCCCTTCTACTGAAGCTCCACAAAGTCAAAAAAAGACCTACAATCACTACTTCTCTGGAAATGTCCCCAAAATTTGGAACTCACTTTCCCCTCAGACCAGATTCAACCCCTCAACTGCCCTATTCAAACGAAAAGTAAAACTAATGATCAGATTCCTTCCACAAGTAAAATGCAACCTTTCCAAATAAAATCTACATACTTTTAAATGACCATTCTGAATCAAGACTACATGCGTCAACCCTCGTCCGTACTTTTACTCACTTTTTGTTGTTCCCCCGCATTTGTGTACTCATATGTGTTTATTTTTCCTGATTTACAGATTCCCAAAAGGGTGACCTGCATATGCGTTATCTATTTGCCTCCATGTTGTACAGTGCTCTGATACCCGAAAGGGTCATGTTCACGCTTTATGAAACTCAATAAATAAATAAAATACATACAAATTACACGATTTTACTGTCCAGTTATGACAATACCCGCCCATACAACCACCATCAAGATTACTGACATCTTATTCATTTTAAGATACAGCCCTTCTATCAGGACAAAAGCAGCACCCATCCTCTAGGGCTGCTTGTCCACCGCTATCAACCTTACCTTGGGGTCCTGGAAAGCCGTTCTCTGGCCAGCTAAATGGATGTCCGTTTATCCCCAGCAGTGTGTACTCCTGCTCCATGCCAAACCATGGGTGGAAGTCCTTCACCTTCTCCATCACAGTCTTACATGTGTGCCGCAGGTTGGTATCTGTGGGGCAAAACATTACTGGTAAAAAAAAATTAAAAAAAAGTAGAAACAGGTCTATGCACAACCGAGCATGAATGCTAAGGCCCCAGCTGTATACAAAGTGGTATCGTTTGGCACTAGAATGGGGGCGAAACAACAAGTCTATCTCTTCGCTTCCCTCAAGGTGTTGCGGAAATGTCATTGTGAACAAACCGATGGAAGCAAATCTTGCATTTCCAGGTGTATACATACCAGGTTTGATCACAGGAGACAGAATCCTACATCAGTCCATAATTACGTTACCAAAAAGGGAAAGATATTCCACTCTAGTCAATGGTGATGCTTTTGTTGCAGAAGGCAGAGTTCAGAGTGTGTCCAGGTAAGGGGCAATTTTATTATTCACCTATTAATTTATATTCTGGACATAGATGGATGCAAGGAGGTGGTAGGAAGATGGTGTGTCATCCTTGGGACAGGTGATAACTGATGGGGCAGAGGCCAACAGATGGACTGTGACAATCTTAAGGCACTCTGTGGCCTCCAAGGATACCATCCTTGTGCAACTGCAACATGCTACTGTTTTGCAAGGTGTGCACTCAGGTGGCAGATATCAACAAGCAATGGTAAAGCCAATATAGCTGGTGTAGTCTGCCAGCCTTTTGGCTTTGTCAATGCATATTTTGTCATGGTCTTTGAAAACCTTTCTGGTGGAAGCTGCTGGGCATTCGTCAATCACAAATAAATGGCAGAAATCAAAAATATGTTTAGTTTCAAAAGCCACAGGCCACATTGGCCCCGAGACTGAAGAGAACTACTTTGTGTGTGGATGTGCTGTTTGTAAAAGGGCAAAATACCGTCACTCACAGTGAAGTTAACAAATGGTTGAAGGCCCAAAACATCGTTATCAGGGACCTGATGGCATAGCTTTCCTAATCTCTCAAGGACTTCTTTATTTTTACTAGTGTAAGTGAGTTAATATTCGGGTGCATTCGGAAGGTGAATAGTTTTAACTTTGTAGACATCCAAGCATGTAATGCCTCCTGCCCCCATTTATCTATACATTATAACACGAGAACAAGTAGCAAAAATGCAACAAAATATTACTAATTATAAAAGGGAATGTAGGAAGACGCCTTTTCTGTGCAAGTAATACACCGGAAAGGAAATGGCCTGCAATTTCCGAAACTACATTTAATGGCCATTTTTGTGACTCAGAATCAAGTGCCTGAAGCACCCAGAGATGTGCTCTGTAGATCACAGGCAACACTGGGAGGCTAAGCAAACACAAGGAGATGATGGACGGAGTGCTGAAACTTTTCAAACACTCACCCCCAGTCACAGATCTGGGTTGAATCCATCATCATTCTTTAGCTCACTTTGCCACCCCAGTTCAGACACAGCTATATGCAAATCAGTCTTGACCCTGTGCCTCATGGGAACAGTCCAGCCCGAACTGCCAAGCCATGTCTTCACTGGACCGGAAACAAGCATCCTGGGACCGGTTTCGGGCTATTAGCCCTCATCAGCCAGGCTAGCTTGAATCCAGTGGCAAAGTGAGCAAGGGACCCACGTCTGGGCATACCCTGCCAACTTAGGGCGAACAAAGCAAACACAAGGAGATGATGGACGGAGTGCTGAAACTTTTCAAACACTCACCCCCAGTCACAGATCTGGGTTGAATCCATCATCATTCTTTAGCTCAGTTTGCCACCCCAGTTCAGACACAGCTATATGCAAATCAGTTTTGACCCTGTGCCTCATGGGAACAGTCCAGCCCGAACTGCCAAGCCATGTCTTCACTGGACCGGAAACAAGCATCCTGGGACCGGTTTCGGGCTAACAGCCCTCATCGGCCAGGCTAGCTTGAATCCAGTGGCAAAGTGAGCAATGGACCCACGTCTGGGCATACCCTGCCAACTTAGGGCGAACAAAGCAAACACAAGGAGATGATGGACGGAGTGCTGAAACTTTGCAAACACTCACCCCCAGTCACAGATCTGGGTTGAATCCATCATCATTCTTTAGCTCACTTTGCCACCCCAGTTCAGACACAGCTATATGCAAATCAGTCTTGACCCTGTGCCTCATGGGAACAGTCCAGCCCGAACTGCCACGCCATGTCTTCACTGGACCGGAAACAAGCATCCTGGGACCGGTTTCGGGCTAACAGCCCTCATCAGCCAGGCTAGCTTGAATCCAGTGGCAAAGTGAGCAAGGGACCTACGTCTGGGCATACCCTGCTAACTTAGGGCGAACTAAGCAAACACAAGGAGATGATGGACGGAGTGCTGAAACTTTTCAAACACTCACCCCCAGTCACAGATCTGGGTTGAATCCATCATCATTCTTTAGCTCAGTTTGCCACCCCAGTTCAGACACAGCTATATGCAAATCAGTCTTGACCCTGTGCCTCATGGGAATAGTCCAGCCCGAACTGCCAAGCCATGTCTTCACTGGACCGGAAACAAGCATCCTGGGACCGGTTTTGGGCTAACAGCCCTCATCAGCCAGGCTAGCTTGAATCCAGTGGCAAAGTGAGCAAGGGACCCACGTCTGCATTCTGTCCATCAATTGTTCTTTTTGCATTTGTCACCCCGAGTGGGACGGGTATGCCCAGACGTGGGTCCCGTGCTCTCCATGCCACTGGAGTCAAACTATCCTGGCTGATGAGGGCGGAAAGCCCGAAACTGGTCCTAGGATGCTTGTTTCCAGTCCAGGGAGGACCTGGCCTGGCAGTTCGGGCTGGACTGTTCCCATTGGGCTCAGGGTCAAGACTGATTTGCATATGGCTGGGTCCAAACTGGAATGGCATGGTGAGCAAAAATACGATGGGTTTAGGCCCAGATCTCTGTACTGGGGTGAATGTATGACATTGTTCTGCATTCTGTCCATCAATTGTTCTTTTAACACTGGGAAGCTGCCAGCTTCACAAATTGCAGGGCCTTTCACATTCAATCATATTATGAGTTAAGAAAAAAATATGATCTTCGCCTTAAAATATTATAATTATTCCAAGAGTGGTCATATGCAAACAGTGAGGAGGATGAATTCACTTAAGGCACATTGCAGTGTTCCGGCCTCACCTGCTGGCTTCCTGTTGTATTTCAGTACTTCACACATCACCAGTTTGTTAGGATCCAAGCAGAAGGGATCCCTAAACATCTGGACCGGGATCAAGTACATGTCGCTCTTGCGGGATTCTGTTTGCTGGGTACCCAAGCCCTCAAAGGTCCATTCTGGGACTTCTGTGTGGGGAGTTGAAAGTCAAATAGGTTACAGGTTACTTTGTAGTGTGAAACAACGCAGAATCAGGTCGGGGGACTGCCATACCTGAATGACAATCATGGACAATTTCCTCTCTCCCCAGTAGTCCCACCTCCATTTGCAAGAAACAGTGCTGGCCCTTAACAATTGTTACTGCAAACCCAACTGCATAGCAGTAGAGCGCTGTATGGAAAGATGTGCATAAGGAGCAAGGGCGTTGTGGAGAGGCAGGAAGAAGATGGGGACATGAGGAGGGAAAAATGGGATGAAAAGCAGTGGGTAAAAGGAAGGGTGAGAAGAGCTTAACTGAAGTGAACTGGGTTGAAAACTTCCTAGAGCCCTAGATTTGCACAGGTCTTCAAATGTATGGAATAGAGATGAGAAGTCATTCCTTTAGGGCGCCACTGCATGACAACTGATGCTTACTCACCAAGCCCGATCCTCAAACTATACATTTTAGAGAGTAGCAACAGTCTAGTCATGTCGTCAAAGCTACACATAGAGCGCACAGAGTGTCCGTACTAACAGCTCTACTTGCATCAAGAAATCATTAATAACCAAAGATGTACCTCGTTTTTAGATGCACATATACAGGCAGGAGTGAGGTACAGTGCCACTTGCACAAGCACCGACATGCAGAGGAGTAGGTTGGAACTAAAGCAGATACATTGAGTCCTATGGTGACTGCAGTGAAAATTCTGGCAGGGCCTTAAGGGGGATGCGTAAAGTGGGAGGTCTCTATAAGGGTAATGGCCTAAGAAGCGTAACTAGG
The DNA here is from genome assembly GCA_963921515.1 of Calotriton arnoldi. Taxonomy (NCBI): domain Eukaryota; kingdom Metazoa; phylum Chordata; class Amphibia; order Caudata; family Salamandridae; genus Calotriton; species Calotriton arnoldi. Next base: position 474,567 of record CAWUFW010000641.1, on the reverse strand, counting down.
AATCCTTTACAAGATGCGTGGCTTATATAATTTATGGTGTGGCTTTAAAAATGGAAACTAAAATCCTGTGCGTCCCATAGCACACCACCCAATCAGTATTTATTGTCCTTTCTTTGAGCTTTCTATTATTGCATCCAGGCATATTGCACAGTAACGAACATGCACCTAAAACAAGCCAAACCTATTGACTTTGCCAATGCTTGTTAGCCGTATCAGATAAACAACGATTTTGTTGCGAATAATTGGAACTGAAAGTGTTTTAATTCTGAAAATATGATACTGTGAATTAAACATGACTAAGGTCTGTAGAAGAGGTGGTAGTCTTTGGAGAGTCTCAGTCACTCCCATTATTCCCTTCACACAACTTTCCTCATCAGTCTCAGACACTTGTGTCCTTTTTCTCTCCACATCTTTTTGCAATCCGCATATCTAGCCACCTCATCTCTCTGTTCTTCAGCACCCTCTTTTCACTCTGTTCTCCATGTACTTCCTTGCATTTTCTTCAGTTCACCATCACCCCAAACACACAACGCACCAACTCACATGCAAGCATTGTGTAGTAATGACACTGGACACAAGTGCTTCGTGGTGACAAGCTTTATTCCAGTCAGCACCACAGCGGTAGCAATGAAGCGTGAACCACCATCGCCAGCCAGACTCCAACTGTCGCTGGTGGAACAACGCGACAACAACATTCCAAACAGTTAGAACCCTGGGGCCTGACGCAGCCAAGCCCAGGAAATGAACTAAGCCCATTACAACACCCCCCCTCCCTTCTACTCAAAAGATCAAACAAAAGTACAAAACAGAGAATGGAAAGGAAAAGCATTAAAGAATGTAAAGACACACATCAGGAGTAAGAGGAAAACTTTCAGGTGAGTACGTAATCGGCCAAATAGCAAGGCGGTCTGCGCGACCGGCAAGGGCGGGAAGACTCAGGCCCCAAAGGAGGAGAAGAACTACAGGGAAGAGAACTGGGAGCAACCCGTGAGCTACCCCTAGAGCCATCCTCGCAACTCCCAGCCAAGTTGTTGCCCCTGAGTTCAACATCACTCATGAGCCAGAAGTCACTGGCACTGTTGTCAGAACTACTGCCAAGAGGCCCACCTGCTTTGGCTCCTAAGTCACTTGCTTTGCGATACAACGCAACCTTGCGCTTGTTCCACTTGTTGCCATTGTCAAGCAAGACATAGTTGCTGAACGCTTGCTTCACTCTAAAGGGCCCCCAGAACTTTGACAGCCCCTTGCCAGGTCTTCCGTGTTTGATTTTGACCCAGTCACCAGTGCATACACCCTTCGAGTCGGGACTGACCCCACAACCATTTGCAGCTGCAGACTTGGGGGAAACAAGCCAGGTGGGTAAAAGTTTAGTGCCAGGCTTCCTTCCACGCATTTTCTCAAAAGGAGAAATACCAGTCACACTATGCGCAGTAGTGCGATGCGCCCAAACCATCTCATCAACCATTTCTCTGACACTCTTCCCACTCTGAATGGCCATGGAAATAGTGCCCTTAACTAAGCGATTAGCACGTTCCACCATGCCATTGGCCTGAGGGTTGTAAAGGGCCATGCGGTGATGAGTGATACCACACTTAACAAGAAAATCCCTCATTTCGTGCGAAACAAGTTGAGTACCATTATCCGTGACAAGGATACGGGGAAGACCCTCCTCTTGAAACACAACTTTGAGCTGCTCAATGGTCTTGCGAGTCGTAACATCAGACATAAAACGTACAATCAGCCATTTGGAGTGAACATCAACCATAACCAATGCATTTCTCAACCTCTCCTCCACACCATGCATGGGCCCAATAAAGTCTAAACAAACAGTACTCCAGGGCAGCCCAGGATCTTCAATGCGCCCAAAAGAGGCCTGATCACCGGTCTTGAGTCTTTTCTCACTCTCCAAGCACACCTCACAATTAACAATCCAAGAGGTAATCTGCTCAGCCATGGATGGCCACCAGAAGTTCTCACGCACCCACTTCTTGGTCATGGTTTGACCGAGATGTCCCTCATGAGCAAGCCCTATAATCTTGGGCCTTAACCCTCATCAAAACATTAGACTCACTAACACTCAATTCATCCAAAATCTTAATGAAAGGTCTTACAGAGGGGGTCACGGTGCTTTCTCGTCTGCCACCCGAGACCAACATGCGTTCAACATCCTTGGGAGTGGAGTCTTGATCCATACATAAGTATTACTCATCGGCCGACAAGGCCCCACCCACACACTCCTCCACATCACCCAAGGAGGCTACAGCTCCGTCCTGTTCCCAACTAGAACTTTCGCTCTGACCACCCTTGCTCCTCAAAGACAAGCAAGACAAGCAGTCTGCTTGTGCATTTTTCCAGCCCGGAATGTGAGACACCCTGTACCTGTATTCTTGAAGCCAAGAGGCAAGTCTGACTAATCTGGCTGAGCCCCTACAGGCGCCTCCTGGATGTAACACCTTAACCAATGGCTTGAGGTCAGTGCGAATGCAGAATTCAAGGCCCCACAAGAAGGTCCTGAAATGCTCGACAGACCAAGCAGCTGGCAGCGTTTCACGCTCGATGACCGAGTAGTTACACTCACACTCAGACAACGAGCGGGAGGCAAACGCCACCGTTCTCTCACGCTCGGCATGGACTTGAGACAAGACAGCCCCCAGGCCACAAGCACTGGCGTCGAGAGTAAGAAAAGTTGAAAGGTGAGTGTCAAAGGGTGCAAGAACACCAGCTTCACAAATGTCCTTCCTAATAAGGTCAAAAGCACACTGTTGAGCATCACCCCAGGCAAAGGAACACCCCTTCCTTAACAACGACCTTAGGGCCTCAGTTTTAGTAGCAAAACAGTTGACAAACTTAGCATAATACTCTATTAAGACCATGAATGACCGTAATTGGTCCTTGTCGAAAGGGACAGGAGCATCACGGATTGCCCCAATCAGGTCGACTTTGGGGCGAACACACTGCCCAGAGATAGTATGGCCAAGGTACTCGATCTCCTCCACCAAAAACCTGCACTTATCTTTCCTCAGGGTAAGACCAGCCTCCCTCAATCTGCCCAGGACTTCTCTCAAAATGTTGTTGTGCATCTGAACAGACTCCCCAAACACGAGAATATCGTCCTGGAAAAACATTACATGCTCAAGACCCCTCAACACCTCAGACATGACTCGCTGAAAAACACTGGCAGCGGAAGACAGCCCAAAAGGCAGCCTTTTAAATCTAAAGGTACCCTCCATGGTGATAAACGTTGTGAGGTCTTTGGACTCATCATGTAACTTAATTTGGTGATAAGCACTTTTCAAATCAAGTTTTGAAAAGTACTTACCACCCTTAAGCAAAAGTAACAGCTCATTAATGTTGGGAAGGGGAAAAGTGTCGGTAACAACATGTTGGTTCAAACTGCGAAGGTCCACACAGAACCTGAGCTTGCCATCACTCTTCTTGGTGATAACCACCGGAGAGACCCACTCACTCGCTTCAACCGGTTCTTTGACCCCATCTTTGAGCATGTCATTCAACAATTTTTTGACTTCATCCCTCACAATAACAGGGACCCTCCTCAACTTATGCTTGATGGGATGGTACCTTCTTTTAAGATGATTTATGAGTATACCCCTTCAACTCGCCAAGCCCCCCTCCAAAAACATCATCCATCTCTCTCAAAACTTCTTCAGTGGATGCATCAGCCAAGCACAAGACTTGACCCTCAGCATGTGGATCGATGACGATGTGAGGGTCAAATTGATGGCCCCAACCCAGGATAGGAGGCCCATCCTCCGCAACATAAACCTTACCCACCACTTGTCTTGACTTAAAAACAATGGGAGTAGTAAAGAAACCAAGCACATCAATAGACTCGCCCTGGTACCCCTTGGATTGATGTCCCTAGGCAGGAGTGTAACCTGCGGCCACTCTTTCTTCCACATCCACTTTGGCACAATGGTGTACAGAGAACCACAGTCTACCATCAGTTCCACTTGTTTTCCCGGAATTCCGAAGAAAGCCTTTGGTCGCTGCCTTTTCCCCTCAGCACCGCTGCTAGGAAGGACAATTAACACCCGTTCTTCGCCGTCCCCGTCTGTACTTGAGTCCTCAGCGACTGCAACTCTGGACCTGTCTGAAGCTTTGCACATTCGGGCGTAGTGTCCTCTGCGTCCACACTTCCTGCAGTCTTGTTTGGTCGCAAAACACCACTTGGAATCACTCGCATGGAAAGAACTGCCACACCTAAAGCAGCCCCTGGACTTTGCACCTCTCAGGAGCCTTGGATTAGACTTGTTGGCAGTAATCTTCGTGGCGAAATCTTTTCTCCCAACAGCAGCCACATCATCAATTGCACAGTCTTTCTTGCTCATGGCGAGCATGCACCGCTCGGACTCCTCAGCCACTTTGGCAATAGAGATGGCATCCTTCAAAGTGGGGTTCTTTGCAGCCCAAAGTCGTTCTTGCGCCTTCTTACTATGGCAATGAACAATCAACTGATCTCGAATGAGTTCATCTGCCATTTGTCCAAATTTGCACTTAATGGACAATTTGCGTAAAGCGGAGACAAACTCATCCATGGACTCGTCAGTCCTTTGCGGTCTGGTATATAACTTGTACCGTGATAACACCATGTTCTCCTCTTTTGCAAATCTCTTCTCAAGGCGTTGCTTGGCTTCCATGAACACATCCTCAACAGGTTGATTGTTACTCCCCAGCATCTGAGGTAAATACTTGAAAATGCGAATTGCCTCTTTACCAATTGTTCCCAGCAGGAGTGCTTTTTTCCTTTCAGCAGAAAACTGAAGCCCATCCAGAGCAACAATGTAGTTCTCAAAAAGGTCAATCCACTCCTCCCACGGCATGGACGGTTGACCTGGCTGTGCAAGAAAGGACGGTGGAATTACTATGGATGAGACTGCCATGCTGAAAAGAAACTCACAACCAAAAGTAGAGTAGCTAAGGTAACAAAACAACACCAACGAGGATCCAAAAACTTTAAGGATTGTGCCAAATATGAAGTTGACTTGCAGAAGCCGAAGCAGACACACAGCAGCCTTGGTTATGACCCAAAAAATATCAAAAAGAAGACGTGTAATATTAACTGCAGCCAGCAGGAGGCTCACACGACTTCAAGAGCCTTTCCTCTAAAAAGTCACATGACTGCCACCAGAATTACATGAACCACAGAAGAGATGTGACGAGCTGCTGTGAGGTGCACACCAAAGTTAGCTTTTCAAAGGCACAGGTGAGAACTGCTTACACACGTACATGCAGTGCGCAGGGATGTAAGAACCTTTGTGGTTAAATTTTGCTGAAAGCTCTGCTTGCGCTTAAAGAACACAAGCACTCTCCACAGCTGCGCCTCACATCGAAGTATAGTGCGAGCGTCTGCAGCACTGACACCGAGGGTACGCTCGACACTTTCTGTCACGGTAATCTCGCACCGCCTCTCCTCCGCACCTCACCTCACTTTTGAAACAGTGTAAACTCGGCAAGGACGCGCGACTCATGCGTTCCTGACACTCCCCTTTTCCACGTTCAGCGCTCCACCATAAGCGCTCTTCCTGCTGCGTGACTAACGAGGCTCTTCACAGCGACGAACTGCGCTCAACGATAAGCGCTCGTTGAACTGTGTGTCAGGGGACCCGTTTTTAAGTGGCTCCTCGTTGTGAGACTCGACGGGGAAGCCTCGCACCACCAGCTTCCACGCTTTCGTGCTGCCCGGGTGTCACTACATAAGGCTGGCGATCGTCACCAAGAAATGTAGTAATGACACCGGGCACAAGCGCTTCGTGATGACAAGCTTTATTCCAGTCAGCACCACAACGGCAGCAACGAAGCGTGAACCACCATCGCCAGCCAGACTCCAACTGTCGCTAGTGGAACCACGCGACAACAACATTCCAAACAGTTAGAACCCTGGGGCCGGACGCAGCCAAGCCCAGGGAATGAACTAAGCCCATTACAACACATTGCATTTTGTTTTACTTTCTCCCTGTCAATACTTTAAAAGCTGTGTACCTCCTTCCTACACTTTCATATAGAATCATATTCACAATTGGCACACATCTCCATTGCTGTGTGTAATCTGCAGAGGTGTGAAGGATTAGATGAGCATGTGCTCTGAACACTTTTATGACCCACTGAATGTGAAAAACATGCACAATCTTCAGCCTCAATTCTGGAACTCTGAATTGTGACCCGTTATAAACACCCACCCTCCAAAACGGGCACACACACTAGGGCCCTATTACATGTTGCCCAGAGCGGTATCGGCTATCCCCAGTGTGAATACCTCTTGAGTCAACTGCAAGTTTTATGGTGTTTTCAACTTGTAATTATCATGTCCTCAAACTCCAGACCTGATAATTATAGCTTCGTAAATACCCAACCCAAAAACATCAGAGGAGCTGCGGTGCTGCAGGCTGCTGCTGTGCTCAGCCCCCACCTGCCTGCAGAAGAACCTTCCCTCATGCTCACCTGGGCCCCTTCTAACCACCCCCAAGGGCAAGAGGAAAAGCCCCCGGAGCATTTATCACTCGCTCCAAGCAGACGGTAAATGTTTGCGGATTTGAGCCCTCTAGAAGGGGGAAACATGCGGACTTGGACCCAGTATTCCAGATTCGGCAGGTTATTTCTCATTCTTGAGTAAAGAACATGTAATCACCATTATCTTTCAGGAAAATACTGCCCAATAGCGTAAATTCTGGCCCTGGTATCTCCCAGGGAACTCATAATAGGGCCCACGTGAGAAACTCATGAAAATAAACCCCACACAACACAAACCCTTGGAAAAAGAAAACACTCTCATGGAATGAAAGATTAAGTAAAATATGTGAACTACATCGCTGACATGGATTACCCTAACGGTATTTACAGTATTTGTTCAGAAAACGCTTTTGCATGTGCAAATAAGGACATGAATATACAGCACAATAGGGACCAGTTAGAATATCAGTTTTTACCTACTGTAGGGTCTGACAAGAGGTGCGACCTGCTCCAATTAAAAATCTGCTAGCCAAACCAACACATCTTTTTTTCCGAAGGGTAGTATGTGTTAATTACATATGATCAACATAGCTAAAGCAAAAAAGACAAGCATTCTAGAGGTGAAGATACTGTGCAGCCCGGAACAGTGGTTACCTGTTTATAAGCTCAAGTTCAGATCTTGTCAAAAGCATGAGGTGAAATTAAATGCAACTCAGGTCCGTTGCCAGAAGTATATTTTTAGGGGGGCGTGGACCTCAGCTATATCACACATTAAAGCTGTGCTCTATAGGTGCGTTCTTTCCCAAATGCTAATTGTCCTACTAAATATTGTCCCCCAGAATATCGCGGTTCGAAAATATCAATTACAGAATATTGACAGGTAAGTACATATATAGGTAGTATAGATTTACTTTCCTACCTCCACATCTACATACCTTGAAGATATATATACCATGTAGGTACATATATGTGGAGTAAGCTATAGAAAATCTATACTTACTTACCTGTTGATATTTTCGAAACAATATTCGTGCCTCGATATCCTATGCCATCGATATTCTGGTTTCGATATGCTGGTACACGCCATGTGATTCTGTGTGAAGTAATACGTGGATTTTTTTAAGGTACATATTAAAGCACACTCAATCAATTTTCCACAATCCAACTTTTAAACTCTATCCATTAGATGGGATTTAAAGTAGAAGGGTGTAAAGTCTGACTTGCAACTTTGTGCATTTTGTAAACTGTTTAAGCTTTGTGAATGCAAAACTTATCAATTGTTTTTTAATAAATAAGCTGGCCTCAGCTCAGGGCCATCCCCCCCACACCTCTTACCTCAGGTGATGGCAATCCAGCCTTCACACTCAAAATGTTTGTGCTGGAGGATGTCCTACTTGAGACATTATGCTTCAGGAAACCATCCCACCTGGAATGCCTGAAAGGATAAACCTTATGAAGCATTTCTGTAACATAAGAGCTGGACACAGGAAGGCTGTTCTTCATAAGTTTATTCCATAGAGAATCCCATCCATCAACAGGCAAGGATTATCACCAACTGCTCTAGTTTACTTATGAATCCTGTTATAGAATCAAGTGACATGGATACAATTCCTATATGACATGACCACATGACATAAGTAAGATTCTGTTGATGACATGTTACAATTCTAATAATGACATAGTACAACAAGTCAGAAGAAAGGCAGTACTCACACACCTCCCCTCCTTATCTAAATAACATTACAAGAGAGCAACAACGGTTATACATAATCAGAAAGATAAGACGGACGTTTGCACTTCCTGGATGAACTTCGACTTTTACATCCCACACTAATCTGTGGAGGAACACAAGTGCTGTCCAAGCTACATTGATTTACATTAGAGTCATCACTTAGATTGCCTTTGACTACCACTACTCTATTCAAATTCCAAATACGATGGTCTTGTGTTTTTATTGCATTATTAAACACCTTGATTACCTTGATGGGTTTCATGATTTTGGACACAGAATTCCCGCCTAAACCCGGGCGTTTAACCAGTACCAAATCCCCCACTTCGACTTTGTTTTTTCTTACCGCCTTTTTTGAATCAAAATATTTTTTTCTTTGCTTCGCCTTCTCTTCTTCTCTCTTTTGAATGACAAGATTATCACACTTTCTTTCTTTACCTTTACTTAATTCATATTTGTTGACCCATGCAGGCTCTACACACGTATTAGGAGCTCTACCTCGGAACAGTAAGAAAGGTGTTTTTCCAGTGATAGCATGAGGAGACAATCTATATTCCTCAATTTTCTTTAGAACTTCACGTTTCCAATCTAAGGACGATGACTTTGCTAAAATAATAGTTTCTTTAATTACTTTGTTGAATCTCTCAACCATTCCATTAGCCTCGGGATGATAGAGAGAACAGGTTTTGTGTAAAATCTTTTGAGATTAACTGAACCCCATTATCAGTTAAGATGGATTCAGGAATACCTTCTTTTGCAAACAAACTCTTTAAACATTGAATAACGTGAGCAGAATCAATAACTGATAAAAAGAAAACTTCAGGCCACCGTGAATACATGTCTTTCACAACTAACACAAAAGTTTGTGAATCGTTATTGTGTATCGGACCAAGGATGTCTAATGCGATATCTTGCCAAGGGTTAGAGGGACGTCTTCTCAGGACCATAGGTTGAACACGAGTACACTTGGATTTGTCACTTAAAGTGCACGGAATGCAATCACGTATTATACGTTCAACCTCTCTGTCCATGCCGGGCCACCAATACGACCTGCGTAGCCTCTCTTTACTTTTAGTGAGTCCGGCATGAGAAGAGTGAACTAAATCAATAAGCTCCTTCCTGAGGCTGCAGGGAGGAACTAATCTCGTACCACGAAACAACAGTCCATTCTCCACGGACAATTCATTGCGCATAATCCAAAATTGTTTGGTGGCATCAGAGCCCTCCTTATTGCTAAGCCAACCCTTTTGAATGAGGGTCATGACCTCATTTAAAATGGAATCTTGAGCCATTTCATCACCCCACCTCTTTTCAGAAATTATTTCTTGATCAACCACACAAACCCATTCATCAACATCTTCCAACTCTTCCTCTTCAGATAATACTTTGAGTGTAAGGCGAGACAACACATCAGCAATGTTATTATCTACACCAGGGATGTACTTAAGTGCAAAATTGTATTCTTGTAGACTTATAACTCATTTGGTTATCCTACTAGAAATTGAATCAAGACCCTTTTTGCTAAATATCTCAACCAAGGGCTTGTGATCAGTGCGTACCTCAAAATCGATACCCCAGAGAATTTTTTTAATTTTTTAATGGCCCAAAAGACCGCAAGAGATTCCCTCTCTACCACCGAATACCTAGATTCAGGATCTTTAAGACTTCGTGATAAAAACATTATGGTTTGCATACCATTGGAGCTTTGTTGTTGTAGAACCGCCCCCAGGCCCTTTTCACTAGCGTCAGTGATGAGGATAGGCTTAATCTTGGGATTGAAACTTCTAAGTGAAGGCGCGGCTTTGAGTTTCTCTTTGATACTAATAAACTCTTTCTCACAAAGATCAGTCCATACAAAATCAACACCTTTTCTTAATAGGTACCTCATGTTGGCAGCGCAGTCAGCAAAGTTTTTAACAAATCTCGCATAATACTCCACCACACCTAAAAACTTCATAAGCTCACTCTTATTAGCAGGGGAACTCATTCCTTGAATGGTGTTGATTAAATCAGTCTTAGGTTTGACCCCCTCACCAGTAATGTTGTGTCCTAAATAGTTTATAAAGTTTGTTCTAAATTTACACTTTTCTGCTCTGATGGTAAGGTTATGGTCACACAGCTTCTCTAACACCAATTTTAAACGTGAATCATGCTGACTTACATCATCCCCAAAAACCAGGATATCATCTTGATAAACGCATACACCCGTGAGGCCATGAAGTACATTTTCCATCACTCTCTGGAAAACTGATGAAGCTGACACTAAGCCAAAAGGCATCCGTATAAACCTGTAAGTGCCAAAAGGTGTTATAAATGATGTAAAGTCTCTACATGACTCCTCCAACTCTATCTGGTGGTAAGCCGAAGTGAGATCGATCGTGCTGAAAATCTTGGCCCCACCCAGTAAAACTAATAACTCATTTATGTTTGGTAACGGGTACCTATCAACCACCACACATTTGTTTAACTGTCTCAAATCAATGCAGAGCCACAAATCCCCATTGGGTTTGCGTGCTGCCACAACTGGGGCCAACCATTCCGTACCTTCGACCTTCTCAATGATACCCCAATCTTTTAGTTTAACAATTTCTTTTTGCATGTCCTCTCTGACAGAAAGAGGAACATTTCTTACTTTACAACATACCGGCATAGCATCCTTCTTAAGTATTATCTTATGTTGATAACCTTTCAGGCAACCCAAATCCTTTCTGAAAACACTTGGAAATTCTTTCTTAAGAGTGGAGACCAAATCATCGTCTTCCTTCTCAAGAACAGAATACACACCATTTTTAAGTTGAATAGGAGGATCAGCATTAGGATCAAGAAAGACCCCAAGATCACCCTGATGAATCCAAATAATAATGCTATCTCCTTTTCGAGAAACATATATTTACCCTGAGACCAGTCTGCCTTTGTATTCTATAAGACCTATAAAATATCCATGTAATTTGATAGGTTCCCCTCCATATGCCAAGGGCGTTATATCAGGTCTCAAGAGCTTAACTTTATCTTTCAAATTTTTCGTATAAAAACCACTAGAGACAATGGTGATCTTAGCACCAGAATCAAATAGTACTCTAGTGATTGCTCCTTCAACCACAATATCATCAAAAGGACAAGTTTTTTTCTTTTCACCATTTTCCACCTGTACCACAATTTGTCCGCACTCAAAATCATCCGTGCTTGACTCACCATTGTCCCCATCATAAACCTCCACCTCCTTAACTTTGGGTGTAGGCCTACTGTTACACATTAAGGCGAAGTGACCCTTCTTTTTGCATTTAGGACAGGTTTGGCTCAATGCAGGACATTTCTTATCGTTAGCAAAATGTCCCATTTTACCACACCTGTAACATTTACAGTCTACCCATTTTTCGTTATATCTTGCCTTGTTTGATATAATACCTTTAAGATTTTTATCTTTATTTGCAACATCATTTTTTTTTTTACTTTTAATTTCTTGAACCTTCCATTCCTTTTCAGAGTCTTTCTTTAAAACTGCGACACATTTTAATGAGTGTTCAATCCTTTTGGCTACACTGAGAACTTCATCTAACGTAGGCTCATCACGCAACCATAACTCTTCTCTGACCTTCTCCATGTTGCACCCGAACATAAATTGGTCTCGAATGCGTTCATCAGTCAAGTTTTCAAATTTACATGAAGAGGCAAGCTTCCTTAAATAAGTCACATACCCTTCTACGGTTTCATCATCTCCCTGCATTCTTTTAGCAAATTTATACCTTTCTAGAATGGTGCTCACCTTTGGTAAATAATGCTTATCGAGTTTTTTTATGCATATCTCATAGTCATTGAGATCTCTGGCTTCTTCCGGCGGTAGATCAGGTAGATGGTCAAATACATCTTGGCCCTCCGACCCTAAACAATGCAGAAGCAATGAAGATTTCCTTTCCGCGCTGAGTGAAGGGCCACACACTCTAGCATATCTTTCAAAAACAACTTTCCATTTTTTCCATTGTATGGGTGGAGTTCCTGGGATTTGTCACTGTACTTTTGCGGCGGGGTGGGGGCATTGGCATGCCCATATTGGGCAGCCCCCACCCCTAATTCAAATTAGAAAAAAAATCCCTGGTATCTAGTGGGCTTTCAAACAAGCAAGCAAGGATGAGCCCGCATCGACCAATGCCTCCCAACCCCACAAATCAAGATAGAGGGGCGAGCATGCGGCGAAGCTCCCAATTCTAAGCAGGAGAACGTCGACGCTCGATCATAATGTCTTGGTTAAATTTAAGTAGAAGTTTCAAATTTTTACAAGCAAGGCGAGAGGAAATCCTTGGAGAAGGGATTTCTGAATCCGTTAGGTTCCCAGCATATCAAGTATCTTTTTATGAAATAAAAGATATCTCTCACCAATCCTTTGTGTTGGGATCCTCATTAGGCATCCTGCCGACTACGCCAGTGAAGCATTCCTGTAACATAAGAGCTGTACACAGGAAGGCTGTTCTTCATAAGTTTATTCCATAGAGGATCCCATCCATCAACAGGCAGGGATTATCACCAACTGCTCTAGTTTACTTATGAATCCTGTTATAGAATCAAGTGACATGGATACAATTCCTATATGACATGACCACATGACATAAGTAAGATTCTGTTGATGACATGTTACAATTCTAATAATGACATAGTACAACAAGTCAGAAGAAAGGCAGTACTCCACACCTTACCTCACGTAAATTTAGGAAACTTCTGCTTCGTAAAGTGCAGAGTTTTTTTTATTCCAACCAACTTCGTAAGTGAAGTTTTATTTTAACTCACCACTAATTTAAAATAACTTTATGGAGAGCTTGGAGCATATCTATGAAGCTCATTTTGGAAAATTAGTAGCAAACAGTGTGTTTTAACCCCTTTGGTTCGTCGGACAGCCGGGGGCCATCCGACGCACCAGTGCTCATGTGCGTCCTCGCACATGGCACAGGAATCCCTCTGGTGCGGGCACCAGAGGGATTCCCTCGCCTCAACAGCCTCGGGAGCTGGGGAAGAGCTTCCCAGCTCCCGAGGCTGTCTGCTTTGTTTCCCTGAAATGACGATCAGCGTGCACGTCGCGCTGACGTCATTTCAGTCAAACCGAAACTGAAATGAGCCAAGAGCCTCATTTCAGTTTTGCTTTCTACGTGCTCAGGGGGCTATCTCAGCCCCTTGAGCACGTAGAAAGTCAGGAGAGGTATCGTTGGAAAGGGGAGAATCTCCCCTTTCCAATGGTACCCCTCCCTAGTGGATTTCTGCTTAGGGATCGCCCCAGGAGGGCGATACCCAAGCAGGGATCCACCCACTAGGCACCAGGGAGGGGGGAGCGGCCTCTTGGGCAAGGGCCTTTGCTCCCCCCATATTCATTTTGGCAAAGCCAGTCCTTCTGCCCCCCGGGGGGGCAGAAAGCCCACTAGATACCAGGGATTTTTTTCTAAATTGAATTAGAGGTGGGGTTGCCCAATATGGGCATGCCAATGCCCCCACCCCCCTGCCACAAAAGTACAGTCTTTCTGCCCCCCCGGGGGGTCAGAAAGCCCACTAGACACCAGGGTTTCTTTTTCCCGATGAATTTAGGGGTGGGGGTTCCCCAAGATGGGCCTGCCAATGCCCGCACCCCTCCACCCACAAAATTCCAGTAGCCCCCAATGTGCCCCCCCCGGGGGGGCAGAAAGCACCCTAGATGCCGGGGATTATTTTTTTATAGGCCCAGGGTGGGGGCTGCCCAGAATGGGCATGCAAATGCCCCCACCCTACCCCCCAAAGAAAACAAAAGACTTTCTGCCCCCCCCAGGAGGCAGATGGGGGCAATAGCCCAGAAAGCCCACTAAGCACCAGGGATTTTTTTTTTATATAGGTAGGGGTGGGGGCTGCCCAGAATGGGATTGTCAATGTCCTCACCCCCCAAGAAAATGCTACAGTCTTTCTGCCCCCCCCCCGGGAGGCAGATGGGGCAATAGCACCTTATCTGCCCCCCCCAGGGGCAGAAAGCCCACTAGCCACCAGGGATTTTTTTTTCTCCAAAGTTCGGGGTGAGGGCTGCCCAGAATGGACATGCCAATGCAACCACCCACCCAAAACAGATGCCACAGTCTTTCTGCCCCTCCCAGGAGGCAGATGGGGCCCCCCAGGGGGGGGCAGAGAGCCCACTATGCGCCAGCGATTATGCTGGTTTTTTTAAACGTAGGGGTGCCCCCACCCCCCAAAAGAATAGCCACAGTCTTTCTGCCCCCCTCTTGGGCATATCGGGGGCAATAGCCCCCGATTTCCCCCCTCCCCAGGGCGGCTGAAAGCCCACTAGCCACTGACTTTTTTTCGGAATGTGCCTACCTGAGGATTTTGGGTCCTAGCGCAGCCGGCACCTAGGGAAACATAGCAAACCTGTATATTTTAAAAAACTGGACACTAAGGGGAATCCAGGATGGGGTGACTTGTGTGGCTCTCACTAGGTTCTGTTACCCAGAATCCCTTGCAAACCTCAAACTTAGTTAAAGAAAACACATTTTCCTCACATTTCTGTGATGAAAAGTTCTGGGATCTGTGTGGATCCACAAAATTCCACCCACCACGCATTCCCCAAAGTCTTCCGAGAAAAATGGTACCTCACTTGTGTGGGTAGGCCTAGTGCCCGCGACAGGAAACGGCCCAAAACACAACGTGGACACACCAAATTTTTACAGTGAAAACTGACCCTTTTTTTGCAAAGTGCATAGCTGTAGATTTTGAACCCTAGCTCTGCCGGCACCTAGGGAAAGAAATGCGTTACTTACCTGTAACTGCAGTTATCCAGTATTGGTATCTTTCATAGATTCACATGCATGAATGATTCCCCGTCGTCGAGATGGGAGTCCCCGGTAAATTAGAAAAGTAATGTCTTATTAGACATAGAAAACAATAGGCCTAAGGCCTCTCATTAGTAACATATCCAGGTCCTTTTGTGAAAAGGACCAAACTCTAAAACCACAGCCAATCAGCTGTCACCACCCTTTGGAACCTTCCTGGCAGGAGCTCTGGTCCCTCAGATTTTCGTAAGTGGAGTGCTATATAACAGTACCACTGAGAGAACCAAGAGAGACTTTCCAAGGGAGGTGGGTGGGTTGCATGTGAATCTATGAAAGATACCAATACTGGATAACTGCAGTTACAGGTAAGTAACGCATTTCTTATCCAGTATTAGGGTATCTTTCATAGATTCACATGCCTGAATCAGAGTAGCAAGCAATAGTGAGCACATTTCTTTCCCCATAAAGGGTATAGATGCATCAGTTGAGAAAAAACCACATTTGTACATACTCTGTACAAGTCAATATACCAAAGATATAGTGCATAATAATAATAAGCAGACATGAAGGTAACATAGAAATGTGCGGTAATATAAAGGTTGGTGGGAAGGAAGAAAGGCTCACCTCTATTGAAATAGATGACGTAGTACCGCTTGTCCAACTGCAGCGTCCTTCGTCAGTTCTGAATCCAAGCAGTAATGCCTGGTAAATGTGTGCGGCGTCTTCCATGTTGCCGCTCTGCAAATGTCCACAATAGGGACGCCCGCAAACAATGCCATGGACGTAGAGACTGCCCTGGTGGAATGGGCACGAATCGTAGTTTGTAAGGGCTGACCAGCCTGCTGGTGGCATAGAGTGATAGCGCTAGAGATCCACCTAGAGATACTTTGCTTCGAAAGGGGGAAACCTTTCCTAGGTACACTGTAGGCCACGAAAAGTTGGTTGGACTTTCGGAATGGTCTTGTCCTGTGAAGGTAGAATTTAAGGCATCGCCTTAGATCCAAGGAATGAAGAGCCTTCTCCGCTGGTGTCTGAGGATTTGGAAAGAAGGTCTTCAAAACAATGGGTTCGTTAAGATGGAAGTGCGATGGAACTTTAGGGATAAACTTCAGGTTAGTTCGAAGAATTACCCTATCGTCCTTAAATTGCATGAATGGATGCTGTATTGTAAAAGCATGAAGCTCACCGACTCGTCTCGCTGAAGCAAGGGCTAGCAGAAGTGCAGTTTTCCAGGAGAGGAACTTGAGGTCCACCTTGTGTATTGGCTCAAAAGGGTGCCTCATAAGCTGGGCTAGAACCGTATTAAGCTGCCATGTTGGAGGAGGAAGCTTTACTGGAGGGAAAGTCCGGAAAAGACCCTTGAGGAATTGTTTTATAAGTCTATTGGACCAAAGAGAAGGGCCTGTGGAGGATCTTCTGAAACGGGATATCGCTGCCAGATGAACTCTGATGGAAGCGTGAGCGAGGCCCGAATTTGCGAGATGAAGGAGGTATGGTAAAATCTCCTCTGGCGAGGACTTGAAGGGATGCACTTCAGCAGATGCACACCATATACAGAACCTTTTCCATTTGAGAGAATAAGTTCTGCTTGTACTGTCCGCTACTGCTCGAGACAGAATCGCCCTACAGTCCGGAGGGATATTTATAGCTCATTGTATTCAGGAGCCAGGCCGATAATCTGAGCGAGGCCGGGTCCGGATGCTGTATTTGCCCACGATCCATTGTGAGAAGAGACGGAAATGGCTTCAATGGAATTGGAGGCTGCTGGGATAGGAGATGTAGTTCTGTAAACCAATGTTGGCGAGGCCATGCTGGTGCTATTAAAATCAGTGTGCAGGGCTCTGCCTTCATCTTCTTCAGGACTCTGGGGAGCAGTGGAATCGGCTGAAAGGCGTAAGCAAAGACGCTGAACCAGGCTATTGAAAATGCATTCCCCAGAGATCCCTGTTGGGGATGCCAGCTTGCGAAGCGTCGGCATTTGGCGTTGAGTCGTGAAGCGAACAGGTCGAGATTTGGTTCGCCCCATTGACAGAAAATGCGGTCGAGAATACCCTGGTGTAATTCCCACTCGTGGCAGGAGGTTTGTAGTCTGCTCAGCGAATCTGCCAATGTATTTTCCTTTCCCGGAACATATTCGGCCTTCAGAGAGATTTTGTGCTGAAGCGCCCAGTTCCAAATTTTCTGCGATTCTTGAGATAACGAGAGAGAACGCGTCCCTCCCTGCTTGTTCACGTAGTGCATTGTTGTGGTGTTGTCCGTTTTGACAAGCACTAGAGAACCTGCTATTCTGGGAAGAAAAGCCCGAAGGGCTAGATAAACAGCTCTGAGCTCTAGGAGGTTTATGTGCAAAGCCCTTTCCATTATTGACCACTTTCCGCTGATTTGAAGCTCCTGGAGAAAGGCTCCCCAACCTTCCAGGGATGCGTCCGTAGTTATGACCTGAGGAGACGCTTGAGGTAGGAAAGACAGGCCTTGTGACAGATTCTGTGGACGAGTCCACCAGTGTAAAGTTGTGATTATTTGAGGAGTGACTTGTATGATGTCGTCGAAAGACCCTTCCACTTGAATCCACTGAGTGGCAAGAGCCTCCTGGAGAGGACGCATATGGAGGCGACAATGTGGAATGAGTAGGATGCAAGAGGAGATCATTCCCAGGAGGGACTTGAATAGCCGAACAGAAAGAGACTTTCTTTGTTTTATTCGGTTTGCCAATTGTGAGAGCTTGCGCTGTCGTTCCTGTGTTGGGTAAGCATGCTTTTGGACAGTATCCAAAACGGCTCCCAAAAATGTGATCCTTTGAGAAGGTTGAAGCATTGACTTATCTGCATTGAGGGTGAGACCCAATTGCTCGAAAAGTTTTAGACAAGCGCTGGAAGATTGCATCGCGCCTTGAAGAGATGGTGCTTTGACGAGCCAGTCGTCGAGATATGGAAACACTTGATGATGCTGCTGTCTGAGGTAAGCAGCGACTGGTGACAGACATTTTGTGAATATGCGTAGAGCTGATCTGAGCCCAAACGGCAGAACTCGAAATTGGTAATGTCTGCCAGCGACGGCAAATCTCAGAAATTGTTTGTGTTTTCTGTGGATTGGGACATGGAAATAGGCATCCTGGAGGTCTAAAGATACCATGTAGTCGTTTGGATTGAGAAGTTGTAGGACTTCCTGGATGGTAATCATGCGAAACGATTGCTTCCTTAGGAATTTGTTCAAATTTCTTAGATCTAGTACCGGCCTCCACTTGTCGTCTCTCTTGCGCACCAAAAAGAATCGGGAATAAAAGCCTTTTCCCCGTTGATGAACAGGAACTCGCTCTATAGCTCCTTTACGAATCATGGATGATATTTCGTTCTGCAAAAGGTTCAAATGTTTGTGAACCATAGGTTGAGGTGGAGTTGGTGGAGGGGTTTGAAGAAATTCCAAGGAATGTCCGAACTTCACTATTTGGAGGACCCACCGATCTTTAGTTATTTGTTCCCAATTGTGCAAATAGTGGGATATTTTTCCTCCTATTCTGGATGGTGGGGGGGGGGGGTCGCAGTCGGTGGCAGGGAAAAGTCATTGACGCCGGGCAGAGTCTTTTTGCCGACCAGTTTTTCCTCGAAAAGAAGATTTGTGGTAGGCAGTTTGTTGTTGTTGCTGCCTCTGCTGAAATTGCGGCCTGTATTGCTGGCCCGCGGAGGAGTAACCAGGATATCTATATTGTTGATAGCCTCCTCTATAGGATGATTGACCTCTACCTCGTGAGCCACGAAAGGAGGTAGTTCTATATTGGAGGGTTCCCAAAGATTTGGCGGTGTCCGTATCTTTTTTAATCCCCTGCAGGGCCTCATCGATATGAGATCCAAACAGGCACTGTCCGTCATAGGGCATATCCAGGATCTTGGTCTGGACCTCAGGCCGGAAAGTCGTCGCTTTAAGCCAGCCTTGGCGTCTTAGGACTGCCGCCCCCGCCAACTGACGGAAGCCAGTAGATGCGATGTCCATCGCACAATCTATAATTTCAGAAGCTGACCTCTCGCCCTCTTGCAGCAGCTTCTTTGCTTCCTCTTTAGAGTCCTGTGGTAAGCTGTCCAAATAAGGTGCAACATCAGACCACATCTGTCTATTGTATCTTCCCAATAAAGCCAATGAGTTAGCAGCCCTCACCGTTAGTGCAGACATGGAAGAGAAACGCTTTCCGATGTTGTCCAAACGCCTACCTTCTTTATCCGGTGGTGCTGAAAGCGGAGTAGAAGGGTTTTTTGAGCGGCATTGAGCTGCTTGTGTAACAACAGAATCTGGCTTGGGATGGCCAGTAAGACAAGCCGGGCATCATCCGGTGCCCTATACTTTTTATCCAGCCGTGGCAGGACTGGAGGAATTGACGAAGGATTTTTCATTATCTTGACCCCTTGTTCCCAGATATAATTTATTATAAGCATGGATCGCACTGACTTTTTGAAAGGCTCTTTAAAGTCATACAAAAAACAATCTTGTTGTTGGGAAGGCATTGGCAACTGAAAGCGCTTCGCTGCTCTTTCTAGGAGATTATGAAAGCCTCCTATGTCCTCCGGAGGCAAGTCTACTGGAGGAGGGGATGGAGACGCTGGAAGTGGTATAACGTAGTCGTCCCATTCATCGTGATGGGATTCATCATCCGGGATTTCTCCCTCTTCCTGAGGAACCTCCTCCTCATCATCAGTAGAGAGGGGAGATGGTCTAGGCATTGCCGAGGAGGCGGGTTGAGACGGAAGTTGCACCACTGGAGGTGGAGAATGTTCTGGAGCTGAAGATGGAGCAGCAGCAGGGAACCTTTCTTTATAATCTGTAATCAAGAATTGCAGATCCGATACTAAAGCTAACGGAAGGCACACCATCTGAGATTGCTGAGGAGGTATTTGTTCTTCTTGATAATATGTCTGATCATCAATGTCCTGATCATCATAATCTGAAACCTCCTGATACTTGACATTGAGTTCCGAAGGACTTGTTGCCGCCCTAAAAGCACTCTTGTCATCCAAATCATCATCCACATCCAATAGGTGAGAGGGTAATAAGGCCTGGTCCCTACTGGGTGAAGTTAAAGAAGGTGATAACCTGTGTTTGCTGAGTTTTTGGTGGCAAACAGTCATTTTAGCCTTCATTTTTGGTGTAGACATCAGGGTCGTCGACGGGACACTCGCCGTCGACGGCGGAGCGTCGACGGGTAAAGCCTTCAACTTTTGTGAAATTTTCGCCGACGGCGTAGTCGTCGATGGAAGGGTCGTCGGCGGTGAAATGATCGTCGACGGAGGCGCCGTCGATGTGGCTGTGACCGTCGACGGGAGGCTCGTCGTCGGGGTCGTCGTCGACTGATCCGTCGACGGCATCTTCGACGACGACTTCTTGATTTTTATCGTCGACGACAAGACCACGTGTGCCGTCGACGAAGATGTTGTGATCGTCGACGATGAACGAGATGCGGACGAGACAGACATAGTAGAGACTGTCGTCGTCGACGTTGTAACTCTGGCAGTGACAGGAGACGTCGTCGTTGGAGGGCTTTTTGAATGAATGCTGGACTCTAATTGAAGGAGTCGCAGGGTCTGAAGATGGCAATTTTTTACTTGTGGAAACCTCTGAAGACTTTTTGTGCGTCTTCTTTGCAGGTTGCTGCGACGAAGGGCTTGGAGAAACATCTCTAGACCTTTTTTGAGGAGTTTTTGAGGAGGCCCTTGACGAAGTCTCACTCTCCTCAGAGGACAAGGGGTCTTGTTTGTCCTTTAGCCTCTGCAGCCAGATTAAAAGCCGTCCCTCCCGGTCTTTTAGGGTTTTTGAAGAAAAGTACGACATACCTTGCAGTCCTTAGATGAATGGTCCGGGTAAAGACAATACAGGCAGTCCTTGTGGGGATCGTCAACGTGCAGCCTCTTCTTCCTGCAGGTTGCACAGGGCCTAAAAAGGCCTTTTTTCTGGGTGTCTGACATGAAGACAAACTGGGACTTCACTCAGACAAATGTAAGGATGAAGAAATACCTTATTTGAGATATTAAACGCTGTAAAGTAGGAAACCTGAGCAGAGCTCAGTTGGAGACTCCTTTAGCACGACGTGCGGTAGAAAATCTGAGGGACCAGAGCTCCTGCCAGGAAGGTTCCAAAGGGTGGTGACAGCTGATTGGCTGTGGTTTTAGAGTTTGGTCCTTTTCACAAAAGGACCTGGATATGTTACTAATGAGAGGCCTTAGGCCTATTGTTTTCTATGTCTAATAAGACATTACTTTTCTAATTTACCGGGGACTCCCATCTCGACGACGGGGAATGATTCATGCATGTGAATCTATGAAAGATACCCTAATACTGGATAACCTAGCAAACCTATACATTTTTGAAAACTAGACACCCAGGGGAATCGAGAATGCGGTGACTTGTGTGGCTCTCACCAGGTTCTATTACCCAGAATCCCTTGCAAACCTCAAACTTTGTCAAAAAACAAATTTTCCTCACATTTCTGTGATGGAAAGTTCTGGAATCTGCGTGGGACCACAAACTTCCACCCATCCCGCATTCTCCAAAGTCTCCCGATAAAAATGGTACCTCACTTGGGTGGGTGGGTCAAGTACCCGCGACAGGCAAGGGCCAAAAACCTATTGTGGAGACATCAAAATTACCTATCACAAAACGACCTGGTTTTGCAAGGGGGGGCACCTGGGTTTTTGGCCCCGGGCTCAGCAGCCATCTTGGGAAACCTACCAAACCCACACATTTCTGAAAACTAGACACCCTGGGGAGTCCAGTGAGGTATGGCTTGCGTGGATCCCACAACGATTCCCTACCCAGAATCCCCTGCAAACCTCAAATTTAGCTGAAAAAAATGAAATGTTACTCACTTTTCTGTGTGGGAAAGTTGTGGGATCACCGGGCTGACACCAATTTCCTACCACCTAGCGTTCCCCCAGGTCTCCTGATAAAAGTGGTACCTCACTTGTGTGGGTAGACATAGTGACTGCAACAGGAAATGGACCAAATCGTACTGTGGAGTCTTCAAAATTACCTATCATAAAACTACCTGGTTTTGCAGGGGGGGGGACCTGTTTTTTTGACCCGGAGCTTGCGGCCATCTTGGGAAACCTACCAAACCCACACATTTCTGAAAACTAGACACCCTGGGGGGTCTAGCGAGGTATGGCTTGCCTGGATCCCCCAACGTTTTCCTACCCAGAATCCCCTGCAAACCTCAAATTTAGCTGAAAAAAGCACTTTTTCCACACATTTTTGTGTGGGATCACTGTGCCGGCACAAATGTCCTACCACGTAGCGTCCCCCTTGGTCTACCGAGTAAAATGATACCTCACTTGTGTGGCTGTCCAATGCAGAATCCGCTAAAAACTTATTTTTTTAAAAATGTAGCGCTTAGAATTTGCGGTGCTATACTTTTAATCCCTATGTTTTTGGCTTTTCCCAGTCACAGGCCTTTGGCCCACCCACACAAGTGAGGTATCATTTTACTCGGGAGAACAAGGGGAACACTGGGTGGTAGGACATTTGTGCCGGCACGATGATCCCACATTTCAGCTAAATTTGAGATTTGCAGGGGATTCTGGGTAGGGAAACGTTGGGGGATCCACGCAAGCCATACCTCACTGGACTCCCCAGGGTGTCTAGTTTTCAGAAATGTGTGGGTTTGGTAGGTTTCCCTAGATGGCCGCGAGCCCAGGGCCAAAAACCCAGGTGACCCCTCCTTCTCCCCCCCTGCAAAACCTGGTCGTTTTATGATAGGTAATTTTGAAGTCTCCACAATACGTTTTGGGCCCTTGCCTGTCGTGGGTACTTGACCCACCCACACGAGTGAGGTATCATTTTTATCGGGAGACCTGAGGGAACGCTGGGTGGTAGGAAATTTGTGTCAGCCCGGTGATCTACAGCCAGGCACTTTGCAAAAAAGGGTCAGTTTTCACTGTGAAAGTGTGGTGGGTCCACATTGCGGTTCAAAATCTACAGCTAGGCACTTTGCAAAAAAAGGGTCAGTTTTCACTGTGAAAATATGGTGTGTCCACGTTGCGTTTTTGGGCCGTTCCTGCCGCGGGCACTAGGCCTACCCACACAAGTGAGGTACCATTTTTCTCAGATGACTTTGGGAAATGCGGGGTGGATGGAATTTTGTGGATCCACGCAGATTCCAGAACTTTCCACCACAGAAATGTGAGGAAGATGTGTTTTTTTTGACAAAGTTTGAGGTTTGCAAGGGATTCTGGGTAACAGAACCTGGTGAGAGCCAGACAAGTCACCCCATCCTGGATTCCCCTGGGTGTCTAGTTTTCAAAAATGTATAGGTTTGCTAGGTTTCCCTTAGTGCCGGCAGAGCTAGGGTTCAAAACCTACAGCTAGGCACTTTGCAAAAAAAGGGTCCGTTTTCACTGTGAAAATGTGATGTGTCCACGTTGCGTTTTGGGCTGTTTCCTGTCGCGGGCACTAGGCCTACCCACACAAGTGAGGTACCATTTGTCTCAGAAGACTTTGGGGAATGCGGGGTGGGTGTAATTTTGTGGATCCACGCAGATTCCAGATCTTTCCACCACAGAAATGTGAGGAAAATGTGTTTTTTTTGACAAAGTTTGAGGTTTGCAAGGGATTCTGGGTAACAGATACTGGTGAGAGCCAGACAAGTCACCCCATCCTGGATTCCCCTGGGTGTCTAGTTTTCAAAAATGTATAGGTTTGCTAGGTTTCCCTGGGTGCCGGCAGAGCTAGGGTTCAAAATCTACAGCCAGGCACCCTGCAAAAAAAGGGTCCGTTTTCACTGTGAAAATGTGGTGTGTCCACGTTGCGTTTTGGGCCGTTTCCTGTCGCGGGCACTAGGCCTACCCACACAAGTGAGGTACCATTTTTCTCAGAAGACTTTGGGAAATGCGGGGTGGGTGGAATTTTGTGGATCCATGCAGATTCTAGAACTTTCCACCACAGAAATGTGAGGAAAATGTGTTTTTTGTTTTACAAAGTTTGAGGTTTGCAAGGGATTCTGGGTAACAGAACCTGGTGAGAGCCAGACAAGTCACCCCATCCTGGATTCCCCTGGGTGTCTAGTTTTTAAAAATGTATAGGTTTGCTAGGTTTCTCTAGGTGCCGGCAGAGATAGGGTTCAAAATCTGCAGCTAGGCACTTTGCAAAAAAAGGGTCCGTTTTCACTGTGAAAATGTGGTGTGTCCATGTTGCGTTTTGGGCCGTTTCCTGTCGCGGGCACTAAGCCTACCCACACAAGTGAGGTATCATTTTTCTCAGAAGACTTTGGGGAATGAGGGGTGGGTGGAAGGTTGTGGATCCACGCAGATTCCAGAACTTTCCACCACAGAAATGTGAGGAAAATGTGTTTTGTTTTACAAAGTTTGAGGTTTGCAAGGGATTCTGGGTAACAGAACCTGGTGAGAGCCAGACAAGTCACCCCATCCTAGATTCCCCTGGGTGTCTAGTTTTAAAAAATGTATAGGTTTGCTAGGTTTCCCTAGGTGCCGGAAGAGCTAGGGTTCAAAATCTACAGCTAGGCACTTTGCAAAAAAAGGGTCAATTTTCACTGTAAAAATGAAGTGTGTCCACGTTGCGTTTTGAGCCGTTTCCTGTCGCGGGCACTAGGCCTACCCACACAAGTGATGTACCATTTTTATCAGGAGACTTAAGGTAACAAAGAATTGTAGAGCAACTGTTATTACCTATTGACTTTTGATGCATTTCTGCCTTCCAAATGAAAGACAATGTGCAAAAAAGAAGTCACTTTTCAAAATGTCCTACAATTCTCATGCTGGTATGGGTACTCACAATTCTGGAAATGTGCAAATAGCTACTGTTTCTAAACTCTATATTTTGTTCCAATTTCAGAAATACATAGGTGTCTTTCATCCCGATTTTTCACTGTATATATTTTCCCAAATGAATTGCTATATACCCGGTAAATAATAAAAAACCATTGCAAGACGCTGGTCAGTTATTGGCTCTGGGTTCGTCGGGTTCTTGGTGAACCTACAAGTCCTATATATCCCCACAACCAGAAAAGTCCAGCGGATGTAATGGTATATTGCTTTCAAACATCTGTCATAATTAGAAGAAGTTACAGGTGAAAACGTTGGCACAAATGGCTGTTTTTTTCCACCTCATTTGCAATTTCTCCTATTTTCACCTGTTAGTTTCTATAAAGAAACCTTGAAGGATCTACCCAAGTGACCCCTTGCTGAATTAAGGATTTTGTCTACTTTTCTGAAATGTATAGCTTTCCAGGATCCATTATTGCTTTCATACCCATTTCTACCATTAACTGGAAGAAGGTTGAAAGCACAGAAGATAGCAGAAATAGGCTGTGTCCCAGTAAAATGCCAAAACTGTGTAAAAAATGTTGGTTTTCTGACAAAAGTCTGTCAGTCCCTGAAATCTGGGAAAATGGTAATTTCAGCCCCACAAACCCTTTGTTGATACCATTTGCAGGGAAAAAAACAGACACTTTCATTTGCAGCACTTTTTTCAAATTTTTCCCCCCCAAAAAACTAAATTTAGCTGTATTTTGGCTAATTTCTGGGTCCCCTCCAGGAGAATCCACATACCCTGGGTACCTTTAGAATCCCCGTGATGTTGGAAGAAAAGGACGCAAATTTGGCGTGGATACCTTATGTGGTCAAAAAGTTACAGGGGCCCAAGCGCGAACTACCACAAATAGCCAAAAAAAGGCTTAGCACAGGGGGGGAAAAGGCCTAGCAGCGAAGGGGTTAAACATTTTACGGCTGCAGCAATGGTGAAAACTAGATGCCCTGATTATGGTTTACTCAATATTTGGTCCAAGGGGATGGATCCTCAGCATGTTGACCCTGGCAGGGTATATCCAGATATTAAACCATTTTTGAAAGATAAATATTCTGTTATAGCAGCCCTCTGTGACATGGCAGGCTATATTGGATCATTTCAGATTCATAGTACAGCTGGTTGGGGTATTTGCAGCCCTCTGTAGAAAGCAGATTGACCTAAAAAAATATCTGGCTCCTACAAACAAAATATAAATCTCTAGAGCAGCAGTTATCTCACCAGGCTATATTTCACAGCAGGCCAGTGTAGGCTGAGCAATGTCAATCAAATGTAAGTTGTACCTGACTTTTGATGACTGCCCCAGCATAATAGGCTAGTCAAAGCAATATATCATATTGGAATCTGGGGTTCCATAATTGGACATTGCTTCTGAATGACTGGTAAGTTTAGGTAGTGATAACCACATATGCATCCTGAATAGGAAAGGTCATGAAAGTTGCTGGCTTAAGAACAGCATGTCTCAATGCACTACACTTCGCCCTCCTGTCTTGTGAACCCGTTTTTGATGGCTTATAGGACTCTGTGCACTTTACCACTGCTAACCAGAGCTAAAGTGCTTTTGCTCTCTCCTTTAAACATGGTGAAATTGGCTTACACCCAGTTGGCACATTTAAATTATGTGTAAGTCCTTGGTAAAGTGGTACTACATGTACCCAGGGCTTGTAAATTAAATGCTACTAATGCCACCCACTTAAGTATCCTTCTAAACTTGCCTCAGGTCTGCCATTGCAGCCTGTGAGTGTGGTTTAAACTGCCATTCCAATCTGGCAGGATAGGCCACCTCTGACTTGATGAGGGGGAGGAGCTGTCACCTACCATACATGAACATTGCAAAAGCTCTGCAAGGGCACATTCACAAAGGGTTTGAAACTATTCTTTTCTGGCCGCAGACAGGCCGGGGCAGGAAGGCAGAAAATTCCAAACATCACTGGGGGAGGAAGCCTCCAGAACCACCTCCTACTTCAAAGCTGGCACCAGGTATAAATAGTGGACCCTCAGATCCAACTCTTCAGTAGACCTCTGGACCTGTGGAAGACTCAGAAAGACTTCTCTGCTGCTTTGCAAGAAGTGCTGTCACTCTGCTGCCCTGCTGATCTGCTGCCTGAAAAAAGAATAAACCTGCTTCTTGATCCCAGGACCACCTGAGTGACTCCAAGGGCTAGTTGACTGGCCTCCTGGTTGGAGCCTCAGGGACAGAAAAGGCTCCAACCATCTAGAACCCAGCACCAAGACTCTACTTGTTGTGAGTCTTGGCCCCTAAGAGGTGCCACCCCAGTCCTGGAACATTGGAAGTGGGTTTGAAGGTGCTCTGACAGCTCAGCTGTGGTCCTGTAAGCAGAACCGACACAGAGCGACGCATCTCCTCACAGCCGCATTGGCACCACCGCAGCGAGATGCATCCCTGATGCCTGACTCAACATCACAACCCGTAGCCACTTCGGAACCGCCCCAGCATGTCACACCCTCGATGCAGGCCTTTGAATTGCAAGCATCTCATCGACAGCATCCTCGACGACGATGCAGAACTCTGCATCGCAGCTCGGGAGGTCCCTCAGAACTGCCAATGCGCGATGTATCCTCGATGTGGGATCTCGCAGTGCTCTGCAAACCAGGATTTATGGTACATTGTTCGGATGGCCTAACTGAGTCCATGTATCTGGCCCGCACTCCATCGTGGTCGACCTGAACTCATGACTTTGTCCCTGTCCAGCACGACCAGATAACGACAGTTGCACTTTGTGCTTTTAGGCACTGTTTTTACCTAAATCTTTAAAATTGCAGATCTCAGGTTCTACTGATTGGATCTTTGTTGTTTTGGTGTCAAATAATTTACCAAATTTTACTTTATTGTTCTAAAACAGTGGGGGATTTTCCATGTGCTGTGTTTTCACTTTATTACTGTTTGAAGTACTACAGAAAGACTTTACACATTGCCTCCAAGTTAAGCCTGACTGCTTTGTGACATGCTACCAGAGGGCTAAGCCCAGGTTAATTTGGAGTTTGCTGCTTGAGTAGGGTCTCACTTACCTCAACCAGTAACTCAATTTGCAACAAAAGGTGTGAAAGGAGTTCAGTTAATGTCCACTGAATTCTTGTCCTTTCAACTGTGACAGTGAACTAGTGTTGGTACCACCTTTCATATCCGCTTCTCATTCACAACACTGTGGCGTCCCACAGGGGTCCATCATATCCCCTCTCTTATTCAACATCTACCTAACCCCTTACCAATCCTGATTACATCATTCAACTCCACCCGTCTACAATTTAAAACATGACCGCCTTCGGGTCATAAACACATGGATGATGAATAACTATCTAAAGCTAAATATCGCAAAGACAGTGCTCATGACCTGCGGAAATGACAAAAATACAAGCCTAAAGCCAAAATGAGGTTCCACGAACAATATCAAGAGAAGTCATAAACCTAGAGGTAACCATGGATGCAGACCTATATTTGATACCACATGTTAACAAAGTAAAACAAAGTGGCATCTACATAATGAAAAGATTTTGTTGCAGCCTCCCATACCTTGGATAATCTCCAAGCTTGACTATGCCAAGAGCCTATACCTTGGCGCACCCGCATTCATCATATGCAAAATACTACTCATCAAAAATGCTGCTACAAGACTCTTTCTCTGCCTTCACCCAAGAGAACACATGACTCCAGTCTTGCAATAACTCCACGTGCTACCTATAGCTAGAAGAGCAATGTTCAGGGCACTCTGCATTGTTCACAGAACCTCCAAAGAGAAGAACTACTATACTTAAAAGCTTAATTCAAGCAATACAAACAAATCAGGACACTCTGCTCCAGGCGTGCGCCACTTAATATAATACCACCTAACCATAAGAAATCCGTAGGAGGCACTGCTTTCTCAGTACAAGCCGCCAGGCTCTGGAACTCCCTACTAGCCAGCATTCTTTGCCTCCAGGAGCATATAGACTTCAGAAGACAGTTGAAAACATGGTTATTTCCAAGAGAACTAGAGCACCAGAACCTGGAAATATAGTCGCACCCTCAAGCTCAGTATTTAGCTTACAATCCACAGATTGAAAACAACCTGCCAAGCAAACTACTTTTGATAAGCTGGTAAGTTAAGGAGGGCTGACATTATGCTTCGCTGGGGTATTATGTAGTTATGTAAGTTCATGCATAACATTTCTGGCCCAAACTAATACTACTACCATAACACTCAGCTGTCAGCAGCCAACTGTAACTTATACCTCTTATGTTCACATAAGACATATATGCTACGAGGGTTGTCCATGATCAGTACTGTGCAGCCAATAAACCAGCTATTACCAAATGAACGCATTGGAATAACTGATGAGCTCTGTCCATGACTGTAGCTCCCAAATACCTATACACTATGGCTGCTACTTTACATCTCACAATGACTTTCAGATGTGATAAGATAGTAACAATGCACATCTCAGTAGATCTCTCTACTTCTCTCTCCCTCCAGCAATGCCACCTCTGCCCCAGACATTTACCCAAAATTTTGATTGGACAACTCAGTGCAGTAACCAGTGAAGCAGACTATATCATATGCAACACCATAAAGGCACCTACAGAGCTGTTCAAAGCTGCCGGCGTACGGAAAAACCATAAACTATGCAACTGTGTCTCCCACAGCTCATCATCCACCACACTGCTACGCGATGCATCTTGTAGCACGATAATTACACGTCGGTGGTCATCATGCCCAACATGGAAACACTTCCCACATAGGATCACAAAACAAAGACAACACCCTTCCAACCACACACTAAATGTATGGCATAGCTTGTTGTCCATGTAGGTAAGTGCCTCAGTGCCAAACATTGGGGTAGTAAGTGCTATACAAATGTGCAACACAATACAATATTTATTATTTGTTCATCACCAAGATATGTTTTGATCTTATTACAATATTTTTTCCATCAGACTACAGAATTATAAAACGAAATGTGCTTCATTTGTGCTTTTATAACTGCTGGTATAAGTTGAATTATTTGTACAGTTCATTTACACGTATTTAAATGTTTTGTGAGTTAGAAACAATCAGTCAGTTTTAAATTGATGAAAGGTACTTTTTATGGCTGTAGCACAATAAAGGTTTGTTGACTGACTGAATTAGATACTAATTGACATCCTACTGTTTTTTTCCACACTCCCAGTATGCAAGGCCACTGGAGTTATGTAATGTTGTGGCTGCGGTGTTTTCAGCATAATTATGACTGTGCCACATTTGCCACATAATCTGCTGCATAATTGACAGATTTTAACAAAAACAAATTTTGTTTCTAGCTCAAACAAATCAAAAGTTACTAACAATGTTGCAACATGTGCTGCTGCATACTGAAAGGTCCTTTACAAAGGTTGACTGGTCACCTTTCAGTTATTTATAGCTGTATTTGGATGTGGAACTGGTACTAATGAAGTGAAACCTTTGCCATGCTGTGACAGTGCTAACGTACAAAAATGATAAAATAATGAAGTGAAACTATCACATAATGGGCCACATTAAGCCACATAATATGTGTTTCTTGCCACATAATTTAGTCAACATTGCCGCAAAATGTAGGCCTCCCCTGTTGCATAATTCCAGTGGCCCTGTCTGTACCCTAGCGAGATTGTCACATAGTTCACTATACAAACTCCTCTCACTTTTTCAGTCAAAGAAAGAAAAGTAAACAACATCTCCACACAATTTGTCAGAAGACATAGCCTGACATTTAACCTGTGTTGGAACATGCAGCAAATCTAACAAGGTAACATCAAAATTTAAAGTCACTATTATCGCTCAATCATCTTCAGAACTCACGCACCTTTAAATACTGTGCCAGCTGGTAGGTCGCTCCCCCACCACACAGCTCCGTCTGTGTGCCCTGCTGCTGCCCCTGATTGTGCTCGTTTTTTCCTTTCTGTGCCCCCTTGCTGCCCCTGATTGTGCTCGTTTTTTTTCCTTTCTGTGCCCCCTTGCTGCCCCTGATTGTGCTCGTTTTTCCTTTCTGTGCCCCCTTGCTGCCCCTGATTGTGCTCGTTTTTTTCCTTTCTGTGCCCCCTTGCTGCCCCTGATTGTGCTCGTTTTTTTCTTTCTGTGCCCCCTTGCTGCCCCTGATTGTGCTCGTTTTTTTCCTTTCTGTGCCCCCTTGCTGCCCCTGATTGTGCTCATTTCTTTTTCCTTTCTGTGGCCCCTTGCTGCCCCTGATTGTGCTCGTTTTTCCTTTCTGTGCCCCCTTGCTGCCCCTGATTGTGCTCATTTCTTTTTCCTTTCTGTGCCCCCTTGATGCCCTGATTGTGCTCGTTTTCCCTTCTGTGCCTGTTTCCCGCCGCTGCGCCCTGCGGCCCCGCCCCTCACTGCCCATTCGCTGCCCCATTCCCTGCTCCTCCCTCCCACCTCCCCATTTATGGCGGCCGCTGCGTGGTGAAGAGAGCGACCCCTGACCTTGACTGGTAGGTCGCTCCCCCACCACACAGCTCCGTCTGTGTGCCCTGCTGCTACCCCTGATTGTGCTAGTTTTTTCCTTTCTGTGCCCCCTTGCTGCCCCTGATTGTGCTCGTTTTTTTTCCTTTCTGTGCCCCCTTGCTGCCCCTGATTGTGCTCGTTTTTCCTTTCTGTGCCCCCTTGCTGCCCCTGATTGTGCTCGTTTTTTTCCTTTCTGTGCCCCCTTGCTGCCCCTGATTGTGCTCGTTTTTTTCCTTTCTGTGCCCCCTTGCTGCCCCTGATTGTGCTCGTTTTTTTCCTTTCTGTGCCCCCTTGCTGCCCCTGATTGTGCTCATTTCTTTTTCCTTTCTGTGCCCCCTTGCTGCCCCTGATTGTGCTCGTTTTTCCTTTCTGTGCCCCTTGCTGCCCCTGATTGTGCTCATTTCTTTTTCCTTTCTGTGCCCCCTTGCTGCCCCTGATTGTGCTCGTTTTTCCTTTCTGTGCCCCCTTGCTGCCCCTGATTGTGCTCATTTCTTTTTCCTTTCTGTGCCCCCTTGATGCCCTGATTGTGCTCGCTTTCCCTTCTGTGCCTGTTTCCCGCCGCTGCGCCCTGCGGCCCCGCCCCTCACTGCCCATTCGCTGCCCCATTCCCTGCTCCTCCCTCCCACCTCCCCATTTATGGCGGCCGCCGCTGGCGCGCCTAAGGCAAGCCCGTCTGCGCCCGTCTGCGCCGTGACCGCGCCCAGCGCCAGACCCCTGGTCCGGGCATCCCCGCGCCCGCCACATCAACAGACGCCGATACGACGCCAGCACCCTCCACGCACTCAACCCCGGAAAAGATCACGCCTGCTACCAGGCCACCCCGAAGCGCACCCAAGGGCCCTTCACCTGCCGGAACTGCAGCTTCGCCAGCACCCGCCCCGCCAAACCACCGCCCAGGAAAGAACCCAACTACCTCAGATGCATCCTCCTCAACACCCGCTCCGCCCGCAAACACGCCATCGAACTCTGGGACCTTCTCGACTCAACCTCCCCAGACGTCGCATTCCTGACGGAGACCTGGCTGAATCCCGCTTCAGCCCCCGACATCGCCATTGCCATCCCGGACGGATACAAGATCACCCGCAGGGACCGCACCAACTGAGTCGGAGGAGGCATCGCCATCGTCCACAGGAACACCCTCAGAGTCTCAACCAACACCGACGACACCCTCAGCACCGCCGAACACATGCACTTCCAGATCCACACCGATCCCAACACCACCCTCAGAGGAACCCTCATCTACAGACCCCCGGACCCCGACCACAGTTCAGCGATTCCATCGCTGACTTCGTCAGCACACACGCCATCGCCTCCACGGACTACATCCTCCTCGGGGACCTGAACTTCCACCTCGAGAACAACAAGGACACCAACTCCACCACCCTGATCAACAACCTCGCCACCCTCGGACTCAGACAGCTCGTGACTACACCCACCCACGCCGCCGGCCACACGCTAGACTCCATCTTTTCCGCAAGCCCACACGTCTCCTTCAACCACACCTCCGAACCCCACTGGACTGACCACCACTGCATCCACTTCACCTACAGGAAGCCCACCACGCACCACCGCACCGAACAAATGCCTCGCCGCTGCTGGAGCAGAGTCACGGAAGACCAGCTAACCACAACCCTCGCCCTGAGCCCACCCGCCGAACCCTCCGACCCCGACACCGCCGCCCGCAACCTCAGACAGTGGATCGACGACTGCGCCAACACCCTCGCCCCGCTCAAGAATCCGCCCAACAGCCACACCAGCAAGAAAGCCACCTGGTTCACCGAAGACCTCCAGGCCTCCAAACGAACATGCTGAAAACTGGAGAAGATCTGGCTCCACGAACGGACAGCGGACAGCTACGCCGCCCACAAGAGCGCCACCCGCAGTCACCATCACCTCATCAGATCCGCCAAAAGGGCCTCACTCAAAGACCGCCTAGACAACAACGCACACAACAGCAAAGAGCTCTTCAACATCGTGAAGGAACTCTCCAACCCCAGCTCCAACACCAACGACATCCAGCCGTCGCGAGACCTGTGCGACTCACTGGCCACCTTCTTCCACCGCAAAATCGCCGACATCCACGACAGCTTCAACACCACGACCGCCCCGGCAACCACCGAGACCACTGCCCCCACAACCACCAACCGCCTGCTCTCCTGGACCAACATCAACGACGAGGACACCAGCGAGATCATGAACACCATCCACTCCGGTTCACCGCTAGACCCGTGCCCTCACCACATCTTCAACAAAGCCAGTACAGCCATCGCGCCCCATCTCCGGAAAATAATCAACATCTCCTTCGAGACAGCAACCTTCCCGGAAAGCTGGAAGCACGCCGAGATCACCGCCTTACTCAAGAAACCCAAGGCAGACCCCAAGGACCTCAAGAACTTCCGACCCATCTCTCTGCTCCCGTTCCCCGCGAAGGTCACCGAGAAAATCGTCAACAAACAACTGACCCGCTACCTCGAGGAGAACAACATCCTGGACCCTTCCCAGTCCGGCTTCCGCAGCAACCACAGCACCGAAACCGCCCTCATCGCCGCCACCGATGACATCAGGACCCTGCTAGACAACGGAGAAACAGCAGCCCTCATCCTCCTGGACCTATCAGCCGCCTTCGACACGGTCTGCCACCACACACTACGAACACGCCTTCACGACGCCGGGATCCAAGAGAAGGCCCTGGACTGGACCACATCCTTCCTTTCCGGCAGAACACAAAGCGTCCGCCTCGCCCCCTTCCGATCCAAGGCCACCAAGATCATCTGCGGCGTACCCCAAGGCTCCTCCCTCAGCCCAACGCTGTTCAACATCTACATGGCACCCCTCGCCCACGTCGCCCGACAGCACAACCTCAACATCATCTCCTACGCCGACGACACCCAGCTGATCCTCTCCCTCACCAAAGACCCTCACACCGCCAAAGCCCACCTCCACGAAGGAATGAAGGCCGTCGCCGAATGGATGAGGACCAGCCACCTGAAGCTGAACTCGGACAAGACGGAGGTCCTCATCCTTGGTTCCAACCCTTCAGCCTGGGACGACTCCTGGTGGCCAACATCACTGGGAACAGCCCCGCCACCCACCGACCACGTACGCAACCTAGGGGTCATCCTCGACCCCACCCTCTCCATGACTAAGCAGGTCAACGCCGTTTCCTCATCCTGCTTCAACATCCTCCGAATGCTCCGCAGGATCTTCAAGTGGATCCCCACCGAAACAAGAAAAACAGTCACCCAGGCCCTCGTCACCAGCAGGCTGGACTACGGAAACGCCCTCTACGCAGGAACGACGGCTAAGCTCCTGAGACGGCTGCAACGCATCCAGAACGCCTCTGCACGTCTTATCCTCGACATCCCCGACGCAGCCACATCACACCCCACCTGAGAGACCTGCACTGGCTCCCTGTCAACAAGAGGATAACCTTCAAGCTCCTCACCCACGCACACAAAGCACTCCACAACTCCGGACCAGCCTACCTCAACAGACGACTCAGCTTCTACACCCCCACCCGCCAGCTCCGCTCGACCAGCCTCGCCCTCGCCACAGTCCCCCGCATCCGGAAAACGACCGCCGGCGGCAGATCCTTCTCCCACCTCGCCGCCAAGACCTGGAACACCCTCCCCACCAACCTCCGACAGACCCAAGACCTACTGGCCTTCAGAAGACTCCTCAAGACCTGGCTCTTCGATCAGTAGCAGCACCACCCCCCTCTTCCCCCAGCGCCTTGAGACCCTCGCGGGTATGTAGTGCGCTTTATAAGTGACATGATTGATTGATTGATTGAGCTGCCTCGGTCATGTGGGGGGGAGAAGGGGGCAAAGATAAATATGGGCAATTCCATAAATCCCCCCACCCCGGCTACGGCTGCCGGGTGGGAAAGGCAGGCACAGAAAGGAATTGGGTTCATTATCTAGATAAGCTTTACAGTGCTGGCTGTACAAATCCTTACCTTCAATGCAGTTGGGTTCATGGTCCAATGTTTATGTCTTGCAGCGGACGCCCTCCCCGGTGCCATCGATCCAGACATAGGTCACCTGTACCTGATCCCCCTGGGGGAGTTTCATGTACTGCTCCCGGACGGACTTGTTCAGTTTTGAGCTGTGAGAGACGAACATGGTGACAGATCTGCAAGAGATGAAAAAACACGAGTGAGGCCAGAGACAAGACGACAAGCTCACCTGCAGCCAAAGCAGAGGACATAGACCGGAAGCACTCCCAGTAGGGTGACCAGGCGTTCCGGATTTCCAGATTTTGGCAATTTTGGCTCATGTCCCAGTTTTTAGAGGGGGGTCAATTGAAAACCGTGAGAGGCACCTTTTAGGTGTTTTAAAGCGGTGCTAGTTAGCTGCTGTTGTGAGTAAACAATGTAATTAAAAGGTATGATGCTGGTTTTAGAAATTACATTTGATTTATTTTCTTAGTGCCTCTTCTGTGTTGCTATGTTGATGAGAGTTGTCATTCTGCGCCGCTCCATTGATTTAAAATTGTAGTCCTTCTTCTATTTTAGCAAAATGTCCCGGTTTTTGGTTCTCAAGATCTGGTCACCCATATATATACTGTGCTCATAAGCAGCGATCCGCCGCGCTCTACCATTTAATCCAAAACTCCGGTTTCTTGTGTGTGAAAGAACTCCACGGAACTCCAATGCAGGGTCCAATCCTCAGTCGTGACCAAGGTGCGGTGAGCACTGAAACGGTTGCTTTCTTCCGTATGAGCAATAAATTGTAAACTTGATATCTGACCCTGCATTGGAGTGCCTTGGAATACCCTCTCAGCCACTGTTCACTGCCCTACACAAGGCAGGTATTGCCAATTTAAATTTGCCAGGAGCCCAACACAAAGGACAGCCATTATGCAACCCCCACACAACTTCCTAACAGCTGCACTGCAGGCGCCCTCCACATGCACAGCTCCCCCAGGAGACGCAGCCGATGTTCACTTGCCCAACAATCTAGCCCCAGTGAAGTTATGTTCACAGGCCAACAGGTATGGAGTCCAGGCTCGCTTACAACCAGCAGCTGTCCTACCTTACACACACCCAGCCCTTTAAGGGCTGGCAGGAGCTGAGCCTTCACTAGTTAAACTAGAGGGTAGGTGTGTAACAAACTTCAACCTAGACACTCAGCAACATTGTTAATTCTGTTAGAAGCCTCCTACTTTGCCCGGCTTAAGCCACAGGAAAGTAAGACATGCCTGCGGAAGATGAAGGGCGAGGACTCCTTGAAATTGCCGGCATTTAAACATGTAACATGTTCCCCTCCCTAACACTCAGACATTCCAGGCAACAGTACACCCCTTGGAGGCCCCAGAAAGACTAGAGCGTTGCACTTCTCACATGGGCTCTCCTGTGTATCCAGCTCATCAGACCCAGGTCTCTAGGATCTCCCTCAGACTCACTCGGTTGCTCCTGGCGGCTCGGCTCCTGATTCCTCTGTTGTTGAGAAGGATAGAGGCACTGACAACTGCTTCAGGGGAGCTTATACCTGGCCTAATACCTCCCACTTGCTGATGAAGGGCACCAGATACAGAGAGCCCTCCCTCCAAAACCCTGAGGCATCCTAGCACGGACACCGTGCACTGTTTGCTCAAACAGTTATCTGTAAGATGCATTCTGCAGGTAGCTAGACTGCAGGTGGGGGGTTCCAGATTGCGTTTGGAGGTTGGACACAGCTGATATCTATGGGGGTTTTGCAACCTACCCAGGACACCAGCGGCAGCCTGGGAAGCTTTTGTTTCAATTTTTTATTGGTGCAGTGACTTGAGGTTTCAGCACTTACCACTACAACCCTTCCTTTCTCTATGGCATCCTCCCCATAATGCCTTGTGAGAGTAATAGGCTCAGGGACCAGCCCTCTTCCCAGATCCACTCCTTTTAATTGCCTCTTCTCACATGGTGAGAATTATCTGAGTGTTGGCATGTCTGATGCCATACTATGTCAAAGTCTTTGGCTACATCCAGAAAGACTATTCTGGTTGATTTGTTAATGTTCGACACATGGCTTATGATGTCCATGATCTGAGTTGTTTTTTTCCGGAACCTAAACTGTTCTTTTGAGAAAAGGTTTTCACTATGCAAAGCTGCTGAGACCAGGCTTTTGAGTACATGTTTTCATTAGATGCCATGCGGGACCTTGGAGGAGGGGTGGAAAGCAACCTCTCCGCCTGGGAGATTTTGGAAGAGAAACAGTGATGAGGAATATAGAGATGGTGTAGAAAAGTGCCCTTTTTTGACATGGTCACCCCCAATTTTCGCCTGGCATTTGATGCAACTTTGACTGAAGTGAACTGGGTTCCTGCTAACCAGGTCCCCAGTGCCAGTTTTCTTTCCCAAAAACAAGGTAACTGTGCAATTCTTCCACAATGGAAAGACCTATAGCACCCCGGTAAGCAGGGCCAGATTTAGGGAGGTGCGACCGGTGTGGCCGCACTCGGTGCTCAATTGGAGAGGGGGGCACTGGCCTCAGAGGGGGTGCTGTGTTTAGCAATATCTTACCATTTAACTTACAATTAAAAAGCACCTGCTGCAGAGTTCCTGGCGCCTCCAGCTTTCAAGCAGCAATTAAACTGTCAACATAACTCTTGTAATTAATGTTCCTGCTGGAGAGAGAAATCGAAGTTTTGTCTAGTGGCAGTTTTGGCGCGCCAAAAGGTAGCGCAGAGGGTTAATATGCCTGCTGCAAAGAACAGATCTATTTTATATGGATAGCTGAGTGGATTAGTAAAGTCAGCCTTTACCAGTGTTTTAAAACAAGTGAAATGTATGTGAGAGAGGGGCTATAGAGAGATGAGGTGCACATTTGCCCAGTGGTAGTAAAGAAATTAGAAGAGGAGGGCATGGACGGGGGTGCGAAAAAAGATTGTCACACTGGGCGCCACCAGCTCGAAGCTGGCACTACCTGTAAGTGCCTAGTAAATGATACCCCTGGTACCTAGGGCATGGGCACTAATGGGGTCCCTAAGGGCTGCAGCATTCATTGTGCCTCCCTAAGGGACCCACCACCAAACTCGTGCAGACTGCCATTGCAGGCTGCATGAAATGGTGCAGACAAAAGTGAAAACATGACAATGGCACACACCCTGTGTGCCATGTCCCCAGACACTGCATGAAATATTTGTAGGTCATTCCTACAGCAGGCTTTATAGCCCTAAGGACTGGTGCATTATATTACATATGAAGACATATCTGCATGAGCAGATATGCCCCTGTGCTATCTAGTACAAGTGAACAAGGAAGCCATCTTGAGTACATGTACTGGGCACTGGTCATTACGAGTTCCCCAACTACATTATGGCTTCACTGAAACTTATGGTGTTTGGTATCAAACACCTCATATTAATAAATCTGTACTGATGCCACCACAGATAGGCTTCTGACCCGCTGCAGGTGAGAGCCCACACTCTTTGAGGGTAGAAACAAGCAGGGCGGCTAATGATCAGCATACCAAGGCAGGAGGTTTCAAAGGCCTATGCCGCCTTTGATATGCTACCCCGGCTTTCCCAAGACAAGGGAAATGCCACCCCCCTGCCCAGGGCCCATTTGACACCAGGACAGGTTGGAAAAGTAGCTAGTTAGAAGGTGTGTTCATTATCAGACTAGTTACACCCCTAAGGTGGGCTCCCCATTAGTGACACTACTGGGGCATGTTGCAAATGTACCTAAGTTATCAAAAAGGGGGTTACGTCCTTCTCGGGGGCCAGGTGGGACATGATAAAGTTTATAGAAAAGAAATTACCTGGCCAACAATTTTAGAGGCTGCTATTTATTTCAGCAGACTGAGGAACAGTGCATCCAGTCACTGCACCCTACTTCACTACTTTGTATTATTCAAGACATGTAATGCAACCATTTCATTATTCAATGGAGCATTCAAAAGAAACAATCTTCATTTTACAGACAAAGGGGCCGATTCCGATTCAGGCCATAAAACGTACCGACTAACTCGGTACTGGAATTTAGTCCGACCGACACGTACCGGCGCTGCCCGATCCGCGTAGTACGATGCAATGCATGTGAATTATGACCGACTCGTACGGAACACAAGCCGAACGACCGAACCGCACGGAAACCAGCTATCCGTCCGGAAAACCACGCGCTTCGAACTGACCGACACGCACCAGGAATGAACCCGACAGAAACGTACCCGCGAACTCCGACCTGCGCAGTACGATGCAATGCGTGTAAAACCAGACCGAGTCGCACGGAGCTCAAGCCGTACGACAGACACGCATACAAAACGGAGCCGAAGCAACCCAATACTCCGCGACCGACGCGTACGCCGCACATGAAATACAACCGAAACACAGCTTGAAAGACTCGGAGAAGCTCGCACGAGCCAACTGCAGCGTACTACTCGGTCAGAAGAACGTCTCCTACATGCCCAAAAACTACAAAGGAAAAAATACAAAAAAAGGGCCAAACAAGCAATGACAAAGTCAATAAATACTGGGGGGAAATGGAACAAAGACACATCCACAACTCCACCCATATAAAGGCCACAAATCCCTACCATGATCCTTTGCAAATTCAAATGACCTGCCAGCACAGAACACCATCAGACAGCAACCACAGACACACCCACAACTCATCCATCACACAAGCCACACACCATTAGCACCTCCCAAATAGCACCCTCACATACACCCAGCAAAACCTACACACACACACCCTCACCTGCCCACACACACATTAATCCCCACCACCACCCATCACCATGCCCCCAAAGAAGAATCCAAAGTTCCTAGACAGTGAATTGGAAGTGCTGGTAGATGAAATCCTCAGGGTAGAGCCACACTTGTTTGGGACATTGGTCCAACAGACCCCCATGTCGCAGAAAACCAAGATGTGGGAGAGGATCGTCGACAGGGTGAACGCACAATCACCATGTTTGCGCACAAAGGAAGACATCCAGAACAGGTGGTATGATGTGCGCAGGAGGGTCAAGGCCCTTCTCAAGAAGGATTACACCTTGAGCCATCGCACCGGCAGTGGCCCTCCTGCCAAACTAGTATACCTCAGGCCCTGGGAGGAGAAGGTGCGGGCCAACCTACCACCAGAGAGCGTACATGGACTATCAAACATCCCAGAGCCTGGTGAGTACACAACCAATATACCCAATATCGTGTGACAATACACACACATCACTGTCAAGGGGATAGTGAAACCATGCACCGTTAGGAAAGCCACAGTAACCAAAACATAATCATCCCAATATGTGTATGTTAGTTACACAAACACAATACCTGCCATCCCATAGTGATATGTAACTGTGTCATGACATGTACAAACCCAACAACAAATAGAGCAAGGCAGTGGCACAAATCTAACCAACAAACACTGTCAGACATTTTGCCACCACTAGAACACCACCTCACAGGGAAGCTCACTGAAAGGAAGGAATTCTGTGTGTATGCTGGTGAAGTCAGTGTAGCCAACAGCATGATGGGAGTCGTAGTCACAGATATTGGTCACCCTCACAATTGGCCCATCAACACCACTCTGAACCATGCTCACATTACAGGGAGTGGAAAAAAACTGACAAGATGGCCGACACTGGGTACTGCTGTGGGGAGCACAAGGCCCTGCTGGAAACTGTGCACCAACCAACAGCAGGACACCACTGACTGACATCCTGAAAGCCAACTTGCACTCCCTGCAATGGAAGCACGTTCCATGGTGGGATATCTGGCTGGGTGGGAAGGAGGACTGACAGCACTGACCATAGTTACCAGCAGCTTTTCTCACACACATCCTTAACACAAACTCCACACAACTCACCTGGGAGAATGCATTGCCTCACACTCTAATCAAATATTCCACAAAGAACCACCACCCTGGGTTATGCTGTGTGAAGCACAGGGACACTTTTGGGACTTGTAGCCAAACTAACGCCAGGACAACACTGTCAGCCATCCTGTCAGCACATGCACACTACCCCACAGGGAAGCAGAGTCAAAAGGAAGAAAGTATGGGCATGCTGGGAAGGGGGGTGTAGGCAATAGCATGATGGGAGTGGTAGTCACAGCTCAACATCCCCCACCCGCATGGCCCGGCAAGCTCACACTGAAGCATGCACACCTCACAGGGAGTGAAAAGCCACTTCAAAGATGTCTGACACTGGTGCTCTGTTGTGGGGAGCACAAGGCCCTGCTGGGAACTGTGCACCAACAAACAACAGGACACCACTGTCAGCCATCTTGCCATTGCTGTCACACTCACACACAGTGAAGTCCACTCAAAAGGAAGGAAGTATGGGCATGCTGGGAAGGGGGGTGTAGTCAATAGCATGAAGGGAGTGGTAGTCACAGATATTGGTCACCCTCACAATTGGCCCATCAACACCACTCTGAACCATGCGCACATCACAGGGAGTGGAAAAGAACTGACAAGATGGCTGACACTGGGTACTGCTGTGGGGAGCACAAGGCCCTGCTGGGAACTGTGCACCAACCAACAGCAGGACACCACTGACTGACATCCTGAAAGCCAACTTGCACTCCCTGCAATGGAAGCACGTTCCATGGTGGGATATCTGGCTGGGTGGGAAGGAGGACTGACAGCACTGACCATAGTTACCAGCAGCTTTTCTCACACACACCCTTAACACAAACTCCACACAACTCACCTGGGAGAATGCATTGCCTCACACTCTAATTAAATATCCCACAAAGAACCACCACCCTGGGTTATGCTGTGTGAAGCACAGGGACACTTTTGGGACTTGTAGCCAAACTAACGCCAGGACAACACTGTCAGCCATCCTGTCAGCACAGGCACACTACCCCACAGGGAAGCAGAGTCAAAAGGAAGGAAGTATGGGCAAGCTGGGAAGGGGGGTATAGGCAATAGCATGATGGGAGTGGTAGTCACAGCTCAACATCCCCCACCCGCATGGCCCGGCAAGCTCACACTGAAGCATGCACACCACACAGGGAGTGAAAAGCCATTTCAAAGATGTCTGACAATGGTGCTCTGTTGTGGGGAGCACAAGGCCCTGCTGGGAACTGTGCACCAACCAACAGCAGGACACCACTGACTGACATCCTGAGAGTCAACCTGCACCCACTGCAAGGGTGGCATGCTTCATGGTGGGATAACTGGGCTGGGGGGAGAAGGAGGGCCGTATGTCAACCAAATACCACTAATGCTGGCCATGCACACACCTCAACATTCACATTGAAATGCTTCAGGTTGGCAGGACAATGTGCTACACCAATATCAACCTCTGACTGTGACACCTTAGGACAATGCAATGTACAGGCCCGCATCCAGAGGTACAGTCACAACTGTCAGGTGTTTGAATCATTGATGCCTGTAGAAACATAACATACATTGTGTGTCTCTTCCAAAAACAGGTGATGATGGGGACACAGCAGCAGACGATGAGGAGTCCCTGTCCCAGGCTCCGGGGGCCCCTGAGCTCTCTGGTGTGGAACAGCCTCTGCCCTCCTCGGATGGCGAAGACCTACCTGGCCCCTCCGGTGTGAGTCATCATGCAGCACCAGCAGGACCACCATCTGCACCCCTTGCACCCACTCCTCCAACATCTGCCAACACACAGACCACCCCCGCCGACACGGGCAGACCAAGGACCACCAATGACAACAGCACAGGGACCCCGGCCCACCGTGAAGCAACGGACAACAACCCCAGTACCAACCCCCAA
Organism: Calotriton arnoldi; assembly: GCA_963921515.1. NCBI lineage: Eukaryota > Metazoa > Chordata > Amphibia > Caudata > Salamandridae > Calotriton > Calotriton arnoldi. The sequence goes on along the minus strand of CAWUFW010000641.1, from coordinate 431,672 downwards.
GGGGGCCTAGGGTCACCTGTGCGTGCCACCGCAGGTCCCGCACGTGTGGCCAGGGGTGGTGGGAGGGGTGGTAGGCAGAGGTCGCTGTTTGCAGAGGGGTCTGGACTGCATGATGACCCACAACTGGTACGCATTGCTGATGCGTACCAGAATAGCACTGGAGAGGTCAGCCAGGTAGTGGGGATCCTCAAGGACATTCAACAGCAGCAGGCTGCCCATCATGGCCGCTTGGACTCCCACATGGCCCGTGTGGAGACACACATGGCTGGCATGGAGTCCAAGTGGGACACATTGGAAGAACTGACAGCGGTGCAGAGGGACATATTGACATGCCTCCGCCAGATTAGCACCAACATGGCCACACCTCCCTGTGTGCCCACAACATCTGGTGCCGCAACAACTGCAACTACCACAGGGAGGGAGGATGACTCTGGCGGAGAGTCCTCTGCACCGCAGCGGCCTGCACGTGAGGGTCCCCCCCGAAAGAAGAGGGGTCGTCCGAGGAAGGAAAACTGAGAGGCCGATGGCCATGTACATCCCCCAGGAACCCAACACCTGTTCTGGAAATTCTCCTTTGTGTGCAAACTGTTCACCCTGTCGAATGCAACCCAACTCTCCCACATGACATGGGGAGTTTAAGTTGGACCAATGTATCAGATGACTGTGGACTTTACTCAGGACATTTCTGCTACCAACACTTCCAACTCATCTGGGAACTTTGGATTCCAATCCCAATGTACAACACCCACCATCCTGTGCACTATCCTCACACATGTATGTAAATAAACTCACTAATACACCATACTTGCCTCTGTTGTGATTCCAACGTTGTTTTTGTCATGGAGATGATGATCTGCTAAATGACACTGTGCATGCTAACTGCTACAGCAAGTTCAACACCGTCATGTGAGTCATGGCGACGTGACACATATGAGGGAGACACACCACTAGGGCTACACAACACATATACACCAGGGCCATCTGACTCATCGCCTACACTGATGTTGCCAGGAAATACAGTGGAATGCACAGATACCACACATATTCAGAGTCTGTGTTAACTAGCCCACAGGAGAAGTAAGCAAATGTCAGTCAGATGTGTGACCACAGACAACGGACATCCCAAAGTAAAGCACAGGTATATTACACATTTGCAACATGTTGTTTCCACTACAGATGCAAGGTAATCCCATGTGGCAGTGGCCACACAGTCACCAAGTGTAGAGGAAATAAAGTCTAGGGGTGTGTGGCACATCACCTGCAGGGAAACGACTGCTTCCAACCTGGAAGTTGAATCATGGTGTCGGGGGATCACAGTTGACCAAACAACTCTGAAAGTACCCTGTGAAGGACAGACATGACACACAGTCAAAAGCACTGAAGAACAGGACAGAACTGCAATACTCATGCCCAATACATGTCACAAGATACCTACACAAAACCAAGTTAGCATGTCAACACTGTTGGGGAGTACAGACTACCTGTAAGGACACATCGCTGCACGCATACAGTGAAGTAGCACATGGCCACACTCAAACAGCAACAGAGCACCAACAACACATATCATGCAAACTCAAATCATTGACATACCAACTCTGTATACTCACATTCAGCTGAAGAAGTTGGTGATGAGCTGTGTGCGGACATCCCCTCATCATCATCATCATCATCACTGGCATCGTGGCCCAGGCCAGGATCCTCCACAGGTGGCGGATGTTGGTCATCGTCATCCAGGATGAGAGGCAACTCCTTCCGCACTGCCAGGTTGTGTAGCATGCAGCAGACGATGACAATCTTGCACACCTTTGCAGGGGCATATGGGAGGGCCCCTCCTGTCTTGTCCAGGCAGCGAAAGCGGCTCTTCAGGAGACCAAATGTCCGCTCGATCACTCTCCTGGTCCGACCATGTGCCTCATTGTAGCGCATCTGGGCTGGTGTCACAGGGTTCCTGAGGGGTGTCAGCAACCACGGCATGTTGGGGTATCCGGAGTCACCTACATACAGACAATTGCACATTAGCTGAGTTGGAAAAGAGGGTGGAATACTACATTGCAGAACACACACAATGGTACAAAGTCAGCACACACCGACAAGCCAGGCACGCTGGTTCTGCATCTGTGACATCATCCTCGGGATGCGACTACTCCTCATTACGTAGGCATCGTGTGCAGAACCGGGGAAACGTGCACACACATGTGAGATGCTCATATCTGCAAGACATACCACCAGGGCATTGATAGAATGATAATGTTTCCTGTTCCTGTATGCCTGCTCATGTGCCTGTGGTGGTACCAAAGCCACATGTGTCCCATCAATGGAGCCGATGACATGTGGCATCCTCCCCAGGGCATAGAAGTCACTCTTGACGTCAGTGAGTTGTTGACGTTTAGGGAAATAGATGTACTGGTTCAAGTATCTCAACATCGCCTCCAAAACATCGCGTAGCACACGGCTGAACATGGTCTGTGACATCCCACCAGCAGACGCCACAGTGTGTTGAAAGGTACCGGTGGCAAAGAAGTGTAGGGCTGCCATCACCTTCACCTTGGGGGTCAGCGCTGCAGGGTATGGCCGGCCAGGTTGCAAATGTGGGGCCAACTGCACCGCCAATTCCTCAATGAGCGGCCTGTTGAAGCGGTACCGTTGGATGCAGTCACGTTCAACCATGGTTGCAAGGTCAGGAAAAGGTCTATGGACAGTTGGTGCCCTGCAGTGCATAGGTGAACAAAGAAAGATTGTCAGTCACCCCACATATGTGGCATTGACCATACTTAATATCACATGATACATCATTACGAGACACAAGTACTTGATGTGTGTGCCGTTCTGTATGGACATATATGGCACCTACATGGCCAACATCTAACATCTCAGTTCAACATGTGTTGGCAACAAGTTCCAGGTTGTGCTATGGGAATTCATTCGGCTGTGCAAACACAAGGAGATGATGGACGGAGCGCTGAAACTTTTCAGACACTCACCCCCAGTCACAGATCTGGGTTGAATCCATCATGTTCTTTAGCTCACTTCGCCACCCCAGTTCAGACACAGCTATATGCAAATCAGTCTTGACCCTGTGCCTCATGGGAACAGTCCAGCCCGAACTGCCAAGCCATGTCTTCCCTGGACCGGAAACAAGCATCCTGGGACCGGTTTCGGGCTAACAGCCCTCATCAGCCAGGCTAGCTTGAATCCAGTGGCAAAGTGAGCAAGGGACCCACGTCTGGGCATACCCTGCCAACTTAGGGCGAACAAAGCAAACACAAGGAGATGATGGACGGAGCGCTGAAACTTTTCAGACACTCCCCCCCAGTCACAGATCTGGGTTGAATCCATCATGTTCTTTAGCTCACTTCGCCACCCCAGTTCAGACACAGCTATATGCAAATCAGTCTTGACCCTGTGCCTCATGGGAACAGTCCAGCCCGAACTGCCAAGCCATGTCTTCCCTGGACCGGAAACAAGCATCCTGGGTCCGGTTTTGGGCTAGCAGCCCTCATCAGCCAGGCTAGCTTGAATCCAGTGGCAAAGTGAGCAAGGGACCCATGTCTGGGCATACCCTGCCAACTTAGGGCGAACAAAGCAAACACAAGGAGATGATGGACGGAGCGCTGAAACTTTTCAGACACTCACCCCCAGTCACAGATCTGGGTTGAATCCATCATGTTCTTTAGCTCACTTCGCCACCCCAGTTCAGACACAGCTATATGTTTTTTGTCTTCCCTGGACCGGATCATCTTGTGTGTTTTGCATTTCGCCCTAAGTGGGAAGGGTATGCCCAGACGTGGGTCCTGTGCTCACTACGCCACTGGAGTCAAGCTATCCTGGCTGATGAAGGCTGATAGCCTGAAACCGGTCCTAGGATGCTTGATTCCGGTCCAGGGAAGACATGGCTTGGCAGTTCGGTCTGGACTGTTCCCATGAGGCACAGGGTCAAGACTGATTTGCATATGGCTATGTCTGAACTGGGGTGGCGTGGAGAAGCAAAATAACGATGGATTAAACCCAGATCTGTGACTGGGGGTGAATGTTTGCCAATGTGCAGCATTCCGTCCATCATCTTGTGTGTTTTGCATTTCGCCCTAAGTGGGAAGGGTATGCCCAGACGTGGGTCCCGTGCTCACTACGCCACTGGAGTCAAGCTATCCTGGCTGATGAAGGCTGATAGCCTGAAACCGGTCCTAGGATGCTTGATTCCGGTCCAGGGAAGACATGGCTTGCCAGTTCGGTCTGGACTGTTCCCATGAGGCACAGGGTCAAGACTGATTTGCATATGGCTATGTCTGAACTGGGGTGGCGTGGTGAAGCAAAATAACGATGGATTAAACCCAGATCTGTGACTGGGGGTGAATGTTTGCCAATGTGCAGCATTCCGTCCATCATCTTGTGTGTTTTGCATTTCGCCCTAAGTGGGAAGGGTATGCCCAGACGTGGGTCCCGTGCTCACTACGCCACTGGAGTCAAGCTACCCTGGCTGATGAAGGCTGATAGCCTGAAACTGGTCCTAGGATGCTTGATTCCGGTCCAGGGAAGACATGGCTTGGCAGTTCGGTCTGGACTGTTCCCATGAGGCACAGGGTCAAGACTGATTTGCATATGGCTATGTCTGAACTGGGGTGGCGTGGTGAAGCAAAATAACGATGGATTAAACCCAGATCTGTGACTGGGGGTGAATGTTTGCCAATGTGCAGCATTCCGTCCATCATCTTGTGTGTTTTGCAATTCATTCGGCTGTGTCACAGTACCCATGTACTGCTGTCACGTTCCAAACACACACCACAGTGACAAGTGAGGACAGATGTGCCCCAGGCATCACAGCTCTTTGACAGGTAGATTCCCAGGGAACCTGTATTGCCACATGGGCACTGGCATGACATGGCGTATCATGTACACGCCAGCAAAACAACCATGACTCCCACAGGTAGTGGCCCCTGTTGCCTCTGCAGGACAGTAAGCAAAAAATAAGTACGAGGTTCCTCTAGATGGTAAGAGAAGCGGGTAGGGGACTGGTGTGGAGAAACAAGGAGGACCACTGAGTGTATGGGAAAGAGAAAAAGGGGGGGGAAGATCCCTTTTAGGAACTAGGGCTCTCACACACCCAGCAAGCTAGGTGTCATGCTTCATCATATGAGCCTGCCCCTCGTCAGGTCGGTGCTGCAATACCTGACGGGCACCCGCACCGGGGCTCTTTGTCGGGGATCTTTGTTCCTGCCGGTAGGTGCAGTGGGGGTAAGGGCCCTAGTGTGTAGATGTGATGTGTGGTGAAAGTAAAATAGGTCAGTTAATCCTAAAAACCTTTATTGGGAAGGTAAACTGCCTAGTATAAAAGAATGAGAGGGGTACAGGACTAGTACTGGTGTATCTAGTGGTAAATGCCCAGCTCTCAGGTGATCGACATGTTTCGTGCCATTGTAGTCCTATAGATCAAGGCACTTCCTCAGGATCGAATAAAACGCTATCTACACTTCAAAGGTAAGTGAATTTCTACATACCCAGGACACAGGTAGTTGACCTATGAGAAGTAAAAGAAAACATATATAGACAATATAAATATTATGTTCAAACATACTCAGTCCTCAATGTCCACCAAGCTGTTATTGCTATTAAAAGGCCCCACGGATAGTGTGCTACCCAGTGCATACTAAATGTAGTTACTCAAACACACAGTATGTGACAGAGAATGCGATACCGTGATATCTATTACCAAATATCTTCTCTAAAATATTATGGTTAAAACAAAAATAGAGGCAACTAAGTGGATGCAATCGTCAGAACAAACAACTGACTCACCTGGTCTGTAAATCAAGTGTACTTGCAACGGTTAATCAGCGGTACAAGAGGAAACCAATTGGGTCCTAAAACAAGAATAAATAGAAGAATACAAAAAGAAACGTGGATCTGTTAAATAAGCTGAATCCGATCAGCTAACGGAATGGTAAATGCCAGAGGGGTGCAGAAACGGACGCTTGCCGGAAAAACAACAAGAGCCATCAAGGGAACCGGCCCGAGGTGTGTAGTCAGGTAAGCGGTACCCCCAATGCCAGGCGGGTCCCCAACAGAATTCAACAACCCGGTAGAACCAGGACTGAGGAACCAACTGGCATGCAAGGATCACCACGGGGCCCGGGAGGATACACGCCATGACCCGAAGTAACACTAGGGAGCCTCATGATCTCAGGAGGGCTTCTATGGGTAGTACCTTTGCCCCTAGTCTGGCGTGCCTTTACATGACAGCTTTTGAAAGGGAAATAATCCTTAACACTACTAACCCATATTACAACAATTTGAAACTTTGGAAACGTTTCATTGATGATATTTTGGTGTTTTGGCATGGAAGTCGATCAATCTGCGAAGATTTTGTACGATGGATCAATATCCAGAATGAGTACCTAAAATTCTCACACAACATCTCTGATACCACCGTCCCTTTCCTGGACATAAACATCACACTGAGTGCAGGCAGTCTCTACAGCTCTCTCTATAAGAAACCAACTGACCGCAATAGCTTACTCCTGTACAACAGCCACCACCCTAAAGCATTAAGAGATAATTTGCCATTTGGGCAATTCTTGCGCATTAGACGCAATTGCAAATTGGTTAGTGATTACAAAAAAGAAGCCGATATTTTAGCATCCAATCTTACGGCAAGGGGCTATCCACAGAAACAAATAAGAGATTCATTGAAGAGAGTGAGGAACAACCCCAGAGAGTCTCTACTTGAAGTACATCCTAAACTAACCACTGATACCTTGACGTGTGTGACATCATTTACCCCAGATTCTTCACGAATCAAACGGATCATTTTGAAACACTGGGGTATTTTAAACACTGGTGACCTACAATTACCCAAACCCAGGTTCGCGTATAAAAGAACTCGTAACCTTAAGGATACCTTAATACACACCAGACCAAGGAAACACAACACCGACACACAGAGGACACTGTGGGGCCTTCCGGCAATCACTGGTCACTACCCATGTGGTTCTTGCAGTGTGTGCCCGCTTACCATTACATCCAAAGAAATAGCCCTGTCGTCCAACTTCAGATGGACCCTGAAGAGACACACGAACTGTAACACTAAACGATGTATTTACATGTTGGTCTGTCCCTGTGGTCTCCAATACATAGGAATGACTATGCGATCAATTAAGACCCGTATAACAGAGCATAAAAGTAATATCAGGTGCCAAAGGGTCACCACCAAATTGTATACACATTTTAAGGATACACAACATGCCCCTGAAACATTGCGTTGGATAGTCCTAGAAACATACCCACAGGTAACCAAGACTGTACTGTTCAAAGCTGAACAAAGATGGGTGTATAGATTATCCACACATACTAAGGGCCTCAATGATGTTATACCGTGGGGTGCACTTACTTGAATTATCTACACTGTGGCCCCCACCTTTACACAGTATAGACCATGCACCCTTATCTATGACGAGTTACGCCATGATTACACTCTTCCAATTTTGAATGGAGTAACTCTAGTTAGCATGACGAGCATCTGTATAGGTGTCTATATCAGTATTTAACTTTGGGACTATATTAGCATCTGTTAGTGCATTATCACCACCTTGTTGGATGTTCTATCTTATGCAGTTATGAGGTTGACTCCCTTCAAGTTGTTTGTCTTTTAGATCATTAGATTGCTAATCCTCCGATGCTTTTTTCCACATGCTGTATATTACAACTCTCTCACAGTTAATCTTTGGGTTGTTCATAACTGGTTTTGGTTCCATGCTCACGTTTATAGCACGCCCCCATAATTTTAGGCGTTGGTTCTCGTAGCATTCCTTGTTATAGATGTTTCGAACTATTATTCGTTACTTTTCACCTGGTCAGGTCCCTTTAAGCATCAACAGGGACACTCGATTAAGAGTTCAGTATCTCCTTTAAATATATTCTTTGGAGCATTTTCACACTCTAATATGGCCGCTGCTTTAGTTATCATGCGTGCTACTCATTCCAGCCGAGTCACCAGTCACTAGGTTCACGACCTCACGCATCCCGTACTACGTCATGGGAACCGCCCACAAGTGGGCTGCGACTCGCTTATTTATGTTTCTCCGGCCCCCTGCCTGCTACCATCCCGGTGTCGGCGGCAGGGTAGGTCTTAACGCAAGGAGCGTTAATTCGCCGGTGAGTTGGCTTTAGTTACGACATACAACTATCAGAGGTGAGTGTGTGCGGCGGTACTTGCATCCCCGCAAATCGACTGCCCTCCTGAGATCATGAGGCTCCCTAGTGTTACTTCGGGTCATGGCGTGTATCCTCCCGGGCCCCGTGGTGATCCTTGCATGCCAGTTGGTTCCTCAGTCCTGGTTCTACCGGGTTGTTGAATTCTGTTGGGGACCCGCCTGGCATTGGGGGGTACCGCTTACCTGACTACACACCTCGGGCCGGTTCCCTTGATGGCTCTTGTTGTTTTTCCGGCAAGCGTCCGTTTCTGCACCCCTCTGGCATTTACCATTCCGTTAGCTGATCGGATTCAGCTTATTTAACAGATCCACGTTTCTTTTTGTATTCTTCTATTTATTCTTGTTTTAGGACCCAATTGGTGTCCTCTTGTACCGCTGATTAACCGTTGCAAGTACACTTGATTTACAGACCAGGTGAGTCAGTTGTTTGTTCTGACGATTGCATCCACTTAGTTGCCTCTATTTTTGTTTTAACCATAATATTTTAGAGAAGATATTTGGTAATAGATATCACGGTATCGCATTCTCTGTCACATACTGTGTGTTTGAGTAACTACATTTAGTATGCACTGGGTAGCACACTATCCGTGGGGCCTTTTAATAGCAATAACAGCTTGGTGGACATTGAGGACTGAGTATGTTTGAACATAATATTTATATTGTCTATATATGTTTTCTTTTACTTCTCATAGGTCAACTACCTGTGTCCTGGGTATGTAGAAATTCACTTACCTTTGAAGTGTAGATAGCGTTTTATTCGATCCTGAGGAAGTGCCTTGATCTATAGGACTACAATGGCACGAAACATGTCGATCACCTGAGAGCTGGGCATTTACCACTAGATACACCAGTACTAGTCCTGTACCCCTCTCATTCTTTTATACTAGGCAGTTTACCTTCCCAATAAAGGTTTTTAGGATTAACTGACCTATTTTACTTTCACCACACATCACATCTACACACTAGGGCCCTTACCCCCACTGCACCTACCGGCAGGAACAAAAGATCCCCGACAAAGAGCCCCGGTACGGGTGCCCGTCAGGTATTGCAGCGCCGACCTGACGAGGGGCAGGCTCATATGATGAAGCATGACACCTAGCTTGCTGGGTGTGTGAGAGCCCTAGTTCCTAAAAGGGATCTTCCCCCCCCTTTTTCTCTTTCCCATACACTCAGTGGTCCTCCTTGTTTCTCCACACCAGTCCCCTACCCGCTTCTCTTACCATCTAGAGGAACCTCGTACTTATTTTTTGCTTACTAGTCCTTGTGGGGCATGTACGTTGGACCTCGTTAAATATGCCCTTAGTCCCTCTCTTTGTTGAATAGTTCTAGCACGGGTTTTCCCGTGGGACTCTATTTCAGGTTACCAGCAGATCACCCTCTGACCTAGACTGGCCCATTTTACTCTTGTGTCCTCTATACCTGTGAGGAACAATGGATCAAGCTCAAGGTTTGAGCTTTGGCGACGATGCAGTCACGGACATTTTAGACAGAACACCATCTATTTTAGGTGGTGATGGCAGTTCAGCATCTGGTTCCAACTCTGATGACTGGAACACATTGACCACACTGAAAAGAGAGTGGCTTAAGATCACGCTTCACGGCGCACTTATGACGGAATATCTTAGAGCTAATATTGCTCCATCAGGCTTGATAGTTAACAACTTTCCCAGACTATTCCTGGATGATGCCACCTTCAAAAGTGAATGGTCCCTAGTTGCTTGGAAGTGCACTAGGGACTGGTTGGTTTTAATCATCAACACGGCTAGAAGGTTGGCAGATGCCCTCTTAGTGAGAATCCAGATATCTGAAGGGGCCTTAAAAACTACTATCCAGATTACAGCCTACAAAAGTAAACTTTCGGAAATCAACAATGAAATTTCTGACAATAAAGAATATCTCATGAAGCAGAAAATCAACAAACTTCAGAAAGATATTCAGAAATTCTCTAAAGAAAAGGCTTACCCCTATCTTAGGGATGATTACACTTCCACAAAAACGAGTTATTCCTCTGACGAGAGCTCAGATAGGAGAGACTCTAGTGATAGCAACTCAAGTACTAACAGTGGGGGCAACAGTATACCTAGAAGGAACCGACGCCCCAATCAATACTACCAGGGACCACCTTACCAGGACCCCTCACTATACCATGGTCCACCACCTCCTTTCTGGCAATTCCCTCAATATTACCAGGGTCCACCCCAATTCTTTAACAACAGCAATAGGCCTTTTTAGACAGAGGTTGGGGCAGAGGAAGAGGACGCAACAGAACAGGAGTAAACAAACAGGTCCATTGGCAAGACCAACCGACCAGTGGCATGGATACTCGGAGCAAGACAAGAGCAAACAAGACCTAGTGGTCAATCTTTCCCACCGTACCCTCACTGAACCTGAGAAAAAGGTACTACAGATGGGCCTAGGTTTTGTGCCAACGCCCAAACCAGATAAATTTAGAGACCAATGTGAGATACATAATTGGTTCCGCACAATACGATTGAAAGCTTTCTTTAAAGATACTGTTCCTAGGGAACAGAATGATTCAGGCCTAAGGAATCCCTCATCCTTTACTCCACATAACAACATGGTTCCGGTAGAAGTCCTTGCCTTCGAGCAGGCAGTTCTGAACGAAATGGACCTACCAAATAGAAAGGCACCTTTTCATAACCTTTCCAAAACAGAGGAAGCTTTAGTGAGGGCTCTAGCGGAAGATGTGACCATCACCATTAAACAAGCGGACAAAGGAGGGGCTACGGTAGTACAATCTACAACTGATTATGATGCAGAATGCATCCGCCAACTATCTAATGAGAGATATTATACTCCCATCACAACCGATCCTACTACACGTCTCACGACGAGTATTTCCACAATGGTTTACGAGGCAGAGTCCAATGGGTGGATCAGCCGTAAGGAAGCTGATTTTTAATTTCTAAGGAGCCTAGAACACCATATTTTTACACCCTTCCTAAAATTCCTAAAGGTGTCCTACCGGTCCCTGGTCGACCTATCGTCTCTGGGATCGGATCCATCCTCGAGCCTCTTTCCATCTTCTGCGACCATTTTTTACAACCAATTGTGAAAAACACCCCCACCTTTGTAAAAGACACTACTGATATCTTGAGGATTATTGAGGGAACATTAGACACTGGAGACATTGACTTTCTCGTCACTTTTGACGTAGAAGCTTTATACACAAACATTCCCCAGAAAGCCACCCTAGCAGTCGTGGAAACTGCCCTCAATACATTGGAGTGGACATCATCCACCCCTATTTCCTTTATAATGGATTGCGCTACCCTGGCTCTAACTGAGAATTTCTTTGAATTCAAACAACAACTATTTCATCAGAGTCAGGGTACTTCTATGGGTAGTACCTTTGCCCCTAGTCTGGCGTGCCTTTACATGACAGCTTTTGAAAGGGAAATAATCCTTAACACTACTAACCCATATTACAACAATTTGAAACTTTGGAAACGTTTCATTGATGATATTTTGGTGTTTTGGCATGGAAGTCGATCAATCTGCGAAGATTTTGTACGATGGATCAATATCCAGAATGAGTACCTAAAATTCTCACACAACATCTCTGATACCACCGTCCCTTTCCTGGACATAAACATCACACTGAGTGCAGGCAGTCTCTACAGCTCTCTCTATAAGAAACCAACTGACCGCAATAGCTTACTCCTGTACAACAGCCACCACCCTAAAGCATTAAGAGATAATTTGCCATTTGGGCAATTCTTGCGCATTAGACGCAATTGCAAATTGGTTAGTGATTACAAAAAGAAGCCGATATTTTAGCATCCAATCTTACGGCAAGGGGCTATCCACAGAAACAAATAAGAGATTCATTGAAGAGAGTGAGGAACAACCCCAGAGAGTCTCTACTTGAAGTACATCCTAAACTAACCACTGATACCTTGACGTGTGTGACATCATTTACCCCAGATTCTTCACGAATCAAACGGATCATTTTGAAACACTGGGGTATTTTAAACACTGGTGACCTACAATTACCCAAACCCAGGTTCGCGTATAAAAGAACTCGTAACCTTAAGGATACCTTAATACACACCAGACCAAGGAAACACAACACCGACACACAGAGGACACTGTGGGGCCTTCCGGCAATCACTGGTCACTACCCATGTGGTTCTTGCAGTGTGTGCCCGCTTACCATTACATCCAAAGAAATAGCCCTGTCGTCCAACTTCAGATGGACCCTGAAGAGACACACGAACTGTAACACTAAACGATGTATTTACATGTTGGTCTGTCCCTGTGGTCTCCAATACATAGGAATGACTATGCGATCAATTAAGACCCGTATAACAGAGCATAAAAGTAATATCAGGTGCCAAAGGGTCACCACCAAATTGTATACACATTTTAAGGATACACAACATGCCCCTGAAACATTGCGTTGGATAGTCCTAGAAACATACCCACAGGTAACCAAGACTGTACTGTTCAAAGCTGAACAAAGATGGGTGTATAGATTATCCACACATACTAAGGGCCTCAATGATGATATACCGTGGGGTGCACTTACTTGAATTATCTACACTGTGGCCCCCACCTTTACACAGTATAGACCATGCACCCTTATCTATGACGAGTTACGCCATGATTACACTCTTCCAATTTTGAATGGAGTAACTCTAGTTAGCATGACGAGCATCTGTATAGGTGTCTATATCAGTATTTAACTTTGGGACTATATTAGCATCTGTTAGTGCATTATCACCACCTTGTTGGATGTTCTATCTTATGCAGTTATGAGGTTGACTCCCTTCAAGTTGTTTGTCTTTTAGATCATTAGATTGCTAATCCTCCGATGCTTTTTTCCACATGCTGTATATTACAACTCTCTCACAGTTAATCTTTGGGTTGTTCATAACTGGTTTTGGTTCCATGCTCACGTTTATAGCACGCCCCCATAATTTTAGGCGTTGGTTCTCGTAGCATTCCTTGTTATAGATGTTTCGAACTATTATTCGTTACTTTTCACCTGGTCAGGTCCCTTTAAGCATCAACAGGGACACTCGATTAAGAGTTCAGTATCTCCTTTAAATATATTCTTTGGAGCATTTTCACACTCTAATATGGCCGCTGCTTTAGTTATCATGCGTGCTACTCATTCCAGCCGAGTCACCAGTCACTAGGTTCACGACCTCACGCATCCCGTACTACGTCATGGGAACCGCCCACAAGTGGGCTGCGACTCGCTTATTTATGTTTCTCCGGCCCCCTGCCTGCTACCATCCCGGTGTCGGCGGCAGGGTAGGTCTTAACGCAAGGAGCGTTAATTCGCCGGTGAGTTGGCTTTAGTTACGACATACAACTATCAGAGGTGAGTGTGTGCGGCGGTACTTGCATCCCCGCAAATCGACTGCCCTCCTGAGATCATGAGGCTCCCTAGTGTTACTTCGGGTCATGGCGTGTATCCTCCCGGGCCCCGTGGTGATCCTTGCATGCCAGTTGGTTCCTCAGTCCTGGTTCTACCGGGTTGTTGAATTCTGTTGGGGACCCGCCTGGCATTGGGGGTACCGCTTACCTGACTACACACCTCGGGCCGGTTCCCTTGATGGCTCTTGTTGTTTTTCCGGCAAGCGTCCGTTTCTGCACCCCTCTGGCATTTACCATTCCGTTAGCTGATCGGATTCAGCTTATTTAACAGATCCACGTTTCTTTTTGTATTCTTCTATTTATTCTTGTTTTAGGACCCAATTGGTGTCCTCTTGTACCGCTGATTAACCGTTGCAAGTACACTTGATTTACAGACCAGGTGAGTCAGTTGTTTGTTCTGACGATTGCATCCACTTAGTTGCCTCTATTTTTGTTTTAACCATAATATTTTAGAGAAGATATTTGGTAATAGATATCACGGTATCGCATTCTCTGTCACATACTGTGTGTTTGAGTAACTACATTTAGTATGCACTGGGTAGCACACTATCCGTGGGGCCTTTTAATAGCAATAACAGCTTGGTGGACATTGAGGACTGAGTATGTTTGAACATAATATTTATATTGTCTATATATGTTTTCTTTTACTTCTCATAGGTCAACTACCTGTGTCCTGGGTATGTAGAAATTCACTTACCTTTGAAGTGTAGATAGCGTTTTATTCGATCCTGAGGAAGTGCCTTGATCTATAGGACTACAATGGCACGAAACATGTCGATCACCTGAGAGCTGGGCATTTACCACTAGATACACCAGTACTAGTCCTGTACCCCTCTCATTCTTTTATACTAGGCAGTTTACCTTCCCAATAAAGGTTTTTAGGATTAACTGACCTATTTTACTTTCACCACACATCACATCTACACACTAGGGCCCTTACCCCCACTGCACCTACCGGCAGGAACAAAAGATCCCCGACAAAGAGCCCCGGTACGGGTGCCCGTCAGGTATTGCAGCGCCGACCTGACGAGGGGCAGGCTCATATGATGAAGCATGACACCTAGCTTGCTGGGTGTGTGAGAGCCCTAGTTCCTAAAAGGGATCTTCCCCCCCCTTTTTCTCTTTCCCATACACTCAGTGGTCCTCCTTGTTTCTCCACACCAGTCCCCTACCCGCTTCTCTTACCATCTAGAGGAACCTCGTACTTATTTTTTGCTTACTAGTCCTTGTGGGGCATGTACGTTGGACCTCGTTAAATATGCCCTTAGTCCCTCTCTTTGTTGAATAGAAAAAGCCTCTGCAGGACAGACATGGACGTCTGTGACACACACACGCACAACATCAAAGTCGATGCACAAACAACGTGGATGTGGAGACTGTCTCCCATTGTGCACATGGAATCCGAGACATCTGAGACACAACATGCACACAGACTGTGGAGGGCCATCACAATTGTGGCAATGGGTCACCCTGTGACATACATACCATCCCACATGGGACTCAGGGTGTATGTGACATAACATACACATACACAACCTGGAGATGTGACCATGCCACATGCTCTGAACTGAATAGTTGCACATCACAGTGGTCATGTGCACAACACACAAAGGATTCTGTCCCCATGAACACGTGCACAGCCTGGGAGTGGCTGCCCCCAAGTGCCACCCAACAAACCACATGTTGACCCCCATACACACACAGGTAATGCAGCCCTACATGTCTTAGGATACAGTGTGGACAGGCTGTGGTGTTGTAGGTGTGCCCCTGAGTCCCTGGCAAGTAATTGTGGCTGGAATACGTTCACCAGTGACAACCATGGTGACATATGCGATGACTTGTACAGGGGCGCGTCGTACAGCAATGGACCGATCGGTGCGCACGCATTGGCCATTGCATATGATGTGGACGGATGCGTGTCGTTTCCCGAAATACGCGTCATAGAGCAATGGACCGATCGGTGCGCACGCATTGGCCATAGCATATGATGTGGACGGATGCGTGTCGTTTCCCGAAATACGCGTCGTACAGCAATGGACCGATCGGTGCGCACGCATTGGCCATAGCATATGATGTGGACGGATGCGTGTCTTTTCCCGAAATACGCGTCATACAGCAATGGACCGATCGGTGCGCACGCATTGGCCATAGCATATGATGTGGACGGATGCGTGTCGTTTCCCGAAATACGCGTCGTACAGCAATGGACCAATCGGTGCGCACGCATTGGCCATAGCATATGATGTGGACGGATGCATGTTGTTTTTCGAAATACGCGTTGTACAGCAATGGACCGATCGGTGCGCACGCATTGGCTATGGAGTGACATGGTAACAGACGCGTTTTCGTAGCCTTTACGAGTCGGATGCAGTGAATTCAGTTGGCCACCCACAACAATGTTGCAAATTCATGGGTGTCATGAAGTTGAACTTTTGAAGGATGCTGTGGGCGTGTATAAGTGGTGCAATTCCATGGATTGGCCAGATTCAGAAGATGCAAACGACTTGGACCTATCACTTTGGACACATGGGACAGTATCTGCCTCTGCAGCACACATATAATGCTGGCTGCTCCCCTGAGAGCTCACTTGCCTGCACTACATGCTCCAGGACGACATCTGCCACCACCACTGCTGCTGTCTCTGCATCCTCTGGCTACTGCACTGGCACGTACTGTGGAGAGAGCCCCAGCCTTCAGCACTGAGGAGAACCAGGCCCTGCTGGACAGCCTCCTTCCACAGTACAGCAAGCTGTATGGGAAACCAGGGGAGCAGGTGAGTGTGCTGTCCACTGCCTTACTAATTGTGCATGTTGTCTGACTAGCAAGACTTACAGTGTGTACACCAGTGGCTAGCATGCTCACTGAGTAGTTGTCACCCCCAAAGTGTGTAGTTACATGCACTGAACAGGTATAGTGCAGTAACAGTGCATTCCAACAAGGTTTTACTTCCCAGGCAATGATACCATTTAGTAACTGCTGGACAACTGTTCATAGCCATAGTTGCACTACCTGTGTACATCATATGCCCCTGTGATTGAGACATGTATATCCAACTGTGTGATGCACGGATATGTTGCATGTGTAGTAATGGCCTTTTCACTTTGTCATCCTCACAGGTTGATGCCCACCAGAAGCAGGACATCTGGCTGACCATCGTCCGGGCAGTAAGATCTGTGGGGGTCTACAGGCGCAGGATCCGCAACTGCCAGAAGAGGTGGCAGGACCTTCGTGGCTGGACCCGGAGGATCGCAAGGGTCCAGCTGAAGTTGTCGCCTCCTCGCAGGAGGGGCGGACACCGGACCCTGACCCCCCACATACTCCGGATTCTGGCGGTGGACTTCCCTGACCTGGATGGGCAGCTGAAGGAAGGCCAGACAGCAGCAAGGAGGGGGTAAGTGCTAGCCTGTTCTGTGTACTATGACTAACATGCTCTATGCACTCCTTTAGCCTTGTTCCACGTCCACAGTACAACTGTCTTGTCGTCCTGGACTCATGTCCCTCACATGTGTCATGCCCCCTCCTCATCTGATACACAGGTGTGGCCCTTACAGTCTGTGACTTAGGTCACTTGGTACTATGTACTTGCAGTTACCTGTGGTTCAAGTTGGGGACAGCATCAGTTACAGGAACTTTGTTGTGGGCTGCATGGGTGGTACAATTGCTCACACAATGCCTGTGATCTGACATGTACTCTGGGTAAGGCTTCACAATGTGTTCCAATTGCTGCTCTGACTCACCACATGTCTGGGGTATGTGCCACATACCCATGCTGCAGCAGAGACCAAGGGGGGAGCCTCAGAAGTATGTACATCATGTGTGTGACACATGCATAGCCACCTGCCTAGTGTTCAGGGCAATACCATGTTGCACATGGACCAGGACTGTAATGCCTACTCCGTACATCGAAGGCACTCTGTTCTCCCACTCCCGTGTGTCAGCATACATATTGGGCATTGTGAAGGGTGCACTCAGGTGTCTGCCTCTGTGTCACCGTGGTGTGGCCTTGCTTTTTGGACTCCTGGAGTGCTTAACAATTTGGGGTGGCCAGCCATCTGAGTTGTGACTATGGGATCTGCACATTGGTTAATGCATAGGTCTCTGATCCCTTGACTGTTCACAAAGGTGTATGAAACATTGAGGTGCAGGCAGCTTTGGTTCATTCTCATCAGACGGTGAAGTGCCCATGTGTATGGATTTGTGTTTGCAGTCACTCAAATGTCTCATTTGATTTACGTGGGATCATCTTAGTCCTCATGATGTGGGTGGCCAGCTACAGGGCTTGCATACCCAAAACTTCCATGATTGTGACACAGTGTAGACTGGTGTTGTGTGTGTGCACTGCCCCTGTGACAGGAGACAGTTATGACTGACTTGCCAGGCAGGCCTGTGCCATGACATTCAACTCGCAAAGGGTGATCCAGCAGTAGTGTGATATGTCCTGCAAGCACACCATTGTCGCATTGTCTATCAGGACATGAGGACATCATTGTGTCTGTTGATGGAAGCAAAACCCGCATATCGACAGAGACTCTGCCCGTCACTTTTCCTGACACATGTACTGAGTCAGTGGCAGGAGATGGCATGTGTTTGGAGTGACACATTTCCACATGTTCTCTTGGATGTCCAACAACTGTGTACGTGGTGCATGTGTGCACATATGATAGTCGCATACAACAGGCACCAGACAGATGGGTGCATGGACAAGTAGGATATGTGTGGCATGAATGACTGTCAGGCAGACAATGGGCTTCTTCAAATCAGTGTCAGCACTTATTGCAATGTCTAGCAAATGATGGCAGGGCTTGCTCTGTGATGTGCTGTACTTACTGTGGCGTGTGTGGTCAGTACAGGTGACTAATGTTGCTCTGTTTATCCTTATTCTTTGCAGATACATCCACGGCCACAGGAGGAGACAGCTCCACGGACCAGGAGGAGCGGCAGAGCCAGACTGGGTCCACTGCAGGGGAGACCGAGGGACCCAGTGGCACGGAGGGTGAGGGAGCCCCACTGAGGAGACCTCAGCTATGACCACCTCGGCTGGGGACCACAGCACTTCCAGTGAGGACTCCCTTGTGGAGGCGGGTGTCAGCAGACCAGAGACAAAATCAAGCAAGCCTGCCCCCGCCACCACCACCATCTCCACCCTCCCATCTGCTCCCATCCCACATGTTCGTGGAGGCTCCCGTGTAGGGGAGCATGTCTCCTTCATGCCAGGCACCGCACCCCCTGCCTCTGTCTCCCCGGCTGCCCTGAGTGTGGAGTCTGTGGACTTGCTTAAACAGATCCATGTAGGGCAGACATCAATGCTGAGTGTCCTCCATGCACACACGGGTCTGTTGACACAACTGGTGTCATTCATGGAGGGCATGTCATCTGGCATGTCTGCCCTACATCGGACCAATCAGTCCATGGCCTCCTCACTGACAGCAGCAGTGTCCCTCCTGCAACAGTCCCTCACCCCTCCTACCTCTGCCCCATCCACAATCCCCAGCACCTTGCCTGTCCCAAGCACACACACACCAGCACAGGCACCCACCAGCACAGACACAAGCAGCACACAGACACACACGCCAAAATCCAGACACACACGCACGCACAGTCAGGGGACTGATACCTCACTCACAGGGGATGGGGCCCAGGAACACACACACGCATCCACGAGCACTGCGCAGTCCTCAGCTACCTCTCCCTCCAAAACCCCTTCCCTTGCCTCACCTGCAACCCCCCCTCCCAGAAGCTCTTCCTCTGTGAGCTTGGCCTCTTCCCCACGGATCCATCTGAGCCAACGCACAGGCGGAAGAGGCGACCACCACACACAGAGGGGAGTTCCCCTCACACCCGGACACCCTCCCCCAGGCACAGGCAGACTGAGGACCCCATTCGGAAGTCCCCCGGACCAGGAAGGGCAAGACCCCACCACCACCACCACGCAGCTCCACCACACAGTCTCTCTCCTCCATCCCCCAGGCCACCACTACACAGGTTCCCCTGCCACACCCTGCCCCAGGTTCCCCACACACCCATACCGCATCCCCAAAATGCTTAGGCCCTCCCCCACCACTTGCTCTTCCACCCCCAAGCCAGACGCTCAGCCTGTTTGTGCCACTGGTGTGGAGACCGGGTCCCTCCCCTCTGTCCTGCCCACATCATCTGCCCCCCTTCCACTCCCTTGGAGTTATGCACTGCAGTGGAGTCCACAACAACCCCGTCTGACTTGGGCACTGCAGTGGGGACCCAGTCCACTCCATCTGACCGGCCCACTGCAGTGGTGCCAGCACCCACACCATCTGACTTGTGCCCTACAGTGGTGCCGGCCCCCACTGAGTCAGACACCTCCACTGCAGTTGCCGGTGACACTCCTGCACCCACCCCCTTCACTGCCTCCTTCTGGCATCCCCTGATCCTGTCCCTGCGGTGCCTGGCCTGCCCCTTGTATGCCCCTCCGAGGGGGATGTCCCCTGTCCGTACCAGTGCAGGCAAGCAATGGGTGACAAGTTGTCACATATCACCCTGTTCGGACTGTGTATATGGACTGGCCATTGGCCTTAGTTTCTTTTGGACTTCTAATTTTTCTTTCAAATTTGCTGAATAAAGCCTCTTTTTGTTTACTAGTGGTTTTTCTTTTTATGTACATGATGTAGATGAGTATCATCATGCATTTGCTGTTGTAATAGTGTTCAGATCAGGTAAATGAAGTGTTGCTGTGATGGACACCATGTGGTCCATGGGATATGTGTCCTAATCTAGTCTGGATCCATAGCATCCTTTGCTGCAGTCTGAGGGTGTAATGTTCTGCATTTGACACAGGGATGTACGTTTTGTATTTGTAAATTGACATCTGTGGCTTACACTGATGCACATCTGGTGGGCTTACCACTGTTCAATGTTTCTATTTCCCTGACTGTGTGCCCATCTCCACTGGACATGCAGTTTAGCACATCAATGTTGAAGGACTCATCTGTGTGTACAGTGCAACTTGCTTGACACGTGTTTTGGGTATATGCAGATGACTGACGTGACACTCCCGTACCCAGGCTGATGTGAGCAGAGCCTTCAGTGTGTTGTGATTGTTGACTCACTGACCGAGTGTTTTGCTGACATGTTTGAGTGGTGCACAGACAAGGTTTGGCACAGCGGACCTTCCACAGCAGTGGAGTGCCCTCATGGCAGTGTGTAATCCCGTGACATTGCCTGGGCCAGTGTTGTGTGTTGTGTAAGCATGTCTGTGTGTGTTCCCTTCCCTTTTCCTACACCGGCTGTGTCCCTACGGATGTTCCTGTTTGTGATGCTTGCTGAGTTGTCCTGTGTTCATCCAGCATCTTGTACCTGGTTTATCCGTGATGTGGGTGCACGGCAAACTAATGTTCATCAGGTTGTCATCCCTAGTTGTCTTTGTTGTCAGGGCTGGGGATGTGGGCAAACGCAGATGAGACACAGTCAGGATTCCCCTTGGCACTTGTTGGTTACACAAGTCATGTAATTTACAGTTTGTGGTAGCTTTCAGTGATTGTGACACGTTGTGTGTGTGACTGCTGCCACTCCTCAGGGTCAGAGCTGCAATGTTGGAAGTTGTCTACGTGTGTTCTTTGTGGGTGACCTTGGCTTCTTCATTGGTGTGTGACTGTGGCCGGGATCCCATTGATTGGGGTGGATTTCACGTCATGCCCATGTACGGCGTACTGTGCAGTGTGTCAGACATTCACGAGTCTTGTTGACTGGCCAGGTGTGATGGGTTTCTGCACCTTAGTTCCCACAACCACCCCTGGGATTGTCATGGGTGCATGTGCAATGTCACCTGTCCATGTGAGCTTCACTGCTGCACATTGGTGGAGGTCAAGGTGTGTGGTGTTGAGTGTGTGCAAATGTGAGTTGTTGCACGGCTAGACCCCTACCTCTATATTGGCCTTGGCTGACAGGCCGTGCTGATTGATTTGTGCTTGTGTAGGTGTGATGGTAGTTTGTTGCTCAGGAGACATGGCTGTGGTTCACAGTGTGAACAACATCTACCTTTGTCATCACAGTGGTATTGTCATGCAGGCTAGTGTCACCACAATGTGGGGTCCCTGGGGGTAGTGCTGTGGTGGGTCTGTGTCTTGCTGTGTTAGTTGCTGTTCCTACAAGCTTGTGTGACATGTGTAATTTGGGCTCCCTCTCATCTAACAATGCCTGATTGCCCACATAGGGAATCCGATCCATGAGTTACTTTTGTATGGCACTGTATACACATCTGTGTAATTGGAATTCAGGCCTCCTCATGTGTTGTGTGGTTGCCTGGGGACACTGGCACCCCCCATCACCTGTTGTGTTTGATATGCAGTGTGAGGCTGCCTGTTTGTGTTTGTGCATCTGCACCACTGCATTGGCATATCTTTGGTGTGCCATTGCCTGTATGTTGTTTGGAGGATTTCCCATGCTGTCCCTGGGACTCCTAGGTCATCAGTCAGCAGAATAATCATGGTTCGTATGTCCCATTGCTGCCATGGTATGGTATTTGTTCACCTCACATCTACAGTCTCCCCAGGATATCTACATTTGTGTGTCCATTAGTGCAGATATGTGGGTCTGCATTATGATGGTCACTTCTGGCATTGTGTAATTGATAAATGGAGACGATGTCAGCCCCCATGGGTGATGTTTGTCTGCACATGGCCAAAGGTATGTTTTATTTGCACTGCACTGTTTGCCTCACCCAATCTATGTTGCTATGGGACACAACCCCTACTTTGCCACTGATGTGTTTGTTGTTCTGTGACCAGGAATCATCCATGCTGTTTGGCAGTTGCAGCTTTTTCCATGACAACACTTACCTTTTGGTCACTGTGATGATGGGGGTTTGGACCCCATTGCCACAATGTTCAAAATGTGCTTCAGCTATGGACCCCACACTTACCTTTTGGTCACTGTGATGATGGGGGTTTGGACCCCATTGCCACAATGTTCAAAATGTGCTTCAGCTATGGACCGCACACTTACCTTTTGGTCACTGTGATGATGGGGGTTTAGACCCCATTGCCACAATGTTCAAAATGTGCTTCAGCTATGGACCCCAAACTTACCTTTTGGTCACTGTGATGTTGGGGGTTTGGACCCCATTGCCACAATGTTCAAAATGTGCTTCAGCTATGGACCCCACACTTACCTTTTGGTCACTGTGATGATGGGGGTTTAGACCCCATTGCCACAATGTTCAAAATGTGCTTCAGCTATGGACCCCACACTTACCTTTTGGTCACTGTGATGATGGGGGTTTGGACCCCATTGCCACAATGTTCAAAATGTGCTTCAGCTATGGACCCCACACTTACCTTTTGGTCACTGTGATGATGGGGGTTTAGACCCCATTGCCACAATGTTCAAAATGTGCTTCAGCTATGGACCCCACACTTACCTTTTGGTCACTGTGATGATGGGGGTTTAGACCCCATTGCCACAGTGGTCATGGTCTGCTTGCATTGTGAAGGCCACACACATTTTTGTGTGACACATGTGATAGGGGGTCACATTGTATGTTCAATGTCATGTTCAGTGTTGTAGACATTTGACACAGACTACACACTCTTGTCATGATGTTGGGGGGATGTCTTTTGCTGACATTCCTTATGTTGGAGTATGCTGGTTGTGTCATGCATTACACGTCCTATGAGTGGGGATGGTAGTTGTGACAGGCATCCAGCCCCCCCTGAGTAGGGGTGGTGGTAGTGGTAGGCATCCAGCCCCCAATGTGTTGGGGTGGTGTTAGTGGTAGGCATCCAGCACCCATGAGTAGGGGTGGTGGTAGTGGTAGGCATCCAACCCCCATGAGTAGGGGTGGTGGTAGTGGTAGGCATCCAGCACCCCCTGAGTAGGGGTGGTGGTGGTGGTAGGTATCCAGGACCCCATGAGTAGGGGTGGGGGTAGTGGTAGGCATCAATTCCCCTATGTGTGGGGATGGTAGTAGTGACAGGCATCCAGCACCCCATGAGTAGGGGTGGTGGTAGTGGTAGGCATCCAGCCCCCTGAGTAGGGGTGGTGGTAGTGGTAGGCATCCAGCCCCCTGAGTAGGGGTGGTGGTAGTGGTAGGCATCCAGCACCCATGAGTAGGGGTGGTGGTAGTGGTAGGCATTAATTCCCCTATGTGTGGGGATGGTAGTAGTGACAGGCATCCAGCCCCCCCTGAGTAGGGGTGGTGGTAGTGGTAGGCATCCAGCCCCCCCTGAGTAAGGGTGGTAGTAGTGGTAGGCATCCAGCACCCATGAGTAGGGGTGGTGGTAGTGGTAGGCATCAATTCCCCTATGTGTGGGGATGGTAGTAGTGACAGGCATCCAGCCCCCCCTGAGTAGGGGTGGTGGTAGTGGTAGGCATCCAGCACCCATGAGTAGGGGTGGTGGTAGTGGTAGGCATCCAGCACCCCCTGAGTAGGGGTGATGGTAGTGGTAGGCATCCAGCCCCCCATGAGTAGGGGTGGTGGTAGTGGTAGGCATCCAGCACCCCCTGAGTAGGGGTGGTGGTAGTGGTAGGCATCCAGCCCCCCCTGAGTAGGGGTGGTGGTAGTGGTAGGCATCCAGCCCCCCCTGAGTAGGGGTGGTGGTAGGTATCCAGGACCCCATGAGTAGGGGTGGTGGTTGTGGTAGGCATCCATGCCCCTATGGGTGTGTATGGCATTGGTGATAGCCATCCCGCCCCTATGGTTCTGCTGTTGCTAGTGTACGTCATTTCTGCATCCCTATGTGTGTGTGACATATGTCGGGTACGTGTCGTTTGTTTGTGTAGTGGGTGTTTGACTTACCGTCTGCGCCGTACGCGTCCGTACCGGTTCCGGTAATAGATGTAGAGTATTGGTAGGACCTGCGCGATGGGATTCAGGATTGGTTCGTCTCGTTCGGGTCTCTCGTGGCTTCGACTCGTACTCGTAGCTGGCTTGTTCGTCTCGTAGCCGTGGATCGTCTTGTGGCGCGAATCGGAGCTTATGTGCGGCTCTCCCGCATGCTCTGACGTGCCAGACATAGCGACCAGTTCGGCGCGTACGGATTGCGCATCGTACTAGTCCGGCCGGAAGGTGCTGTGTATTTACTTCCGTGCGACTCGAATCGGCGTTTCAGGATCCAGCTCGGTCGGGGAACTGGAGATGGAATGGGTACGTACGGCTCGTTCGGAATTTGAGCAGTAATGCGCATCGTACTTGCTCGCTCGGACGACTGTTCGAATCGTTCGGGAAAAACGCGTTAGGCACGTATTTTTTCAGAACGAATCGTATTCGGTGCGCTTCCGGCCGGGATCGGAATCGACCCCAAAGTATGAAACATACAAGTAAACAATAATGTGAAAATTGAACAAAAATGTGAAAAATACATTCATAACCTCATAAACAATTACACCAGTCTATATTAGTTGAACATAAGCTCTCTCAAAGGGCCTTATACTTGGCTTCTATTTAGAGACAAGCTGCCTATAGGGATGTGACTAAAGTCACATGGGGATTGGAAACGCGTCAGCATTTTCCTTTCTTTTCCTATGAGGGATAATTACTAAAAAAGACTCTGGAGAGTCAGTGCAAATATATCCCCGCCGATATATCCCCGCCGAGACTCCAATTTCCCTTTATTCCCCATAGGCAGCTTGTCTCTAAATAGAAGCCAAGTATAAGGCCCTTTGAGAGAGCATATGTTCAACTAATATAGACTGGTGTGATTGTTTATAGGGTTATGAATGTATTTTTCAAATTTTTGTTCAATTTTCACATTATTGTTTACTTGTATGTTTCATACTTTGTCTGTAAAATGAAGATTGTTTCTTTTGAATGCCCCGTTGAATAATGAAATGGTTGCATTACATGTCTTGAATAATACAAAGTAGTGAAGTAGGGTGCAGTGACTGGATGCACTGTTCCTCAGTCTGATAAAATAAATAGCAGCCTTTAAAATTGGTGGCCAGGTAATTTCTTTTCAATGTACCTAAAGCGTCCCGCAGATTTGCGGCAATAGCACCACTATTGGCAAAAAGAGAACTAGCCTTGCGTCGGGTAGTAAACAGAGTCCCACGCTCGCAAACTGGATTGAAACTTTGATGTATTTGGACACAAATAGTGAAATATTCGCCGAATTACAGCCCATTACATCCAGACCAAAGGATATTTGGCAGCCCTTGCCGGACTAACTAAGGGAGCGGGAAGTGAGAACTGATGCCCAACAATCAAATACACCACCAACTTCCCAATGAACAAGGTGAAGTACACTACGGGAAGCAGAGACTGCACAGAAAAAGCCATGCAGAAACATATTGTTATTACACTAGCACTACGGGACACCATGGAACCCCCCGCGTTAGGTTAACTCAACCCCACTGGGGCATACTGTAGAAAATATGCGAATGATGTGACGTCCCTT
This sequence comes from Calotriton arnoldi, assembly GCA_963921515.1. Taxonomy (NCBI): domain Eukaryota; kingdom Metazoa; phylum Chordata; class Amphibia; order Caudata; family Salamandridae; genus Calotriton; species Calotriton arnoldi. The sequence goes on along the minus strand of CAWUFW010000641.1, from coordinate 405,697 downwards.
TTGGGAATCTTGGATACTCCATTGCTCTACCATGAATGGTTATGTATGTATGACACTGTGGAAATTTAAGCATAAATAAAGTTTTTTTTTAAAAGTCCTGAAGGGGACACTCAGAAACCTACTGAAAGTAACTGTATGCAGTATATGCCTTTCTTCCCATAGAAAAGCATTACCACAAAACAACATGTTTAAGTGAACATTTTACTTACCTGTAAAAACCAATAACTCGAAAAGTACCTACTTGATAACGGAGTACTTGGTTTTGAAATTTATATAAAAATACATGTTATTTTTCTAAATTGGTCTCAGATTTATTCTTGAATGTGTGCCTCATTTGATTGTCTCTGTGAGTACAACAAATGCTCAGCACTATCCTCTTATAAACCTAATCTGCTTGCCCACACTACCACAAAGGAGAGCATTTGGGATTATTAATTTTGCATCTGTAAATCAATAAGGGTCATCTGAAGTCACTGCTCAGTGTACCTCGTTTTGGTGCACTATATAGAGAGCCAGCTTACTACAGGCAGCCAAGTAATTTGTCATCACGTCACTGACCCACATGGGATCACTTTCCTGCAGTACCAACAGGAAAAGATGGCCAGTGCCAGTTATACATCCCAGGAGGATATGGAGCACACACTAGCTGTGTTGCGGTTGGCAGGGACTCTGGCACCCAAGATGCTTAGAACCCCTGCGAGGGAGGTAGAAGGTAGCAGTACATGTAGGGCAGCATCTGCTGGAGTCAAGGCACCGATATTGGGTTGTAACTCCCCCACCCCACAAGAACGGTGATAGCCAGGGAAGAAGGGCACCGTCCCAGCCCATATGCAGGGTAAGATGACACTAAGGAAATAACCCTCAAGAGTGGCAGAAAGGGCAAGAAGAAGGCTGGGTCCCCCCCCACAACTGCCAGTATGGGGTCCAAGGTAGTACCTGGCACCAGGAGTGAGTCTGTGGCAGCAGAGGAGGCAGCATAAGCTCACAGAAGACAGGAGAAGAAATACCAGTGAGCCAGCCTCGGGGGCACACTGATTGGTGGGCATCGCAATGATTAGAGGCACCTCCGTCTAACAGCTTGTCAGTAACAGGTGATGCAGGAATGGCTGGAATTAGAAAGTCTAAGGTGGACCAAGGATGGTAGTGTAACATGTAGAGGCAGGGCACCTAAGCATCCCCCTATAGGGAGGATGGAGTAATGTAGAGGAATGGGTGGTACAGTGGTGGGTCCACAGCATAACAGGACCAGGACAGTGTAACCAAGAAGAGACTGGAGCCACAGTATCAGGTAGCAACCCCAGACTCGCTGTCAGCCCACGATAAACCAGAAGGATGGAGAAGGTGTGGTGGATAACCAAATAGAGGGTTCTTCCGGTCCAAGATTCCAGTCCTAAGGGGATCAGCACGGTCAGCATAGCACTATCAGCCATGTGACGCACACATTTATAGCAGAGGATGAGATGTGCGTTGAATTCGAGCTTGACAGGTTGTCTCACAACAGAGTAATGGACAATGTAAATGAAAGGGAGGAATAGGAAAAACTCAGAAGGGTGGTGGAGCAGTGCAATACATCCCTGAAATAGATAGATTGCATAGTAGACTAGTGCAAGTTGAGGATAGATGAACACAGTTCAGATAACAGAAGATCAGGGGTAATGGAATGTGGTGAGGGTTAGAAGAAGAAATAAGGATTACAGAGAGGGATGGAGTTCTAGGGAGTCCAGGGTCAGCAGAAACAAAGGCAAATGGCCATAGTAGGGCAAGTTGGAGGAATTTCAGAACAAGAAAGGTAACAAAGTAATGATGGTAGCCCAAACGCGATGGGCAGAGAGGCCCAGAGAGAAAAGCGGCACTGGTCTGATGGAAGATGAATGACAAGAGGGATGGGAGAGAGAAACAGCCCAGATGGTTGGAGAGTCAGAAATGGAGCAGGATGAACTAGAACATGAGTATGGTAGGAAATTGTGGGCTACATGGGGGAACAGATGGTCACCATGGGAGGAAAGGAGGAGTGGGCATGGAAGGTTTGATGACCAGAGGGAGTGCAGTGCTGAGAGAAATTTTAACAGTATGCTGAGGGTTTGGTGGGAATCGTGGAATAGGTTTCTATCACAGAAAGGGCACACCACTTCCACAGAGGCCCAGGCAAAAGCGTCTGAAAGAGATGTGAAAAAGAACACTTGTCTCAGGTAATACCAGAATACACATTTATTTAGAAGTGCCGGGTAGTGTGCTTACTGACGAGAACATTCAAGGCAGCCACCAGACTCTTTCTGAGACTGAAAGCACAGCCAGTACCACAGTCAGAGGTCACCTGGTTCTTCGCAATTTGAGGCCTGCACAAATGATCATATTGTGCAGTTTGATAGATGAGCAACATAATTCAAACAGGGCTTCCTGCCATTAGAAATAGTTCCAGCTTACTGATGATAATGATAATAAGTACAATTCTTTTTTTAGCCTCCTACAGTGATATACTTCAAGCAATGTGTAGGGACAGCAGTTGTCTCGAAGCTGTAAGGCTAGTTTGCATTTCTCCAGGGTCATCACAAGACTAAAGACGACCTGCATACATATTCTTGATGTTGAGGAGAGTAGCACAGGTTAGGAGGCCACATGACACAAGTTTAGATCTGCACATATGCTTTTTTTCTCATTATGGGCACTGATGTGTTTCTTCTACAATCTCCTCTTTTGTTCTTCCTCAGGCACACTTAAAATCACTTTTGAAGACTGTCAGTCTCCCTATCTCTTTATCATACCACTCTGTTTTCTTCCACCTCCTGTTCACTGTTTCGTCTACAAAACCGTGAACTTTTCTCTTGAACACTTTGTTTGTCAAACAGCACATATATATATATTGTTATTAACCAAAGCACAGTGATCATTCAAAACAATATGAGGAAACATAATTTTAGGGCAAATATATAGGCCCCCATGCCCTAGGAGAAGTGGGAATGCCACAACTTTCCTTCTACATTGTGTTAATGGCCATCACAACTGCTTCATACTGCTCTGAGAAGTGGTCCTTAGCTATCTTCAATAAGTGATTCATGGCCTGATGATTAAAGGCAATGACTTTCATATTGGCTCCTAGTTTACCCCTCATCCTTTCTAACTCATTCCTAACTTTGTTCTCTGAATTTATTATAACACTATCATTGTACAGGATGCGGTCTACGGGAATTTGCCAAGCAGTCAGAGCATTTACCAGGGGACTAAGGACAAACAACTGTTCCAGTTGTTGCATGTGATCTCATAGAAAAAACGATTTCATGGAGTACCATTACTGAGAAACCGTTTCACCTAAACTGTTTAATCGAAATTTGCAGAATGAATTTACCATTTCATAGAAACCAATTCATAGAATGTTCTTTTTTTTCCCGAAATTGGCTTTTACATACTTATATTAAGGCCTGGGCCGAGCTCATGGAGTCCTGCTTGTGTAGCGTGATGCGCATTTCCATGCTGGAAACTGAGTGCGAACGGCACCATGCAGTTCGCTTGGGCGTGACCATTTTGCTTTCTGTTCTGTGCATGGTGCTGCTGGGACTGTTTTCAATCCACCCTTAATCTTTTAAATCCTCCCCCTATCCGACTCATCCATCCCTCATTATTCTTTTTGGTATCAGTGTGTGTCTCTGTGTATATTATGTTCTTGTCATTTTTTTGTGTGACTTTTTGTACTCTTTAGGGTTTTCCCTCTACTTTCTTATTCTTCCTTTCTTCCTTCCTATTCCTTCTCTTTTTTTCCCACCCAGCACCATGGAAGAGCACTGTAGCTGCTAATCTGACACCTTGTGGTCATTGGCACCTCCAAGGGGTGCAGGCCCAAAACATTTTTTCAGAGGTGGAGGTGGCAGGAATTGTTTTTTATTTGCAGTGCCACCTCCCCTCCATGCTGGCAGCAGGCTGCAGGTCTATGAGAATGTTCGCCCTGTGTGTGCGTCGGGTGCGTTGGGGCAGGGTGCTCCGATGTGTATGCTACAACACTCAAGTCCAGCGTACCCAACAGCAGTTGACACACCACTGGGCCGGCATTATTGACCGCGAGCAGGACCTGCTCGAACTGCTAAGCATTGAGATTGCGAGGCTTGGTGAGTTATTATTTGTTGTGTTTGTGTTCTTCAATGCTAATATATTTTTTTCAAATAGCATGCTGCTCACACTCAGAGGTAAGTTACGTTTACGTTACAGATATTACGTGATCCAGTTTGAGCTAGCCAGGTGCTCAGCGCTACCTACTCGTCAGCGCCTGCTTGGGCAGATGATTTAAGAAACCATGCAGACTCCTCTGTCCTGTCACCAAGATAGTGATATCAGTGAGTTAGCATTCTCTTTGACTTTCTTTTTGTAGCTCATACCTTTCCAAGAAATCTCACAGTGATGGGTGGTATGCATCTATGCATTGAGAAAAAGGGAGGCTGACATGGCCCATCAAGGGGGCTGAGAAATGAGAATGAGAATCAAAGATCATTCGTTGGAATGCATTGGTTCCAAATGTAGTTTAGGTTCAGGAAATTTGGAATAGGGATTAGGATTAAAATGGTCAACTAGATAGTTGATACTAGTACTATAGGCGATCTGATTTAGAAAAGTACAATGTTACTACATTTGCCTGTCAAAATATTTTTGGGGAGATTAACTGTACCACAAATCTATTTTTTTATCTTCTTTATTTCTTACATGAGCACCCAAGGTCAAGAAGAGGGGTAGTTCTTCTGAGGCGGGTCAGGGAGCCGGGGATGCCACCACCAGCACCATGGCCGATGATTCTACTGATCCCAGTGAGTCCTGTTATTATCATTATTATTTCCTTAACTTTTACTTCTGCCCACTATTAGAATAATTTTAATTGTCTTGTTTATTTTTTTAAGACCATCTCTTTTTTTTCAACTCCTCTATCGAATGTTTGTTAAATTCTTGTTATTCCTGCATTATCCTTTTTTTTCTATATTTCATGTTTTGTAGCTGACTTCCTCCTGTCTGTAATAGTCTGCTTTGTTAGTAAGCTTTCCCTTTCCCCTGTATATCTTGTAGTACTGTAAGACTAAGAGAACAGAGTTATGGTACTCTACTGTCTACTGTGAAGATTGGAGGTCCAAGTAAGCTAGTATTATTCACCATGCATTTTTGTTTATAAGGCTTTCTTTTTCTTGCTCATGCTCAAACAGTTCAAACAAGAGAGTGGCAATGGTCATGGTGAACCCCCAATGGTGTGCTATAATTCATTTAAACAGTATACCAGCAGTTTCCATGACAGTGCAGCATGGCAGGAAGGTATAAGGTCCCATTGCATTTGCCAACCCACACCATATGTCCTTCAATAACTATTATTCCACCCCTTCATTGCACTTCAATGACTCAGAGTCATCATAGCTCTGCCCCACCATTGTGAAATGTTTTTGGCTGGCTTGACTACCTGGCTTTTCTAACATTGTCAACCAACAAAATGCCCAAAGTGATTTTTTTGATAGAAGATATTGCTAACCGAACTGTAGTGATGAAGTGAAGTTGTATTTTGTTAAAAAATAATAAGGGGAGGCGTAACTGGCATCGAAAAATGTGTAATCTTTTTCTAGCAGCACAGACCACCAGTGCTGGGACCAGCACCAGTTCTGAAAATGCGGATGCGGTTGGAGGGGAAGACCCAGTAGAGGAAGGACGGGCGGTGGTAAGTCACATTGCTTGCGTATTGACAATAATTATTATACTTGTGACTTGTGAACCCCACCGCTTTAGTAGCTACAGTGGTGGTTGCGTTCTTATGGCCTCTTCTATCGGCAACTAAGCAGACAAAAGCTCATAATGAACGCTAAAAATGATGGGTTGATGGGAAAGGGAAAGAAGGCTGGAAGGTTAAAAGAAAGGATCGGTGAAATGGTATATGAGTGAAAGGATGCGTGGGTGGGTGAAAGGATGCGTGGGTTGGTAAATGGATGGATGAGTAAAAGGATGGTTGAAAGGATGGATGGATATATGGATGGATGGATTGGAGATTTTGGTGAAAGACTGGATGAGAGAAAGTGAAGCTTAAATGGTGGCTATCAAAGGGTAAATAGAACAATGAAAGGATAAATGGCTAATTACTTGGATGAAGAAATAAGGAAGCTTTTCTGGAGAGGGGCATGCTCACCTACTTCGGTTGCTCGGTTTTATCAAAGCTATGGTTCAAAGTGGGGGGTATTTTCATTTTTTGTCTACTCTCTTGACTCACTGTATTTGTTAAGCGAGGCAGATAGCTATCCCACTTATCATCATTCATTACCTCCCTCCCTGCCCATGGCATTTTGCCACCCATGACCTAAGTGCAGCATGGTTCAATTCATCACTGCAGTGTTGGCTGTGCAATCTGCTTCAGTTAATGCGGCATTTACAAAGTTTTCAATGCAGTCCCCTCCTAGTACTTCACTCCTTTATTCTTTCTAAGTTCTGTCTCAGCCTACCAAAAAACTGAAAAATCCATTCTTGGCATGTGCAACATTTTTCTGGCCATGTGAAGTGATTCATATATTTCATGATTTCCATAACAGATTTACGCCTGTTGAAATTTGGAGAAGAGCAGGGCCATTGGAATTAAAGTAAGATAATTGTCCATTACAACTGCCCCAGCTGTAGATTGCAGAGAGTAGCAGAGTACCCAACGCGCTGGCTAGCATGCCTCTATTAATTTAGCCCCCACTCCCACTCAGACCATCAGTTCTAGCGCTGTGTGTTCCTGCAGCATCTGGGCGGCTGGAAGAAAGGTGGCCTGGATCGAGCAGAACCTGGACTGCTACCGGACTGAGTAGAGGACACCCTCAAAAGCCCTTTTTTAATTTTTTGTTTTGGTGGGAGGGACTTCTGTTGTGGGTGTAGAGGGCGGGAAAGGACGTTGGGACCGGGCTTTGGACTTTGGATAGTTAATATTTCTTTGGACATTGGTTGGGGATGGGGTGATTTGTTTGGGGAAGCAGTGGGCCTGTAGAGGGTGGAAAGGGTGGGTTTTATTGTTAAAATAAATTAAAGGGAAATACAAATTTTACTTTATTTATGCATCAGATCTTTTTTTTGTTGGTTTACTTTGCACCACTGCCTTGTATCACAGCCTGTTTTTAAAATCTGCTTAAAAAAGTGTATACCAGTTAGTTATTCCCTTGTCCTACTACCATCTGTAACTATATTGACTACTTAGATGGGATTGCCTATATTCAGGGGACAAGTGCTAAAAAAAGAAGTGGGGGGGAATAACCTAGTTAATCAGTATGCAAGTGGCATCGCAGCGCGTGGCATTGCGGCGCGTGAAATCGCAGCGCGTGACATCGCAGCGCGTGACAAATGCAAAAGAAACAATTGATGGACGGAATGCTGGACAATGCAAACATTCACCCCCAGTCACAAGGATCTGGGTTAAATCCATCATTCTTTTGCTCACCACACCACCCCAGTTTGGACCCAGCCATATGCAAATCAGTCTTGACCCTGTTCCTTGTGGGAACAGTCCAGCCCAAACTGCCAAGCCAGGTCCTCCCTGGACCGGAAACAAGCATCCTGGGACCGGTTTCAGGGCATCACCCTTCATCAGCCAGGCTAGCTTGAATCCAGTGGTGTAGTGAGCACGGGACCCACGTCTGGGCATACCCTTCCCACTTAGGGTGACAAATGCAAATGAAACAATTGATGGACAGAATGCTGGACAATGCAAACATTCACCCCCAGTCACAAGGATCTGGGTTAAATCCATCATTCTTTTGCTCACCACACCACCCCAGTTTGGACCCAGCCATATGCAAATCAGTCTTGACCCTGTTCCTTGTGGGAACAGTCCAGCCCGAACTGCCAAGTCAGGTCCTCCCTGGACCGGGAACAAGCATCCTGGGACCGGTTTCAGGGCATCACCCTTCATCAGCCAGGCTAGCTTCAATCCAGTGGTGTAGTGAGCACGGGACCCACGTCTGGGCATACCCTTCCCACTTAGGGCGACAAATGCAAAAGAAACAATTGATGGACGGAATGCTGGACAATGCAAACATTCACCCCCAGTCACAAGGCTGTGGGTTAAATCCATCATTCTTTTGCTCACCACACCACCCCAGTTTGAACCCAGCCATATGCAAATCAGTCTTGACCCTGTTCCTTGTGGGAACAGTCCAGCCCGAACTGCCAAGCCAGGTCCTCCCTGGACCAGAAACAAGCATCCTGGGACCGGTTTCAGGGAATCACCCTTCATCAGCCAGGCTAGCTTGGATCCAGTGGTGTAGTGAGCACGGGACCCACGTCTGGGCATACCCTTCCCACTTAGGGCGACAAATGCAAAAGAAACAATTGATGGACGGAATGCTGGACAATGCAAACATTCACCCCCAGTCACAAGGATCAGGGTTAAATCCATCATTCTTTTGCTCACCACACCACCCCAGTTTGGACCCAGCCATATGCAAATCAGTCTTGACCCTGTTCCTTGTGGGAACAGTCCAGCCCGAACTGCCAAGCCAGGTCCTCCCTGGACCTGAAACAAGCATCCTGGGACCGGTTTCAGGGCATCACCCTTCATCAGCCAGGCTAGCTTGGATCCAGTGGTGTACTGAGCATGGGACCCACGTCTGGGCATACCCTTCCCACTTAGGGCGACAAATGCAAAAGAAACAATTGATGGACGGAATGCTGGACAATGCAAACATTCACCCCCAGTCACAAGGATCTGGGTTAAATCCATCATTCTTTTGCTCACCACACCACCCCAGTTTGGACCCAGCCATATGCAAATCAGTCTTGACCCTGTTCCTTGTGGGAACAGTCCAGCCCGAACTGCCAAGCCAGGTCCTCCCTGGACCGGAAACAAGCATCCTGGGACCGGTTTCAGGGCATCACCCTTCATCAGCCAGGCAAGCTTGAATCCAGTGGTGTAGGGAGCACGGGACCCACGTCTGGGCATACCCTTCCCACTTAGGGTGACAAATGCAAAAGAAACAATTGATGGACGGAATGCTGGACAATGCAAACATTCACCCCCAGTCACAAGGATCTGGGTTAAATCCATCATTCTTTTGCTCACCACACCACCCGTTTGGCATCACAGCGCGATACATCACAGGAACTGGCATCACAAGAAGTGACATCAGATCTTAAGCCCTCACATATATGTTTAGCAGGTGTATCATGAGTACATTTGAGCACATTTCGAGCATACTTGCAAACCCTCCTGATTTAGGCAGAAGATTCACACTTTTGTAGCTACACATAAAACAATGTTACCTTTTATCAGTGTTAAGTTTTCTCTAGCCATAGTGCTTTAAAAGAAATAGTGATATATAAATTATTACAACGCCTCCTCAGGGGTATAATCGCTATATAAATGCTATTTATTTTGTGCAAATGCTGGGAAACATCAACACATCTGAAGTTTTTACAGTGCATGCATATCTCCTAAACAGTCTGAACAAAGTGAAAAGCTGCCTCTCTTAAGTATGTGTGACGTGCTAACAAGGTGTGAGCCTTTGTTTCCCCTCTGCTGCATTTACTTCTAGGTGTGAGGCTCTTGATTGCTGCCAGCCGGGAGACTCCAACAAAAGGAGGCCTGATGACCCCCCAGATTGGGCCTTTGTTATGGGCCCAGCAGGAGTCAGAACTAAGAGAGCCCCGTCCCCGCCTGCACGTTGTTGCAGATAGAAAGCAGATAACAATGTGCAGGCGCTGCAGGATGTGTCCCTGTGTTTGGAAATTACACCGGGACGAATTCAGCATATTTTACAGTGGGGCCACACTTCTTGGCAGGGTGGACGGCGTCCACTCTGTGAAAAAAGTGGGGGGACGCCGTCCACCCGCGTGTACCCCCGACTCGTGCCCTGCCTATATTGCCTACAACAACCAGGATAAACAACATCTTAATTTAGTTACTAACTAAACTAGTTCACTTCACTCCATAGTTCTCTTACCTGAATAGATTAAGCGAGAGCTGCTACCTCTCTCAATCTTCTTACTGCAAGGTTTCCCAAGGTGCCATCTTATGGTGGTGGCAATAGTAGCAGGCTAGAGCATTACAAGGGAAGGGCAGTGATCAGCTTTGCACGTAGGTTGGGCTCTTGGTCACCTCATATTCTACTTAAGATCTACCAGTGTCACAGGTCCTGTATGGCAGTCTGGGGGTACGCGGAGATTGATAAAATTCAGACTGATGAAAACCGATTTCTGAGATTGCTGGTACAGGTTCCTTACACCCGGCCTTTTCTGTTCATGAGGAACTGGGAACAAGGTATCTAGCTGACATAGTTGCCCTTAGGCCTTTGTTGTGTTGGCTAAAGATCAGGATTAGCAAGGGTCTTAAGTTGAACAGACAGGTTCTTTCGGACTGCCTGTCTCTTGATGACATGCATATCATCCCTTGGATTGCTGATGTGAAGCCAACGTTTGCTGCTCTAGGCCGTGCAGATATATTCCTGGCTCTCCATTCCTTGTCACTTTTAGAACTGAAAAGGGTGAAGAATATGTTTCTAGAGCGTGCATCGTTAGCTAGAGAAAAGGCTTAGTTGATGAAACCCTCAGTAAGGGTACACATGCTTTTAAAAACAGTACAGGGTCTGGTTCTTTACCTTGCACAGGTACCCAACATAAGGGACAGATTTGTCTTGGCCAGGCTCAGATTAAATTTGTTACATCATCTCTTGGCATCACCGAGTGGTTGGGTTTATCCTGGCTCCATGTTACCCTGCGGCTGCGACAATAGGTCTCCACAGGACACTTTACATTTTGTAATGTTCTGCAAATATTTTAGTGTGCCAAGAATGCAGTTTATTGTCCCATTGTTGAAGTCCCACTCTCCCTTTGCACCCTGAATTCCAGTTTGAATTCTATGTCCAGCTAATAAAGTTATTTTGGACTCTCTTAGCTATTTTTAGACACACACTCACACCCACTCTACTCATCTTGCACACGCTCCCACACCCCTTCATCTAGGGCCCTTCGGCAAACTACACTGAAGACCTCCGGCAAAGAGCCCCCTTGCGGGGCCCGTTGGGCATTGTAGCGCCGGCCCAACGAGGAGCTGCCCTATGATGAAGCATGATACCTCTCAGGGTGTGTGAGGGCCCTTGCTCCTTATAGGAGCTCTCCCCCCTCCCACCGTCTTCCTTCCTTTACCTGGAGTACCCCGTCCTGCCCTTTCCTTCTCTCTTAGTGACCTCTTGGTCCCCCTCCACAGGAACTGCATACCCTGTTCTGACCTCGACTCCATTAGTAGCCACCGAAGAGCCACGTTTGTCTAATTATACTACTTTTGTCTCTGCTTTCAAACAGAGGTTTGAGAGACCTGGTCTGGAATCCTCGGCAGAAGAAGCTCTGTGCGACATACAGCAAGGAAACCGAGATGTTTTGCAATATATAACTTGCTTCAGACAGCTAGCCGCAGAAACCACTTTGGTGGAATGCACCTTAGTTACCCTCTTTCGCCGAGGTCTTCGTGAAGAAATTAAAGATGAACTGGTACATTCACCTCGAGCAGATACCAAAGCGGACCTGATGAACTTGGCCTTATCTGTTGGACACCATCTTAACGAACGCCGGTTGGAAAAGCGAAAGGCTCGTATCCAGCAGTATCCGGGAACCGCACGTTCCATTTCTCGCAAAACAGATTAATCCTTACCTGACATCTCGCCCTCTACGGAAGAGGAACCCATGCAAATAGGACTAGCTCAAACACCCTTGTCTGAAGCCAAACGTGCTCACAGAAAGAAACAAAGACTATGTCTGTATTGTGGTTCCTCTAGTCATCTGATTCGTAGCTGTCCTATTCGTCCACCAAGGCCATCGGGAAATGCTGGATCCAGCCCTCTGTAGGAAGGGAGAGGGCGGGATGGTCTGGAATACCTTCAATTTGCTGTTCAAAAGAAACATCCCATTCTCTTTTTCTCTTTCCTATGCTCCTAGGATTGCCCAGTAGTACTGAGGAAAGAGTTTTAGCTCTGTTGGACTGCGGCGCCAGTGGATTATATTTAGACGAAAATTGGGCTACTGAAAAACAAATACCCCGCGTTCCCAAGGAACCACCTGAACAGGTGCATACTGTGGATGGAACCCCACTAGTCACTGGTCCCATCAAAGAAATTACACCATCATTACGGCTGACCGTTTGAAGACATCAGGAATACTTGTCCTTTGATCTTATAGATTCTGCTAACCATGTACCAATATTGGGGATCCTTTGGCTGATTAGGCATAATCCTTACATCAATTGGGAAAGCAGGACGATTTCCTTGTCCTCACATTTTTGTCAAGAATTCTGTTACGTAATGGAGGAATATTGGTTACCAAAGGAAATGCAGATAGTGAAAGAATTTTAGTGTATTTCCATAAATACTGTAGAAGGAGTCCCTAATCATTATCAGGAGTATGCTAATGTATTTCAGAAACCAAAAACCCTGACACTAGCTCCTCACAGAGAGCTGGATTGTGCCATTCCTCTGGAACCTGGAGCCACAGTGCCTTTTGGAAGAGTATATTTTCTCATCAGAAAAGGAGATGCTAAGGCAGTATCTCAAAGACAATCTACAAAGTGGCCTGATTACACGGTCATCATCGCCAGCCAAAAAAGACTAAAGATCTTTGACCATGTATAGACTTCAGAGGATTGAACAAAATAACAATCAAGGATCATTATCCCTTGCCTTTAATTAAGGATATATTAGAATCCGTGAGAGGGGCACAATTATTTCCTAAACTGGATCTCCGGGGAGCGTATCATCTCTTTCGTGTCAAAGAAGAAGATGAGTGGAAGACTGCTTTTTGAACTCCCCTAGGTCATTTTGAATATAGGGTCATGCCCTTTGGGCTGACAAATGCTCCCTCCATCTTTCAGAGATTCACGGACAGTATATTTGCAGATCTTTTTAACCAAATTGTCATGATATATCTAGACAACATTCTTGGTTATTCTATTAATCCAGATCATCATCACATATATGTCATTCAAGTACTAGAAAGACTACATCAAAATAGTTTGTTTTGCAAGCCAGAGAAATATGAAATTGACCAACCAGAAGTTGAATATTTGGGTTATCGAATCAACAAGAAAGGAATTGCCATGGATTCACAGAAAATAAAGGCTATATTGAACTGGCCGTCACCATCAACCATCAAAGAAATCCAATGCTTTCAAGGATTAACGAATTTGTATCATCCGTTCATTGATAATTTTGCCCATCAAACAAGCTACATTTCTCAAACACTAAAAAGGGAAAATCTCTGACAAGGATTTAAATGGACTGTAGCCACAGAGAAGGCTTTTCAGACCCTAAAAAAGGCATTCACTGAGGCACCAATTCTGTGTTATCCAGACATGACAAAGACATTTATTGCAGAAACTGATGCCTCATACAGTGGGTGCTGTTCTACTCCAAAAACAAGAGGAAGATGGGCTGGAACACCCAGTATTTTATCTCTCCCACGTGCTGTCAGAATCTGAGATGAATTATTCAGTTCTCGAACGAGAATTACTAGCAATGAAATTAGCTTGTCGTGAATGCAGTACATTTCTAATGGGTACCAAGGAACCATTTGAAGTCAGGACAGATCACAAAAATCTACAATGTCTTTGAAGTATTCAATGGGAGAAACAGCCGCCAAGCGAGATGGGCCTACTTTTTTAGCCAATACGACTTTTCCATTACTTGTATACCTGGTTCCCAAAGCGATCTAGCAGATGTGCTATCTCGCAGGCATCTTGAAAGTCCAACTGTTCCTCAACAACACATTATAGAGCCACAGTGTAGTATTGGGACTGTTCAATCGTTTTTAGATAGGGTCCAGTCTGGCTATGTAACTTTGACTACAGTAGAATAGAAGAAGGTTACCAATCAAGTCCACCAAAGTGACAAACATTCCTATAAGGAAAGAGCATTATTTCTTCCTACTAAGAAGGTGCCATTAGAAGCTTTGCAAATGTGTCATGACTCTCCCATTGTGGGTCACCGTGGTTTCAAGAATACCCTTGAATTAATACTTCGGTCTTTTTGGTGGCCATCAGTATGGGGAGATACCAAAACCTATATGTCCTCTTGTCTGACATGCCCAATCTAATAACCCACACACTAGACCCATGGGGTTACTTCAACTTTAACTTGTGCTTAGTTACCAGTATAACTCTGTAGAAGGGGAGCCTGCTACAGGGTTAAGGGGTTGCTGGACCCCTGTTTCATTTAATCATTTGCCCACCTGTTTCTTCTGGCGATGCTAGAGTCAGCGCACAGCCATGCACCCTTGGGCCACGGCCCCTTACTCAAGCAGGTTATTTAAATAACATGATAGCGCGTCCGCACCCGGACCGTGCCCAGCACCACAACTCCTGTCCGTTTCCTATCAGATTAACTCCTACGTTAAAATACTCCAGGGATGAACTCCTGGCATGTAACACTACAAGTAAGAATACTAATTGCATCATCCTTGAACCACAACATAGCCCCACACAATGTGCCTTCTATAATTTATCCCTTACATATGTTCCTATTGTCACTAGCAAGGCCAGACAATTCATAGGTCTCCCGCAAATCAACTCCTCTGTCCCTTTTAGCTACGCATTGATCAACACACGCTCCCTAATAAAGCCTAAGCTTGAATTTGTTGAACTTATCGGTTCACATAATCTCGCTATCATTTTCGCTACAGAAACCTGGGTTGACCAATCGTCCGAACCGGAATTAGTTCAAGCTCTACCAGCTGGTGATGCCATAATCAAAGCAGGCAGGATAGGAAAACAAGGATCGGGTGGCGATTGTTCATAGAGTCCACTTGCCAGCTTCAGGTGTTCAGGTTAAGGGAACAACGGAAGCTGGATTGCTTACGTTTAAAAAGGAACTCAGCAATTGCTACACATTTAACAGTTTGCTAGTTTATCATCCACCAAGTTTAAGATATACTTTTTTAGAAAGTATAAGCCCCTTCATCGAGGCCAGCATTGATACTTCAGATTTCACAATTTTAGGAGACTTTAATTTCTATCTAGAAAAATTGGATGATCATGACACTGCTTCACTGATCGACACAATGGACAATTTTGAGTTAAAGCAGATTGTCACATAGCCCACACATATAGCTGGCTATACAGTTGATCGCATTTTTACTAATAATTTCTTATTGGAAATCTCAGCGACCTTACCAGTTCTGTGGTCAGACCACAGTGCAATTATGTTTAAGGTCAGCATCCCTCACACTCAACCCAGGCCCAACAAAAATTTCTGAGCCACCTTGGGTCAGGCCTGGAATAAAATAGATCCCCTGGAATTCCCAAAAACACTCTCCAACACCAAAACCCCTGCTTCTTCAGATGTTACTCAAGCAGCTTGTGATTATTCGTCATGGATTAATGCTGCAGTGGAATCATCAGTACCTCTTAAAACTAATTCTAGTCGGCAAAAAAACTCTGTCTGAACTGTTGTTCACTGAAAACGTAAGGCACAAAAGTAGCTTTTCGCAGAAAGGAAAGACAATGGAGGTCCAATTACGATCTCCAGAAAAAGAACAGATATGCCCAATCCATATCAGAGTATAAAAAACTAATCATGAAAGAAAAAAGTAAATATTTTTCCTCAAAAAGTTTACAGTCTTAAAAACTCATGCAAAGAACTCTACCGCACAGTAAAAAGTCTAGCGAAATTACCTGACCTCACGACAATTGTAGTCAGAACCTTTGTAACTCTCTGGCCACATTTTTTCAGGGCAAAGTTGAAGAAATCAACAATTCTTTTACAACCAACAATGCTCAAAGTGGATCTGTTGATATAACTAATGACACCTCATGCTCATCAGCAACCTTAGAATCCTTCTCCCCGTTAGATACATAACAAGTCTTAAGGCTTATAAATTTGATCAAATCTCGTCACCATCTAACCCCTGCCCGTCACAAATAATTCATCTAGCATCGGCAACTATAAGTGACCAACTCACTAATATTCTCAATAGAACTATAATAGCATGATGTTTCCCAGCTGGCTGGAAAATGGTTCCCATTTTCCCGCTAATAAAAAAATCTAACTTGGATCCAGCCGAACCAAGCAGTTATAGGCCTATTGCTAGGTTACCTTTTTCGACAAAAGTTTTAGAAAGGGCAAGAACTACCTTCTTTTATAGATAATAACAATCTCCTGGATCCAACACAGTTTGGATTCTGAGCAGCACACAGCACAGAGACTGCTCTAGTTGTAGCATCTGAAGAGTTGCAATTGATACTGGATTAAGGTGCGAAGGCTGCCTTGATACTATTGGATCTATTAATAGCCTTCGATACAGTCAATCACAACTTCCTAATTAACCAACTTTCAGAGCTCAGAATAAAAGGTATAGCACTAAAACACTTAATTATTTCTTGTCAGACAGAGTACAACATGTTACAATGGGATCCTCCTATTCTGATCATTTCCGATTGCCATGTGGGGTGCCACAGGGCTCGTCCATAAGCCCCACCCTTTTTAATCTTTACTTGACACCGCTGGCAAAGCTGATAAAATCTTGTGGTTTCTCAGTCGTATCATACGCTGATGACATCCAGTTAATTGTTTCAATATCTAGCAATCAAAACGAGATAGTAGAGCGCTTCAACAGCTGTATGGCTCAGATCAATGAGTAGATGAAAGCCAATTGCTTGCGAGTCAATTCTGGGAAGACAAAGGTTCTTCTCCTGAGCAATGGCATCTCGTTTTGGTCAACCAACTGGTGGCCAACCAATATGGGCACTCTTCCTCTCCCAGTGAAAAAGGTGAGGAACTTAGGGGTTATCTTCGACGATAAATTGATGTTTAAAGATCACATCAACACCATGGTATCTTCTGTATTTTTCATCCTAAAAATGATCAGAAAGATCATCTCTCTCGACCTACAGAAGACAGTGGTCACAGCATTAGCCTTATTCAAATTGGACTATGGGAATGCTTTATTTCTTAATATTAAACAAAAACTACTACAATGCAGATGCTTCAAAATGCAGCCACATGGCTGCTTCTAGGAATTCCCAAATATCAATCGGTTTCCCAAGAACTGGTCACGTTGCATTGGCTTCAAACCTGCAAAAGATGAAGTTTGATTCCCTATGTATAGAATTCAAAGCTTTGCATAATATTGGCCCAGATTTCCTGAAAAAGCGTTTTATCTGGTACCTTCCATCTAGAAACTTAAGATCATCCAACGCAAAGCTTCTGATTGTCCTCAGGATAAAAAGAGCTCAGTGGGGTGGAAGGAGTTTCATTGCAGGGAAAGCCAGACTCTGGAACTCTCTCCCCCTTGAATTTAGAGACAGGCTGAATCTTCTTTCTTTCAGGAAGTCACTGAAAACGTGGCTTTTTAAAAACTAACTAGTAATGATGTTAGACAAAGTCTAGATCTGTGCTGAAAGCAGAGCCAAGAGGCCTCAGGGCATTCGGGCGCTATACAAAAATCTCAAATCAAATCAAATCCGACATGTGCCAAAGCTAAAAACCCACACACTAGATCTATGGGGTTACTTCAACCCCTACCTGTTATTCCAGCACCCTGGCATACAGTGTCCACTGATTTTATCTCTCCTTTGCCTCAGTCTGCAGGACACCAAGTCATTATGGTAACGGTAGACTCCTTTTCTAAAATGGTACATTTTACCACACTGAAGAAACTACCCACAGGAAAGGAGTTAGGAAAAATCTTCATAGAGGAGATCTTCCGTTTACACGGTCTTCCACAAATCATTGTATCTGAACGAGGTCCTCAATATATTTCCCAGTTCTGGAAGCACTTCTGCAAATCTCTGCACACTGATGTGGCCTTCTCCTCAGGATTTCACCCCCAGACCAATGGTCAGACTGAACATCTCAACCAAGGCTTAGAACAATATCTCTGTTGCTTTTGCATTGCTACCCAAATCGACTGGATTACTTATTTGCCATTAGCAGAGTTCTCTTATAATAATGCGGTCCATAGTGCATCCAAGTCTACCTGCTTTTTCTGTCTGTATGGCTAGCCATCCAATATTCCACCTCTGTTCCAGCCGCTGCTTCTTTTACCCGCCATCTCCGAGCAATCAGGCGACAAATACATGTTAATTTACAAAACGCCAAAAAGAAAATGAAACAGTCCGCTGATGACCTTCGACGTCAATCTCCCTCATATCAAGTGAATGATAAAGTTTGGCTCTCCTCTAAATATTTGCCACATCACTTGTCCTTTAACAAATTTAAACCACATTTTTATGGTCCTTCCAGGGTTTCCCAAATAGTGAATCCTGTGTCTTGTCAACTACAACTGCCTCATTCCTGAAAGTGCATCCTGTATTCCATGTTTCACAACTGAAACCCTATGTCACCGACCCCTATAAGAGGGTCTTTTCACGACCTCCTCCAGTTTTGGTTAATAATGTTCCTGAGTAAGAAGTCCAGGAGATCTGGGACTCTCTGTTTTTTAGGAACCGTATACAGTTCTTGATCCATTGGAAAGGTTATCCTCCCAGCGACAGATCTTGGAAGAATGCCGACTCTGTCCATGCCCCAGTACTGGTTCATCAATTTTTTCGGTTTCCCTTACAAACCCGGGGCCTTGAAAGAAGGACCTACTATTACGCCGCACGCTGCACAACAGCCTGCGGTGTCCTCTGCCACACCGCAGCAAGCTGCATCCTCTGCCACACTGCTGTGGGCCACACTACAGCCCGTGGCGTCTTCTGCCACGGGCCACACAACAGCCTGTGGCGTCCTCTGCCTCCATAACGCATATAATCAGTGGCTTGACAACTGGTCCACATGTCTGTCATAAGTTGAATAGTGTGAACAGCACTCTGCTGTAAAGCTTGTCCAACAAATTCCGGCACAATGTAATGGAGTGCTGGAACAGCAACTCTGGCGAAATAGGTCCGGCTGGGAACCTAACATTTCGGGCAGTTGGCTGACACAAATTCAGGAAAACCCACTCCTATCACAAATGAAAAAGGGTGGAAGTCCAGCGCTAACATTTTAGCCAGCTTCCCAATGTACAAATGTGCTGTTGGGAGGTTGCGTTCTCACAGCCCCTCCTGCTTTAATATGCCAGTAATAGTAGCCTGGATTTTTTTCTTTTCTGATGCCACTGACACAGGCGACTTCAGGAGAGAAGAACCAGCAGATAGACTCAATGTGCATCTTGGGACAGTCACTGTATGCTGTTACTGTTGTGTTTTCATCTGACTTTGAGTCTTGTGCCATTTTGACTTTACTGATGCAGGCGATACTGGTGCACTGCTAGTGACAGGGCTGCTTTGCGTAAAGATGTCACCCTCTTCTTCCTCATCACCTTCACCTTCCACTGTGAACTGAGCAGGTTCCCTGCTCTCATCACCTTCACCACTACCACCTTCAGCTATTTTTTTAAGGTGCGCCTCCCAGAAGATTGCGTGATCTTTTTTCCTATGAGTCGTTTGGCCTCCGGTACCATAGTGTGAACCAGGCTTACCTCGATGAACACTTGCACAGCGAAATGGAGCAAATGGCAATGTTATCCTCCTGCTTGCTAATCGTAAAGAAGTCTCAAACTGGGGAGGTGAACTTTCTCAGTGGGCCACAGGTGCCACTGCCCATGCCTGAACAAGTGGAGTTAGGTGGGCATGTAGAAGATTGCTTCTCTGCAGTGCGTACTTCTACTGAGGTAGTTGTGGATGCAGGTCTCAGGGGCCTTCCAAATAAGGGAGTTGGTGCTGGTGATGGTTGTGGTATCAGTGCCACATCCCTCGGAGCACATTGAGGAGGGGTAATGCCGGTCTCCTCTGGGCTAGCTTCCATGAGGATGACTGGCTCGTCATCCTCCTTCTCATCCATAATCCTAAGGCTTTCAGGAACTTTCCTTTTCCCTTGCTTCTCCTGGCGTGACTCGGACTCAGGAGGGTTCCATTCCACTTCTTGATCATCAGAAGGGGTGCTTGGAGAAGATGGTGGAGTACCCTTCCTTTTTCTTGCTGGAGATCTCGAAGCCAATGGATCTTCTGAAAGAGGAAGTTCTTCCTCAGCAGGAAACTCAATCTCCTGTTCGGCTCCTACTTCGGAAAGATCTGCTATTGCTGACTGAGGCTGTTGTTGTCCACTTTGCTCAATTTCCAGCAATGATTGGGTACTACTTTTCAAAAGAGACAAATCCAATTCAAAGTAATTGCTTGTGGGCGTTGCCATGATTGCAGTGGCTGCCTCAGTGCCAGGCTTGGGCCTGGGTTAGGGTGGTACCTTAACATTGTTAAGGTAACGCGTGGTAACAGCTGCGTGGTAATGGCTGTTTTCCCCGGTCACATAGTCAAAGAACAACAGCAAACAAGGAGACATGGCCACAACAAAGAACACATGCAGAGCTATGGCAAAAGCACATTGACTCTCTACACAAAATGACCACTGGCCACATGGTCAAGCAACAACAGCAAGCAAGGAGGCATGGCCACAACAAAGAACACGTGCAGGCCTATGGCTAAAGCACACTAACTGGCTACACAAAATGGCCGCCGGACACATTGTCAATCACAAAAAAATAACAAAGAACGCATGCAGGCCTATGGGCAAAGCACATTGGCTGGCTACACAAAATGGCCGCCGGCCACATGGTCAAACAACAGCAAGCAAAGAGGCATGGCCACAACTAAGAACACATGCATGGCCACCGACTACATGGTCAAACAACAACATCAAGCAAAGAAGATTGGCCACAACAAAGAACACAAGCAGGCCTATGGCAAAAGTGCACTGGCTGGCTACACAAATTGGCCGCTAGCCACAAGTTTAAACAACAGCAAGCAAGGAGGTATGGCCACAACAAAGAACACATGCAGCGCCTATTGCAAAAAGCACGCTGGCTGGCTACACAAAATGGCCACCATCCACATGGTCAAACAACAAGCAAGGAGGCATGGAAAACAAAGAACACATGCAGGCCTATGGACACTGACTACACAAAATGCCCCCTGGCCACATGACATGGAAAACAAAGACAAATGTTGGCCTATGGCAAGCACACTCACACACTGGCCGGACAAATGAGCCATGGTAACATAGAAGAATACACAAGCATTAATTCAGCAATGCAAAACCAAAAAGTAACTGAGCTATAAAACACACATTCTCCCAAGGCATCAAACATATATTACCCCACCTTTACACTTTTGCAGAATAAAAAACATGCAACCTTAGATTCAACTTGCCAGACTTTGCTAATTGCATTCCACCTTTCCAATCCTTGAATGTCTCCCTTGCCCAGTATGTCCACCTTCTCCTGGCATCTGTTCACTTCCTTATTCACCAAAATGGTGTTAACAAATGACTTGTACTGCCAAAATCTCCTCCCACATTTCCCAGTACACTTCTTTGCACTCAATTATGGCTAGTAGAGTGCACCTCATCTACAGCTCCTTCAAGACTCTTTAGTACCCATGCTAATAAATCAGCCTGATAGGCACAATGTAAAATGTACCTTTGTATACCATTGTAGACCACCAGGTGCATGCCTGTTATTGTGGCAAAGAAAAACATTGTATGGGGCTTGGAGATGGATAGGATGCCAAAGCATGGTGGTTCTCGGACTGAGGGGCAAGTATGTTTTTTTCCTTGCCGCTCCAGAAGTGGTATTGCCACCTGGGGTATTCATTTTTTACAGTACCAATAGGTCATTCCTTCCTGACATGCACCATTCCATGATGCATGCAAGCAATGTATGGGACTAGGCCCCTTAGCGCTACCCCAATCAACCGTTTTGGGAACACCATCAGTGGTCCAAATGTAACTCACATCATTCCCACCTTCACTGCTATTTTTCCCCTTGTGGTGTGTTGTCTTGTAGCTTATCAATCTCTTGCAACTGTCAGGCTTGCTGCATTGCGTACGGCAGCAAGGTATAAAAGGACCTCGCTCCCGATGCAGAACGCTTCGCGTTCTAGTGTTGCTAGAGGATGGCCACGTCTGTTTCCTGTCGACGCCCCATCCCCTTCCGGTCCGAGATGCCTGAATCCTGCTGCTCCACGGCGTTGTGTGGTTCTCGCGCCTCTTCAATACTTACCTCCTTTTCCTGATGATCATGCCGGCGGTGACAGCCTATCGACCCTGGTTGTGGCAGTGATTTTCCTGATGATCTTGGTGGCAGCGGGACTGCCTAACAATCCCGGTTGCGGCGGTGATTTTCCTAATGATCCCGGCAGTGACTTCCAGATGATCGGTGACGGCATTATCTCCTGACGATCCAGGTCACAGCGGTGAGTTCCTGTTGTCTCTATCTTGATCCTGGGTTGTGGCGGTGATCCGGACATTTCGTGGTTCCTGACTCTGCTCGAACCCTAACTCAATAAAAAATATTAAAACAAACAACCAACCTTACAGCAATCATATATAAAGAGCCTCTAAGACTCATTTGGAATACATGAAGGAATTACACTCATCTAAAAGAGTTGCACTTCTCTGTGAGGATCAATTTCTTTTTTTTGCCTTTAATCTCAGCCCCTGCAAATAAAGGGATATCATTGCATTTCTTTAGTACACGACTTAAGGAAAGTCTATGTGTAGTTTTTTAGTTCTAGTTCTCAGTCCTACTTAGTTTAAGCTCATTTGCATATTCATACATACTTCCGTCTTTACGCTCCTTGTTAGTTATTTGCACTCTTTTTCTTTCCTTTTAGGGTATCCTCTAACTACTGGGTCCTGTGCTTGAACTTTGAACTTCGGTCAACATTCTCCCTCTGTTTTCTTCCCTTCTTCCCCTGGTTTACTGCTGGCACTTTGACATTGTTGGGTGCAGTGAGTGACTGGTGGGGTGTAGGGATGTGTCATCCATATTGCTCCTGCGGAACTGTAAGTAGCCTTGACAGTAACATTGTCATTGGGGGTTCATAATTGGACCGAAGAGAAAGCACCGAAGGCATAATGAGTGCTGGTGTAGATGTTAGCTGATTTATCTTTGGCCAAGATTTAGGCTCTGGTGAGTGCATGCAGTTCAGCCACCTGAACGGAGTGGACAGTGGGCAAATGGTTGCTGTCTATGACCTCATACTGGGAGGATACAGTGTAACTAGATACCAGCGAACCTCAGTGAATGTGTACACAAGAGCCATCCACTTGATTTGTAGTGAGGCAATCATGCTGCTCACCTTCCTGGGGACTAGGTAAAAGGGATGCAGAGTTCAGGACCGGACACCTATTTAAGGTAATGTGACCTGCAGATATAAATGTTGGGTCTGGAGGTCAATAAAAGGGACATCCCACGTGTACCAGTTTGCTTTACAAGGACACACAGTCTTATTTTTGTGCTTGTATCTTGTGGCTTTACTGTGGTGTCTGTTGCCCTATCTGGCCAAGAAGCTAGTCAGGTGTCTATGGTGCTCCTCTGGGGGCAAGACACTCCAAGTAGGGTTGTAACAGCTAAAGGGCTTTATTACGAGTCTGGCGGTCCACAGACCACCAGAATTGCGGTGGTGAGGGTCTCCCAACCACCCTATTATGACCAGGGTGGTCGGGCCGCCCTGGGACCACCACGACCGACAGGGATCAGAGGTCCCTGGTGGTGTAACGGCAGTCTTGAGGCTGCAATATGTTTGGCGGGGCCCCTGCGGCCCCACCAAGCATATTACGAGTTTCCTCACCGTCACACTTTTCATGGTAGTGCGACTGCCATGAAAAGTGTGGTGGTGAGGAAACAAAGGGAGCCCTACAGGGCCCCCTTGTGCCTCAAGCCATGTGGATGCACAAAGGGGGGCACAACATAGACTGCTGAAGTCCATGCTGTGCAGGTACTGCCTTTGACATTTCCATTGCTGTGCCTATTTCACAGTCATCATCCTGGGAACTCCAAAGAACCGCCCGTCAGACAGGAGAAAACTCCTTATCTGAAGGGCGGTTCGTACATGGGTTTGGCGTTGAGGGAGTGGGGCGGTTCTGCTCCCGCACCGCCAAACTCTTCATAAGGTCCAAAGACAGTCACTTGTTCTTCTCTGAACATTTGGGGTTCTTCCCTAATATTGGGAAACTCTTTAACTTAATTCCTACTGTGTCCTGGGGTCCGAGAGGCATGAACCGTCACAAAAGCACTATTGGCCCTGGGTAATTGCCTTAGTGAAGCCTGGCAAGCATGCGCCTCTTGTGTTGTATGACTGCATGTGCGAGCAGCAACTGGGTCATTTGTAACTTATAAACCACCTCTCCTTTGGGAGATGTTGGAGACTTTGGAGTGACACCCTGGCCAGTTGTACTAGTCCCTGAGGCTTCACATCTGAAGGACAGAGGTGGCGTAGGTGTACTCATTAGGAGTGCTGAGGTTACCTGCGTGTATGTAGGTGTGTAAAGAATAGTTGATGGAGAATGAGGTAACCCTGCAGAGAAATCAATGTCTTTGGGAGTTTCATCATCATGCATAGGGGTTCTTTAAGCTGTCTATATGTCAGGGCAGTGGGCCGAACTGTGAAATCCTTGTCAATCCTCTTTGTCACCCTTTCATCAGTCAAATATTTATTACACTTTTCCTTAATTCTTTCACTTGTTCATTTAATTTGTCTTGTGAGTCCTTAAGAGTCCTCACTCGAGACTCTAGGAGTCTCTTAGACATCTCCTCCTACCACTTAAGCTATGCATTCCATACACCTGGGGTCCACTTTTTCTTGTTTATACATCTTTCATCAAGTGCACTATTTCATTGAAGTCAAACGTTCCCCCTACTGGAAATCATTTTCATATGCTAATGCCACTTAACAAAAAAAACATGTTCTATGCCCATAATGTACATACATATTATGTGCTGGGGTCCCTTTAGTGGGATTGCAACTTTCCTTAGTCCTGCACCTCCCACCTCAATTCATGCCAGACACGTTCACAACAAACACACAGAAGAGGCTGGTGTTGTGTAGTGTTTTCTTTCAGTTTTTTGTGAGATTTCTTGCTATAGAGCAGCACACGAGTTTTCATACTAGACTCAAGGGACAAAGATGGCATGATGTTTCTTGCTTAAGATAAGTACACTACGGACCACACTAGACTCTAAGTACAAATATGGTTCATTATGGAAAGAGAAAGAAAAGGATAATGCTGAAACACAGGGGTAGATACAAATATCATCTGTTGGGTCATAATTTCATCGAGTCCCCTTGCATTCAAGGAACTCAAGTTTGTGAGAACCTTTGGGCAGCTGAACTCAGTGCTCACACCTGGTTAACGGGGATGCCCTCAATTTATGCCTGACACACACACTTTCAGAACTCAAAATTTATACAGAACACCCTGTATTTCAAGCTCACACCTTACATCACTTGTACTCTCACACTTTGGGGCCGATTCCGATTCGGGCCGGAAATCTCTCCGACCGAGCCGGACCCGGAGAGATTTCCGACCGAATCGGACCCTAGCAGTCCGACCGAACGAGTACGATGCGCACGCATGCTATCGGACTCGATTCGGTCGGACTCCCATTGAAGTCAATGGGAGCCAGTCGTACGACGCGTACACGGGCTCCCATTGACTCAATGGGCACGACGCGAACAAGGGCGCCCCCTACAGCGTGTTCGCGTCGATGCGGGTCGCACCGTACACGCACGTGTAGGGGGGACCCATGGCTCCCCCCTGTGTGCGTCTCGCACGCCTACGCTTCCAGGGGGGTCCGAAACGGACCCCCAAAGTGCGGCTCCGACAGCTCCTTGGAGCCGGGCTGCGCGAGTCGGTCGGAGCGGTCGGGGTGCGCATCGTACTTACCCGGCCGGGAAACGTCTCCATTGCGAGGTGCGCGTCGTCCCCGTGCGAGTTGGTCGGAGCGGTCGGGTCCTGCGAACGAGTCGGTCGGTGATTTCGCGAGCGCACGCATCGTACTCGCTCGCCCGGACGCACGTACGACTCGGTCGGGAAATAGGGCTCCGAATCGGATCCGGTTAAGCCGAATCCGATTCGGTGCCCTACCGGCCGAGATCGGAATCGGCCCCTTTGTATTTTAAGTCAGACATGATGCACTGTAATTTAGGATCCCTAGAACTACAGACCTGTAACCTAGCAATTTGGACCAAGCATTTTAAATCTAGTGCTTTGAGCCTAACACTTTGAAAACAGCACTTTGAACCTAGCATCTATAACATAAATTTTAGAGCCTAGAACTGAGAACCTAGAAACCCTCCTTGTATTTGCAAAAATCTCACCCTTTACATGTTCTTACCCTATTCCTACAGTTTCAGCAAATGAGTGCAGATTGTGGATCTGCAGACACAGCTAAATACCCTGTGAAATGACAGCTTTTTCAAGATGTGCCTACTTGGAGCGTCAGTGGAAAACCATATGCTCTGCAGCTCTCAAAGTGCCATATATGGTCCTCTGAGCGCACAGTACCATGTTTATGAGAAAAAACTAAAATACACTTTTCTCAGGAAATAGCAGAATAACCATGTATGTAGACGTGCTGAGGTAGTGTGTTGACTGATGAGAAGATTCAAGTCAGTCAACAGACTCCTGCTTAGTCTGAAAACACAACCAGTATTTATATGAATCTCCATGGCCAGAGGTCATTTGCTTCCCTGTAAGCTGAGGCCTGTTTAAAAATAGAGTTTTATGGCTTGACAGGTGAGCGAAATTCAAATTGTTTTAATTATCAATTAAAAAGAATTCAAGCAAGGCTTCCTGCAATTAGAAACAGTTCCAGCTTCTCAAAACATGATAATAAGTAAAGTAGATGTGTACAACGATATACGTCTAGAATGTGTAGGGCCAGCAGATGTCTCAAAGGAGAAAGGGCTAGCTTGCATTTTTCAGGGTCAGCACAGGAGAAAAAGGGACCTGCACAGGTATACTTGGTGTTGAGAATAGCATCGTTCAGGAGGTCACAGAACACAAGTCTAGATCTGCACATATGTTTTTATCCCTAGTCATGGGCACTGTTGTACTTTTCCTTTATCTTCCACAAATTGATAGCAGGTCAGTCAGTCAATCAGTCAAAACATGTTTAGTTAGAGCTTGGTCTTTAAAACAGTACAGACGTTTTTCCATAAAATGAGTTATACATAAGAATTATAAAACCGTTCCAGCTAAAATCATGTCTAAAACCACAATGCTTGGTTTAAAATTCCATCCTATATATACATCCATAAAATCCTCAAACATTTGCTAAAAATTCGTTCACAGATAATAAAAATCATACCATATCACAGGATATGTCCAAGAATGGCATATTCAGTACTAAATTGGCCACTTGTCACCTATCTCTGATCCCACATTTTTGTAAAATTTGTTTCAAAGATCTTTTTTGTTGTCATAAAAACACAGGCAATCTTCTAAAATATGCATTTAGGGGCACATGCATCAATGTAAAATTTTGCGAATCCTTAATTGCGAATCGCTATTTGGGGGCGCAAATAGCGATTCGCTAATACTATTCGCAGAATGTTTTGCGATTCTTTAAATTAGCGAATTGTTGAGTTTTCGCTATTTTGCAGTAGATGCATTACGAAACGGTATTTTGCGGTCGCAAACGCCATAATTTAGCGATTCGCTAATTTTGCGATTTTTTTAGGCTTGATGCATGTGCCCCTTAGTCTCCTTTCATATTAAGACCACATTTAAACATTTTCTTCTCGTCCAATAAACAGCCCTGCTCTTGAGAAATTAAAACCTGAATAATACCACAACTAAACATCAAAATGCTCAATCTTGGACCTACATTTGGAACACTATCCAAATATGGAAATGTATCCTCCTTCAGTCACGAAATCATCAGAGGGGATACAGATTTCATTTTCTGTAAATACCGCAGATCATTGTCCCAGGCTTTCGCTTTTGTCAGCTTTCGAATCTCGGCTTTACTGACTTTTGATAGGCCTATCATGTCACTGTTTAATGTCAGTTTCCTGCAATATCATCTATCCTTGCCTGCCCGATCTTGCCCAATATAGCTCACTTTTGATAATTTCGTTTTTACAAAGACTCAATATTTTTTGGGACTCATCCTTATCTATTCTGGACCAGAATTTTTGCCTTTCTGCCAAAGCTTAATAGCTCCATGCAGTTGGCCCTGTTTCTATCCTAATGGCCTGGACCATGGTGAAGGGTGGTAGGGAGAGTAATCTTTTTAAACATCTGCCCTTTTTGTGATCCTTATTTGATTTCCCACTTATACAAAGTACCTCCACACCATATTGGAACTGAGGCTGAATCATCCCCTGGTATGCCATCAATACTGGTCTTAGAGAGGGATCTCCATACATTTTATCTAATTTCTTGAGTCCCCCTACTGAAGAAAGTGCTTTTGCCTGCAGGGAATCAATATGTTCTTTCCATGACAGGTACCTCACAAACCACATCCCAAAGTACTTATAACTATTAGCAGTCTCTATTCTGACCTTGTTTAGGAACCAGTTAAACTTTAGAATCTTGTTCCCAAATGGAAGCACTTTTGTTTTCTCTGAGTTGACTATTAGTTTTCTTTACCAAATAATCAGTGAAGACATCAAGCTTTATCAAGCTTTCTCTGTAGGCCATTTTCTGTTAAGTCCATGATTACTAGATAGTCTGTATAGAGAAGGCAGCTTATATGTGAACCGTTCTTTTTGGGACAAAGACAGTTAGTTAGCTCGAATATTTTGGGAAAATCAGCAAAAAATATGGAGAACAATATGGGTACCAGAACACAACTTTGTCTGAGGCCATTTCTAATATCTATTCTCCGTAAGAGAGACCCATTACCATCCAGTTCCAACTGGGCCCAATTGTCTCTGTACAGTTCCTTCAGTGTCAAAAGTATACCATGTGGGATATCATACATTCTTAAAGCTTCCCATAACAGTGCCTGGTAAACAGTATCAAATGCCGAGTGAAAATCTGCAACATAGCAATATAACCCTCCACGTTGCTCTAGTGATTTTTAGCAATGGCCCATAAACTGAAGCAGTGATCTGCTGTCAAATGCCCCCCCTTTAAACCACCTTGCTCTATGGGGATTATTGAATTTACTTCCATCTATTCTTTCAATAACCCTAGGGGGATTTTGAAAAACTTACCACACACGTCCAACAAGTTTATTTGCCTATAGCTTCCTGGGGAAGAGGTTGCCCCTTTCTTACACATGGGTTTGATCACCGCCCCCTCCCAACTGTCTGGGAAAATGCCCATGGAGAGAATATTCTGGAATGATAGATGAAACATACTCGACCACCAGTCAATATTTGTTTTAACAACAAGATAGTCTTTTTGATAATTTCTAATGAGAATGATGCTTTCATTTCTTTGTTTACATTGAGATTAGCTGGTTGTGAGGAGATTAACTCATCTTTATTGTACATTTCCTTCAGATATGCGACCCATGCTTCCTCTCCCGCCTGGCATTTTGGCTTTCCCAGGCTGTATCTAGACCATGTTGTTCTAATTCCCAGAATTTCTTAATATTGTTCAACTCTATCATTTCTAACATGATTTTCCCACTATTTTCCTGGAGAGCCTGCTTTTTAGTAGCATCAAACATTTAAACGTTTTCTTCAAGTCAATAAGTGTGGTTTTACCCCCTTTAGTCTGAGAACCTTATGTAACTTTCTAATTTCCTGTTCTGTGCTAAATTGTCTGCATTCTGCATCAAACCAAAGGTTCTTTATTTGATTCTCAACCTTATGTCTCGTTAACTTATTGTTGACTACTTTGAGCTCCACCTCTAGACACACTGCACCTTGGTTTATCATATCCTCATTCCAAGAAATAAAGTCCGGTGATATCTCATCTACTTTAAAGTCCTTATTCTTATATTGAAAAGCCTTTAACCGATTTAAGTGTTTCTCTGATATTCTTGTACTTAAACGTCTCGGAAAGTGGATTTTTATGGGAAGCATTGGTTTTCTTTAAGGATAATACCTGTGTTTATCATTGTATTCAGGGAATAATGGTCACCCCCTTCAATCTGTAGTACCTCGATTCTCTCTAGATGCCTGTAAGCCCAGGCTTGGACAAACACGTAATCGATAGGGCAGTTCGGATTCCTGTAAAGAAATGTTTTCCTTGCCGGTGAGTCTGTTGGTGTTCGACCTTTAAGACTGACAAAACCATTGAAAGCAAGGAAATTTAACAGGGATGTTTCTCTTGCCTGTACCACATTTACTAGAAAGCCGGCAACATCTATACTAAATGTAGAAAGTAGGTCTTCATACAGTTGATCAGTTCTCTCAGGAATTAATTTGTGATTAAAATCACCTAACAATACAAGCAAATGCTGGGGGTATAATGAGCATATTTTAATCAGATCCTCCTTAAACATAACCAAATTTC
This sequence comes from Calotriton arnoldi, assembly GCA_963921515.1. Lineage (NCBI taxonomy): Eukaryota > Metazoa > Chordata > Amphibia > Caudata > Salamandridae > Calotriton > Calotriton arnoldi. The sequence goes on along the minus strand of CAWUFW010000641.1, from coordinate 375,509 downwards.
CCTCATAACCAGATGGATTCTTTACTTGCATATAAAAATTAAGAGTTATAATAGTACCGATAGCAGGTCAACAAATGAGAGCAGACCAGAAAGGTGGCGCATTGATTAACAAGAGTATTGACACAGGTAGGGGAGCAAGGTTGACAAGGACCATATGGGGAGAAGACCAAAGCAGCAGAAGGGGAGAAGACAGGTGAAAGGGCAGAAAGCAAGGACAAATAGACAAGGAAGAAGGAGACTCTGACAAAGTTACCTTACGTGGGAGTGCCAGAACCTGTTGGAGAGCATTTGCTAGTGATAATTAAAGAAACAATAGGGCACATTAATACATAGACACTTTCAAACTATTACACAGAGAGACCAAATGTAAGGAAAGCTCAAAGGCAGAGGAAAGAGAGCATGCCAGATTCCCCAAGGTTCCGACAAACATAGAAATTTAGTTGGGGGCCTTCCCATATTTGCTGGTATTATGTTCATACTTTTGCGTTTGCACTGAAGTACAATTGAACAATGAGCTCTGACTACAATGTTTGACTCTCATCGAGGCAGATACCAATAGTGCACACAGCATGTGGTTTGCTGCTACCCTACATTCCTACATTCTATTTCAAGGATGTCCCACTCCAGGAGAGAGGAGGTGCTGAATTGACCACTCAAACATGGACTGGCAGGGGTGTGTTGAAATTTCAACAAGAGCACATGGCACCTATTTCCCTGTTGTTTGCCTCATGAGTGCTTGAAATGTGATGCAAAACACTTTGGAGCCGATTCCGATTCGGGCCGGAAGCGCACCTAACAGTATTCGTCCGGAAAAACTACCAGCCGAACGCGTGTTTCCCGACCGACTCGAACACTCTACCGAACGAACAAGTACGATGCGCATAACAGCCCAGATTCCGACCCACCCGTACTTACCCAATCCAGCTCCTTTTCTCCGCCCGAGCCGGATCCGTAAACGCCGAATCGAGTCGCACGGAACCAAATACACAGCACCTTCCGGCCGGACTAGTACGATGCGTCTTCCGTACGCGCCGAACCCGTCGCTACGTCCGGCACGTTTCAGCATCCGGGAGAGCCACACATAAGCCCCGTTTCGCGTCACTAAACGATCCACGGCTACGAGACGAACAAGCCAGCGGCGAGTACGAGTCGAAGACACGCGAAACCCGAGCGAGACGCAGACCAACCATGAATCCCATCGCGCAGGTCCTACCAATACTCTACATCTATTACCGGGACCGATTCGGACGCGTATGGCGCAGACGGTAAGTCAAACACCAACAATACAAACTAACTACACGTACCTAAAATATGTCACACACACATAGGGATGCACAAATGACGTACACTAGCAACTGCACAATCATAGGGGTGGGATGGGCATCACCAATGCCATACACACCCATAGGGGCCTGGATTCCTGCCACCACCACCACCCCTACTCAGGGGGCCTGGATGCCCATCACCACGACCATCCCCACTCATGGGGGGCTGGATGCCTATCACTACCACCACCCCTACTCAGGGGGGCCTGGATGCCTATCACTACCACCCCCGCTACTCATGGGGGGCTGGATGCCTATCACTACCACCACCCCTACTCATGGGGGGCTGGATGCCTATCACTACCACCACCCCTACTCAGGGGGGGCTGGATGCCTATCAGTACCAACACCCCTCCTCAGGGGGGGCTGGATGTCTATCACTACTACCATCCCCACTCATGGGGGGCTGGATGCCTATCACCACTACCACCCCTACTCAGGGGGCTGGATGCCTATCACTACCACCCCCTACTCATGGGGGCTGGATGCCTATCACTACCACCACCCCTACTCATGGGGGGCTGGATGCCTATCACTACCACCACCCCTACTCAGGGGGGCTGGATGCCTATCAGTACCAACACCCCTCCTCAGGGGGGCTGGATGTCTATCACTACTACCATCCCCACTCATGGGGGCTGGATGCCTATCACCACTACCACCCCTACTCAGGGGGGGGCTGGATGCCTATCACTACCACCCCCCCTACTCATGGGGGGCTGGATGCCTATCACTACCACCACCCCTACTCATGGGGGGCTGGATGCCTATCACTACCACCACCCCTACTCAGGGGGGGCTGGATGCCTATCACCACTACCATCCCCACTCATGGGGGGCTGGATGCCTATCACTACTACCACCCCTACTCAGGGGTGCTGGATGCCTATCACTACTACCACCCCTACTCAGGGGGGCTGGATGCCTATCACTACCACCCCCTACTCATGGGGGCTGGATGCCTATCACTACCACCACCCCTACTCATGGGGGCTGGATGCCTATCACTACCACCACCCCTACTCATGGGGGGCTGGATGCCTATCACTACCACCACCCCTACTCATGGGGGCTGGATGCCTATCACTACCACCACCCCTACTCATGGGGGCTGGATGCCTATCACTACCACCACCCCTACTCAGGGGGCTGGATGTCTATCACTACTACCATCCCCACTCATGGGGGCTGGATGCCTATCACCACTACCACCCCTACTCAGGGGGGCTGGATGCCTATCACTACCACCCCCTACTCATGGGGGGCTGGATGCCTATCACTACCACCACCCCTACTCATGGGTGGCTGGATGCCTATCACTACCACCACCCCTACTCAGGGGGGCTGGATGCCTATCACCACTACCATCCCCACTCATGGGGTGCTGGATGCCTATCACTACTACCACACCTACTCAGGGGGGGCTGGATGCCTATCACTACCACCCCCCCTACTCATGGGGGGCTGGATGCCTATCACTACCACCACCCCTACTCAGGGGTGCTGGATGCCTATCACTACTACCACCCCTACTCAGGGGGGCTGGATGCCTATCACTACCACCCCCTACTCATGGGGGCTGGATGCCTATCACTACCACCACCCCTACTCATGGGGGGTTGGATGCCTATCACTACCACCACCCCTACTCAGGGGGCTGGATGCCTATCACTACCACCACCCCTACTCAGGGGGCTGGATGTCTATCACTACTACCATCCCCACTCATGGGGGGCTGGATGCCTATCACCACTACCACCCCTACTCAGGGGGGGGCTGGATGCCTATCACTACCACCCCCCCTACTCATGGGGGGCTGGATGCCTATCACTACCACCACCCCTACTCATGGGGGGCTGGATGCCTATCACTACCACCACCCCTACTCAGGGGGGGCTGGATGCCTATCACCACTACCATCCCCACTCATGGGGGGCTGGATGCCTATCACTACTACCACCCCTACTCAGGGGGGGGGTCTGGATGCCTATCACTACCACCCCCCCTACTCATGGGGGGCTGGATGCCTATCACTACCACCACCCCTACTCAGGGGTGCTGGATGCCTATCACTACTACCACCCCTACTCAGGGGGGGCTGGATGCCTATCACTACCACCCCCCCCTACTCATGGGGGGCTGGATGCCTATCACTACCACCACCCCTACTCATGGGGGACTGGATGCCTATCACTACCACCACCCCTACTCAGGGGGGGCTGGATGTCTATCACTACTACCATCCCCACTCATGGGGGGCTGGATGCCTATCACTACTACCACCCCTACTCAGGGGGGGCTGGATGTCTATCACTACTACCACCCCTACTCAGGGGGGCTGGATGCCTATCACTACCACCACCCCTACTCAGGGGTGCTGGATGTCTATCACTACTACCATCCCCACTCATGGGGGCTGGATGCCTATCACTACTACCACCCCTACTCAGGGGGGCTGGATGCCTATCACTACCACCCCCTACTCATGGGGGGCTGGATGCCTATCACTACCACCACCCCTACTCATGGGGGCTGGATGCCTATCACTACCACCCCCCTACTCAGGGGGGCTGGATGTCTATCACTACTACCATCCCCACTCATGGGGGCTGGATGTCTATCACTACTACCACCCCTACTCAGGGGGGCTGGATACCTATCACTACCACCACCCCTACTCAGGGGGCTGGATGTCTATCACTACTACCATCCCCACTCATGGGGGGCTGGATGCCTACCACTACCACCACCCCTACTCATAGGACGGGTAATGCATGACACAACCAGCATACTCCCATATAAGGAATAACAGAAAATTACATCCACCCAAACAACATGACAAGCGTGTGTAGTCCAGGTCAAATGCCTACAACACTAAACATGACAATGAACATACAATGTGACCCACTAACACATGTGTCACACATAAAAGTGTGTGGCCTCCACAATACAAGCCGACCATGGCCACTGTGGCAATGGGGCCTAAAGCCCCATCACCACAGTCACCAAAAGGTAAGTGTGGGGTCCAAGGCTGATGGACCTTTTGGTCAGTGTGGCAATGGGGCCTAAAGCCCCATCACCACAGTCACCAAAAGGTAAGTGTGGGGTCCAAGGCTGATGGACCTTTTGGTCAGTGTGGCAATGGGGCCTAAAGCCCCATCACCACAGTCACCAAAAGGTAAGTGTGGGGTCCAAGGCTGATGGGCCTTTTGATCAGTGTGGCAATGGTGCCTAAAGCCCCATCACCACAGTCACCAAAAGGTAAGTGTGGGGTCCAAGGCTGATGGACCTTTTGATCAGTGTGGCAATGGTGCCTAAAGCCCCATCAGCACAGTCACTAAAAGGTAAGTGTGGGGTCCAAGGCTGATGGACCTTTTGATCAGTGTGGCAATGGTGCCTAAAGCCCCATCACCACGGTGATCATAAGGTAAGTGTGGGGTCCAAGGCTGATGGACCTTTTGATCAGTGTGGCAATGGTGCCTAAAGGCCCATCACCACAGACACCAAAAGGTAAGTGTGGGGTCCAAGGCTGATGGACCTTTTGATCAGTGTGGCAATGGTGCCTAAAGCCCCATCACCACGGTGATCATAAGGTAAGTGTAGGCATGGTAAAAGCTGCCAAAGACAAACTGAATGGATGAATCCTGGTCACACAACAACTAAAACATCTGTGGCATAGTACTGCTTGTGTCCCATTGCAACATATATTGGGGGAGGCTAACAGTGCAGTGTCACAGAAACATCGCTTTGTCCATGTGCATACAAACATCACACATGGGGGACCACATTCAATCAATCAATCAATCACGGCATTTATAGAGCGCGCTACTCACCCGGGAGGGTCTCAAGGCGCTGGGGGAGGGGGTAAGTTACTGCTCGAACAGCCAGGTCTTGAGCTGCTTCCTGAAGGAGAGATGGTCCTGGGTTCGCCGAAGGTGAGTGGGGAGGGAGTTCCAGGTCTTGGAACAATCAGCCGATTCCACAATGACAGAAGTGACCATCATGATGCTGACCCACATATCTGCACCTATGGACACACAAATGTATATAATCTGTGGAGACTGTGGATGTTAGGTGAACAAATACCATACCATGGCAGCAATGGGACATACAAACCATGATCATTGTGCTGACTGATGACCCAGGAGTACCAGGGAGAGCAGGGGAAAATCACCAAACCACATACAGCCAATGGCACACTACAGAATTGCCAATGCAGTGATGCAAATGCACTGACACAAACAGGCAGACTCACACTTCCTATCAAAGACAACAGGTGATGGGGGTGTGTGCCAGTGTCCCCAGGCAACCACACAACACATGAGGAGGCCTGAATCCCAATTACACAGATGTGTATACAGTGCCACACACAAGTAACTCATGGATTGGATTCCCCTATGTGGGAAATCTGGCATTGTCAGATGAGAGGGAGCCCAAATTACACATGTCACACACGCTTGTAGGAACAGCAACTAACACAGCAAGAGACACACCCACCACAGCACTACCCCCAGGGACCCCACATTGTGCAGACACTAGCCTGCATGACAATTCCACTGTGATGACAAAGGTAGATGTTGATCACACTGTGAACCACAGCCATGTGTCCTCAGCTACAAACTACCATCACACCTACACAAGCTCCAATCAATCAGCAGGGCCTGCCAGCCAAGGCCAATATGGAGGTAGTGGTCTAGCCGTGCAACAACTCACATTTGCACACTCAACACCACACACCCTCATCTGCAACAATGTGCAGCAGTGAAGCTCACATGGAGTGGTGACATTGCACATGCACCCATGACAATCCCAGGGGTGGTGGAGGGAACTAAGGTGCAGAAACCCATCACACATGCCCACTCAACATGACTCGTCTATGTATGACACACTGCACAGTACGCCGTACATGCGCATGATGTGAAATCCACCACAAACAATGGGATCCTGGCCATAGTCACACACCAACGAAGAAGCCAAGGTGAGACACAAAGAACACACGTACACAACTTCCGACATTGCAGCTCTGACCCTGAGGAGTGGCAGCAGTCACACACACAACGCGTCACAATCACTGAAAGCTAACACAAACTCAAAATCACATTACTTGTGTAAACAACAAGTGCCAAAGGGAATCCTGAATGTGTCCCATCTGCGTTTGCCCACATCCCCAGCCCTGACAGCAAAGACCACCTGGGATGACAACCTCATGAACATCAGTTTGCCATGCAACCACATCACGGAGAAACCAGGTCCAAGATGCTGGATGAACACATACCAACTCTGCAACCATCAGAAACAGTAACATCCATAGGGACACAGCCTGTGTAGGAAAAGGGAAGGGAACATGCACAGACATGCTCACAAAACACACAACACGGGCACACGCAATGTCACCAGATTACACACAGCCATGAGGGCACTCCACTCCTGTGGAAGCTCCGCTGTGCCAAACCTTGTCTGTGCATGACTCAAACATATCAGCAGGACACTCCGTCAGTGAGTCAACAACTACAACACACAGAAGCCTCTGCTCACATCAGCCTGGGTACGAGAGTGTCACGTCAGTCATCTGCATACACCCAAAACACGTGGCAATCCAGTTGTACTGTATACACAGATGAGTCCTCCAAAATTGATGTGCAAAACTGCATGTCCAGTGGAGACGGGGACACAGTCAGGGTACTAGGAACATTGGACAGTGGTAAGCCCAACAGATGTGCAACAGTGTAGGACAAAGATGGTAATATACAAATGCTAAACGTACATCCCTGTGTCAAATGCTGAACATTACACCCTCAGACTGCAGCAAGGGATGCTATAGATCCAGACTAGATTAGGACACATATCCCATGGGCCACATGGAGCCCATCACAGCAAAACTTCATTTACCTGATCTGAACACAATTACAACAGCAAATGCATGATACTACACATCTACATCATGTACCACCAAAGATTAACCACAAGTAAACAAAAAGAGGCTTTATTCAGCAAGTGTGCAACTCAAATCAAAAGTCCAAAATTAACAACGGCCAATATCCAGTCCAAATACACAGTCCCAACAGGGTGATGTGTGACTACTTGTCACAACTTGATTGCCTGCACAGGTACCAACAGGGGACATCCCCCTTGGAGGGGCATACGAGGGGCAGGCTAGGCACCGCAGGGACAGGATCAGGGGATGCCAGAAGGAGGCAGGGAAGGTGAGGTGGGTGCAGGAGTGTCACTGGCAACTGCAGTGGAGGTGTCTGACTCAGGGGGGGCCGGCACCACCGCAGGGCTCAAGTCCGATGGTGTTGGTGCTGCAACCACTGCAGTGGGCTGGGCAGATGGAGTGGGCTGGGTCCCCAATGCAGTGCCAGAGTCAGATGGGGTTGTTGTGGACTCCACCGCAGTGCATGACTCCAAGGGAGTGGAAGGGGGGCAGAAGAGCTGGGCAGGACAGAGGGGGGACACGGTCTCCACACCAGTGGCACATACAGGCAGAGCGTCTGGTTTGGGGGTGGAAGTGCAAGTGGCAGGGGGAGGGCCTGAGCACTTTGGGGATGCAGTATCGGTGTGTGGGGGAACCTGGGGCAGGGTGTGGCGGTGGAACCTGTGGAGTGGTGGCCTGGGGGATGGAGGTGAGAGACTGGGTGGGTGACTTGCAGGGCGGTGGCGGGGTCTTGCTCTTCCGGGTCCGGGGGACTTGCGGGTGGGGGGCTCACTCTGCTTGCACCTGGGGGAGGGTGTCCGGGGGCGAGGGCACTCTCCTCTCTGTGTGTGGACTTCCTCTTCCCCCGGTATGCTGGATCAGCGGGATTGGAGGGGAAGAGGCCGAGGTCAGAGAGGAAGAGCTGCTGTGTATGTGGGGTTGCAGGTGAGGCAAGGGAAGGGGTCTTGGAGGGAGAGGATCTTGAGGATTGCGGAGTGACTGTGGTTGCCTGTGTGTGTGTCAGTTCCCCATCCCCTGTGTGTGTGGAATCAGTCCCCTGAGGATGCTTGTGTGCACGTCTTGCCTTGGTTTTGGGTGGGTGTGTGGTGCTCGTGTCTGTGTGTTGGTGTGATTGTGCAGGTGTGCATGTGCTTTGGACAGGTAGGGTGGTAGGAAGTGTGGATGGGGCAGAGGTGGGAGGGGTGAGGGACTGTTGGAGGAGGGACACTGCTGCCATCAGGGAGGAGTCTATGGACCTATTGCTCCTCTGTAGGGCAGACATACCCGTTGAGATGCCCTCCATGAACGACACCAGCTGTGTCAACAGTGTGGTGTGTGCATGGAGGACAGTCAGCATTGCTGTCTGCCCTACATGGAGCTGCCGAAGGAGGTACACAGACTCCTCACTCAGGGCAGCAGGGGACACAGGGGCAGGTGGTGCGGTGCCTGGCTTGAAGGAGACACGCTCCCGAGCACGGGAGCCTCCACGGACCTCAGGAATGGGAGCCAATGGGAGGGCGGTGGTGGTGGTGGTGGGATCAGACAGAGTAGCTGGGGTGTGGTGGCTGCTGACACCCGCCTCCACAAGGGAGTCATCCTCCGAGCTGCTGTGGTCCTCAGCTGAGGTGGATGGTGCTGAGGACTCCTCGGTGTGGCTCCCCTCGCCCTCCGTGCCACTGGGTCCCTCTGACCACTCGTCGGACGCTGACCCAGTCTGGCTCCGCTGCTCCTCCTGGTCCGTGGAGCTGTCCCCTCCTGTGGCTGTGGATGTATCTGCAAACAATTAGGGAAACAGACAAACATCAGTCACCTGCACTGACCGCACACACCACAGTAAGTACAGCACATCACAGAGCAAGCCCTGGCATCACTAGTAGAACATTGCCAAAAGTCATCACACAGATTAGGAGAAGCCAATTGTCAGTCTGATGGTCAGCCATGGAACAGACACCCCTCCTGCCCTTGCACCCATCTGTCTGGTGCCCGTCTGATGGTAAGACCCCAGTGTGGACACATGCACCACCTACACAGTAGTTGGACATTGCTGAGAACACGGTGAAGTATGTGAACATGCCCACCTCACATCACTTGCCACTGAGTCAGTGCAGGTGTCTGGATAAATGGACGGCCTGAGCCTAAAAAGAAATGCATGTGATGCATACCAGCACCAGACCCCATGAAGCACCCATGTCCGGATAGTCAATGCCACAATTGGGTGCCTGTTGCACGTCACCACCCTGCAGGATCACCCTTAGGAAGTTTAATGCCATGACACAGGCATGCCTGCAAAGTCTTACATCACTGTCTCAAGTCACATGGCCATGTTAGCCAGCAAACAACAGTCTGCACTGTGTCACTATCCTAGGACATGGGGAAGGCAAGTAATGTAACTGACAAGTGCACATGTTCATCCCCCACTAACCACATCCTCTGAACCAGTATTTGTACACTGCACACCATTTGGACAAATGGGAGACATGAAACACTACTCCCTGAACCAGAGCACCTCACAGTGTGCTGTGAATGATGAACAGCTGCCTGAAAGTCACAGTCTCATACACCTGTCTGCACAGTCAAGTGATCAAACACCTGAGTCACAGAAGTCTTGTCTCACATGGTCCAATAGCAGATGGCATGCTGACCCCTAATCGAAGGACATCACAGGAGTCACGACAACGTAGTCACAGCACAACGACACAGAGGCAGACACCTGAGGCAACATTTCACTGAGCACAGCATGTCAGATGATACACGGGAGTGGGAGTACAGAGTGTATTGTATGCCCTGTAGTAGGCATGACTGTCCGGCTCCACCTGCAAGAGGGATGAGCCCTGGTCAGTGGGCAGGTGGCTAAGCATGTGTGACACACTTGACATACATACTCCTGAGGCCCAGCCAATTTACCCACCCGCAGAATGGGGGTGTGGCAAATACCCCAGGGACATGTGGTGAATTAGATGTGCAAGTGGATCACATATCAAAGTTACACCCAGACTACATAGCACGACTCAGGCATTGTGTGAGCAACTGACCCACCCATGAAGGCAAACACAATGTCACAGGAACAAAATCTGTCACAACCTTGAGCAAAGCAAAATGCTATGACCCTGTACCCAAGTGACACAATTATCCTGAGCGTAAGGAGCACACTGGCGCATCAGATGGGTAGTGGCCAGGTTACAATAGAGGGACATGGGTACTGGACAACAAGACTGATGTACTGGGGAAGTTTAACCAGGCCAGAGGAGGGCACATAGCATGTTAGACAGAGTTCACAGTGCGGTCTTAGACTCACCCCCTCCTTGCTGCTGTCTGCCCTTCAGCTGCCCATCCAGCTCCGGGAACACCACCGGCAGGATCTGGAGCATGTGGGGGTCAGGGTCCGGTGTCCGCCCCTCCTGCGAGGAGGCGACAGCTTCAGCTGGACCCTTGCGATCCTCCGGGTCCAGCCACGAAGGTCCTGCCACCTCTTCTGGCAGTTGCGGATCCGGCGCTTGTAGACCCCCACGGATCGGACTGCCCGGACGATGTCCAGCCAGATGTTCTGCTTCCGATGGGCATCAACCTGTGAGGATGAGAAAGTGAAAAGGCCATTACTACACATGCAACATATCCGTGCATCACACAGTTGGAAATACATGTCTCAATCACAGGGGCATATGATGTACACAGGCAGTGCAACGAGGGCTATGGACAGTTTGCCAGCAGTTACTACATGGTATCATTGCATGGGTAGTGAACCTTGTTTGAATGCACTGTTACTCCACTGTACCTGTTCAGTGCAAGTGACTACACACTTTGGGGGTGCGAACTACTCAGTGGGCATGCTAGCCAGTGGTGTGCACACTGTAAATCCTGCTAGTCAGGCAACATGCACAATTAGTGAGGCAGTGTGCAGCACACTCACCTGCTCCCCTGGTGTCCCATACAGCTTGCTGTACTGTGGAAGGAGGCTGTCCAGCAGGGCCTGGTTCTCCTCATGGGTGAAGGCTGGGGCTCTCTCCACAGTACGTGCCATTGCAGCAGCCAGAGGATGCAGAGACAGCAGCAGTGTAGTGGCAGATGTCGTCCTGGAGCATGTAGTGCAGGCAAGTGAGCTCTCAGGGGAACAGCCAGCATTATATGTGTGCTGCAGAGGCAGATACTGTCCCATGTGTCCAAAGTGATAGGTCCAAGTCGGTAGCATCTTCTGAATCTGGCCAATCCATGGAATAGCAGCTCCAATACACGCCCACAGCATCCTTCAAAAATTCAACTTCATGACACCCATGAATTTGCAACATTGTTGTGGCTGGCCAACTGAATTCACTGCATCAGACTCGTTGTAAATTCAAAAACCGCATCCGTTGCCATGCCAGGCCCCAGCCAATGCGTGCACACCGATCGGACCATTGCTGTACAACACGTACCCGCAATACAACGCGTACCCGCTCACATGCAATGCAATGGTCCGAGCGGGCACACCGATCGGACCATTGCTGTACAACGCGTACCCGCTCACATTCAATGCAATGGTCCGAGCGGACACACCGATCGGACCATTGCTGTACAACGCGTACCCGCGATACAATGCGTACCCGCTCACATTCAATGCAATGGTCCGAGCGGGCACACCGATCGGACCATTGCTGTACAACGCGTACCCGCTCACATTCAATGCAATGGTCCGAGCGGGCACACCGATCGGACCATTGCTGTACAACGCGTAACCGCTCACATTCGATGCAATGGTCCGAGCGGGCACACCGATCGGACCATTGCTGTACAAAGCGTACCCGCGATACAACACGTACCCGCTCACATTCAATGCAATGGTCCGAGCGGGCACACCGATCGGACCATTGCTGTACAACGCGTACCCGCTCACATTCAATGCAATGGTCCGAGCGGGCACACCGATCGGACCATTGCTGTACAACGCGTCCCTGTAAAGGTCACACGCATGTGTCACCATGCTGTCAATGGTGAACCTATGCCAGCCACATATACTTTCCAGGGACTCTGGGGCACACCTACTACACCACACCCAGTCCACACTGTATCTAAGGCATGTGTGGCAGCATGACCTTATCTGTGTATGGGTGTGTACATGTTGTTTTTGGGCTGGCATTTGGGGGCAGACACACCCAGGCTGTGCACATGTTAATGGGGACAGGGTCCTTTGTGTGTCGTGCACATGACCACTGGGATGTGCAACTGTTCATTTTTGGAGCATGTTGCATGGTCACATTTCCAGGTTGTGTATATCTATGACATGTCACATACCCCAAGGCTCATGTGGGAAAGCATGTACATCACAGGGTGGCCCATTGCCACAATAGTCATGTCCCTCCGCAGTCTGTGTGCATGTTGTGTTTCACATGTCTGACTCCATGTGCACAATGGGAGACAGTCTCCACATCCACGTTGTTTGTGCATGGACTTAGATGTTGTGTGTGTGTGTCACTGACGTCCATGTCTGTCCTGCAGAGGCTACAGGGGGCACTACCTGTGGGAGTCATGTTTGATTTTTCTGACGTGTACATGATACGCCATGTCATGCCAGTGTCCATGTGGCAAGACAGGCTCCCTGGGAATCTACCTGTCAATGAGTTGAGATGCCTGTGGCGCATCTGTCCAGACGTCACTGTGGTATGTGTGTGGAATGTGAGTGCAGTAAATGGGTACTGTGACACAGCCAAATGGTTTCACATAGCACACCCTGGGACCTGTTGTCCACACATGTTGAACAGAGATGTTACATGATGTCCATGTGGGTGCCATATGTGTCCAAACAGAACGAGACACACATCAAGTACTAGTGTTTGCTGATGATGTAGCATGTGAACTACAGTATGGTGAATGGCACATATGTGGGATGACTGACAATCTTGACTTCTTCACCTCTGCACTGCAGGGCTCCTGCTGTCCATCGACCATTCCCAGACCTGGCAACGATGGTGGAACGTGACAGCATCCGACGGTACCGCTTCACCAGGCAGCTGATTGAGGATTTGGCAGTGCGGTTGGACCCACATTTGCAGCCTGGCCGGCCGTATCCGACAGCGCTGATCCCCAAGGTGAAGGTGATGGCAGCCCTACACTTCTTTGCCACCGGTACCTTTCAACACACTGTGGCATCTACTGGTGGTATGTCACAGACTATGTTCAGCCGTGTGCTACGCAATGTTTTGGTGGCGATGTTGAGATGCCTTAACCAGTACATCTATTTCCCACAACGTCACCGACTCACTGACGTCAAGAGTGACTTCTATGCCCTGGGGAGGATGCCACATGTCATTGGCTCCATTGATGGGACACATGTGGCTTTGGTACCACCACAGGCACATGAGCAGGCATACAGGAACAGGAAACATTACCATTCTGTCAATGCTCTGGTGGTATGTCTTGCAAACATGACCATCACACGTTTGTACCCGTTTCCCCGGTTCTGCACACGATGCCTACGTGATGAGGAGTAGTCGCATCCCGAGGATGATGTCACAGATGCCGAACCAGCGTGCTTGGCTTGTCGGTGTGTACTGACTTTGTACCATTGTGTGTGTTGTGCTATGTTGCTTTCCGCACACTTTTCAATGTTGGCTAATGTGCAATTGTCTGTCTGTAGGTGACTCGGGATACCCCAACATGCCGTGGTTGCTGACACCCCTCAGGAACCCTGTGACACCAGCCCAGATGCGCTACAATGAGGCACATGGTCGGACCAGGAGGGTGATTGAGCGGACCTTTGGTCTCCTGAAGAGCCGCTTCCGATGCCTGGACAAGACAGGAGGCGCCCTCCCATATGCCCCAGCAAAGGTGTGCAAGATTATCATCGTCTGCTGCATGCTCCACAATCTGGCAGTGCGGAAGGAGTTGCCTCTCATCCTGGATGACGATGACCAACATCCGCCACCTGTGGAGGATCCAGGCCTGGGCCACGATGCCAGTGATGATGATGATGATGATGATGGTGATGGTGATGTCCGCACACAGCTCATCACCAACTTCTTCAGCTGAATGTGAGGATCCAGAGTGTTGTACTATCAATGAATTTGATTTGCATGATATGTGTGTGTGGTGCTCTGGTGCTGTTTGAGTGTGGCCATGTGCAACTTGACTGGATGCATACGGAGATGTGTCCGTGCAGGTGGTCTGTACTTGCCAACAGTGTAGACATGCTAACTTGCTTTTGTGTATTTAACTTGTGACAGGTATTAGACATGAGTATTGCCATTCTGTGCTGTTCTTCTGTGCTTTTGAGTGTGTGTCATGTCTGTCCTTCACAGGGTGCTGCTGGAGTTGTTAGAACAACTTGGATCCCCCGAATCAATGATTCAACTTCCAAGGTGGCAGCAGTTGTTCCCCTACAGGTGATGTGCCACACACCCCTGGACTTTCTATCTTCTGCATTGTTTGACTTTGTGGCCACAGCCAGGTGGGATTAGCTTGCATTTGTAGTGGAAACAACATGTAGCAAATGTGTAATAAACCTGTTCTACATTTTGGGGTGTGCGTTGTCCGTAGTCACACATCTGAGTGACATTTGCTTACTGCACCTGTGTTGTAGTTGACACAGACTGTGAATATGTGTGGTGTCTGTGCATTGGACTGTATTTCCAGGCAACATCAGTGTAGGGGATGAGTCATATGGCCCTGGTGTGTATGTGTTGTGTGGCCCTAGTGGTGTGTCTCCCTCATATGTGTCACGTCGCCATGACTGCCATGATGGTGTTGGACTTGCTGTAGCAGTCAGCATGCACAGTGTCATATTTCTGATCACCATCTCCATGACAGAGACCACGTTGGAATCACAACAGAGGCAGATATGGTTTTTGGGTGAGTTTATTTACAAAAGGTGTGGGGATGGTGCACAGGATGGTGGGTGCTGTACATAGAAATTGGAATCCAAAGTTCCCATGTGAATTGGAAGTCCTGGTAGATGAAATGTCCAGGGTATAGTCCACAGTCATCTGATGAATTTGTACAACTAGAGCTCCCCATGTCGTGTGGGCGAGTTGGGTTGCCATCGACAGGGCGTGCAGTTTGCACACAGAGGAAAAATTCCAGAACAGGTGTTGGCTTCCTGGGGGATGTAGCTGGCCATCGGCCTCTCAGTTTGGCCTCCTCGGACGGCCCCTCTTCTTGGGGGGGGGACCCTCAGGTGCAGGCTGCCGCGGTGCAGGGTACTCTCCGCCAGAGTCCTCCTCCCTCCCTGTGGCTGTTGCGGATGTAGTGGCAACAGATGTTGTGGGCGCACAGGGAGGTGAGGCCATGTTGGTGCTGATCTGGCGGAGGCATGTCAGTATGTCCCTATGCACCGCTGTGAGTTCTTGCAATGTGTCCCACTTGGACTCCATGCGAGACATGTGTGTCTCGACACGGGACATGTGGGAGTCCAAGCGGGCATGATGGGCAGCCTGCTGCTGTTGTATGTCCTTGAGGATCCCCACTACCTGGGTGACCTCTCCGGTGCTGGTCTGGTACGCATCTGCAATGCGTGCCAGTTGTGGGTCATCACGCAGTCCTGACCCCTCTGCAAATAGTGACCTGTGTCTACCACCCCTCCCACCACCCCTGGCAACACGTGCAGGGCCTGCGGTGCCACGCACAGGTGACCGTGTGCCTACTTGGGTGTTGTTAGTGGGCTTGATGGCAGCGGCTCCAGTTTGGTCCTGGGTCCCTGCGCTGTTGTCACCTGTGGTCCTTGGTGTGTCCGTGTTGGCAGGGGTGGCCTCTGTGTTGGCAGTTGTTGGAGGGGTGGGTGCAGGGGGTGCAGATGTTGGTCCTGCTGGTGCTGCATGATGACTGGCACCGGAGGGTCCAGCTTGTTGTTCGCCATCCGAGGAGTGCAGAGGCTGATCCACACCAGTGAGCTCTGTGTCCCCCGGAGCCTGGGACAGGGACTCCTCCTCATCTGCTGCTGAGTCCCCATCTTCACCTGTTTTGGGGAGAGACACAGATTGTATGGTATGTTTCTACAGGCATCAATTGTTAAAACACCGGACAGTTGTGACTGTACCTCTGGATGCGGCCCTGGACATTGCATTCTACTCAGTTATGACAGTCAGAGAGTGATATTGGTGTAGCACATTGTCCTGCCAACCTGTGGCATGTCAATGTGAATGTTGAAGTGTGTGCCTGACCAGCATTGGTGGTATTTGGTTGCCATCCGGGCCGACTTCTCCCCCAGCCCAAATATCCCACCATGGAACATGCTTCCATTGCAGGGAGTGCAAGTTGTCTTTCAGGATGTCAGTCAGTGGTGTCCTGCTGTTGGTTGTTGCACAGTTGCCTGCAGGGCCTTGTGCTCCCCCAGCAGTACCCAGTGTCAGCCATCTTGTGAGTCCTTTTCCACTCCCTGTGATGTGAACATGGTTCAGGGTGGTGTTGATGGGCCAATTGTGAGGCTGAGCAACATCTGTGACTGTCACTCCCATCATGCTATTGCCTCCACCCCCTTCCCAGCATGCCCATCCTTCCTTCCTTTTGAGTGGACTTCAGTGTGTGTGAGTGTGAGAGCAATGGCAAGATGGCTGACAATGTGGTCGTGTTGTTTGTTGGTGCACAGTTGCCTGCAGGGCCTTGTGTTCCCCCAGCAGTGCCCTGTGTCAGCCATCTTGTGAGTCCTTTTCCACTCCCTGTGATGTGAGCATGGTTCAGGTTGGTGTTGATGGGCCAATTGTGAGGCTGAGCAATATCTGTGACTACTACTCCCATCATGCTATTGCCTCCACCCCCCTTCCCAGCATGCCCATCCTTCCTTCCTTTTGACTCTGCTTCCCTGTGGGGTGGGGTGCCTGTACTGACAGGTTGGCTGAGAGTGTTCTCCTTGCGGTTGTTTGGCTACCAGTCCCAAGAGTGTCCCTGTGCTTCACACAGTATGAGCCCGGCTGGTTGGTCTTTGTGGGATCTTGAGTTAGAATGTGAGGCATTGCATTCTCCCAGGTGGGTTCTGTGGAGTTAGCGTTGGGGTGTGTGTGAGGGGAGGTGCTTGTAACTATGGTCAGTGCTGTGAGTCCTCCTTCCCACCCAGCCAGATATCCCACCATGGAACATGCTTCCATTGCAGGGAGTGCAAGTTGTCTTTCAGGATGTCAGTCAGTGGTGTCCTGCTGTTGGTTGTTGCACAGTTGCCTGCAGGGCCTTGTGCTCCCCCAGCAGTACCCAGTGTCAGCCATCTTGTGAGTCCTTTTCCACTCCCTGTGATGTAAGCATGGTTCAGGGTGGTGTTGATGGGCCAATTGTGAGGCTGAGCAATATCTATGACTCCAACTCCCATGATGCTATTGGCTACACTGACTTTGCCAGCATACACAGAATTCCTTCCTTTCAGTGATCTTCCCTGTGAGGTGGTGTTCTAGTGATGTCAATATATCTGGGAGTGTTTGTTGGTTCTATGTGTGCCACTGCCTTGCTGTATTTGTTGTTAGGTTTGTAGATGTCATGACACAGTTAGATGTCACTATGAGATGGCAGGTATTGTGTTTGTCTGACTGGCATTCACATCTTGGGATGAGTATGTTTTGTTTGCTGTGTATTTGGTAAGGGTGCATGGTTTGCCTATCCCTTTGAGGGTGCTGTGTGTGTATTGTCACACCATATTGTGTATATAAGTTGTGTACTCACCAGGCTCTGGGATGTCTGTTAGTCCATATACGCTCACTGGTGGTAGGATGGCCTGCACCTTCTCCTCCCAGGGCCTGAGGTATATTGGTTTTGCAGGAGGGCCACTGCCGGTGCGCTGGCTGATGATGTAGTCCTTTTTCAGTAGGTCCCGGACCCTCCTGCGCACATACCACCTGTTCTGGATGTCTTCCTTTGTGCGCAAACATGGTGATTGTGCATTCACCCTGTCGACAATCCTCGCCCACATCTTGGTTTTCTGCGACATGGGGGTCTGTTGTACCAATGTACCAAACAACTGTGGCTCTACCCTGAGTATCTCGTCTACCAGGACTTCCAATTCACAATCTAGGAACTTGTGGTTCTTCTTTGAGGGCATGGTGATGGGTGGTGGTGGTGATTGATGTGTGTGTGTGTGTGTGTGTGCAAGTGGGTGTGTGTGAGGGTGCTATTTGTAAGTGTGGTAATGGTGTGTGGCTTGTGTGATGTATGAGCTGTGAGTGTGTCTGTGGTTGCTGTGTGATGGTGTTGTTTGCTGGCAGGTCTGTGGAATTTGCAAAGGCTCATTGTAGGGATTTGTGGCCTTTATGTAGGTGGGGTTGGGGGTGTGTCCTTGTTCCATTTTTCCCCCCACCCCCAGTATTTATTGGCTTTGTGGTAGCTTGTTTGGCCATTTTTTAAAACTTTTTTCCCTTGGTGCTTTGGGTGCATGTAGGAGTCATTCTTGTGTCCGAGTCGGACGCTGCTGTTGTCTGGTGCGATGTTGTCCGACTCGTTTCCGCTGTGTTTCAGGTTGGTTTCATGTGCGGCGTACGAGTCGGTCGCGGAGTATTGGGTTGATTCGGCTGGGTTTTGTGTGCGTGTGGTCGTACGGCTTGTGCTCCGTGCGAGTCGGTCGTGTTTCGCACGCATAGCATCGTACTACGCGGGTCGGAGTTCGCGGGTACGTTTCGTTCGGTCGCTATCCGGGTGTGAGTCGGTCGGTTAGTTTTGAGTGTTTTTCCGGCCGGATGGCTTGTTTCCGTCCGTCTCGGTCGTTCGTTTTGTATTCCGTCCGAGTCGGTCGGGTTTCACATGCATTTTATCGTACTACCCGGGTCGGACGGCGCCGGTTCGTGTCGGTCGGAATAAATTCCCGCACCGAGTCGGTCGGTACGTTTTCCGGCCCGAATCGGAATCGACCCCTTTGTCTTGCAGCGCTCATGAAGTCAGGGTAAAGGTGGAAGTGGCGGGGGCAGAGGGGAACACAGAGGACTTGTTGGTAAGGGCAACTTCACCTGTTAAACTGGATGCTATGAGATTGTGGTTGCAGTAGTAACCCAATAAGGTGATGGACTTGTGGCTCAGGAGGGGTTTACACAGGGGTTGAGGGTATCCTACAAGAGACTGAGGAAAAGCAGGAGGGCAGACAATCTAAGATGTTGTAATGACAAAATGCTAATGGGGGAGAAGCTGAGAAAAGATGTGGAAGGAGGCAGGATGGCAGACCGATTTATGAGCCACCTCTACTGGATTTGAAAGTGTCACTGTTACGACCCTGTATTGACGCCGACGACTTTCCCCGCTATGACCCGTTATAAATCAGGAAGTGGGGACATTAGACAAATTCCAAAATACAAAAATACATTCACATAGATGATTGTTAAGTTGACAGCGCTGTTTGGATGTTGCTGACTGGAGTGTACAGACTTCGAGTGCTCTCTTCTACATGCCAGGACTTGGACTCAGTTTCCCATGAGTCTCTGTCCTACCATGGGGACATTCACAGGAGAGCTGACATCCACATGGCCATGTTTGTTCACGGGGCATAAAAGACACACCTCTTGACAGCATCAGTGTTCGTCAATTTCAATGCTTCGCAGAAGACGGTCTTACTTTCTGTGGGGCATGTATTTGTCGGCCACTGGGTCCTGCCGGGCTGTTCTTTGTTTGGCAGTGAAGGGCCGCTGTGGTCCTCTCAGCAGACGTGCACTTGAGGTAGTAAGTCTTTGCTGCCACTTGGCGCCTCCTGCCCATTATCCCAAGCCCAGGATTCTACCCGAGGACTGCACAGAGGGGCTACAGAGCTCCTTCTTGGCTTCTGCTCTCCTGGGGAACATGCTTCACCACCGGACTCACTCACCAGCGTTGTTTGTTCACACTTGGACTCAATTTACCATTAGTCTCTCTCCTGGTATGGGGACCTTCACAGGACAGCCGATGTCCCGAAGGCCATGTTAGTTCACTAGGCATAAAAGAAACGACCCTTGATAGCGTTAGTGTTCGTCAATTTCAACGCTTCGTGGAAGACGGTCCTGCTTTCTGTGTGGCACATATTTGTTGACCGCAGAGTCCTGCTGGGCTTCTCTTCATTTGGCAGCGAAGGGCTGGTATGGTCCTCTCAGCAAATGCGCACTCTAGGTAGGGCGTCTTTGCCGCTGCTGGGTGCCTCCCACCCAATATACTGAGTCCAGCTAGGATTCCACCGAGGACTTCACGGAGGTGCAAGAGAGTTGTTCTCGGCTTCCACTGTCTTAAGGAACATTCTCATGACCAGACTCTCTCACCAGCATTTCTGCGATTGGTTGAGAAGTACTGCCCAGCCTTTGAACACCAGGAAGGTGCTAAGTGCTGCTTATCCTTGTCTTTTTTCATGTTTTTAGCATGCGAGCACCTAGCTTTTTTTTTCCTTTTCATCCAGGATGTAAATATATATACACATATATGTGTGTGTATAAATATATATGGTGCACAGACAGAATATCGAGTTTGAAATGTCGACATACACAAATATCGAGTTGGAAATTTCGTGATGCAGAAATATCGACAGCAAGAATATCGTGGTCAAGAATATCGACTTGGAGGTAAGAAATATCGTTTTTGAAAATATCGAAGTCATTAATATCGTTTGCAAAAATATAGGGGCCCATTAGCATGGCGGGCAGATCGCCACCGCCCGACCGGGGAGAAGCATGCCCCCATAGCCACACCTTGCAGTTGTTGATAGAGTTGACGATTAAACATGAAAAAATTATTACATAAACATAATTCAATCATATGTAAAAGCATAGCATTGTGTTGACGATAATGGATACTTCTCTTGTCTAAAAAGTGCTTCACTGCATTCAACCCATCAGAGTGGGGAATACTTGTGTACAGTGAACAAATTTGCAGTTTGTGCAAATTTCCCTCTGGCTAAAGTGAAGATAAAATCAAGGCATATATATTGGTTCACTGACGCCCAAAATATCCCCATACACAAATATCGAGTCATAAATATCGATGTCAAAAATATTGACATCCTATATTTATAATGGTAAGTATAAAAATGTCGAAAACATATCGATGTGTAAAATATAGATGTACAAAATATCAATTTTTTCATATATATATATAAAAAAAATGTTAAATATATTAAATAATAAAATTCACTTAAAAAATTATTTGAATTTAATATATATTTTAACAAATATAAGAAATAAATTTAATTTAAAAAAATTAAACATACATATATAAAATGTAATATATATATATTTACTTTAAAACAATTAAACTATTCATTTTAATTTATTTTTAAATTTTATAAATATATAAAAATTTACAAATACATATATATAAATACATACACCTATAACATAAAATCTAATAAAAAATAACATTATATTATCAATTAAAACATTAAAATATTTAATAGTCTTTAAACTTAAAATTTGCACTCCATTGAGTGCAACAGTAGGGAAAGTGTTGGATAACAAAGGGGTAAAAATAACTATTCCCACTCCAGTGAGTGCAACAGTAGGGAAAATGTTGAATAGCGAAGGGGTAAAAAATACTATTCCCACTCCACTGAGTGCAACAGTAGGGAAAGTGTTGGATAGCGGAGGGGTAAAAATTACTATTCCCACTCCAGTGAGTGCAACAGTAGGGAAAGTGTTGGTTAGGGGAGGGGTAAAAATTACTATTCCCACTCCAGTGAGTGCAACAGTAGGGAAAGTGTTGGATAGCGGAGGGGTAAACATTACTATTCCCACTCCAGTGAGTGCAACAGTAGGAGCGTGTTGGATAGCGGAGGGGTAAAACTTACTATTCCCACTCCAGTGAGTGCAACATTAGGGAAAGTGTTGGATAGCGGAGGGGTAAAACTTACTATTCCCACTCCAGTGAGTGCAACAGTAGGGAAAATGTTGGATAGCGGAGGGGTAGAAATTACTATTCCCACTCCAGTGAGTGCAACAGTAGGGAAAGTGTTGGATATCGGAGGGGTAAAACTTAATATTCCCACTCCAGTGAGTGCAACAGTAGGGAAAATGTTGGATAGCGGAGAGGTAAAACTTACTATTCCCACTCCAGTGAGTGCAATAGTAGGGAAAGTGTTGGATAACGGAGGGGTAAAACTTACTATTCCCACTCCAGTGAGTGCAACAGTAGGGAAAGAGTTGGATAGCGGAGGAGTAAAAATTACTATTCCCACTCCAGTGAGTGCAACAGTTGGGAAAGTGTTGGATAGCGGAGGGGTAAAACTTACTATTCCCACTCCAGTGAGTGCAACAGTAGGGAAAATGTTGGCTAGCGGAGGGGTAAAACTTACTATTCCCACTCCAGTGAGTCCAACAGTAGGGAAAGTGTTGGATAGCGGAGAGTTAAAACTTACTATTCCCACTCTAGTGAGTGCAACAGTAGGGAAAGTGTTGGATAGCGGAGGGGTAAAAATTACTATTCCCACTCCAGTGAGTGCAACAGTAGGGAAAGTGTTGGATAGCGGAGGGGTAAAAATTACTATTCCCACCCCAGTGAGTGCAACAGTAGGGAAAGTGTTGGATAGCAGAGAGGTAAGAATTAATATTCCCATTGGCGTCAGTTCAAAATTAAAAGCAAACAAAATATCAACTGCAACACAAAAGATTTAAAAAACATGTATGAAAATATTAAAAATTTACAAAAGATAGAAACATATTATAATGGTAAAAAGATCTAACAAACACCTACAAAGATTTTTTTTTAAATTATAAATAATTCACAAACAAATAACTATTTTTAATAGGAATTATTTATAATCAAAAACATTAATTATTACATCAATTTATTCTTTTTATTTCCTACCCTATAACACCACACAATTCCCTACACACATCTAAATTTTAAAAAAAATGTACCTCCATAATTAACATAATTAATTATCAATTAAAGAAATATTAAGTAAAAAACAAATTAAAACAGATAAAAATTAATTTACTCCATAAACGTTGCCCCTATAAAACCAAAACCCACACACAAAATAAAAATAAACAATTACCATGAATATTTATGAATTGATGAATTAATATTAATGATCAACTAATTATTAATTAATTAAACATAAATTACTTTCCACCCTCTACCCCAATAAACACCGCAACCCACACCTAAAAATCATTACACAATTTTTATAAGTAATTTTACATTAATAAATTAATATCAATTAAAAACAAATTAATAATTAATTTAAAAGAATTTACTTCCCACCTTTACCACTATAAACCCCACAACTCACATCTTAAATTAATTACAATTGCCATATTTAAATTTTAATTACTTAATTAGCATTAATTAACAAATAATTATTGATTAATTACACTATAAAATGTAAATTAAATAAATATTAATAAATAAAAAATATGAATACATTTATTATAATTAAATTAGTTCCCACCCTATTCCCCTATAAACCCACAGCCCGCTCCTAAAAAAATAACACAATTAACATAATTACCAATTAAATAATTAATAATTAACAACCAATTAATTAATAATTAATAATAAATTAATTCCCACAATTAACACTATAAAATCTAAATTAAATAAATACTAATAAATAAAAAATAATAATCAATTTATTATATTTAAATTACTTCCCACCCTATTTCCCTATAAACCAACAACCCGCTACAGAACAAAAAAACGCAAAATGTAATTAAAATAAAATTAATAACTACTAAAAGAGTAACACATACATTAAAAAACAAAAGCAATACTTATGCAAAAAAATAGTTAAGATACTTTTAAAATACATACTAAAATACATAACACTAATTAAAACATTGATATTTTAAACAACTATGGGGTCTATTACAATGGCGGGCGGACTGTGTCCGCCCGCCACGGCAAACGGGACCGCCCGCAACAGGTGCGGCGGTCCCGCAATGGCAATTAGGATGCCACCGCCACGGTGGCGGTGGCATACCGCATATATTGCATTGCAGCGGGCGGTGCTGTAAGCAGCACCCGCCACAATGCAATATATGCATGTTGTGCATTGGCATGCACAACGTGACAGGCACCGCGCAGTGCCTGCCACCTTGTCCTAGCCAATGTTGGGGGGTACCATAGGTACCCCCCAAGTGCAGCCCCCCACCCCCCTGGGGGCCCGCAAAGGGCCGCCAAAGCGAAAACCGCATGCCTTTCCATGGCGAACTCTCCGCCATGGAAAGGCATTGAAAATGCCACATGCTAATATGGCATGTCCTCAAACTAATCCACAAAGATCTTTATGAGGCCCACGTACTACATTGGTGGCGCTTCATTGATGATGTTTTTGTAATTTGGAGGGGGTCTTTGATTCAGCCACGAGATTTGTTAACATTGTCAATGACAATGTCCTCAATCTAGAATTCACTGCTCATATCAGTAATCAATCTGTCCAATTTTTAGATGTTGAGGTATACATTGACAACAATACCATACATACCAAACTTCATAGGAAATGCACAGCTGGCAACTCCATCCTACACGCTAGTAGCTCACACCCGTATCATCTCATAAAAAGTATTCCATACGGGGAATTTCTTAGATCAAGACGGATTTGCAGCTCAGAAAAAGATCTAGTTGAGTGCCAAACTGATTCGTATAACAGATTCAAGTTACGAGGGTATGCAACCAAAGATCTAAAGGCAGCATTATCTAAAGCAAATGACATGTCTAGAGAGGAGTACTTGGGCAATGTTTCCAGTACGTCTGCACATAAGAAAAACGCTAATCCCGAAGGCCATTCTTCTAATACCGGGCCGGTAAGATTAATAACTACCTTCAGTAAGCAAACTAACCAACTAAGAAGAATTGTTTACAAAAATTGGCCAATAGTGAGAACAGATCTAACCATGTCGCAATTACTGCCTGACCTTCCTCAAATCACCTTCAGACGGGCACCCTCTATGAGGGACGCCCTGGTCAGAACGAGTCCGGAGATTGGTACAGGTGGTACTTGGTTATCCAAACGTACAGGTTTTTTCAAATGCAGCTCATGCAGGGCTTGCAAGTTTGGGTCCAATACATCTGAATTTTTGAATGCCTTTGAATCCGTCCCTACTAAGCTTAGAGGTCTGTACACGTGCCGTATGGACCATGCGGTGTATGTACTGGAGTGCTCATGCAAAATGAAATATGTAGGTAGCACGAAGTTACAGGTGTTTAATCGTATTTTGCAACACTTAAGAGCGATAATAAATTCTGATCCCAGTTACCCTGTAGCACGACATTTCAAAGCAGTACATCACAACAATGTAAATGACCTAAGCTATTTTGTCATAGATGCAATACCCAAGGCTCTACGAGGAGGCAACAGAGAAAAGAAATTAAGACAACTAGAGTCACACTATATATTGATACTTGACACAAAGATGCAGAATGGTTTGAACACGGGAGAGGACCTGCACAATTTTTTATAGTATATTTGATACACTGGGGTAGGTCCATGTCAATCATTTCCGGGACCATCTGAACCATGGGTACTGATCAAGCGATTTTTTCAAACCGTCCCTTCTCCCTAGTTTTTAACCTTATTTTTATCCCGTTCTTCCGACTGGTTTTACTGGGTTTTATGAGGTTTTTATACTGGTTTTTAGTAACGGTTTTTATAGTCTTAACATCTGTTTATCTATATGTACATATGATTATCATCCTTTGGACGCTTTAGAACTTGAAATCTGCCTGTTCTGCACTTGCACTTTACGCTTTTAAGCTTTTATGACGTTTAATCAGTGTATGATGCCTCATGTATTACTGTCCCAAATGTAATATTCATTATGCAACTTTCTGATTGATCATAAGGGACGCTATGATTCACTAGCTTTCCATGTTAAGCACTCTTAGTATGTATACATGACTTGGCTCATGCACCAACTTGTCCACATATCATTTCAGGCCAGACGGTTCACTGACAGAATATCGAAAACAAAATATCGTGTGGACAGAATATCGTGTGCAAAATATCGAGGACAAGAATATCGAGTAGGTAAGTGCAAATAGATGGGTATCAATTTACTATTCTTAACTCCAGATCTACGTACCTTGAAGATATATATATCGTCAAAGTACATATAGGTGGAGTTATATATAGTAAAACTTTACTTACCCATAGAAAATGACCATCACAATATTCTTGTCCTCGATATTTTTGACACGATATTGTGTCCGACGATATTTGTGTTTTCGATATTTTGTCCACCCACCAGGCCAGACAGCTAGTAGGGCTCATCGCAGGAAACACATTTGGAGTAGGTGAGGAACTCAGCCCAGTCCTCTCTAGGGATTGTTGATTTATCCTACACTGTTGTGCTGTAATAACAGATGCCGGATGAAGGTTTTTAAAAAAAAAAAATTTTTGGCACATTTAGGGGCCGATTCCGATTCCGGCCGGAAAACGTACCGACCGACTCGGAGCCGGAATACATTCCGACCGACACGTACCGGTGCAGCCCGACCCGCCAAGTACGATGAGAAGCGATCAAAACCCGACCGACTCGTACGGAACACAAGCCGAAGGACCGAGCCGCGCGGAAAACAGCAATCCGGCCGGAAAAACACGCGATTCGAACCGACCGACTCGCACCCGGAACAATACCGAACGAGACGTACCCGCGGACTCCCACCCGCCAAGTACGATGCAAGGCGTGGAAAACACGACCGAGTCGCACAGAGGACAAGCCGTACGACCGACACGCATACAAAACTGCGAGCCGAAGCAACCCAAAACACCGCGACCGACGCGTACGCAGCATAGAAAACAGCACAAACACAGCGTGAATGAAACGGACGAGCCCGTACGAGACAACTGCAGGGTCCGACTCGGTCACAAGAACGTCTCCTACATGCACGAAAAGTACAAAGGGAAAATACACAAAAAAAGGCCAAACAAGCAATTACAAAGCCAATAAATACTGGGGGGGAGGGGCAGGGAACAAAGACACACCCACAACTCCACCCATATAAAGGACACAAATCCCTACCATGATCCTTTGCAAATTCAAATTACCTGCCAGCACTCAACAGACAGCAACCACACACCCACAGCTCATCCATCACACAAGCCACACACCATCAGCACCACAACAAATAGAAACCTCACATACACCTAGCAAAACACACACTCACACACCTTCACCTGCACACCAACACACACATCACTCACCATCACCACCCATCACCATGCCCCCAAAGAAGAATCACAAGTTCCTAGATAGTGAATTGGAAGTCCTGGTAGATGAGATCCTCAGGGTAGAGCCACAGCTCTTTGGTACACTGGTCCAACAGACACCCATGTCACAGAAAACAAAGATGTGGGAGAGGATCGTCGACAGGGTGAACGCACAATCACCATGTTTGCGCACAAAGACAGACATCCAGAACAGGTGGTATGACGTGCGCAGGAGGGTGAAGGAGCTGCTGAAGAAGGACTACATCTTGAGCCAATACACCGGCAGTGGCCCTCCTGCCAAGCCAGTATACCTCAGGCCCTGGGAGGAGAAGGTGCGGGCCATCCTACCACCAGTGAGCGTCTATGGACTAGAAAACATCCCAGAGCCTGGTGAGTACACAACAAATGTACACAATATTCTGCGACTACACACACACATCACTGTCAAGGGAGAGTCAAACCATGCACTCTTAGCAAATACACAGCAACCAGAACAGAATCATCCCAAAATGTGTATGTCACTCAGAGAAACACAACACATGCCATCACAAAGTGACATTTAACTGTGTCATCACATGTACAAACACAACTACAACTACAGCTAGGCAGTGGCACAAATATAACTGACAAACACATCCAGACAAGTAGCCACCACTACAACACCAGCACACAGTGAAGCCCACTGAAAGAAAGGAAATATGTGTATGCTGGGCAAGTCAGTGTAGCCAATAGCATGATGGGAGTTGTAGGCACAGATATTGCTCACCCCCACAACTGTCCCATCAACACCACCCTGAACCATGCGCACATCACAGGGAGTGGAAAACAACTTACAAGATGGCTGACACTGGCTACTGCTGTGGGGAGCACAAGGCCCTGCTGGCAACTGTGCACCAACCAACAGCAGGACACCACTGACTGACATCCTGAAAGACAACTTGCACTCCCTGCAATGGAAGCACGTTCCATGGTGGGATATCTGGCTGGGTGGGAAGGAGGACTCACAGCCCTGACCATAGTTACCAGCAGCGTTTCTCACACACACCCCTAACACAAACTCCACAAAACTCACCTGGGAGAATGCATTGCCTCACACTCCAATCAAATATCCCACAAAGAACCACAACCCTGGGTCATGCTGAGTGAAGCACAGGGACACACATGGGACTTGTAGCAAAACTAACCCCAGGATAACACTGTCAGCCATCTTGTCAGCACAGGCACACAACCCCACAGGGAAGCAGAGTCAAAGGGAAGGAAGCATGGGCATGCTGGGAAGGGGGGTGGAGGCAATAGCATGATGGGAGTGGTAGTCACAGCTCAACATCCCCCACCCACATGGCCCAGCAAGCTCACACTCAAGCAAGCACACCCCACAGAGAGTGGAAAGCCCCATCAAAGATGTCTGACACTGGTGCTCTGTTGTGGGGAGCACAAGGC
Source organism: Calotriton arnoldi (assembly GCA_963921515.1). NCBI lineage: Eukaryota > Metazoa > Chordata > Amphibia > Caudata > Salamandridae > Calotriton > Calotriton arnoldi. The sequence continues at coordinate 346,798 of CAWUFW010000641.1, read as the reverse complement.
CATGCTGGGAACTGGCCACCAACCAACAGCAGGACACCACTGTCAGCCATCTTGCCATTGCTCTCACACTCACACACAGTGAAGTCCACCCAAAAGCAAGTAAGTATGGGCATGCTGGGAAGTGGGGTGGAGGCAATAGCATGATGGGAGTGGTAGTCACAGCTCAACATCCCCCACCCACATGGCCCAGCAAGCTCACACTCAAGCATGCACACCCCACAGAGAGTGGAAAGCCCCATCAAAGATGTCTGACACTGGTGCTCTGTTGTGGGGAGCACAAGGCCATGCTGGGAACTGGCCACCAACTAACATCAGGACACCACTGCCAGCCATCTTGCCATTGCTCTCACACTCACACACAGTGAAGTCCACCCAAAAGCAAGTAAGTATGGGCATGCTGGGAAGTGGGGTGGAGGCAATAGCATGATGGGAGTGGTAGTCACAGATATTGCTCACCCCCACAACTGTCCCATCAACACCACCCTGAACCATGCGCACATCACAGGGAGTGGAAAACAACTGACAAGATGGCTGACACTGGGCACTGCTGTGGGGAGCACAAGGCCCTGCTGGCAACTGTGCAACAACTAACAGCAGGACACCACTGACTGACATCCTGAAAGACAACTTGCACTCCCTGCAATGGAAGCACGGTCCATGGTGGGATATCTGGCTGGGTGGGAAGGAGGACTCACAGCACTGACCATAGTCACAAGCACCTCCCCTCACACCCCCCTCAACACATACTCCACAGAAGCCACCTGGCGGAATGCAATGCCTCACATCCTAACTCAAGGTCCCACAAAGAACCACCACCCTGGGTCATGCTGTGTGAAGCACAGGGACACTCCTGGGACATTTAGCCAAACAACTGCCCGGACAACACTCCCAGCCATCCTGTCAGCACAGGCAGCCCACCCCACAGGGAAGCAGAGTCAAAAGGAAGGAAGTATGGGCATGCTGGGAAGGGGGTGGAGGCAATAGCATGATGGGAGTTGTAGGCACAGATATTGCTCACCCTCACAATTGGCCCATCAACACCACACTCAACCATGCTCACATCACAGGGAGTGGAAAAGGACTCACAAGATGGCTGACACTGGCTACTGCTGTGGGGAGCACAAGGCCCTGCTGGCAACTGTGCAACAACCAACAGCAGGACACCACTGACTGACATCCTGAAAGACAACTTGCACTCCCTGCAATGGAAGCACGGTCCATGGTGGGATATCTGGCTGGGTGGGAAGGAGGAGCGGATGACAACCAAATACAACCAATGCAGACCATGTACACACCCCAACATTCACATAGAAATGCCCAAATAATGCAGGACAATGTGCTACACCAATATCAACCCCTGACTGTGACAACTTAGGACAATGCATTGTACAGGCCCGCATCCAGAGGCACAGTCACAACTGTCAGGTGTGTCAACCATTGATGCCTGCAGAAACATAACATACATTGTGTGTGTCTCCCAAAAACAGGTGATGATGGGGACACAGCAGCAGATGCTGAGGAGTCCTCGTCCCAGGCTCAAGAGGATACGGAGCTCACTGGTGTGGAACAGCCTCTGCCCTCCTCGGATGAAGAAGACTTACCTGGCACCTCCGGAGCAAGTCATCATGCAGCACCAGCAGGACCACCAGCTGCACCCCCTGCACCCACCCCTCCAACGACTGTCAACACACATACCACCCCTGCCGACATGGACAGACCAAGGAGCAGCACCACCACCAGCACAGGGACCCTGGACCAACGTGGGGCCATGGACACCACCACCACCAGCAACCCACAAGGTGGCCCAGGGTCACCTGTGCCTGCCACCTCAGGTACTGCACGTGTCGCCAGGGGTGGTGGGAGGGTGGGAGACATAGGTCGCTGCTCACAGAGGGGTCTGGACTGCATGATGACCCACAACTGGCACGCATAGCCGATGCGTACCAGTCCAGCACCGGAGAGTTCAGCCAGGTAGTGGGGCTCCTCAGGGACATTAAACAGCAGCAGGCTGCCCATCATGCCCGCTTGGACTCACACATGTCCCGCGTGGAGTCCAAGTGGGACACACTGCAAGAGATGACGGCGGTGCATAGGGACATATTACAATGCCTCCGCCAGATGAGCAGCAACCAGTCAACACCTCCCTGTGTGCCCACAACATCTGCTGCTGAAACAACTGCAACTGCCACAGGGAGGCAGGATGACTCTGGCGGAGAGTCCCCTGCACCGCAGCAGCCTGCACTTGAGGGTCCCCCCAAAGAAGAGGGGCCGTCCGAGGAGGGGCAAGTGAGAGGCCGATGGCCATGTGCAACCCCCAGGAAGCCAAAACCTGTTCTGGAGAATAACCTTTGTGCGCAAACTGTTCACCCTGTTGACTGCAACACAACTCTCCCACATGACATGGGGAGCTCAAGTTGGACCAATGTCTCTGATTACTGTGGACTTTACTCTGGACATTTCTGCTACCAGGACTTCCAAATTATCTAGGAACTTTGGATCACAATCACAATGTACAGCACCCAACAACCTGTGCACTATACTCACACATGTATGTCAATAAACTCACTTATACACCATACTTGCCTCTGTTGTGATTCCTATGTTGTCTCAGAAGTTGCGATGATGATCGGGGAAATGACACTGTGCATGCTAACTGCTACAGCAAGTACAACACCGGCATGTGAGTCATGGCGACTTCACACATATGGGGGAGGCACACCACCAGGGCTACACAACACATACACACCATGGACATCTGACTCATCGCCTACACTGGTGTTGCCAGGAAATACGTTGCATTGCACAGACCCAACACCTATTCACAGTCTGTGTTAACTAGCCCACTGGTGCAGTAAGCAAATGTCAGTCAGATGTGTGACCACAGACAACGCACATCACAAAGTGAAGCACAGGTTTATTACACATTTGCAACATGTTGTAACCACCACAGATGCAAGGTAATCCCACCTGGCAGCGGGCACACAGTCAACAAGTGTAGAAGGAAGGAAGTCCATGGGTGTGGTGCACATCACCTGTAGGGACACAACAGCTACCACCCGGGAAGTCGAATCACGGTGTTGGGGATCACAGTTGACCAAACGACTCAGAAAGTACCCTGTGAAGGACAGAAATGACACACAGTCAAAAGTACTGAAGAACAGGACAGAACTGCAATACTCATGCACAATACATGTTACAAGATACCCACCCAGAACCAAGTTAGCATGTCAACACTGTTGGGGAGTACAGACTACCTGCAAGGACACATCGCTACACGCATACAGACATGTAGCCCATGGACACACTCAAACAGCACCAGAGCACCACCAACACATATCATGCAAACTCACATCATTGACATGCCATCTCTGGATACTCACATTCAGCTGAAGAAGTTGGTGATGAGCTGTGTGCGGACATCACCCTCAACATCATCATCATCATCACTGGCATCGTGGTCCAGGCCAGGATCCTCCACAGGTGGCGGACGTTGGTCATCGTCATCCAGGATGAGAGGCAACTCCTTCCGCACTGCCAGGTTGTGGAGCATGCAGCAGACGATGATAATCTTGCACACCTTTGCTGGGGCATATGGGAGGGACCCTCCTGTCTTGTCGAGGCAGCGGAAGCGGCTCTTCAGGAGACCAAATGTCCGCTCAATCACTCTCCTGGTCCGACCATGTGCCTCATTGTAGCGCATCTGGGCTGGTGTCACAGGGTTCCTGAGGGGCGTCAGCAACCACGGCATGTTGGGGTATCCGGAGTCACCTACATACAGACAATTGCACATTAGCAGAGTTGGAAAAGAGGGTGGAACACTACATAGCAGAACACACACAATGGTACAAAGTCAGTACACACCTACAAGCCAGGCACGCTGGTTCCGCATCTGTGCCATCATCCTCGGGATGCGACTACTCCTCATCACGTAGGCATCGTGTGCAGAACCAGGGAAACGGGCACACACGTGTGTGATGCTCATATCTGCAAGACAGACCACCAGTGCATTGACCGAGTGGTAGTGTTTGCGGTTACGGTAGGCCTGCTCTTGGGCCTGTGGTGGTACCAAAGCCACATGTGTCCCATCAATGGAGCCAATGACATGCGGCATCCTCCCCAGGGCATAGAAGTCACTCTTCACGCCAGTGAGTCGTTGGAGTCTAGGGAAATAGATGTACTGGTTCAGGTATATCAACATAGCCTCCAAAACATCCCGGAGCACACGGCTGAACATGGTCTGTGACATCCCACCAGCAGTCGCCAGAGTGTGTTGAAAGGTACCAGTGGCAAAGAAGTGTAGGGCTGCCATCACCTTCACCTTGGGGGTCAGCGCTGTAGGGTACGGACGGCCAGGTTGCAAATGTGGTGCCAAGCGCACTGCCAAATCCTCAATCAGCTGCCTGGTGAAGCGGTACCGTCGGATGCTGTCACGTTCCACCATCGTTGCCAGGTCAGGGAATGGTCTATGGACAGCTGGTGCCCTGCAGTGCATAGGTGAAGAAAGCAAGATTGTCAGTCACCCCACATATGTGGCATTGAACACACTCAACATCACATGATACATCATAATGAGGCACAAGTACATGATGTGTGCAGTTCCGTACGGATATGTATGGCACATACATGGCCAATATCTAACATCACAGTCCAACAAGTGGCATCAATAAGTCCCAGGTCGTGCCATTGGATACCATGAGGCCGTGTCCCAGTACCCATCTCCTGCTGCCAAATAACAAACACACGCCACAGTGACATGTGAGGACTGATGTGCCCCAGGCATCACAGCTCAACGACAGGTAGATTCCCAGGGACCCTGTATTGCCACATGGACACTGGCATGACATGGTGTATCATGTATACACCACAGCAAAACAACCATGAGCCCCACAGGTAGTGGTCCCTGTTGCCTCGGCAGGACAGACATGGACGTCTGTGACACACACACGCACAACATCAAAGTCCATGCACAAACAACGTGGATGTGGAGACTGCCTCCGATTGTGCACATGAAATCAGAGACATTGTAATCACAACATGCACACAGACTGTGGAGGACCATCACCATTGTGCCAATGGGTCACCCTGGGTTGAACATAACGTCCCACATGGGACTCAGGGGGTATGTGACATGACATACACATACACCACCGTGAACTGTGACCATGCCACATGCTCAGATATGAACAGTTGCACATCACAGTGGTCATGTACACGAAACACCAAGGATTCTGTCCCCATAAACACGTGCACAGCCTGGGGGTGGCTGCCCCAAGTGACACCCACAGAACAACATGTTCACCCCCATACACGGAATAGGTAATGCAGCCTTACATGTCCTAGGATACAGTTTGGACAGGCTGTGGTGTTGTAGGTGTGCCCCTCACTGCCTGGGAAGTATATGTGGCTGGCATATGTTCACCTGTGACAGGCATGGTGACATATGCCAGTGACTTGTACAGGGATGCGTTGGACAGCAATGGACCGATCAGTGCGCACACATTGGCCATTGCATTCAATGTGCGCTGGTACGCGTTGTATTGGCAATACGCGTTGGACAGCAATGGACCGATCAGTGCGCACACATTGGCCATTGCATTCAATGTGCGCTGGTACGCGTTGTATTGGCAATACGCGTTGGACAGCAATGGACCGATCAGTGCGCACACATTGGCCATTGCATTCAATGTGCGCTGGTGCGCGTTGTATTGGCAATACGCGTTGGACAGCAATGGACCGATCAGTGCGCACACATTGGCCATTGCATTCAATGTGCGCTGGTACGCGTTGTATTGGCAATACGCGTTGGACAGCAATGGACCGATCAGTGCGCACACATTGGCCATTGCATTCAATGTGCGCTGGTACGCGTTGTATTGGCAATACGCGTTGGACAGCAATGGACCGATCAGTGCGCACACATTGGCCATTGCATTCAATGTGTGCGGTGTACGCGTTGTATCCTATGTACGCGTTGAACAGCAATGGTCCGATCGGTGTTCCCGGCCGGCCCATTGCATTCAATGTGTGCGGGTGCAGCGTTGTATCCTATGTACGCGTTGAACAGCAATGGTCCGATCGGTGTTCCCGGCCGGCCCATTGCATTCAATGTGTGCGGGTACGCGTTGTATCCTATGTACGCGTTGAACAGCAATGGTCCGATCGGTGTTCCAGGCCGGCCCATTGCATTCAATGTGTGCGGATACGCGTTGTACCCCATGTACGCGTTGAACAGCAATGGTCCGATCGGTGCGCACCCATTGGCTATGGCCTGGCCTGGCAACGGACGCGTTTTCAAAATTTGAGCGAGTCTGATGCTGTAAATTCAGTTGGTCACCCACAACAATGTTGCAATTTCATGGGTGTCATGAAGTTGAACATTTGAAGGATGCTGGGGCGTGTGTAAGTGGTGCAATTCCATGGATTGGCCAGATTCAGATGATGCAAGCGACTTGGACCTATCACTTTGGACACATGGGACAGTATCTGCCTCTGCAGCACACATATAATGCTGGCTGTTCCCCTGAGAGCTCACTTGCCTGCACTACATGCTCCAGGACGACATCTGCCACTACACTGCTGCTGTATCTGCACCCTCTGGACCCTGCAATGGCATGTACTGTGGAGAGAGCCCCAGCCTTCAGCACTGAGGAGAACCAGGCCCTGCTGGATGGCCTCCTTCCACAGTACAGCAAGCTGTATGGGAAAGCAGGGGAGCAGGTGAGTGTTCTGTCCACTGCCTTTCTAAATGTGCATGTTGTCTGACTAGCAAGGCTAACAGTCTGCACGCCACTGGCTAGCAGGCTCACTGAGTAGTTGTCACCCCCATAGTGTGTAGTTACATGCACTGGACAGGTATAGTGCAGTGACAGTGCATTTAAACAAGGTTTTACTTCCCAGGCAATGATACCATGTAGTAACTGCTGGCATACTGTCCATAGCCATCGTTGCACTGCCTGTGTACATCATGTGCCCCTGTGATTGAGACATGTATATCCAACTGTGTAATGCATGGATATGTTGCATGTGTAGTAATGGCATTCTCACTTTGTTATCCTCACAGGTTGATGCCCACCAGAAGCAGAAGATATGGCTGACCATCGTCCGGGCAGTGAGATCCGTGGGGGTCTACAAGCGCCGGATCCGCAACTGCCAGAAGAGGTGGCAGGACCTTCGGGGCTGGACTCGGAGGATCGCACGGGTCCAGCTGAAGCTGTCGCCTCCTCGCAGGAGGGGCGGACACCGGACCCTGACCCCCACATGCTGAGGATCCTGGCGGTGGTCTTCCCTGATCTGGATGGGCAGCTGAAGGACAGAGAGCAGCAAGGAGGGGGTGAGTCCATGTCTGCATTGTGAACTATGTCTGCCATGCTATGTGCCCTCCTCTGGCCTGGTTAAACTTCCACAGTACATCAGTCTTGTGGTCCAGGACCCATGTCCCTCTATTGTGCACTGCCCACTCCTCATCTGATACCCAGGTGTGGCCCTTACAGTCAGGGTATTGTGTCACTTGGGTACTGTGTCCTTGCAGTTTGCTTGACTCAAGGTGGGGGACAGCATCTGTTTCCCTGACTCTGTGGTGGGCATCATGGGTGGGTCCATTGCTTACACATTGCCTGTGTTCTGACATGTGTTCTGCGTGTCATTTTGATATGTGGCCCAATTGCTGAGCTGATCCACCACATGTGCCTGGGGTATCTGGCACACACCCATGCTGCGGGTGGGAACAATGTTTGTGCCCCAGGAGTGTGTATATAACGTGTGTCACACATACTTAGCCAGCTGCCTACTGTCCAGGGCTCATCCCTCATTCATGTGGGACAGGACAGTCATGCTTACTCCAGGCCATACAATACACTCTGTACTCCCACTGCTGTGTATCAGCTGACACGTTTTGCTCAGTGATTTGTCCCCTCAGGTGTCTGCCTCTGTGTCAGTGTGCTGTGGCTTCGTTGTCAGGTCTGCTGGGGTGTTCCTCGGTTGGGGCTCCGCATGCCACCGGAGATGTGACCATAGGAGATGATACATGTGTGACACATAGGTGTTTGATCACCTGACCGTGCAGACTGGGGTATGCGAATATGAGGTTCAGGCAGCTGTTTCCCATTCACAGCAGATTGTGATGTGCTCAGGTGCAGAGGGTAGTGTTACAGGTCTCCCATATGTCCAATGGGTATGACCTGGACAGATGAGGGTACAGATGATGTGGTGTGTGGGGGATGTACATGTGCACTTGTTCAGCTCCAGGACTTGCATTCCCCATGATCTACTATTGTGACACAGTGCAGAGTGTTGTTGTCTGGCTGCCCTGCCCATGTGACTGGAGACAGTGATGTATGACTTAGCAGGCATGGCTGTGCCATGGCATGTGACTTCCTATTAGTGATCCTGCAGGGGAGTGACATGTGCTACATGCACACCATTGTGGCAATGGCTATCAGGACATGGGTGCATCATGGTGTCTGTCGCTGGTATGCATCACATGCATTTCCTATTTGACTCTGGGCATCCCTTTCATCCGGACACCTGCACTGACTCAGTGGCAAGAGTTGTGATGTGTGCATGTCCACATGCTTCACCGGGTTCTCTGCACTGTCCAAATACTGTGTAGGTGGTGCATGTGTCCACACTGGGGTATTGCCATCCAACAGACACCAGACAGATGGGTGCAAGGCCAGGTGGGATGTGAGTGCCATGGTTGACCATCAGACTGACAATTGACTTCTCCTGTTCTGTTTGTGCAGTTTTAGCAATGTTCAACTAAGGATGCCAGGGCTTGCTCTGTAATGTGCTGTACTTACTGTGGTGTGTGCGTTCGGTGCAGGTGACTGATGTCTGTCTGTGTCCCTATTGATTGCAGATACATCCACGGCCACAGGAGGGGACAGCTCCACGGACCAGGAGGAGCCGCAGAGCCAGACTGGGTCAGCAGCCGAGGAGTGGTCGGAGGGACCCAGTGGCACGGAGGGCGAGGGGAGCCACACCGAGGAGTCCTCAGCACCATCCACCTCAGCTGAGGACCAGAGCAACTCGGACGATGACTCCCTTATGGAGGCGGGTGTCAGCAGCCACCACACCCCAGCTAGTGTTGCTGTCCCCGCCACCACCACCACCACCACCGCCCTCCCGTTGGCTCCCATTCCCGAGGTCCGTGGAGGCTCCCATGTTCGGGAGCGTGTCTCCTTCGGCGCCAGGCACCGCACCCCCTGCCCCTGTGTCCCCTGCTGCCCTGAGTGAGGAGTCTGTGTACCTCCTCCGCCAGCTCCATGTAGGACAGACAGCGATGCTGAGTGTCCTCCATGCACACACCAGTCTGTTGACTCAGCTGGTGTCATTCATGGAGGGCATCTCATCGGGCATGTCTGACCTACAGAGGAGCAATAGGTCCATGGACTCCTCCCTGACGGCAGCAGTGTCCCTCCTCCGACAGTCCCTCACCCCTCCTGCCTCTGCCCCATCCACACTCCCCAGCACCTTACCCGTCCCAAGCACACACACACTGCCACAGGCACACACCAGCACAGACACATGCAGCACACGTACACACACGCCACAAACAAGACGCACACGCACGCACCGTCAGGGGACTGCAACCACACTCACAGGGGATGGGGCACAGGCACAAACACACGCATCCACAAGCACTGCGCAGTCCTCAGTTGCCTCTCCCTCCAAAGACCCCTCCCTTGCCTCAGCTGCAACCCCAAAGACACAGCGGCTCTTCCTCTGTGACCTTGGCCTCTCCCCTCCGACCCAGCTGATCCAGCATTCAGGGGGAAGAGGAAGCCCACCCACACGGAGCGGAGTGCCCCTGGCCCCCGGACACCATCCCCCAGGCGCAGACCGACTGAGGCCCCCACCCGCAAGTCCCCCGGTCCCGGAAGAGCAAGACCCCGCCGCCGCCCTGCAGCTCAGGCACCAAGTCTCCTTCCTCCATCCCTCAGGCCCCCACTCCACAGGTGCCCCCACCACACCCTGCCCCAGGTTCCCCCACCCACAGATACACCATCCCCAGAAGGGTCAGGCCTTCTCCCCCTGCCACTTGCTCTTCCGGCCCCACACCCCCGCTGCGCTTGTCTGTACCACTGATGTGGTGAGGGTGTCCTCCCCTCTGTCCTGCCCACCTTACCTGATCCCCATTCTCCTCCCCTGGAGGTGGGCACTGCAGTGGAGTCCACTATCACCCTGTCTGACTTGGGCGCTGCAGTGGCGGACCTGTCCACTCCATCTGCAGGGTCCACTGCAGTTGTGCCGGCACCCACAACATCTGAGTCATGCCCCCAGTTGTGCCGGCACACACCATGTCAGACACCTCCACTGCAGTTGTCAGTGGCTCTCCAGCACCCACCACCCCTTCCCTGCCTCCTCCTGGTGAGCCCTGATCCTGTCCCTGCGGTGCCTGGCCTGCCCCCGTATGCCCCTCCTAGGGGATTGTCCCCGGTTGTGATCAGTGCAGGCATGCGTAGGGTGACATCTGCCACTGTCACCCTGTATGGACTTCCTTGATGGACTGGCCATTGGCCTTTGTTGATACCTTGCAGTTCTTCCAAGTTTTGAACCCACATGCTGAATAAAGCAACTTTCTGTTCTCTAGTGCTTTTACTTCTGATGTACATGATGTTGATGACGCTAACCATGCCCTTGCTGCAGTGATGGTGATATTTGGACTCATGAAAATGAAGTGTTACTGTGCAGGAACCCATGTGTTCCAGGGGGACAGTGTCCTATCCTGTGGTGAATCCATGTCGTCCTTAGCAGCATCTGAGGGTGTCATGTTTTCAATATTTGGCAATGGGATTTCCTACTTACATTAGCAATGTCACATCTGTGGGTTCCACCCATGCACATCTGTTGTGTTTGCCATTGTTCAATTAGTCTAGTTCCCTGACCGTGTGGCCATCTCCACTGGACATGCAGGTTTGGGCATCAATGGGGAAGGACTCATCTGTGTTGTCAGTGCAACTTGCTATACATGTGTGTTGGATCTGTGCTGTTGATTTCGTTGACATTCCCATGACCAGGCTGATGTGACGGGAGCCTTCATTTGGTGCTAATTGTTGACTGTGTGACCAAGTGTTCTGCTGACATGATGGAGCCCTACTGATGCGACATATGGCACAGCTTTCCTCACACAGGAGTGGAGTCCCCTCATGGCAGTGTGTACTCCTGTGACATCTCGTGCGCCCAAGGTGTGTGTTGTATGAGCATGTGTGTGTGTTCACTTCCATGTTGCTGTGCATGCTGGGATCCCTAGTGATGTTCCTGTTTGTGATGCTTGCTGAGTTGAGCTATGTTCCCCCAAAGTCTTCTCCCTGGGTTCTCTGTGATGTGGGTGCATGGCACATTACTGGTCATCAGGGTGTCACCCATAGGTGTGTTTGCTGTCAGGGCTGAGTTTGTGGGCAGACGCTGATGTGTCACAGTCAGGATTCCCCTTTGCACTTGTTGTTTACACCTGTCATGTGATTTCTGGTTTGTGTTAGCTTTCATTGGTTGTGACACGTTGTGTGTGTGACTGCTGGCACTCCTCAGGGCTGCAATGTTGGTAGTTGTCTATGTGTGTTCTTTGTGGGTGACCTTGGCTTCTTCATAGGTGTGTGACTGTGGCTGGGATCCCATTGGTTGGTGTGGTATTGCCGTCATGTCCATGTACAGCGTAGTGTGCAGTGTGTCAGACATTCAGGAGTCTGGTAGAGTGGCCATGTGTGATGTGTTTCTGCACCTTGGTTCCCACCACCCCCCTGGGATTGTCATGGGTGCATGTGCAATGTCATCAGTGCATGTGAGCTTCACTGCTGCACATTGTTGGAGGTCGAGGTGTGTGGTGTTGAGTGTGTGCAGATGAGAGTTGTTGCCCGGCTAGACCCCTGCCTCCATGTTGGCCTTGGCTGACAGGCCGTGCTGGTTGATTTGTGCTTGTGTAGGTGTGATGGTAGTTTGTTGCTCAGGACACATGACTGTGGTTCACAGTGTGAACGACATCTAGCTTTGTCATCACAGAGGGATTGTAATGCAGCCCAGGGTCACCACATTGTGGGGGCCATGGGTGTGGTGCTGTGGTGTCTGTGTGTCTTGCTGTGTCAGTTGCTGTTCCTACATGCTTGTGTGACATGTGTGATTTCTGCTCCCTCTCATCTGACAATGCCTGATTGCCCACATAGGGGATTTGGATCCATGAGTTACCTTTGTGTGGCACTGTATGCACATCTGTGTAATTGGTATTCAGGCCTCCTCATGTGTTGTGTGGTTGCCTGGGGACACTGGTACCCCCCTCACCTGTTGTGTTTGATGTGCAGTGTGGGTCTGCCTGTTTGTGTATGTGCATCGGCACCACTGCATTGGCATATCTTAGGTGTGCCATTGGCTGTATGTTGTTTGGTGTGTTTGCCCTGCTGTCCCTGGGACTCCTAGGTCATCAGTCAGCACAATGATCATTGTGTGTGTGTCCCATTGCTGCCATGGTATGGTATCTGTTCACCTCCCTTCTACAGTCTCCACTGGGTATCTGCATTTGTGTGCCCATTGGTGCAAATATGTGGGTCTGCATTCTGATGGTCACTTCTGTCATTGAGTCATTGATGAATGTTGACAGTGTCAGCCCCCATGGGTGATGTTTGTCTGCACATGGCCAAAGGTATGTCTTGTTTGCACTGCACTGTTTGCCTCCCCATTCTATGTTGCTATGGGACACAAGCACTACTTTGCCACTGATGTGTTTGTTGTTCTGTGACCAGGAATCATCCATGCAGTTTGGCAGTTGCAGCTTATTCTTTGTCAACACATACATTTTGGTCACTGTGATGATGGGGGTTTGGACCCCATTGCCACAATGTTCAATATGTGCTTCAGCTATGGACCCCACACTCACATTTTGGTCACTGTGATGATGGGGGTCTGGACCCCACTGCCACAATGTTCAATATGTGCTTCAGCTATGGACCCCACACTTACATTTTGGGCACTGTGATGATGGGGGTTTGGACCCCATTGCCACAATGGTCATGGCCTGCTTGCATTGTGGGTGCCACACACATTTATGTGTGGCACTTGTGATAGGGGGTCACATTGTATGTCCACAGTCCTGTTCAGTGTTGTAGGCATTTGACACAGTCTACACACGCTTGTCATGGTGTTGGGGGGGATGTCTTTGTGTTGCATTCTTTCTGCTGGTGTGTGCTTCTTGTGGCATGTATTTGCCATCCTGTGAGTGGGGGTGGTAGTAGTAGGCATCCAGCCCCCCATGGGTAGAGGTGGTAGTAGTGGTAGGCACCTGGCACCCCATGGGTAGAGGTGGTAGTAGTGGTAGGCACCTGGCACCCCCTGGGTATGGGTGGTAGTAGTGGTAGGCACCTGGCACCCCCATGGGTAGAGGTGGTAGTAGTGGTAGGCACCTGGCACCCCCTGGGTAGAGGTGGCAGTAGTGGTAGGCACCTGGCACCCCTGGGTAGAGGTGGTAGTAGTGGTAGGCACCTGGCACCCCCATGGGTAGAGGTGGTAGTAGTGGTAGGCACCTGGCACCCCCTGGGTAGAGGTGGCAGTAGTGGTAGGCACCTGGCACCCCTGGGTAGAGGTGGTAGTAGTGACAGGCATCCAGCCCCCCATGGGTAGAGGTGGTGAGGCACCTGGCACCCCCTGGGTAGAGGTGGCAGTAGTGGTAGGCACCTGGCACCCCTGGGTAGAGGTGGTAGTAGTGGTAGGCACCTGGCACCCCCATGGGTAGAGGTGGTAGTAGTGGTAGGCACCTGGCACCCCCTGGGTAGAGGTGGCAGTAGTGGTAGGCACCTGGCACCCCCTGGGTAAGGGTGGTAGTAGTGACAGGCATCCAGCCCCCCATGGGTAGAGGTGGTAATAGTGGTAGGCACCTGGCACCCCCATGGGTAGAGGTGGTAGTAGTGGTAGGCACCTGGCACCCCCATATGTAGAGGTGGTAGTAGTGGTAGGCACCTGGCACCCCCTGGGTAAGGGTGGTAGTAGTGACAGGCATCCAGCCCCCCATGGGTAGAGGTGGTAGTATTGGTAGGCACCTGGCACCCCCTGGGTAAGGGTGGTAGTAGTGACCGGCCCCCCGCCCCCATGGGTAGAGGTGGTAGTAGTGGTAGGCACCTGGCACCCCCTGGGTAGAGGTGGTAGTAGTGGTGGGCATCTGGCACCCCCATGGGTAGAGGTGGTAGTAGTGGTGGGCATCCGGCACCCCCATGGGTAGAGGTGGCAGTAGTGATAGGCACCTGGCACCCCCATGGGTAGAGGTGGTAGTAGTGGTAGGCACCTGGCACCCCTGGGTAGAGGTGGCAGTAGTGGTAGGCACCTGGCACCCCTGGGTAGAGGTGGTAGTAGTGGTAGGCACCTGGCACCCCCATGGGTAGAGGTGGTAGTAGTGGTAGGCACCTGGCACCCCTGGGTAGAGGTGGCAGTAGTGGTAGGCACCTGGCACCCCTGGGTAAGGGTGGTAGTAGTGACAGGCATCCAGCCCCCATGGGTAGAGGTGGTAGTAGTGGTAGGCACCTGGCACCCCCTGGGTAAGGGTGGTAGTAGTGACAGGCATCCAGCCCCCATGGGTAGAGGTGGTAGTAGTGGTAGGCACCTGGCACCCCTGGGTAAGGGTGGTAGTAGTGACAGGCATCCAGCCCCCCATGGGTCGAGGTGGTAGTAGTGGTAGGCACCTGGCACCCCTGGGTAAGGGTGGTAGTAGTGACAGGCATCCAGCCCCCCATGGGTAGAGGTGGTAGTAGTGGTAGGCACCTGGCACCCCCTGGGTAGAGGTGGTAGTAGTGGTGGGCATCTGGCACCCCCATGGGTAGAGGTGGTAGTAGTGGTGGGCATCTGGCACCCCCATGGGTAGAGGTGGCAGTAGTGGTAGGCACCTGGCACACCCATGGGTAGAGGTGGTAGTAGTGGTAGGCACCTGGCACCCCCTGGGTAGAGGTGGCAGTAGTGGTAGGCACCTGGCACCCCCTGGGTAGAGGTGGTAGTAGTGGTAGGCACCTGGCACCCCCATGGGTAGAGGTGGTAGTAGTGGTAGGCACCTGGCACCCCCTGGGTAGAGGTGGCAGTAGTGGTAGGCACCTGGCACCCCCTGGATAGAGGTGGTAGTAGTGGTAGGCACCTGGCACCCCCTGGGTAGAGGTGGTAGTAGTGGTAGGCACCTGGAACCCCCTGGGTAAGGGTGGTAGTAGTGGTAGGCACCTGGCACCCCCATGGGTAGAGGTGGTAGTAGTGGTGGGCATCTGGCACCCCCATGGGTAGAGGTGGTAGTAGTGGTAGGCACCTGGCACCCCCTGGGTAGGGGTGGTAGTAGTGACAGGCATCCGGGCCCCTATGTGTATATGTGGCATTGGTGATGGGCATCCCGCCCCTATGGTGCTGCTGTTTCTGGAGTAAGTAATTTCTGCATCCCTGTGTGTGTGTGTGATATGTCGGGTACGTGTAGTTTGTGTTTGTGGTTGGTGTCTGACCTACCTTCTGCGCCGTACGCGTCCGTGCCTGTTCCGGTAGTAGATGTAGAATATTGGTAGGATCGGAACGATGGGATTCATTGTTGGTTCGTCTCGTTCGTCTTTGTCGTTGCTTCGCCTCATCCTCGTCGCTTGCGTGTTCGTCTCGTAGCCGTGGATCGTGTTCTGGCGCGAATCGGAGCTTATGTGCGCCTCTCCCGGATGCTTTGACGTGCCGTGCGTAGCGAGCGGGTTCGGCGCGTACGGGAAGCGCATCGTACTTGTCCGGCCGGACGGGGCTGCTTTTTGGCTTCCGGGCGACTCGTATCTGCGTTTACGGATCCGGCTCGGTCGGGGATCAGGACCTGGATCGGGTGAGTACGACTGGGTCGGAATATGTGCTGTTGTGCGGATCGTACTTGTTCGTTCGGATTCATGTGCGGATCGGTCGGGAAACAGGCATTCGCATGGCTTTTTTCCCGACCGAATGGCGTTGGGTGCGTCTCCGACCGAGATCGGAATCGACCCCTTATTGTTCAGCAATTGAATGTCAGTCATGTAAAGTGTATTATTCCCTTACAAGTTTATACAAGTGATGAATCCCACATTTTAGTTTTATTCATTGTTGTTCTATGATGGAGTGATTGGGCACTATGCCTTGATTTTATCTTCACTTTAGCCAGAGGGAAATTTGCACAAACTATGTAAATATCATTTTACATTTCCCCATTGTCATTTACATGAATGTATTTATTTATTGTTCATGCTCGTGGGTTTGATACATGGAGTGAGAGTATGTTGTCTAGCTCCATGAAGTTAGAGGGGAGGACTGACAGGAACTCTATTGCCATTGCACTATATATTCCCACAATTCACCCCAGCGTGTCATGTGATCAAGGCCGTGGAGACACGGCCGAAACGCGTCATGCTGTTTGCTTTTTGCACTTCAATAAAAGCACTTTAATTGAAATCCAGCTTTGGTGGTCCGTACCTGATGTTACAAAGACGTGTGTAATCCAGGACTGTGGTGTTTCATATATATATATATATATATACATATACATACATATGTGTTCCACCAATTGATTCCTTTAATCAGCGCGCTCACGGTCGGTGCGAGTGGCGCGGTGGAGGAACCGAGATCCGCATTTAATATGACCACTAAAGAAGATCACTCGCACTTCAGCAGATTTACTTTTCAAGGCTTATTTAATCCAGTATATAACAGCCATCACCTTCCGAAGCTCACAAACCAACGCGTTTCGACCAGATTGGTCTTGATCGCGGTTAGCGGTGATCCACCTTTAGTGTCTATTTATACACAATTACCCAATCAGCCTATAATGGTGCATTATGGGAGGTGTAGTTTACAATTTATATGTGATACAATAAAATATGCAAAAATCATGCAGATTGTCCATTGTGAGTCCTTCCTCCGTCTAGTTGTCTTTACAGCTATTGCTGTATGTTCTGTTCAGCTCTGTCGATTGAGTAATGGGCATGTCGGGCTAAGTGCCCTGAGATAGCTTAAGTTATCTTTGTCATCACGGTTGCATTCCAGCTGTTGCTGTTTGTTAAGTGACAGGTCTAGTGCGTAATTTCAGCTCTGTGTCATGAGTTATGTACATGTTAGGCTAAGTGCCCATGATATAATTTCGGCTCTCTATATATCACGGTTGGGATATCCTTGTAGATTGTCTTTAGAGGCCAACTTTTTTGATTTGCATATTTTTAGCATATTTTATAAATTGTAAACTACACCTCCCATAATGTACCAATATAGGCTGATTGGGTAATTGTGTATAAATAGACACTAAAGGTGGATCACTGCTAACCGTGATCAAGACCAATCTGGTCGAAACGCGCTGGTTTGTGAGCTTTGGAAGGTGATGGCTGTTATATACTGGATTAAATAAGCCTTGAAAAGTAATACTCCTGTAGTGCGAGTGATCTTCTTTGGTGGATATATATATATATATATATATATATATATATATATATATATATATATGTGTGTGTATTTCAAATCCTTCACGTCGATTTCCATGCAGAGGACGTCAGGGCACAGACACCATAACTACGTGCAAAGAGTTCTTTATTTCATTCTATCACAATCCGCAGCTACGGTAATTTCAAAACTATTTAAAGTGCCCAGTGCCTAATAATAAAATAAATATAGAAAACAGACTATTTCTGAGGAATGATTGAGCTGACACTTATATATAGACAGATTAAATGCTTTAGCAAATTCCATATTTATAATCGTATACAGTTATAGACATAAACCATAAAAAGGAATAGGGCTTGAACATTTCATTGCATCGTTGTTAAACAAACACTATGTTTAAATGTATTTGCAGTAATCTTGAAGTGTGTAAAATATGGCAATGTGCAAAATATGTAATTTGGTGTGATTTAGCACAAATTGTGCAAACTATTGCCTTAATTAAATGCAAACTAGATAACCTTTTACTTAATTCCTGAATTTATGTATATCTATTGGTTATCAGTCATGAGCCATTATTATATCAGGTTAAATGACATACATCACAAGGTGAGTTTGCCCCCAAATATTGTGTTCCAACTGCTTTTTTGCAGAGTAACTGTATTTGATTTAATCTCTCATACGAATGATATGGTGAATCTTGAAAAAGCTAAACTATATATATATAGTCTGACAGGGAGCTGTATCTCTGAAACATACCGTTACTTTTGTGAGGACTTGGAACTGAAAGCACAGGGTCTGGCTAGAAATTTGATTGGTCAGAGGGTGAAGTGAGAGTGAGAGTTCCCTGCAAAGCCCTCCCCTATGAGCAAACAGCACCAGGTCACATCCTTTAGTCCGAGAACCACCCACTGCATTCACTGCTTCTTTCAAGCCCCGCACTTTCCCTCCATTCATCACCAGATCGGGTATTTATTGCTATGAATTAATCAACTGCTTTCTACAAATAAATCTCATATAGGTTTTATATAGGAGAAACCACTGCCTCTTTAATGGGCAGTTTCATGTGTGATGTTAAGTAAAAGGAAATAGAAAAAGCAAAATATAAAAGACAGAAAGTGCTCAGTGAAAGATTTTGTTTACTTTTTGAGTGTATTAGTAAACAAACGTTTTATATGCAATGCCAAAGTTCTCTTACTGAGGATTGCATCAGCCACATTCAGGTCATCTCACTCCAGGTCATCAGGGACAACCTTCCTATTCCTCTGCTTTCAACATAGGACTCATTCTCGTAAGGTGGGCTTACACATAGGCAGCCAAGACTGCAATACCCATGACCTTGTCAACACGAAGGCCCATAACTGAAAACAGTGTCCTTGATGTGGAATGAAGTGGCCCCCCTCTCAGATGTAGACAAAAGTATGGAGTCAAAAAGACAATCTAGTGGGCTGCAGTGGGGGCTTTAACAAGAGGGCCAGGTAGCTGTAAGAAATCCAGCAGGAGTGCAAAAAGGAAACACAAGCACAGTTGTGCACAGCAATCTGTATGATTAGTACCTGAAACCTGTTACTGTATACCAGTGTTGAAAATATGTATTGCAGAAATTTGTAATTATGTACTAAAACATTTGAAAAATCCTTCGCAACCCTCTGCAGCACATCACTCTTTGGATTGTACTTGTAATACCCTAGTATTGGCTTGTGAGATAGAAACACTTTTCTTATCCAGAATAATTATATTTAAGGATATTTAATTCATGCTGTCTCCTTCTGCCTTCTAGGGAACAAGACCACAGCGAGCTAGCAGAGACTGGCCAGACCACACTTAGGGTAATCAGTAGGGAGTAGTCCAAATATATCACGTACATTTTGTACTATGATTTAAGTACGGCCTATAGATAGATTTAGATGTTTCCAGACCCGTATTTTCAACAAAATGTATATATATATATCCAATTTGTAAAGTGGCTTTGTGCACAGCATTATTTACCATTGGTTAATTAGCTTGTCAAACTTGGAACCAGCCTACACATACATTTACTGTGTTTGCGTGTGTGTGTTTTTTTTTTTTTTTACTATTCGTGCAGTCTTCCATATCCTCATTCAGTGGTAGGTTTTCAATAGTTGTTAGCAGTAACTCTTATGCTGAGTGTCGCATTTTTCCTGTGCACTTCTGGAAAGTCAGTGTTCTTGCCGGCATTTTCACAGTTTCTGTGCACTACTGCAAGGTTGGTGTTCTTTGCCAGCATTGTTGGGAACTATTTTATGCAATATGTATTTCATATATATATTTTTAGCTAAGCATTTGGTCACCTGTAAGCGTTATTCCACATATGCATAACTTTGGCTTCTCTAAATCATGTATTTAGTGTTATACTGCCACTTTTTATACTGTTTATATTTCACTTAGAGATGCTGAGAAGAGAACGTTAATTGCTAATTGTTGAGTTTTTTTGTTTTCGCTTATACATTGTTGGAGTACAGTTTGCTTTAATATTGTAACTTGCACAGATGTGAATGCTTTATTGTTTTCAAGCACATTCTTTGTTGTTTTCACTTTTTTCAATAGATGGAAAATAAAATGTATTTTCCAATCACTTTATGGAGCTTTTTGGAAAGTTTTGCTCTTTGAAAGCGCAATATAAAAGTGTTCAGTTTAATTCACTCTGACTTAAAACAAATGACAGTGTTGTATGCCCTGGAAGCATATTTAATTTTTCAATTAATAAGCAGGTTACCTAATTTCTTATTGTGAAGTAATAATAATGCACTGATGCGTTTTTTAAATTCTATTCTGCTTTTAAAACATCTTTAACTAATGCTAGTAACACACTATAGAGCATATTTTTTTTTCATTAATATCGTTCTGTCGTGGCCTGTTATGTGGTTTTCCTTCATGTTTCTATATTTGCCTACAGGTTTTCCCATCTGCATTTCTTTTCCGATTAAAATATCATACATGTTAATGCCTTTATTATATGTCACCTCTTAAAAACGTTTGGTGTTTTTTAAGCACTGTCTATAACAGATCAATTTTGCTTATTCAAATTTATTTAATTTTTTCTAACTGCTGTGCTTCAGTAATTATTGCCTCACATCAAATACTAATTTTATAATATTGTACACTGTTGTCTTGGTCTTCTAACCTTAAAGAATGCTTGTTTCTAAGCTCATGAAATATTCTTTTCCATGTCCTTCCTGTTTTCCTGTTAATAAATTAACATTTTTGGTTTTACAATGCACACTCCGTGGGCCAATGACAAGGAGGTATGTTTTAATCTTTCTGAGCTGCTTCTCCTGCATCTGTGTATTTTAATTTGTCTGCAAGTAAAATATTATAGAAACAAAAACGAGGACGCAGAGGTATGAGGGGAGCTAAAGGCTGAACGAAAGGGCAAGATTCCCATATCATGGGGCACCTATGTAGTTCAGGAAGGCTATATAACCTTGGATGACACTACTATTGACCTAAGCACATCTTTATAAAAGAAATAACTCGTAGTGACGTAAAAAGAGGAAGCTTCTGATAAAAGTGGAAGAACGTCTCATCACGAATCATAATAGAAAGCAATTATACCTGCAGTATAATTCTTTAATAGAAAGCAATTATACATGCAGTAACTACCACAAGAAAGAATTAACTTTGGAAACTTATTTATGAAAACGACATATACTGAAAATACACAAGAGAGAGACAATGTACCCACAAGCCCTGAAGAAGCGCTGAGTGCTCGAAACATGTGTTGGCTGTTTGGAAAATAAATTCCACTTGAGAATAAAAGAAGTCATCATACAAAATTCAACTGTCTGATATTGTTATTTCTTCTCAGTATATTTTTTTGTTTGTATTATACTTACCAATATAGGTTGGGTACCAGTGTACTGAGAGTTAATGCGCCGGGCATTATTCGTGATACCCAATACTGTGTAACATTTTATATTCGCTTCTTGCCACCTTTGGATCACAAGACACTCTTGGCCAATTTAATATTTGGCAGGCGGTGTAACCTCTGTTGGCCTAGAGGAGAAATTAACTTCCACCAGGCCGAGACCACTCCACCCGCCAAATTTGGAAATAACCGTCAAGCTGGCAGTCATTTGGAATGCTTTGGCAGGAACTGTCAATGCTTTTCAAAGTTTTGTGCATGTCAGAGCCGTCTGTCAAACGTATTTGTTTTTCAAAAAGAAAATCCAGAGGCATGATTTTCTATTGAAAATAAAAAAAAATGCCCCTCCTCGCCATGGAATTTATCTCCCATGGCACAGGGGGCATTACACATTTTCACAACCCCTTACTGCCAGGGTTTGCCTGGCGCTGACAGGTAGTGAAAACTGACCTCTATATATGCTCATATAAATTAGGTGGGTGGACACAGAGGTCAGCCTTCGACAGCCCTTACTCCATCAGGCAGTCGGAGGGTTGTAACCATGGCGGAGACAGAATAGTCTCTGCCATGGTTGCATATACGGTCTGCCCGCATCTAAATTCGCCGGGCGGGCCATCATCTTGCCGGTAAGGATACTTTGTTACCATTGTGATGCCGTATCCTTACTGCCAAGGTTTAAATCAGCCCCTATATTTCTTCTGGCTGCTTTTAAACAGACTTTAGAATTGCGAAAGTGTTACCCCTCAAAAGATATCTGCTGCTTCTCATCTGTTAATATTTGTGTTGCTGATTCCGCATACACTTGTTTGAAAGAATTACTGACATGCAATGTCATTGGATTATATCCCTTCAATGGTGTTACCAAGTGTAGATGAGGTATGGCTCTTTAAACACATTTGTTGTGTTTTGAAGAACTACAACATGTTCAGGGAACATTTGCTGGATCCAGCACTTGCAAACAGCCAAAATAGGACAAGGTAAATAAATGAAACATGTTAAACTAGTTAAGCATAGTAATATAGTTATGTTGGAGAAGCCCTAAAATGTTAAAGCTTCTCATCATTGATAATATAGAGATTAAGAGTGGACAATAGTAACCACTTTATGAAGTGCACTGTACAATAATTTACACAATGTGTAAACATTAAACTTCAGAAGCGAAACATAGCCGTTTTATTTGTAAAACACAGGAGATTTGTATATAAATGCATAGCGGCCAGCACAGTGAGGAAAGCAATGTAAATATTATGCAGCCATTAAACCGAAGAATATTCTGATGCTATAGAAGCTGAAAACATATATCTCGGTACATGCAGTCAAAAGAAGGTGAGCAAAGGACGTCCGTAGCTCCATATTAGCTTATTGATCAGTGTACCTTCCGGCCACAGAGGCGGTTTCTCTATTAGGGCTCTGGGGCTGCGTCCCTCTGAAATTCCTACACATTTACGTAAAAAAATATTAAATAAATCGATTCATTTAGAGATTTGATTGAATCTCTAAAACAAAGGATGTATTTAAGCTTGGGCTGCCTGTTCCAGGCTGCCTGCCACGCTTTGCTCTGAAGCAGGAGATGGAAGCCAGGCAGTAAATCAACTTTCTGCACTTTGACACAGGAAGCAGGGCTTACCTTTCTAAAGCCCTTCATTGCCTTTGTGGCCTATGGTGGTATCCACTGTAGCCCAGTGACGCTATAAGCGTCACGGTTTCGGTGTCGGAGATGCGTGATGCTAGACGTCCGCCATGTCACAGGCATAGATCCCACCCTTTCCCATTTGTCACACGTGGGAGTGGATGCAAGCACGTGTGATTTGATGCTGTGTCCTCAGTAATTGTAAGTGTTATGATGCTAATCTTGTGTTATGTATATTGTGCTGAGACCCCTGGTCCCTCTAACCTCCCCCACTGTGACACCCCAGGCCCTGGCTGCAGGTTGCAAGCCTCTTTAGAAGTGGAGCTGCTGTATTTGTTCGCCCTCGAATTGATCCAAAAGACGAGCAGGGTTCTTGTTCCATTACGAAGTTGATCCAATGCATGTCAGCGATTTAGTTCCTCTCTTATTTCACGTTTCACGTAACCTTGCATTCCCCAAGAGAGCTAGCTATTTCATCATGTTGTGTTACTGTATTTTATTTTGTGCATCTTATTACTCTTGCATAGTGCATATTTGAGTTGTGCCAGGTGTTTATGAGGGGCTTTGATTGAGAGCGCTGGCACTGATGCTGAAGGCAAAGTAAAGTGCCTGTCAGTGGGTCGGCATCTCTGCAGAGCACATAGAATAATGGTCATGTATTCTAGTTACAAATGAAATTCCATGAAAATGTGTGTGAAGGGGGTACATAGATGTGAAAATATTTACACAGCAATTGGAAATAAAGTGCCTAAATGTGAGTGAGTGCAGTGTATGTTTCGGGGTGGTGAAATGAAGGAGAGGCGAGGATGTGCAGTCGGGGAAGAGTTAAAAGAGGGTTCTGAAAAGGAAAGAGAGGGGGTTGAAAATGAGCAGATGGATAAGGTGCAGAGAAAAACAGCATACATATCTAACATAAAGCACACATAACTGAAGGCCAAAACTCCTTCCACAGGCCTCAATAATATTTAGTTCACAGTCTCACAATTTCAGAGTTGAAACATTTCCAATGTTAATTATTTATAACAAATCATTGTTGTTACTCGTTTATCTTAAACAGCTAACAACCATTGACAAAGCCAATCGTGCTGACAGGTTTTAGGTGTATGTCAGTTGTTGTGTTATATATCTGGATGCAATAACATCTCAGAGACAAACCAACATTCGGGAGGCACACTATGGGAATCACAGAAATATATTTTACATGTTCCCTTTTAGAGAGCCCCCACTTTTTTCATCCCACTTAAAAACCTGTCTGCACATATTTCTACATGACTGATTGCTTTCTGAAGCCTGGTTAGAGCATTTTCTTCCAAAGTTGATGCCACGCGCTGTGCAAGACACTGGGCAAGCACACACTTTAAAGTGTCTGAAGTTGTAGCACTGTACAATTTGCACATTAATGTAAGTGTTGAAAATATTAATGCAGTAAGATAGGGGGCAATTTTTAATGTGTTTAATATTTCAAAATATGCGTTCTCACTGCTTTATAAATCTTGCTTTCTCACTAAACTCATTTGCTTTCAAATGCACCATTTGTCAATCTTTTTCTATTTTTTCTCGGAAGGAGGACCCACTGTGGACCCCACGTTTGTCCATTAAGCTTGCTTGCTTCACTCACTACATAAAAGTCATACCCAACTTTTACACCCCACCACTTTCAAATGTCACTAGCCAACACTGATTATAATATGTATTTGTAAAGGCTGTTTGGAGGCCAGTTTGTCAATTTACATGTTTACTCTTTTACCCTTTTTTAATTCAGTTAGTCCCTGTCTGAGAAGATGCCATTATGACAATACTAATTAAGAGCACAAAGAAGAAAACAGGCCGTAATGCTGTCTGCAAACAAGTAGTAAAACAAATTCTTGTACTACCGGCGAGTAACAAACAAGTATTGCATAGTAAAGTAAAAACTATTTTATTATCGACAGTAAATAGTGAGTAAATAGGTGGTCAAATGATAAACATCTAAGCAGCAGAAAAAGAGGAATAAGAGTAATGAGAAGTGCATGCAGATATTACATCGCTTGTGAATAGATAACTTTAGAGGCATTGGCTACAAGGGAAAGTAAAGACAATAGAAAGGTAAAAATGACAAATTAGTAACAAAGAATATAAAAAACCCTGAAATGTATAATCGGAGTTCGCCTCGTCATGCTACTAAATAATGTCAAAATAGACAGCAAAGGTACGAGGAAAAAGCAAAACACAGAAAAACCTTTACTATATTTATAAAACAGATTAAAATAATCATTCAGGGCCAAACCTATCGGCTTTGCCAATCCTTGTATACATTTGAAACAGGACATAGAGACAAAAGTGTGCATGTCTCCTTAGTGATGGAGTCTCAAAACTGATTGCTTCAGAGACATGGGATTCGATTGATGTCATTTTCACTACTAAGAAAATTTGATCTTTATACAAACACAATATTCTTGGTTCAGAGGATGTGAAACATGTAAAACTTAACATACTGTCCCGGGGGAGCTTCGTGTCCTATTGGTGGGCAGGGCACGTTGTGGTGAATGCCACTGTAAGCACTCATAGACTGCGGTGCGGTCACTGAAATTACTGAAATTAGCACAAAATGATGTTCTCAAATCAAAATCTACTTGTGCGGGAAGAAAAATAAGCCGCTGGGCCACTGAAATTTTGCAGCAGGGGAGAACCAAATTATGCAACAGGATTGACTCATTTATGAAATGAAACACCAGCATTTGTAAAGCGCACAGCTACCTCCGGAAAGGTGTCCCGGCGCTGGGGGCCGTCGGGAAGATTAAGCGAGCTATTGCCCAGAGTCACAAGGTGCTGGGCTAACCTGCCGCCGGCACCAGGGATGGAACCCTGAGCCCCTGTGTTCCAGAGTCAGCCGCCCTGGCCGCTGCACCACACCTCTTCCATTGAGGCAAGAGCAGCCAAATTATGTAGGCTAATGCATTATATTGTGTTTTAACACTGCCTCATTATTTTAGCATTTTTACACACGTTAACATTTTCTGGGCAAAGGCTTCACCTGATTATTGTCACCTTGACACCCAAATACAGAAATAAGCAACAGAAAGGAGACCAGTCAAGCTTTGAGTAGTGTATTCCACTGCTCGACAACACGTGTTGCTGCTTATTTTGTAACTTTTGATCTGATTGACCTCGAATTTTTGTTTTTGCTGATATATGTAGGTTATGCAGCAGATGATGGATTATGTGGCAAATGAAGCAAATCTATAATTATGTGTAAAGCACTGCGGATGCCAAATCACATAATTACAGTGGCCCTGCTTATGAGTAATGGACAGAAATAATGGTGTGTTATTTTTGTCTCTTATCATCCATCATACCTCTCGCCTTCTACCTTATGCTCCCACAACTGATACTGATCTATGCACCTTTATCATGTTTCTATGCACAGTGTTTCCTGCTGAAATGTTCCTAATGAGCAATTAATAAATAAACAAATGATCACAGAAACAGGCCATACCCAGCAAGTGACCCCCTCCAACACTGCAGTAGATTATTGGAATACTGGTCCTTTGACACATGAAGATGGCAGAGGGGAGCATTCATGGGACATGTATTCAGGATGCCTTATTTTCCTTTGTACCTTCCCCTTCATTACAGTAGTACCTAAGCTTCCCACTTTCTGCTTTTTCATTTAACTGGCCATGTGTTTATGATAGGTTTTCTACTCTTCTACAAGGGCAATAGACCTGGGTGCATAGACAGCAATTAACCAAAATGCCAAATCTGGAACTGTAACTTAGTGCTCCTTTTGATTCCACCAACACATCACAGAAAAATGACATCCCATAGATTTTTACCCTGTTAACATTACAGGAAGTGATGTCACTGAAAGAAAAAGAAAACTAAATGGAATATTTAATGAGTATATCCCCCGAGGACCATGACTTTGTAGCTAAAGTAGGTGAAAATTATGCTTGTAAAAAGCCCTGTTTGGTCTCATTTTGAACATTTCTGAGGGTTGATGCCCCCCCTCCCCCTGTATCCCTTGGAGAATGTTAGCTTGATCACGTGGTGTAATTAGAGGTGGATATTTATGCTCCACCGCCATTTAAAAATCACAGGCACTGTTTCCTTTCCAACATGAAAAGGCCAGTCTCATTACTTGAATCTATGAAGTAAACACATGTATGAGGGGGCAGGGGGAGTGGTGGGGCCGGCTTAAAAAGCTACGGAAGAACCAGGCTTTTATTTCTTTCAGAACCCCCTTGAGTGGTCCACAGAGCAGACAAGGGCTACAGGGCCCCAGCCATGGTGGTTGAGTTTGTTTGCCTCAGGTGTCATGGGTTCCATTCTACTCTTACACTGTAGCCTGGACCAATGTACAACCGTTTCAGCACTTGTCTCCCAGGGTAGCACAGAATCTAAACAGGGCACATAAGGTCTGGTTCCCTTCTGTTTCTCACTCTGCCTTCATGCCCCTGGGTAGCCAGGGCGATATCAATGTTTCCAAGGGGCAGTTTGGGATAACAGTTGCTACCCCTAGCTACCCCTGGTTGATTTTCATGCTCACTCAGATCCTCTGGAGAATGTTTGTATAAAGTGTCCGGCATCAAGGTAGAATGACCCAGAGACACTCCTTCTGCCACATGGCCCTTTAGCTTTGGAATGCCTTTTCTCTGGTCATCAGAAGCACTCATCACCACTTGGATTTCAGGAAGCAGCTCACAATGTTGCTCTAAAGTGCCCTTTAAATATTCTCTGGCCATATTATTGCACAGTAATAATTTGGTCTCAGACCAATGTGCCCTTACTAGGCAATGTTTAATTCATTCTTTAAAAAAAAAGTGCAGGTGACCAACGTTTTTTTTAAAGAGGCCTTGCTCACGAATGCTGGGGTTGCTGAATGCCGAGGCTATGTAGTCGGGAAACAGCGTTTACAACGCTGTCATTACATCGCAGTACTATTACAACGCAGTCGTTACAACGACCGCGTTGTTAGTACGCGATGCATTTACGTCGCAAACCATTGCAACGAATTCCAGTAGGGGGCGCTGAGGTATTGGAAATGAAATCCAACACCTTCCCTACTGTTGCGCAAACTGGAGTAGGAATAGTAAATAATACTATTCCTAAGTCCAGCGCGCCCCCTACTGGAAGTCTTTGTAATGGTTTGCGATGTAAATGCATCGCGTACTAACAACTAGGTCATTGTAACGACCGCGCTGTAAAAGCACGCGATGTAATGCATCGCGTAGTAAAGTGCTATATTCATGTAGTCTTGATTCCAGCCCATGTCTCTGTCTTCCATCACCTCCTACTTCCTGCTCTTTATCTCACCTCTGTGTGTTATTTGCATCTTTGTTGCCATTGTTTTACTTGCTCTTCCGTCTTACTCTTTCTAGGTCAAGTCTCATTATAAATAAGTATTGACATAGGCAGTAGGTCTGTGTTTAATATGCCAGACAAGTGTAAGAAAACCAAACTTGATTATATTGAAGGCTTTCTTGCCTTGATTTCAGTACTGCTTTTAGTTCTATGTGAAATATAGCATGGACTGCGAGTGAGCACCTATTATAGTCATTCTTTCCTATAGCAGAGATCAGAGGAAAGGGTCAGGAGGTCTGAAGAAAGGTAAAAATGGAGAAGAACCTTACTTTGTAGCAGTTTAAAATGGGGGAAGTTGCAATTGAGGGGACTTTGACATTCAAGTTACTTTTGTTCTAATATGGTTAGCTTGATGTACCATCAAATTCAAATGTCACTTCTACTTTCATTTATTCTTCCACAGAAGAAAGACTGTGTTAGAAATTTCTCCTGCAACACCTGTCTTAGGCAATGGAGAGAGGGCCATTCCACGAGGCAAAGCAGTATTTGTATAATGAAGAACACTCCAACTTTACACCAAATGAATTTTTTCAGCCATATAGTACCCTTATGGAAATAAACCACTTCAATAGGTTTTACCTACATCAAAACACCACATATTTAAATATATATTTACTACGGGGTATATAAGATTTTTATCCAATGTAATAAAACAAGCTTTAGCCAAAAATTTAAGCCGTGTTTTGTGTTTGTATTAGCATTTATATAGTATTCCCTCAGATGGTGAGTGTTAGACCTGGCACCATTGGCGTGGGTCTCCCCTGCATTTTTTTGCCTTTGCCTCATGTGTTTTTGCTGTATGTTGGACCCCATTTTGCTGGTCTAGATGCTTTGGGCACTTTGACACTGCTGTTCAGTGCCAAAGTGCAAGTGCTCCCTTTGTGAATTACTGTTATGGATTGGCGTTTCCATGATTGGCTATTTGATTTACTAGTCAGTCCCTAGTACAGTGCACCGTGTGTGCCCAGGGCGTGTGTGCCCAGGGCCTGTAAATCAAATGCTGCTAGTGGGCTGCAGCACTGATTGTGCCACCCACAGAAGCAGCCTGTAAAATGTAACTCTGGCCTGCCATTGCAGAGCCTGTGTGCAGTCTGGGACTGCCATGTCGACTTGGCAAGTGCACACACTTGCCAGTCCCTAAACCTTCCCTTTTCTACATATTAGTCACCCCTAAGATAGGCCCAAGGTACCCCTGTGGGCAGGGTGCATTGTATGTGAAAGGTAGGACCTGCCCTGATGTGTGTGGCATGTCCTGATAGGGAAATACTGCCAATTTCATTTTTCACTATTGCAAGGCTATCTGTTCCCATAGGACAGAATGTGGAGTTTGTTTATAACATCTTATAAACATAACTGACCCTAGGAACAAGATGGAAATGTAAAGTTTAGTATGTTAAAGTGCATCTTTTAGTGAGGGTGATTTTTACATTCTGTGTTTGAAAATACCACTTTTAGATAGTAGGTATTTTCTTGCCTAACCATCCAGTGTGCCTCTGCTAGGTTTGTGTATTGCATGTCTGGCTTTTGGATGACATGGGCTGGAGAGGGGCAGCGGCTCCAGAAGTCTGATGAGTCAGGGCTGGGCTGAATTGGCTTGGTCTGCATTTGGAGTGGTGGGAGGAGTAGCACCTTCACCTGAATAGGGCTGTGCCTGCCTTCCACAATGACGGCTCCGCCCCCCTGTGGTGTGTTTGGAACCAGGGCTCACACTGACAATGGAGGTTGTTGTGCACTTGCAAAGTGCGTGAAAACAAAAGAGGGAGTATCCCAAGGACATAAAATGTCCATACAAAATAGAGAAGGAGAGAGAGACACAGGAAAGGAAAAGTTTTCCTTTTTAAAAAAAACCCTCACTCACCAACCTAGTTGGTGACATGCTTCATCATAGGGGTCCACCCGAGTTGCCGAATGCCACTCGGGTGTGCTTGACAGCCTGAATACAGCGGAGCAGGTTTTTTTTAAGAGAGTGTGAAAAAGTGTAAGTGAGTGGATTAAAAATGTCTTTATTGTACTCCCTAAGTTTTAATGTGGAGCAATAAGACAAGATTAAAACCAAGTGTGATACCTAAGATGGCTTAATTGACCAAACGTATCAGTGAGAAGTAAAAAAATTACTGGTCAACATGTTTCAACCTATATGTGGTAATACCAGGTTATCGTCAGGACCAAATGTTGGAACCTCGGGTCTCCGTGCGGTTTGCTTGTAGGTTCCACAGCGGGCACATTGGTTAAAGGACAATGCGACTATAACCAACGCCCCCCCCCACGGTTTCCATGGGGCGAGACTGAATTTAGTTTCTTAAAAAAAAAATTTCCCTTCACAGAACGCTGAAAGGTTGCCTCACCGTAAGTACACGGTCTGGCTTAATGTGGATCCAGGGACGGGTGCGCCTTAGCGTGGCATTCGGCAACTCGGGTGGACCCCTATGATGAAGCATGTCACCAACTAGGTTGGTGAGTGAGGGTTTTTTTTAAAAAGGAAAAACTTTTCCTTTCCTGTGTCTCTCTCTCCTTCTCTATTTCGTATGGACATTTTATGTCCTTGGGATACTCCCTCTTTTGTTTTGACATATTTACCTTAGGGGACTGGGAGTTCATTCTCAACTATAAAACCCTTACTCTCTTTTTGTTTAACAAAAACACTTGCAAAGTGCCCCACAGAACTGGTTTTGGCTGGGTACAGACACTCTCTGCCTTCAGAGAACAAAGGATTTTGGTGTATAAAAAGAGGGGCCCAGACCCCAGACTTTTAGATCAAGGAGAAGAGCCGGAGAAGCTGAGGAGGAATACTGCCCCTGTGCTGTTTGCAGTCTGGGGTTGGCCTGCAGTGGCTGCTTGCTGCCAAGGAAAGGAAATAAAAGACTTTGCTGTTTGCTTTGTCACCTGCTTGGAGAAAAGATCTCCAAGGGCTTGAAACTGAGCTTGCCTCCTGTTCTGAAGACTCAGGGACACAAAGACTTCACCACCAGCTCCCCTGAATTCCCTTGCTGGGAATTCCAACCTGCAAAGAGGTGCCTGCTGCTGATTAGGACCTCTAGAGACTGTTTGTCGCTGGCAGCTGGAAAATCGACGCAACATCGAAGAAGCGTGACGCATCCGCACCTGTTTCCGACGCATCGCCGAAGAAACCGTCGCAGCGCCTGCCGCGGCTCGAGAAATCGCTGCACGACGCATTGGGTGCAACGAACTCCGTCCGAGATCACCGCACCGATCCCGACGCAAGCCTGCTGTGTGGCTGCA
Source organism: Calotriton arnoldi (assembly GCA_963921515.1). Taxonomy (NCBI): domain Eukaryota; kingdom Metazoa; phylum Chordata; class Amphibia; order Caudata; family Salamandridae; genus Calotriton; species Calotriton arnoldi. The sequence goes on along the minus strand of CAWUFW010000641.1, from coordinate 315,326 downwards.
CGAAGCCACGCATCGTACCGGATCGACGCATCGCAGCGCCAAGACTGTCGCATCGTTGGGGGACGCAGTAAGAAACAGACGCATCAACTCCCCACGCAGTAAGAAAACGACGCATCACCTCCTCTCCGGTAAGGAACCGACGCATCACCTCCCCTGCAGTAAGGAACCAACGCATCACCTCCCCCGAAGCAAGGAACCGACGCATCACCTTCCCTGCATGTAAGGAACCGACGCATCACCTTCCCTGCGGCCATTTTATTTGTTTTGCGTGACGCATCTAAGGTACTTTTGAGAAAAGTGTCGCATTTACAACTTGCATTGAACTGAACTATTTCTACCATCTGAAAGTCATATTTGTATTACTGTATTGTGGATTTTTGTCGTTTGGTCTTGTTTTGGTTTAGATAAAGATTACTTATTTTTCTAACCTGGTATGGTGTCCATTTGTAGTGTTTTCACTGTATTACTGTATGTGTTCACAAATGCTTTACACACTGCCTCTGAGATAAGCCTGTCTGCTCATGCCAAGCTACCAAGGGGGTGAGCAGGGGTTATTTAAGAAGTGTAATCCCCTTACCCTGACTAGAAGCAAGGGTCCCTATTTGGACAAAGGTACCTACCTCTGCCAACTCGAGACCCCCATTTCTAACAGTGAGCAAATGAGTACTTTACTTGAGGAATAATGTACACAATTGTAAATTGTGTATAGTAATCCGGACTCTGTGCAGACTCTGTGTGCACTGTTGGAGAAGGTGTCTGGGTTTCTCTTTTTTTGTATTTCTTCAACTCCATTCTTGTGATGTCTTAGCTCTATATGGTAGATTTCACCCAGGAGATATTTCATTTTTCTGACAGGAGTGGTTGTGTGGAGTAGTCAGATTTACATCTGAATCTAGGCTGCAATCTGTGGTGACCTCATCTGCGATATCCCAGGCGAATCTCCTCTCTAACCTTTAGCCCTATACCTGAGTTTATATAGGATGTGCTCAAGAGATTTGTTACAAAATCCTTATCTTTGTTAAATGTTTATTTCTTATAATGAAAACAATGGTAAAGCTCACAGACATCTATGTTTAGATTAACTTAGAGATAAATGCATCAACAGGATTATCACTTTTATCTGATATATTCTAGTTATAACAAAATAGTCATAAAATGCAGGTACATATGATATAAGGTCCGCGTCCTCTGCACTGCACGTCGAGGACGCGGACTATGGCGGCCTGATCTGCTGCGTAGCGGGGCACAGGAGCCGAACAATATTGAATTCACCCTGGATACAGGAGGGATCAGTTTTGACGCAAGATATATACTGAACTTGACAACTTTGTTGTAAATACCAACAACCATGGAAGACCAAATCTAGATATCAAGCCCTGAGGAAGTCCACGGAAGTTGGACGAAACGCGTTGGCTGTCTGGCTGTTTTTAATCAAAAAAACATTTGTAATGAAGAATAAAGTAATTTTGGTGATAAGTAATGGATGGACCTAATCACACTTGAATTTGCAATCGGTGGTGCAATCCACATTTGTGATTAATCTAACATTGGTCTTGGTGACTGCTCTCTGGAAACAGCGGGAGCGGTGGAGGGGCACACCGCATGAGTGTAATGCTCAAAACATTGGACTCTTTGTGGGAGATTGTTGCTTTGGGGGAAGTGCGTTACATGTACACTGTTGTGTAGATGTTAGGCTTGCTGTTTCATTTTGGTATTGTATGATATAAGAATTTCTACACATGCCAGAAGCTTCACACTTTCTTTGATAGAAATCGAAGAGTTTAAACAATAGAAACAGAAGAGTTCATCAGAAGAGTTCCTGTTACCTTAGCATCAAGGAACCTATTTGGTGTATGTGTGCTCTAAAACTCCCCAGCACCATAAGAACATAATATAATATCCGTAGACATAGAAGTTTAAACGCATATTATGAAGGAAATAGAAGAGTCTAAACTCTTAGGGGCCGATTCCGATTCAGGCCGGAAATCTCCCCGACCGAGCCGGACCCGGAGAGATTTCCGACCGAATCGGACTCTAGCAGTCCGACCGAACGAGTACGATGCGCACGCATGCTATCGGACTCGATTCGGTCGGACTCCCATTGAAGTCAATGGGAGCCGGTCGTACAACGCGTACGCGGGCTCCCATTGACTCAATGGGTGCGAGGCGAACGAGGGCGCCCCCTACAGAGGGTTCGCGTCGATGCGGTTCGCGCCGCACACGCACAGGTGTGCGACTCGCGTGGCTACGCGTACAGGGGGGTCCGACACGGACCCCCAAAGTCTGGCTCCGACAGCTGTTTCGAGCCGGACGGTGCGGGTCGGTCGGACTGCTCAAGGCGCGCATCGTACTTGCCCGGCCGGGGAACGTCTCCATTGCGCGGTGCGAGTCGAGTCCGAGCGAGTCGGTCGGTGCGGTTCGGACCCGTGAACGAGTCGGTCGGCGATTTCGCGTGCGCTCGCATCGTACTCGCTCGGCCGGACGCGCGTTCGAATCGGTCGGAAAAGAGGGCTCGAATCGGATCCGGTTAAGCCGAATCCGATTTGGTGCGCTTACAGGCCGAGATCGGAATTGGCCCCTTAATGTTTACGACATCCCCGGAGTGATACTTGAGATAAAAAAAATTCAAATATTCATGTGACTATATATAGATCATATGCACAGTAACAGAAAAATAAACTAGATATATTATTTCATTTTTAATCACGGCGACTAGGTGCAACAAAAGAAGAAAAAAACACAAAAATGTTACAATCTGTCCCTTCGCACACTCTTCTTTATTTTAACTTTCAAAAAGCAGGAACAGTCTTTCTTATTTCATGGATTAAAATTACTTTTACTCTTTCTTGATTGATGATGATGTCATGGAATTCCCACTGCAATCAAGAGTTGTTGTCATGGAAGATGTAGCACTTAGTGGAATGGCAAATGAATGGTTGGTCTACAGCTTGATTGCTCACAATTTATTCAGTACCCACTGATGAGGTGGATGAACAGATATACTGGAAAATGTCATCAATACTTAGGAAATCCAAGACTGCCAAAATCTCCTGTGAATCGATTCTTATCAGGACAGGTGGCTAAGGTGTTGAAGTAGTCGGCTGAGCAAACATTGGTGGAATAGATGGCCCATCATATCTGGCATATTTTAGTATTGGCGATTGCAGTGCACTGCATTAGGCTTGGTACAATCTTAGTGGTCAAAGTAATTTCTTTACGTTTGAAGAATGCCACAAGTGGCATTTCCAGCGGGATCTCCGGAGTAGTTATGTGACACCAGTTTATGCACCCAAATGCTGATCTTACTTGCGGAGCACTTTGCTTGTGAAACAACAGAGTCCAGTGTTCACGTTGGACTTTTAGCCACTCCACTCCAAGATAGAAAGCCATACTCTTACAAGACTGCTTCTTAGTGGGATAGTTGTGATTCGTGCTGATGATTGGACTTGTATTTATTTCTTGATTAGCTTGAGAACAGTGAACTCAGTGAACTGATGAATGAAGGAATAAGCCCAAACACTGTCTTAAAACCAGTCAGCAAGCCAGATTGAATATTCTTGAACAAGTGTGTTATGCCTGTTGTGTTAGATGAATTAAGGATAGTGTGCATCAGATCAGTAAAATGAATTTGAGACTGAGTTTCCAGGAGGTTTTGAATCTCTGACACAGAGCGGGCTGTTTGTAAGGCAAAGATTCTGTCAATGAGGTTAAGGACACTTCTTTCTGCATTAGTATTGCAACAAGTGTGTTTAATTTGCCAAAGTGCATACTAACTATGTCCATCTTAGGCCAAGGAGAATTTTTTTAATAATCTTAGTGGAGGGAGATGCAAGGTAATGCTACAACACTTTCTATTTCTTTGTACAGTTAATACATAGGAGTACCCCAGGGCCATGGCTCAACATGTTTCCTTTCTCCTCATAAAATAAGAACCACTACTTAAAAGAGTATGCTAAAAGGAATGAATGGAACAGGTATAGCAAATAACTTAGAATTCAAGCCCAGCATTAAAGAGTTACATGATCCCTGTAGACTAATGGAATGGCAGAGGAGTTAACGAGCTAGAGGATTAGTACATCCAGCCATGCTTATGATTATAGGATTGTCTTTAAGTGTAACAAAGAATTCAACTGGAAACTCCCACGCATGCTGAAGGAAAGTGTTTTTTTTCCCATACCATCACTAAGATGTCCCTGCCAAGTATCACGCATCATGGGTTAGACTAACGCAGTGGTCTTCCAACTTTTTGATGCCGAGACCCCACCGTCAAAACGTTTTAGGGGTAAGGCACCGCAGCTGGTCCATTGGGGCTGACGGGCCACGCCCCTCCACCTTTTGCCCCTCAGGAACAGTGTCTGTCAGGTTGAACAAAGGTCAGCCTGACAGACACTGTTCATTTTCAGGTCAGGCAGCCAGGAGCCAGACATACGCTAAATGAGCAGGCTCCTGGCTGCCTGAGCTGAACTTTGCTGGGCTGAGAAATTCACAGCTCCTGTGCGCATGATGTCCACAGCTCAGCAAAGGTCCCTGAGGCCCACCCCTCAGTGACGAGAGGTAGCGTCACTGATTGCCTCGCACTTGGGCACTACAGTTTTAAGCCCTGAAGCGCCCAGGGTCGAGGGTCAATCAGTGACACTTCATCACAGAGTGAGGTGGGGTCAGCAGTCTCAGACGTTGGGACTTAGGTCAGCCAATGAGGGAAGGCAGCAGTCCCAAGCCTCCTGGAACCTCAGAGGCAGAGCTGGCTGCAGGTAAGTGTGTGTTTTCTTTTAAATTAATGTTTGGTGCTTGCGTGTATGTATGAATGTTTGGTAAAGATTGTTGTGAATTGATGTGTTTGTGTGTGTGTGTGTGCGCGTGTGAGTGCGTGGCTGTGAGTGTTATGTGTATGTGTGCATGTGTGTGTCCCGTCTGCCCCCCTCTCTCCAAAACGTACTGGCCGCCACTGGCGTAAGGACCCCCTCCTGACAAAAATTTCTAGAATCTGGTACTCCTTATCATTGCGAACCATAAATGTTCTCCAGAGAAATGGCCAATCTGTGGTTGCACCCCATTAGTACCAGTTTAACACCCAAATATAGCAATAAGCAACAAATAGGTGACCAGTACAGCTTTGCAAAGGGCCTTCTACTGAGCAGCAACACCTGTCACTGCTTTTTAGTTACTTTTGAACCTTTTGAGTTATAACATTTTTTTGGAGTTAAAATCAGAAGATTATGCGGCTGATGATGGATTATGTGGCAAAAACGGCAAATTTATCATTATGCTAAAATCGCTGCACCGCACAATCACGTAATTCCAATGGCCGTTAGGATAATAGCTGTAATGCATGGGCTGCAACTTTATTGCACGGCATCAGAGGAAAACCATACTATATTTCATAGGATGCTGACGGATTGGCATTTACAGCTGCATGTAACTGGAAGTAGCTGAACATCATTCATCATAATTAAAACATACCATTTTAAATCATTAATGATGAACTGTAAGATTCAAGTAGTATGCTTTAATTCCAGTCATGTTTTGGGGTCAAAGGTGTGGCTAAAAACAAAATATTCTGTACGTTTTTCAGGTCTTTCACCATCAGGTAGCTACATGTTAAATAAAGGGCAGCTTCAATTAATAATAAATACATTTTAAAAAGTTGTCACTCAGTGGGAAATGCACTTTAATACATTATGAAACCTCTATTAGTTAATGCACTGCAAAGGTCTCTGTGAAACCAGAGAGCCACAGAATTAAATCGTGGTTGGTGCGGTGGAGAATAGTGACTTGTGCATTTTTAGTGCTATGACACAGCCTGTGACAGAAAGCACTGTGAATATGTAAGTCTTTATTTTTTACTTGCATTAAACACAGTATAAGATAGACTGCTACAAAATGCGCAAAATGTTTTACGATAAAATGGTGCTTCTAAAATATTGGGTCTTATTTACAAGCCCCTTGTGCTGCCGGTGCATCACTTTTTATGATGCTCTGGTTGTGCAGAGTGCAGACCTATATCTTCGACGCCTCGCAGCGTCGAACTTTGAATGGCTTTTAATGGCCTCCTAGATATGGTGTAAGGCAACGCAGCGCAAGCCGCTGCATTGCCTTACACTGAGTCAGGAGGGCATTCCATGGGTTTTGATACAATCCACGATTTACAAGGATCTATAAACCTGGGAATGCGTCAAAACTGTACACCGTCCCAGGAGATACGTAACGAGGAGAAACATATTTATTTCTCCTTAATTATTTCCTCTTTCTATTCTGCAGCACACATAGAATGAGAAAAAAAATTAATGGATTGTTTTTGGCACAAAAACAATCCTGCCAACAATGCAGACACGTTTGCACCATGGTGCAAGGGTGCCTGCTTTGGCGCTAGGCACCAAATTGTGCTCCGGCAGAAAGGACAAGAACACGCTGCATCTTATAAATATGGTCCATTCCTGCCCTTTTGAATTGGCATAGGGCAGTGCAACAAAAATACTTGCGGTGCTGCCCTACACCATTTCATTGTAAATGAGGCCCATAGATTTTAGTAATACCCAGACCCTGTGTAATGCATTTTTTTACATAACTGTCCCTTCAGCACCTTTTCATGGATAGTAAGCACTATGTAAATACAATGACAATTAAAAGCAAGCACTTCACAGCTCAGTTAACTCTGTGCACTACAACTCAAAAAGCTTCAAATGATTCGATCAATTAAAGCCAGCACCAAGCATCCTTTACATTTGCAGATTAACTCGTTGTGCACATTTGCATTTATTTCAGGCCAGCAGCACACTAGGAGAAAGCAGTGTTTAGTTTTCTGCCTGGCTTCGATTTCACAGAACAGGAGAGTCCCTAAATAACACTCCAGCTGAAGCATTTTCACTACAGGAATTAACCATATGGGAGGGGTGTCTTTTTGCTAAATGAATGGCGTGACCCCCTTCCCATGACTCCACGGTCCCCCTGGCGGTCACACCCTACAGATTGAAGACCTTTGGACTAACGTATTGTAGTGCTGCTGGCCGCATCTGTCAAGCACTAACCTGGATTAGATCCTGTGGGAGCGATAGGGCCCTCCGTTTGCTGGTTCTCAAGTCCTCTTCAGCGCTAGTCCCCACCGTGGTGTGAAACATGATAGGGACAAAAGCCCAGGAAGGGAAAGGAGAATGGTATGAAAGAAAGAGAGATCGGCACGTGTGAGGCACCTCTTCCTGTGTCTTGTTCATACGGATGTGTTGTTCCTGCTTCCTGTCTTACCTTATGAAGGCATCTGTATCAGAAAAGAGAAACAGGTCAAGGTCCTTATCAGTTGTTGTTCTCTACACTTTACTGTCACTCTTGTCAATGTGCTAGTGTGCAATACCTTTTATATATATCCCTTTCCCTCTCATGGGTAAAGCTGATGTGTTTTGGTAGAGCAGAGTGTCTGCTGACTAGTGCTCCTTAAAAGAAATGAAGTATCATTAGTACTGTACAGTACATGCATGTCACATAAAATGAAACTGAAACTGTCACTTTTAAACAGCACATACCAGTATTGGATAAATGTTCAATGAACTTCCCTTGTCACAATGACTTCTTGTAACCAGGCAAAGGAAATAATTTGTTGGAACAACAATGCTTTTAGTCCGCCTACATGTGGTTTCATGCAAAAACTGGTTAGTTGGTTATACAACCTTTCTTAAAAGTACAATGCAACAATTGAAAACTTTGCAATTATAATCCTGCACTTGTTCAATAATGTCTTTGTTTTGCAGGCAAGTTCTAGCTTAAAATATCAAAACAACAGTTCTGATCCCCAGTAAGTTCCGTAATTCTGCACAAAGCACTAGCACATTACCGCCTTAATTGAGATGTCTTGTATTCTTGTTCCTTCTCTACAAGTGAATAGTGCCATTATTGGCAACCTCTCCCCCCCCTTGTCTGAGCATGCAATAAATAAATACACAAGACAACTTTGTAGTGGGAAAATATTGCTGCAGGTTTATTCCATACAGGAGTATGCAATATGTGGGTTATCTTACGGGCGATCCAAGGGCGGGGCAGCTGTGCCAACCTATGCTGCCCCCGCCCGCCTGGTGAGCCAGCACTGTGGGGCACCCCGTCAGTGCTACCTTAGACGATCCTCTTCCGGATCACGTGACACGTTGGTCTGTTCTACTCACGCCCTTTTCAGGGCGGAGCGTAGCAGGGCAAACCCCCGGTTGGTCAGGCCCCCAACCGCCCAAAGGACTAACGGGGCGCCGTCGCGGTTTTCCCGGAACCTGCCCTGAGGCTCCCGGTCTTTGGCCCTGGCACCCCTACTGTGCCGTGCAGAGGTACCCTTACTGTACCGGTCTGCCGCAGAGGTACCCTTACTGTACCAGTCTGCTTCCAGATCGCCCTGTAACTCCGCCTGCAACACAAAAGGAAAACATTAAAACATTCAGGATACCCTGACCCCCAGCCAGGACGCCGGGTAAGAGGTGGGGCGGGAGACGGCGTGGCTGGGCAAAGAGACCGCCAGGAGGGGCAGGGGAGGCATATAAGCCCTCCCACCCTCCCCGGCGCACAGGAAGGACGTCACGGAGGCGCCCGGCCGAGGGCTCGCAGACCCCTCAGAGCACTAGAGCGGGTGGGTGGTGCCAAGATGGCACTAAAGGGCCGCCCTGCTGAGGTGGCCCCCTGCGGGGGCCGCGGACAGCCACATAGTGCCATTATTGGCAACCTCTCCCCCCTTGTCTGAGCATGCAATAAATAAATACACAAGACAACTTTGTAGTGGGAAAATATTGCTGCAGGTTTATTCCATACAGGAGTATGCAATATGTGGGTTATCTTACGGGCGATCCAAGGGCGGGGCAGCTGTGCCAACCTATGCTGCCCCCGCCCGCCTGGTGAGCCAGCACTGTGGGGCACCCCGTCAGTGCTACCTTAGACGATCCTCTTCCGGATCACGTGACACGTTGGTCTGTTCTACTCACGCCCTTTTCAGGGCGGAGCGTAGCAGGGCAAACCCCCGGTTGGTCAGGCCCCCAACCGCCCAAAGGACTAACGGGGCGCCGTCGCGGTTTTCCCGGAACCTGCCCTGAGGCTCCCGGTCTTTGGCCCTGGCACCCCTACTGTGCCGTGCAGAGGTACCCTTACTGTACCGGTCTGCCGCAGAGGTACCCTTACTGTACCAGTCTGCTTCCAGATCGCCCTGTAACTCCGCCACAGCCCTGGAGGCGGCCACCGTCGCAGCCAGGGCCCCCACCACTGCACCTCCTATTACCTGCAACCTGCCCTTTCCAAACATTCCTGTAAATCCAGGAGAAACAAGTCCATCCCCACCGGGGACAAGTGGACCCCGTCCTCATCAAAGTAACCTTTAACGTTTGCCTGGATGAGCTCGTGTCTGATGGAACCCAGACCCCTCTGGTCTGCGAGCTTACGCCATGAACAGTTCCCTCTTACAGGGATGTTCAACGGCCTCCTCTGACTTAGCTACATGCCACCTTAGCGGGGGATCATCTCCGCCCATCAGGGCTTCACATTGACCCATGTAGTTGCTGAACTCACCAAACAGCGCATTTCCACATGTGACCGCTCATTTCCAGGCCTCCTGCAAATCTAAGGGAAGAGATCACTCCCTACTGATGATAGATGAACACCATCTCTATCACAATAGCCCTTGACATTCGCCTGGGTCAGCTAGTGTCTGAAGAAACCAAAGACTCTTCTGTCCTGTGAACCTGTGCCAAGAACTATTCACCCTCCTGCGGGAAAGTTCCTCTGCCTTACATGACCTAGCCCCGTGCCAACTCCGGGCGGGACGGTTTCCAACACCAAAGCTCACATTGCCCCATCTATTTGCTGATCCCACCTAGCTGCCGTCATTCTAGCACCTATGTGCCTGATCCCCTGTGTCCCCCATCTATGGGACAGCAGCCCCCTTGTTAGGTAACCGCTCCCACCCCCGCCTGCCTGCTTTGGCTATTTGGGCGAGGAGGATTATGCTTAACCTTTGCAGTCCCTTTGCTTTCTACATCATGACGCACAGGAATGTTCATAACTAGCAATATGTGACAATGATCAAGGGTGCCTGCCTGCCCATGCCAATGCACCCTTATTCCTTATGGGAATTCCGCCAGCTCAGCTCCCTTTGTGGGGAAACCCCTGGGCATACCAGCTAAGAGAATCTGTGTGATTCAACGCACTGACCGGTATGGTGCCTAACATTAAGGATTGTCTAAGTCCTACCAACCCCCTCCTAGAATATTCCCGACCAGGGGGACAGGGGCGTTCCCACCCCATGGGTGGAAAATTACCTGCTCTGCTAAATTTTAATCATTGTTGATCACTGGACGTGCCAAATGTTCTTTTACATAGTAGCCTTTTGTGCTTGACACCTTGTTTCCCCCTATCTCGGAACGGCAGCACACTATGTTGGCTGTCAGCGTCATCACCCAGCGAGGCTACCATAGCTAACCGGGCGGGCATCGCTTACTGCAGGAACTAGTCACCTACCCTAGGTTCTGGGTGCACTTACTTCCCCGTTGACCAGACGGTTGCACAAACCCCTTTGTTTGCTAAACCCTGGTGAACACCTTAATGGTATCGAAGTTGGTTTGAAACAATACATGTCTTGTGCCCACTATTGGAGACACCTCGCCCTTTCGTGTAATTACAATTTAAGCAGCGCACCCCGCTTGCATAACTGCCGTCGGATAACAGATGCGCAGTACCTACTGTCCATTGCCGACCCTGGCTGCTTTAAAACCTGCCAAAGTAACGGAAACCAAGATTCCCAGTTTCCTGTTTAGCTGCAGTACACCTTCAGTGGGTGGGCTAGTAGATACCACAACCACATTGGTCATGCGAACCTTAAGTACACAATTTCCGCCTGTGCGCACCTCAAAATGAGACAGGCCCCACATCGCTGTAGGCCAGAGACACATATATGTGTTGTGCCCACTATTGGAGACAACTCACCTCTTCTTGGAGTGACAACTACCCAGGTGCCTACATAACTCACCCAACAGGCAAGTTGGCCCAGACTACCTTGTGTTCTGGTGCCAGGTTTGGAAAGCGCCTAGCCTACACTTGCTGCCCCCTGGGAGCCATACAATGCCCGTGCTCTGGCCGCAGCGCGCGATGCCCTAGTGTCGCATTGAACCCCATGTCAAATAAGAGTGCCACTCCAACTACTTAAACCTACCCCTTGACCATGGGCGGAGTCTAGCTCTCCCCAAACTTTTGCTGGCTTACCCGCGGGCAAGCCTCCTGTTTCGTTCAATTTAGTAATTCATGGCACTGACAATACCTGGCTGAAGTGCAATCCCTCTGACAATCACTCCTGACAAGATGTGCCAATGCAGGTAGAAGCAAGAGTTATCCAGCCCTTCCTGTCCCCGTTATCTGAGTAACTTAGTGAAAGATGCCCATTTGAGCTGGTAGCGGAAACTGTTACTTACGCCTGCAAATGCTCTGCTCAGAGCAGCCCGCCAGACAATGGCTTCCATTGAAAGGCGGTGCCAACAGACATCCAAGCACTTAAGGCGGTACCTCTAAGTAGGGCTCTAATCTAACAAGCGCCCCGTGCATCGGATACCGCCTCTGGCTGTAAGCCGCTCAGTGCTACTGATGCCTTGGCGCTTCCTGACCCACAGCCAGCTCACCCTGATACAATCCGCTCGTGCCTGGGACTCAACAGTGCGGTGAAAGCACGAGACATCCTAGCCTGACCTTAGCTCTTCACCAGGCTCCCACACAAGAGCCATCCCCAACCTTGTGGCCTAAAACATTCGCCCTGTGGGGCGGTTGCGAATGGACTGCAAACAACTCCTAGGCATTCTCTACTCATGTTGAGATGGAGTTACTGGTAGGCTAGGGTATGCGCCTAAGCCTGGCCGAACCCACCCCTCTAGTCAGGAGAAGGGGGTGCACACTTAGGCTTTCTCCTGCCCACCCCCTAGGTGGCTAGGCAGAGACTTTGGCTTATCCCAGAGGCAGTGTAAATTTAATGTGCCAACCGCACTCCCACAGTGGCACACTACAGCAGAGACTCCATACCAGGTTATTTTAATTACCCTTCGTATCGGCCACCCAAGAGAGACTTAGTACCATCTGCCCCTATTACCCTGTGCTACCAAACCTCATCATGACATCACAGGGAATACATAACTCCTAGGTCAATCGGGCCACCGTCCTACAGCTCAGTTAGCACTACCCCGTAGTTGCTGGCAGGAACTGTATTTAGCATAACACAGCACCGAGTAAATGAAAATTGTACTTTCCCACCCTTGGGCTGGTAACCGACGGCCAAAAGACAGAACCTGGTCATGAGATCCCAGTTTCCTAGAGTAAAACAATAATTATCCTGCACCATTAAAAATTGTGTTACTTGCACCCATGCCCTAGCCACCTGTTGCTACAGTGGTCAGCCACCCCCTGGAGGCAGTGGTCGTTCCAACTCTCCTCCGAATTTCTCAGCTATAGCGGCTCCAGATAATCTCAGGTGTGAAAAAAGTCTTTCTAATGTAGCCAACCGACGGTTTATATGGTATGACCCAACCAAGGCTGAAGCAATAGGAGCATGAGACCTTAAGCAACGGGTGTCTTTGTGACTGGAAACATTAATTAGCCACGCAAAGAACCATGGACATCCCCTAAATGCGAGCCACCAGATCGTCAAAGAAATATTGATGGATTTGAGACCTATGAGCCATCCAAACTACCGAATTAAAATTGGCAAGAATAGTTCTTTGAAAGCAAAGCATTGAAAGACCCGCTCAAAGTCAAAGGACATAACAAAGCGCCTTGGTCTACTTTGCTGAGAAGGAAGGAGCAATGCCCATTATTGGTATTAGTGAATGAAGGCATTATTCATTCATGTACCCCAAAGTGGGGAACCCTGCCCCAAAGTGGCCTTCCCACTTTGTGGCACCCTGGCAGTATGAATTGGTTTAGCGCACCAATCATCAACCCCAAACTGATATACTGTTTTGCCCCACCCAGGGCACCCTATCCGGTTGCCGCCAAGGCAGACACCGCGACGCCAGCTGAAGGCAGATCCGGTCCTCCATTCATAGCGTTAATCTAACGCGCATTGATAATTACAAAATAAGTACCCAAATGTAACGTGTATGTAAATGCCAAGGGATTGAAACGCTACACATAAGCGCCAGTTACATTACATATTCAGCACAATTATCCTAATGTGCCACCTGATCGCTTAAAGGTACTTAGTGTGCTGCGTAATTATTAGTCAATAATTCTAAAGATGCCATGACAGCGCCGTTTTCCTTGCACAGTGACGTGCACAAGCCCCCTCGCGTAGATCTATCCAGAGATGTTATAGGAAAACTATGTATGAAACAACAATGCTGTTTACTCACACATTACCTCTGCATTATTCACACGGGATACAGGTCCAACACATGTCTAATGAATCGGGCCCGCACCATGGAACATGGTTTCCTTGCCAAGTTCTCCGACCCTTATTGCCCCCTTGTAAGGCGTGCCAAGCTGTCTGCACCAGAGGGACCAACACTTGGTGTTCCGTCCCAAACTGGACACTTTGGCCCTTGGGCATGGACCGCACTGCCATACTTACTACTTGTACCGAGGTTTACGCTGCCTGGCAGATTGGGTGCGACTGAAAACTCGCAGGATTACTGGGGAGGAAAGAACATGCAACTGTCTCTGGGGTGGCACCCAAATTAAAGGTCCGTGCAGTCTGCAACTATCCTACACAGAGCAGGCCCGACTTTGCTTCCCCAGGTATATTTAACCTACATTTTAAGGGAGCAATCATTGATTTTATATTCCTATCAAGGCAAATGGTCAAACCAGGCAATGTCATACCTACCCAGCCTGCGTTATTGGCGGAATGCGGTCTAGCAGTTCCCGCACAGTGACTAACCTCGCCACTCCTATGAGTGCGACAGCTCATTCTGGCTCCGGAGGTGAAGAAGCAGTGGTGTCAGACTGGTTGATTTAAACAAACTGCTGGCTACATATAGCATGTATTACAATCCCCTAGAATGCCCCATCAGGGTGAGTTAATACAAGGCCTGTGGTATAACCCCTGAGTAAATTATAGAATATACAGTGTGCAACTCTAACCACTAGATCTGTATTAATTATAGAGCTTCTAACATTCTAGTGAATCGGAGCCTTTCGGCTTGTCTCATGGGGAAGACATGTGCTCCAACGCCTCTGTGTAATGTAACAGGTCCCCTAGAAGCACTCTGACCATATAAATGGGAGCAAATACCACAAGGAGCTGGGCCCCCACTGATAAGAAGGCCAGGGAACCCCGACGACGTCCGGAAAAGAAAACGGGTCTGCTTACTGCAGGGGGTTGTGGATAGGATCGTTTGACCGCCGCAACACAAAACATGTGGTGTAAAGACTTTTGACAACAACCAAAGCGTGCATCTACCGGACCCAAGCCGAGGGGGGATATTTGAGTCACAATACCAAATAGGATGAGGATATAACACACTCGTGGATGCCCTGCGTTGCCACACATTGGGGACGCCGGAGATGCAATGTAAAGCTTGCTGCAGGACACGCCTGGGGTACATGTCGGAACACCCTCAACATGCACCGCGCAGCCACAGGGAAGAATGTGCACGAGACAAACCCCCTCCCCCCAGGGGCACTGCCAGCCCCGCGAGGACGTGCCCACAACCCAGCTCCCTGTGATCCCGCAAAGCGCTCCGGGAGGCAGGAGTAGCTGTCCCCGAAGGGGGTCGCCAGGAGCTCAGAGCAGGGGTCCCACAGGGCCCTGTACTCACCACACACATCGACGTCTGATGCTGCCTCCAACGTGACACAACCATGCCTTGGAGCTCCAGCTCCTCGCCCGTGATGCTCATATAGTTTCCCCAACAAACATATCCAGACCCGGCGTGCCCCAAAACGCCCGGGGCAGGGCAAATCAGCTCAAAGTATGGCGACATGCCATACAGTGTGTGCAGTGACACCCAGCCTCCCGGGAGAGCGCCCGCCCCCTCCAGAAAAGAAACCTTGGCCCTGTGCTAACCGATTACCGATATGCACAGGCTGCACACATGCCGCCGGGATCACCCAGCGTGGGTGACCCGACAAATCTTAGTGTGACCTACGTGCCGCTGGGGAGTTGGGGTCTGTTGCACCTGCTCCCCGGTGCCCCACCCCCTCCTGCACGCCTTTATACCTGGGACTTATGTGCTCGGCGCCCCTTGGTGCCAGAGCCCCAAGTGCTGCCCCTGTACTGACTGCCACGGTGACCGGAGCAGAGGCAGGCAGAGCAGGTACCCGTGCCTCCAGGCCAGCCCCCTTATGTGAGGGGGAGGGACGTGCCGAGCCGCGCAACGGTTGCGGGTGCTCACCGCCCCCCGTGCATGATGCGCCCACGCTAACATCGCTCCCCCAGGCAGGCTAGAATACACCGGCAGCACCGCCCAAGGCACGATCGGTCAGTGAGCCCCCCGCTCACCAAGCGACCCCTGCCTCACCTCGGCCAGCGGAGCCACGAGATCTGCTGGACCCCCTGGTTCGCTCTTACGTAAATCCCAGCGGTATCGGGGAAATGAAAACAGTATTAGGGGCGCAGAAGGCTTGGCGCAGCTGATACAGATCTGCTGACGGAGGCCGGAAGAGTTAGCCCAGCTCTGCGCACGAGGCCCGGCGCGTGCGTGCTCTGCTGTGGTCCCGGTATGCGCCGCTCGCAGCTGACCGAAATTCCCAATGCCGCCATTTCCCCCAGACCCTTGAAAGACCGTGAGGCACTGCTCCGATCGAAACGGATCACCTGATACTCGGCCGGCGCGAGAACCACGCCACAGCGCCGCCTAAAGACCCGGCAGTTACCAGCCTCCCCCGCCCGCACTCGGCGCGCTCTGGCTGCAGCGAAAAGCTGGAGGCAGTCCACCCTTACAATAGCCCTCTTATGCCCAAGGCCAACCCCGAAGGCATAGCTAGCACGCCACAGGCACCGGGCAGGATGCGCTCCAAGGCACCGACAAGCCCGTGCCAGAGAGGAGGAGAAGGGCGAGTAACCCACCCAGGACACCGCCCCTGTGCCGCCATTTCCCCAGACTCTTGAAAGACCGTGAGGCACTGCTCCGATCGAAACGGATCACCTGATACTCGGCCGGCGCGAGAACCACGCCACAGCGCCGCCTAAAGACCCGGCAGTTACCAGCCTCCCCCGCCCGCACTCGGCGCGCTCTGGCTGCAGCGAAAAGCTGGAGGCAGTCCACCCTTACAATGGCCCTCTTATGCACAAGGCCAACCCCGAAGGCATAGCTAGCACGCCACAGGCACCGGGCAGGATGCGCTCCAAGGCACCAACAAGCCCGTACCAGAGAGGAGGTGAAGGGCGAGTAACCCACCCAGGACACCGCCCCTGTGTCGTCGGCCTCTAAGGGGGTGGCGATAACTAACCTTGTGAACACGACGACCCGACCGACAACGACGACCCGAGTGACCTCCTAGACGGCGTGGCTGGGCAAAAGAGACCGCCAGGAGGGGCAGGGGAGGCATATAAGCCCTCCCACCCTCCCCGGCGCACAGGAAGGACGTCACGGAGGCGCCCGGCCGAGGGCTCGCAGACCCCTCAGAGCACTAGAGCGGGTGGGTGGTGCCAAGATGGCACTAAAGGGCCGCCCTGCTGAGGTGGCCCCCTGCGGGGGCCGCGGACAGCCACATTCTAAGTGGAAACATTATTGCTGCACTGGACACCGTATTCGAGATGCACCCCGAGAAGATCGTAGATTGTCCGCGAAAAAGCTCCCTCCGTGAGTTCTGTACAGCAAGCAACACGTGGTTGCATGGGCGCAGTTTAAATAGTAAGTGCTCCCAAAATGGCAGCTGGTTCTTGCAGAACTTGCAGGTGTCACGAGCTTTCGGCCTCCAGAGTATTCTGTAATCCATCTTGATGTAGGCCTACGATCTTAGTCTCAGCTCCCATGCTGGCACTCAAACTTAGCTCTGGCTCAACTCTCGAGTCCATTGAAGTTTGCCTGAAGCACACCCTTTTTTTAAAAATTCGATCGTTTGTGTTCTATTTTCTCAAGTTTGGCGTGCAGGCACTCAAAATGCGCTCCGTCCCAAGTACGCATATGTAAATTCATCAAGAAAATATGACGCGCGTTGTGCGAGTCATGAAAGAGTTGCACAGCCTTTTGCACATTCGTGATTTAAATAATCCACGTAATTAGTATTGTTTCCAGTCATCCAATTTATTGCCAAAGTTTAACACTCTTTTTCCATCACGTCCAAGATAAAAAGTTTCATTCTTTTTGCGTGTTTAATTGCTCCAGAATTGCCCATCCGGGCCTATTCACAGGCATGTGTTGAAACTTAAATCCTCCATCACTTAAAACTTCACCCAATGCATTTCGGTTCTCCTCAACCTTCATCAGGGGTATCTACAATGTTTAAAAATATGCATCAGCTACACACAAAAAGTTTATGACAAAAGTATATTACAAACCCTTTGTGCCCAACTCCAAAACCAAATTTATCTGTACCCCCTAGAATGTGCCCCATTGTTTACAACCTCTACCTAAAGAAAACTACAACGCTCTAATGTGAAAACCTGTATGTATTACAAAAATACGACCCCTCTTTATTATCCCACATCCCAGACTCCGTTTTAACCTTTATCAACCCCAATTCATACCTGTGGTTTCAACGCTCCGAATCTTAAACAGCGCGACTGCCTAACTTCTCCTCAAAGGTCAATCTGATCTGAATCACCCCGCTCCCCCGCATTCAACCAAGCGTCTCCTTCCCCACCTGTGAACCATTTATGACACGTGATAATTTACCCCGCCCTTTAACCTCCTAGTGCACCTCCCGTAACGTAACGTCCCCGTCCAACAATTCACAAAACACAAATTTCATCATCCCAGTGCTTAACAAACATTAACGTATTTCATTGATACCCAAACAACTGCTGTGTAAACACAATCCAAATTAATTCGAAAAAGATCCTCTTTTTACGTGTAATCAATCCATATTTCACAAGTGACAGTTCATGGAAAGCCTTTGACGTGATAATGTAACTCTTGTAGTTCCTGTATCCTTATTCCTGCGGGGTGCTAACAGGGTTTGGAACGGCGGTAATACATCCATTGTAGTTTGCCTAAAGCATACCATTTTTTTTAAATTCGATCGTTTGTGTCCTATTTTCTCAAGTTTGGCATGCAGGCACTCAAAATGCGCTCCGTCCCAAGTGCGCATATGTAAATTCATCAAGAAAATATGACGCGCGTTGTGCGAGTCATGAAAGAGTTGCACAGCCTTTTGCACATTCGTGATTTAAATAATCCACGTAATCAGTATTGTTTCCAGTCATCCAATTTATTGCCAAAGTTTAACACTCTTTTTCCATCACGTCAAAGATCAAAAGTTTCATTCTTTTGCGTGTTTAATTGCTCTAGAATTGCCCATCCGGGCCTATTCACAGAGCACGTGTTGAAACTTAAATCCTCCATCACTTAAAACTTCACCCAATGCATTTCGGTTCTCCTCAACCTTCATTAGGGGTATCTACAATGTTTAAAAATATGCATCAGCTACACACAAAAAGTTTATGACAAAAGTATATTACAAACCCTTTCTGCCCAACTCCAAAATCAAATTTATCTGTACCCCCTAGAATGTGCCCCATTGTTTACAACCTCTACCTAAAGAAAACTACAACGCTCTAATGTGAAAACCTGTATGTATTACAAAAATACGACCCCTCTTTATTATCCCACATCCCAGACTCCGTTTTAACCTTTATCAACCCCAATTCATACCTGTGGTTTCAACGCTCCGAATCTTAAACAGCGCGACTGCCTAACTTCTCCTCAAAGGTCAATCTGATCTGAATCACCCCGCTCCCCCGCATTCAACCAAGCATCTCCTTCCCCACCTGTGAACCATTTATGACACGTGATAATTTACCCCGCCCTTTAACCTCCTAGTGCACCTCCCGTAACGTAACGTCCCCGTCCAACAATTCACAAAACACAAATTTCATCATCCCAGTGCTTAACAAAAATTAACGTATTTCATTGATACCCAAACAACTGCTGTGTAAACACAATCCAAATTAATTCGAAAAAGATCCTCTTTTTACGTGTAATCAATCCATATTTCACAAGTGACAGTTCATGGAAAGCCTTTGACGTGATAATGTAACTCTTGTAGTTCCTGTATCCTTATTCCTGCGGGGTGCTAACAGGGTTTGGAACGGCGGTAATACATCCATTGTAGTTTGCCTAAAGCACACCCTTTTTTTTTAATTCGATCGTTTGTGTCCTATTTTCTCAAGTTTGGCATGCAGGCACTCAAAATGCGCTCCGTCCCAAGTGCGCATATGTAAATTCATCAAGAAAATATGACGCGCGTTGTGCGAGTCATGAAAGTTGCACAGCCTTTTGCACATTCGTGATTTAAATAATCCACGTAATCAGTATTGTTTCCAGTCATCCAATTTATTGCCAAAGTTTAACACTCTTTTTCCATCACGTCAAAGATCAAAAGTTTCATTCTTTTTGCGTGTTTAATTGCTCTAGAATTGCCCATCCGGGCCTATTCACAGGCACGTGTTGAAACTTAAATCCTCCATCACTTAAAACTTCACCCAATGCATTTCGGTTCTCCTCAACCTTCATTAGGGGTATCTACAATGTTTAAAAATATGCATCAGCTACACACAAAAAGTTTATGACAAAAGTATATTACAAACCCTTTCTGCCCAACTCCAAAATCAAATTTATCTGTACCCCCTAGAATGTGCCCCATTGTTTACAACCTCTACCTAAAGAAAACTACAACGCTCTAATGTGAAAACCTGTATGTATAACAAAAATACGACCCCTCTTTATTATCCCACATCCCAGACTCCGTTTTAACCTTTATCAACCCCAATTCATACCTGTGGTTTCAACGCTCTGAATATTAAACAGCGCGACCGCCTCACTTCTCCTCAAAGGTCAATCTGATCTGAATCACCCCGCTCCCCCGCATTTAACCAAGCATCTCCTTCCCCACCTGTGAACCATTTATGACACGTGTTCCGGAACACGAACGAAGTCACACAGGAGGACAACTGATCCTCGAACAAACCCTAATTAGAAAAGGGATTCATGCTGGGGCAACCATCATCTATTAAAGTGCACCAAAAGCGCAAACTTATTTTATGGACACCGGTCCCCGTAAAGAGAAAACATAAGTTTTAAAGATCTTTTAAACCTACTACTGGATTGAGGGCCGTGATACGGGTGGATTCAATTCATTGCTATAAGCAATACCCTTCGGCTTCCAGCGTGTTTTATGCTCCAGATCTTCTATACTTTGTTTAAAATATTCGAATAGGACAAAGGAAGGTAGAAGCCCCCTAGGATCCTATCGGACCCTTCGAAATTTAGGTTCATCGTGTATTCCAGTTGATCACAACAAAAGGTGGTCCAAATTGTTCCTGGTTTTTTCTATTACCTATGAGAGTTACAAATGACTCGGTCTTGAAAAAGATGGCTATATAAAGGCACCATTGAAACGCATCGACGCTTGATAAAAAGAACACAATCCGTGAGAAAACTGGGACCTTTTGAATGCTCATTTCATGTATGGTATCGGGTCTCAGGCTTTAATGAAATAATCACGGATGTGTTCATCCAATGACATAGTCTTCTGTCTTTTATGTGTACTCTCTTTGTTTCTTATGTGAATTTGTTTTTAATGATTTTTGTTTGTCTTCACTGTACTTTTTGATGAGACTTTGTTGTAACAGAAATATTGTATACCTATGTATTGTTAAGCGTATGCTTTTTTAAACAAATGTAGAAATAAATCGATATATATTTTTTTAAGCTCTTGTCTTGCAGTCCCTAGCAAAGGGGTTGGAATTATACTGTTCCCTCTATGTATGTGGATAGTTTGTATGTAGGTGAGTGCGTTGTATAATAGAATACATAATCAATAGCACTAGAGTAGCATATTTTTCCAAAGGAAACACATTTTGCTTACATTTTTGTTTAGTACCCTATTCCTTTGGTTTAAGGGGTCCCTCTCAACTTTTTACAATGGGAGGTAGCCACAGGATCACGGAGGGAGGAGGCGGGGAGGGAAGGAAACACAACGGGGAGAACGAGGAAAAACTATGTCCAATGTCCGGCTGGGTAGGTGACGGCCGATGGGGTGAAGCAGAGCCAGACTCCTCTATAGCTGCCTAAACAGCTCCACCGGGCATCAGCCATGTTGCTCGGTCTCAGAGCTCTTTACATGAGAACACAGTAGTACAGAATTACATCAGATTACCAGAGCATAAATAATACAACAACAAGTCCCAATGGGGGATAGAGGGAAACGAGGGGGAGGGGAAAATGAGTCCAGCAGCTGGAAAACGGACAGACCGAAGGGAAAGTCACAAGTTCAGGCCGACCGCGAGTGTGCAGAACCAGGTTAGTCCAGCTGAAAAAGTTACCTTCTCAACATCTGGCTCGAAGAGTTCACTTCGCAGTGGAGGAGCCCGTGAGGAGCAGGCACAGTGTCACGGATGATCATCGCTGTAGTCCGAAGAGTCAGGTTCACAGGAGTTTCGGATTGGCTGTCAGTGTGGGTGGCAGGCTATTCCACCGGTTCCTGTGAAGAGGGTACCAGTTGACCCTGACCTAGAAATTCAACTGCTGATTGCGTGGATGGTTTCATGCATTGGGATAAAAGACTGGACACCTACCAAGAAATTGAAACTTTGGATGCATTCCACATTAGTGGACTCTTTGTTGTGAAATAGGAGTAGTTGATTTATGATATATTTCTATTTTAACAGGAGTGAGTATGATGTGAGTGTGTGGTAGGAATGAGAATGAGGAATGGATGCATTTTTATCATTCTATATGGGTCTATTGGTGAGGAATTAGGGGAGTTAGATAGCTATCAAGATTTGGTTATTATGCTCTTGAATTACTTCTGAAATATATGTAAAGGAATGGAGTAATTATGAAACACATGTATGAATAAATAAAATGTATACTTTTATTCGAAATAGAAATAGATGATGGGCTCTGCATTGAATGCTTTTTACATTTATATCAATGATTGTAGACCAACAAGCTTTCTTCAAATTGTATTGGGGTAGCGTTTTTTTTCTTGCTTCATTATTGAGTGTGGGCAGCAAGATCTTAACACAAACGGGCTTGTTCGTGGTTGCGAAGAACCCAAAACTTCAGGATTTCTCCTTGGACTTCAAAGGTGTGCACCCTGCTGCCAACCAAGGGCCCATCACCTCGGGAGGTGCATCTTGGGGTTCAGAGACTCACTATTGCAGAGGCATGCTGGACTCAGGCAGGTCCAATTGCAGGTCCAGGCAGGTTCAATGCAGCAGGTCAGCTGCGCAGTTGCAGGGAGGCCTCTGGAGCATGTTATGTCCCTGTTGCTCTAACCAGTAGGTCAGTCAGATGACCCTTGGAGTTACTTCAGGGAACCTGGGATGAAGGGAGCAGGTCAGTCTTCCTTATAAGACAACAGGGCAGGCCTCAGCCAGCAGGGCAGGCCTCTGACAGCAGGGCAGTCCTTCTATAGTATCTCCAGGAGTGTACTCAAAAGTTGGTCTGAGGGACCAATATTTATACCTGTGTAGGAGGCTGGCTTGGTATATGGTCAACACTTATTCAAGTGAAGCACTCTGCACCAATTCAGACAACCCTTATGGCGTTTTTAGTGGTTTAGACAACCTTAGAAAACTCTCTAAGTGATAGCTGTGGAGAGCAGCCTTCAGGCTTAGTCTAGGAGGAATATAAAGCAGCTTGTTTCTCCAGTATCTAATCATGTAGTGCAGATTAAGTGAAAAAGAACCACACAGTGTAGTTATAAAAATAGTTATTTATTACAGACACTCACTAACCTAATGCAATATCTCCTACTCGGAGATATAATTACAATACACACAATACTTTGATAATATGACAGGTAAGTAGCACGACAATACAGTGGCCTCCCGGGGGAGACCAAACCATATACAAAAATAGTGGAATGCGACTAGCGACTGAAGTCGTGAGTGGGCCCAGAAGACTTAGAAGTGTTGGGGAACCAAGAAACCACATAAGGTAAGGACCCAGGAACCCCACGGAGGCCGTGTGCTAAATGAATACACAACCGCGTGCTCAAGGTAAGTCAATGGGGGAAGTCGGGCTTATAGTACTTATGAAAAAGAACCCTTCCTAGAGAACATGGAAGACACCCCGTGGAAGATGGATGGTTCGAGAGTTACCCCACCCTTGGATACCTAAGAGACCTGGTTACCTGCCCCAGAGAAGCCAGGTGCACAGGTACAAAGTGACGTCAGGAACCGCTGTAGACCCCAATGGAGGACTTCAAGTAGATCCTGCTGGTGAAGAAGCTGGAAGAGTCCGTTGGAATCCAAGGTTGGATTCAAGACGAAGAGTACCTGTAAGCAGAGGGGAAAAAGTCTAGGTCACTCGGAGGTGACGAGGAAGCATGGGAGTCGAGTGCCCACCAATGTAGGCTATTGCAGGAGAGTTGTCGGTGCCCTTGTCTCTGCAGCTATATGGACCAGGTGCCGCTGAGTACGACAAGGGATGGTGTACGAGCTGTCCCACATCGGATGTCGATATCCAGGGGGTCGGTGTCCGGCGAGAGCACCAACAGGCCTTGGCAACGACAACACGTGGAAGTAAACAAAAAGGTACGGTGTCGGGACCAGCAAGGTCTGAGAGGCTCTCCACATTCTAGTAAGTCAGGGTACGCCCGAGCAAGTAGTGGAGCCTACTGGAAACAAAGAAGACTCCCGACAGGGCTCGAAGATCACTGGAGATTAAGTCGCCCAGCCTTAGCAACGGCCAGCCGACGCGATGCACAGAGACTCGGTTCCGGCATTGTCAATGAGGGATCCTGGCCTTAGACTCGGTCTGAAGACAGTGCGGGCCTCGAGGATGTTGTAGAACCGGCTTGTATGTTACTGAACCTGTTGGAGCCCGTAGGAGCCCAGGATCAGCAATTCGGTCAGCTGTGTTGCGGTGCCTGCAGATGCAGGGGAGGGACTCCTTCACTCCAAGGGAGATTCCTTCGGATGTCTTTGGATGTCCACAGGCCCAGGATGGATCCTGTATGGAGCACGGACACTGATGCTGCAGCTACTTGCTGAACGAAGAGGTTCGGAGCAGACAGAGTGTTCCCGGTTGTAGTCTCGGTTCCTGAAACAAAGTTCGATGTGGTCAGTCCGACTCGGTCAGCACGACTCGGTCGGAATGTCCAGACGGTTTTGAAGAGGGCGCAGAGTTAGATCTGAATCAAATCCCACAACGAATCTAGGGACCCACCCTCAGGCAAGCCCTTAAGTACCCTAAGGAAAGGGTTGGGATGATTCAGGGGGCCCTCCCAGAGGAGGGGCTGGACAGTGGGGGAGGGTACTCACATGTCCTTTGACCAGTTTCACGCCAGAGCGGGTTTAAAAAGGCCACTTCAGTGGGTGACACAGTAAGTGCTGCAGGCCCCCTAGTAGTGTTTAATTTACAGGCCCAGGGTACATGTAGTACCACTTTACTGGGGGCTTAAAAGTAAATTAAATGAGCCAGTTGCCCATCAGCCAATTTTACCATGCTTAAAGGAGAGTGCACAAGCACTGGTTAGCATTGGTAAAGTCCTAAATGCCAGCAAAAACGCTTTGAGAAAACAGGAGGTGTGAAAGTAAAAGCTTTGGGAGTGACCCCGCAGAAAGGGCCAACTCCAACAATGGGCATCTGTTTATTTCTCCTGTTTTACATCAAAGGTTAATGCTTTGTCTTTCATTTTTGAGGCAAGAGGTTGGTGCGTGGATGGCAGGCAGAAGTCAAGTCAATTGTCATGTGCACCCTATATATGGCCTAGATTGATGGAATGTTATACCTGGTGGAGTGGGCTGGTGGCAGGGTTCATTTGTTCAATACTTCAGTAAAGGAAGTTTTACACTGACAAAAGGCAACATTGTTTGATTTGTAACTTACAAAAGCATGAGTTTTCCTCCTATATCAGGAATGTTGGCATACATACTTCTTGTCCCTTCGCTTCATCATCCCCTTCACAATGTCTGCAAGCATGGTGGATGGCTTCCAAACATGACAAGGATGTAGCTGTGGGGGCAAATGGAGTACCCCAAAATCTGGACACCCCAAAATTTACTTCTATCAAATTTCCCCCATTTCACTGGATCGGACACAGTATTAAATCTTGATTTCATAAGGCAATGTGTCCCATGATAAGGCATAATTTATTAGCAAATAGGGTGAATTGAATGGGCCCAGTAAATAGCTGCATTCTAGATCAATGAAAACGTAAGGGGTTTTATTACAGAATTCTAAAATAAAGCGATAGAGAATCAATGTGTTTAAGGCTTTTAATGCAGAGGTATATAGAGTATGCAGAAAGCAGAATTTATTTGATGTCCCAAATGGACTGCAAAATCAGAAAAGAAGTGGGCAACATCCTTAGAAGCATCTAGGTCATCAGAAAAATCTTTTGTCTCACCCCCAAAATCAAGGGTTTTTAAAACATTATTCTTGCATATGAAATTACAGAAAACACAGTAAGACTGACGTGTGAGCAAATGTATCATTTCATCATCAAATCACAGCACATGAACAGTAAATGTCACATTGCCTTAATACTTAAGCACACCTCTTTACATGAATAATAATTCAACACCCTCTCTGCTAATGTTGTCTGGAGAATAAGATACATTACCAATAGCAATTATGTGAATGAATAGAGCACAGTGATTCAACAGAAGAAACCTTAGGATGTTCCAAGTCATAGCAGAACAGAGAAAAGTTCATCAAGAGCAGAATAATAACAGTAGAAATAAACCATTACATGCCAGCTTCACTGTGTGCTGCAGAGGTTGTGAGGAGAGAAGGTGGATTGGGGAGGGGTGAGGGGCAGCAGAATGAGTGATCCTGACTCTGGAAGATGGTGGTTGTCGTCCCATTCACTCTATGGAAATAAGAAACTGTTACAGCACTACTTGTTATGCCCGAATCTTTGTTGTTTCTGCCCCTCACTGGGGGCCAGGACTACAGCGACCAGCACCACTTGCGGCCTGCCTGCCGTCGACGTGACCCACAGCGCCAGGAGGCGCTTTAAAAACGGCCAAGGGCTCCCGCAGCGCGGGATGCCCGAATATTTGTTGTTTCTGCCCCTCGCTGGGGTCCAGGACTACAGAGACCCCTACCACTTGCGGCCTGCCTGCCGCCGACGTTACCCACAGCGCCAGGAGGCGCTTTAAAAATGGCCAAGGGCTTCCGCAGCGCGGGATGCCTGAATCTTTATTGTTTCTGCCCCTCGCTGGGGGCCAGGGCTACAGTGACCAGCATCACTTACTGCCTGCCTGCCGCCGACGTGACCCACAGTGCCAGGAGGTGCTTGAAAAACGGCCAAGGGCTCCTGCAGCGCGGGACGCTCGAATCTTTGCTGTTTCTGCCCCTCGCTGGGGGCCTGGACTACAGCGACCAGCACCACTTGCGGCCTGCCTGCCGCCGACGTGACCCACAGCGCCAGGAGGCGCTTTAAAAACGGCCAAGGGCTTCCGCAGCGCTGGATGCGCGCAGGCGTGCCCGGGCCGCGCCCGGGCCAAGGGTCAGTGTCTGACAGAGGCTAAGCTGGGTCACCCCTCTTTCATCTTGAAGCCATCATGGGTAAGCGGAACCTGCATGTAGCATCGACGGGGGTAAAGCGAAGGCAAAGGTCCCGCGTAACTGTGCTTCCATTATTTCCTATGTAACTACTGCTGTAGGGGCATTAACTGGGGAAATTCACGATGTCGAACAGCTTGGCTTAGGGGGAGGGCAGTACCTATAAATACCCCTCCTACTTCCCCCACGGTAGTGCCACAGCATGGAAACCCAGTTACAGTTAGCGATACAGATCCAATTGTGGACGACTGCGCCCCTATTCAGGTCGCTCAAACCCCCTCAACCCTTTTTCAGGGACCCACGGAAAAAGAAGGGGGTAGACTGGCCGGAAATGTTTCCTCTGCTCTGATTATGGCTCCCAACAAAAAAAGGCAGAAAAGAGGCACGAAGCAGGGTGCTCTCACAACTGACTTTCCTTCACAGGAGGGGGGTGAAGGACCTTTGGCCAATGAGGACCGGGTAAACTCGCACCTTACCGCAACAGGAGACCTTGTTCAAACTCGACTTGAGACTTTTTTGGGTCACTTAGAGAAGACTTTACCACTTGTGTTAAGAATGTTTTAGAAGGCATGTTGACAAAGCTCTCACATATATAGTCTAAATTAGCTGAATTGATGGGGCAAAGGATAACAATGTTTTGCATAATATGTTTAACGGTGCAAAAGATAATATTGTATTGCATAATATGTGTAATGGTGCCCAAAATGTCTCATATGCTCCACATGTAGGGCTGATGAGGGGGGCCCAACAATTTAGCCAACACCCTGGGGACCCAAAACCCGACATCGATAGATCAGGGAAAAACAAAGAATTGCGACAGGTGGCTGTTATGCAAAACCAGATGGGGCGCCATCTACCATCTGAGCCTTCTTCCCGGAGAGAGATAAGTAAATCCCCCGTGCACTGGGTTGGTAATAAATGCAGGCTTCATTTACCTCCGGAGGCCACCCCTTTAGTAGCAGTGCTAGTAGGGGTACCCCCCTTAAAGATAACGCAACTGAGACTACAGATGAACTGATCCGCAAAGTAAAATTCTGGTGCACAAAGTTGTCGGATGGGGGGGCTAAGCATTGGCTCACATCATAATGGCCAGGCGGGTGGGTTGGGTTGACCAGGGCACCAAGTCGGATGAGGGCGACTGTATTACTATACGTAGCTGGTTGGCTCTTTCGAGAAGGAAGCAATCAAGGTCTGGGGGGTATTAAAGCGCTCCCTTTCGGTTATTTCTACCGCCCAGTAGCGAAAAATCAGTACAGAAACCACACAGCCGTGTCTAGATACCCTCCAGAGCTAGTTAATAATGGGCCAGGCACTAGCTGTAATAACAGGGATGGTCGTCTTTCTGAACCCGTATCACCCAACCATACGCACTTTAATGCCAGCTACTGTCACTAGAGAGAGGGCAGTAGAAAACAACCCCGAACTAGCAAACAGATTTCTCCCCCTGAGTCAGCTAGATACTAATGACTGACTAACAGAACATTTCCCTATGTATGGTTCACTTCCACCCAATGAGAGAGTCTGTACTAAGAGTCTAACAACGAGGGGGGAAGCTAGATCCAAGGAAATCTCTATGGTACTCAGCTGGAATATAGCGGGCTTAAAGAAAAAAATAGATGACCTGAGGTGGCTTGGTCTGATAAGGGAGTACGATTTGGTGGGGCTTCAAGAAACCTGGGAAACCGAGAATACACTCTGGCTTGATGGTTACACTACTTACTCAGAGGCTGCACGTCCCTCCGTAGCTGGTAGACCAAAGGGTGGCTTAATAACCTTGATTTCTTTAAATGTCAGAGGTAACCACTGTAAACTGGATTCTGGGTCTGTCAATTGTCTTGTGGTTGAGATTACTCCCGTGAATGCACCCAAAGTACTTGTTAATTTTTATAACTCTTTTGAAAAATCTTTTGTAAATGAACAGTTATGTAGTCTAAATCACTTTTCAGACTCATACAGGGAAAAACAAACCATCCCGTTTTCGATCATTTTATTGGGTGATTTTAATATGCATCTGTGCAAAAAAAACTGCCTGGTTACTGATAATCTTGGCCCGGGGAACTATTCAGAGATACACTTTGAACATACACAACAAGGTGGTTATTTAGATGATTTTTTAGCGGAATTTGGCTTGTTATACCCTAACCTCACAAATGAAGAGGCTGGTATCCCTTCCTTTAAGGGAAGGGGCACGAACTCAACAATTGATTACATATTTGTAAATGCTGTTTTACTACCCTTGGTATCTTACTATGCTGCTCAATGGTCACATTTTAGCAACCATAACCCCATACACATCACATTATGAGGGTATCTAAAGGAAACAACTAAAACGGAGAGTACTGTTCCAGCTCCTACTTTAAAAATCATGGATCAAGGCCGTAGACTCAAATGGTCCAAGGTAGTACGGGATCTTTTTTTAAGCGACTTAATGAAAACTGTTGGTAATGAGATAGACATATGCCAAGAGGGCAGGCAAATGGGAGGAGAGATCCTTATAGTGTACAACAGGATATGCAAGCAAGTGGCCAGCGCCCCCTCATACCCTAACAAAGAATTTACTAATAATGGTGAGAGGTGGTTTGATCATAACTGTACAGTTGTGCATCAAAAGTTACTTTCTGCAATTAAACAAAAACCCCAAGACAGAATTTTAATAGCTGCTTTAAGGAAAGCGTACAAGCAGGACCTAAGTATTCGCAAAACAGAAATTAAAGAGGAAGCCTGGAATGATCTGTTGTCTGTGGATGTTATTAAGAACAGTGCAACGTTTTGGGATATTGTTAACAAACCATTTTTCTCTGGCCTTAGTGGTACCACTGTGGAATGTAACATACCGGAGGAGCAGTGGTTTAACCACTTAAAACACATATATGGTGATTTGTTAGACCAGGGACCCACAGGCACACCTCCCATGGCTGCAGCTTACCACTTGGATTTTTCTGAAAAAGAAGTGGCTGTGGCCATTGCCCAAATGACAAACAATAAAGCCCCTGGGCCGGATGGGGTCCTTGCTGACCTTTTTAAGATGAATATAACATTATGGTCAAAAATATTATCAAATGTTTTTAAGATGGCGTGTCAATATGGGCTGCCGGGTTCTTGGTCCAAGTCAATTATTGTCCCAGTTTTTAAAAAAGGGCAGAGGGGAGATCCTAAGTGCTATAGGCCCATATCACTGATTGACTCAGCTGTTAAAGTGTTAGGCCGAGTAGTTCTCAGCAAACTGACAGATTGGATCAATGAGCATAATGTTCTGTCAAACTTCAATATGTTTTCAGGAAAGGCAGGGGCACCATGGACCAGTGTCTCAACCTTCATCTTTTAGCATAGAAATATACCATAGCTAAGAAAGGGACACTACACCTTGCTTTTATGGATCTGTCCTCTGCCTTTGACCGAGTGAACAGATCCAAACTCTGGGACTTGCTGCTCTCAATGGGCATGGATAAAAACATTGTTAACTTTTTATCTGACCTGCATAGGGATCTCTTGGCCACCGTAAGGTTTGATCAAATGGGCAATCATAAACAAGGGATACGTATTATAAGGGGAATTAGACAGGGATGCATTTTGGCCCCCTTGCTGTTCACCCTTTATATAAACAAATTAGACTATCTTGGGCGGAGCCAGCAAGGATACTCCACGCGTGGGGGATCAATTGATACCAGCGCTCCTATACGCAGATGACGCTGCTCTGTTAGCCCGGACAGCAGTGGGCCTTCAGTGTCTTCTGAGCTCCTTTGCTGACTTCATGGGATCATTGGATCTGAACGTTCATTTTTCTAAATCCCACACCATGATTATGGGTGCCAGACCAAGAAAACCCAAAACACAGTATTGCGAAGGGAATGAAATAACTAGGGTCACTACATTCCCATACCTTGGCGTCTTATTTGACTATAGGAATACATGGGCACCGCAAAGGAAAGCCAAGAGAAATGCCATGGTCAGGTCAACAGGAGCTGTGCTTGATTTTGCGCGCAGGCTGGGAGCTAAGCCTGTGCAAGCGATGTTAAATATATATGGAGCTAAAAGTATCGCTATTTCAAATTATGGCTCTGAAATCTGGGGATACAAGGATGCTAAAGAGCTTCAAATAGTCGAAAACAAATTTTTGAGAAGCCTGCTCTCAGTCCCACAATCAATACCCTCTTATATTATCTATCAAGAAGTGGGTATTGGTTTTGTGTCAAACTTGATCAGAATGGCCCCTTTACTTAAATGGATTTCGATTTGGACCAATTCTGAACTAGAATTGAACCGGGAGATCGTACGGGATTGCATAGCATTAGAATAGGGCAAGTAGCATCCCCTGGCTGAGCCACGTAAAAAGAACAGCAACGTCATTAGGACGCCCTGAGATATTTGATATGCCTGAAAAACTAATTAAAAAAGATCTGGCGTGGGTCAAGATTTCCTTCCTACGCATGCACTTGCAGAAAGAGAGGCTAGAGAGCTGAGGAAACCGTCAGTACAAGCCCATCAAATAGTAAAAACTACTTATTCTATGGAGCCTTACCTAGATATAGTCACCAAGCCCCAACATCGTTTTCTTTTAACAAGACTGAGATTCAACTATTTGCACTTTTTATAGGCCGAACCTCAGGGGTGGAAAAAGGCGGAGGATTTGGGGCCCTGTACTTGTGACAATTTTTCCACCCAAGATACTTTGCATTTTGTTTTGTTTTGTGAGCACTATTTGCACATTCGTAAACGTTTTATCATGCCAATCCTAAAAGACAAAGGCTTTCTGCAGGCTAGGCTTGCTTTAATATATCTGCAGATGTTGAATAACCCATGGGAAATTTGTAATGTTGCTAGCTTTTTGGTGGCGGCAGTAAGAGAAAGGAGAAAAAGAGGGCCCATATGATCTGACATGTTAAATGCTCATTCCCTTTTCACGTAAAATGATTTTCTTGTAAATCTGGTTGACGAATATTATGCCCTGTTAATTTATTCTTTAAAAAAAATACTTTTTATCATGTACAATTTGTAATCTGGGCCATATAATATGTTTGATTGACTTTTGCATGATGATTATGTATTATTCTGTTTTTATCAATGGATTTTTTTAGCCTGCTTTTATGGTTTTAATTAACCGAATGAAGTGATTTTGACTGACTGACTGAGTGATAGAGATGACTTACATTTTAAGCACATGGAGTCTGCAATAAAATATGGCCTATTGAAACATTAATTATAAAAACATAGTTCTGCAAATCATAGAAACTTTTTTTTTAGGACAACAGCACTAAATCGATGTATACATATGAAATCGAGTTAGAAAATACATTCTGCTCATTGTTAAAAATGCACAAAATGACTATACTTTAAAAATCTCTTACAGAGCTCACATTTCCTGTCCCATGCCTTGGCCAGTGATCTATCTGGCAAGTTTTAGCACTATTTTCTGCAGTTACTTGGGTCTCACTCAGGTCAATGTACCTCATCTTTTAAGATGTACCTGATTCAACTCTGTTGTTCTAATTGCCTCAATTTTTCACAACCGTGAAAGTTTGAGGTAGCATGGCTATGATTCAAACACATCTAGAGACTACAAATAGGTCTCTGCAGTAGCAGACTTTTAACCCAAACAACTAAATGATCAGCTCGCCACTCTTCAATTTTTTTTACTTTCTATATTTAAGCTTTATAGAGATTTAAAAATCTCCCCATGTTTTATATTTTTTCTTTAATAATGTTGACCACTTGATTATTGGATTCAGAAATTTTATTCCTATATTATTTTACTACTTTTTCTTAGAACATTGTAAGGTGTATGGTTAAATCTGAAGGAGTCACGCCCACAGAGCATGCACAGCATGTGCTGGCTGTCCATGTACTTAAGGACCCAGGCTACATTAGTGGCTCCAGAAACACCCTCCTTGAAGGCCCCTCAAACAAGCTCCTAAGAGAGTAATTTTGAGTGTGTGTAGTTTTTGTTCGTGTAGACACCTGTGCTAGAGACTCTCTCCTAATTATAAACTCATATTAGAAGGTTTCAGAGACTATATTGACAATGTTGGAAATAAGATCACAGAATAACTGCAACTTGTTTTGAGGGCAATAAACACACTGCCAGTGACTTCAAAAGAGGTTTCATCACCATGAACTTGATAATGTCACCCTTACGAAACGGTCTTGGTATTGCATGCCTTTCTTTACTAATGTTCATAGGTCTCATGTGTCCTCCTCTTTGCAATCCATTGCCATATGTTAACAGATAGCTGATTGCTCAACGGCATGTGTGTGATACTCAGTATTGGAAGGTAGATCCTACTGCCCATCACAACAAAGACACCAAAGGCATGGTATTTTGTAAGTGATTTTGCTACCCACATGTTAGGGATTTAATGAAGTAAAAGGTCTCTCCAATTACTAATTTCTTATGCTTACACATCCTGTGATAATATAGCATAGTCCATTATGTCTGAATTAATGGAGGTGCAGAAAATTCAGCCATAACTGTTTTCAACTTGCATTTTTTTGTTTAATGGTCAAAGTGGGATAAAATTGTCAGTGTATACAATGGTGATATGCTAAGTAGGTTGATACATTTTATAGCTTTGATATTCACAATTATAGTTTATGGCATTTTTAATGCAATGCACAAACTGTTCTTTGTTCTTGGTGCCAGCTTTATTATGCCTAGCATGTACCACTTAGTGGCAGTAGCGGCTCCTGGAGGGAGTACTGCGGGCGGTGAGGCGGGGGGTAGTAACTCTGGCTTACGGCCGAACTGAGGTCAGTACATAAATAAATAAATAAAATGAATTACATTGTGCGCGCTGCATCGCCGATTGCGATGCAGCGCGCGCAATGTAATTCGTTTTATTTATTTATTTATGTACTGAACTCAGTTCGGCCGTAAGCCGGAGTTTACTAACCCCACCCTGCCCCTCCCCCGCCCCACCGCCCCGCAGCACTCCCTCCAGGAGCCGTTACTGCTTAGTGGTTTCTCTACTCCAGTTAGTTAGTCACCAAACGTCATCCAAATTTGAGCTGTTAGTTCCTCTAGTAACAGACTTAAGTACTGATCAGCTTTCATCGGTTAAATCTCGAAATGCACTAAAATGTACTCGTGATTGACGTGCTAATGTAGAAGGTCCTAAGATCTGAAATCACTTTTTGTAATGTCACTTCCTGCTACATCAATGGCTGTGATGCCACTTCCTATGATGTCACACACGATGTCACGCACCATGATGCCACTTGCATACTGCCTAACTTGGTTAGTCCCCCCCACTTCTTTTTTTTATGACTTGTGCCCTGTCAAGCTGTCTAACAAAAATACACAATAAATGAACACTGACCTCCCCAGGAGAATTATTAAATCACTCCCGTCAGGTAAGCCCAGCCACTAACCTTGTGCTTCAGTGGGGCTCATGTGGTGGTCATTAACAATAACAATAATTAGACCATTCAGTGCCCTACGTGGATCTGGGTGGGGGACTGTGCATTGCTTGTTGATCCAATGAGCTCGGCCCCATGCCAATCAATCACCCTCAGGTCAAGCTGCGCCCGGCTATCATCTGTCTTCATCGGTGCTACAGAGATATTTAAAAATTTGCATCACAGGGTGATAGTGGCCCCTGGAGGCAGTTGCCTGTTGTTATTTTCTGGCAAGGCGCCTCCCCCACTGCCCTGGCCATGCAGGGTGATTGGCCCCAGAGGCAGAAACTGAGGCTGTGGCAGCTTTGCTTTTCCTTGCCAATGCATGCAGCTGCCAGAGTGGTGCCTTTCCTCCACAAGCACCTGGAGGAGGTGACATTCACTGTCTGGCATGGCCAGTCCTCCTGCAACCAGTGAGTATACCACTGTATGGTGATGTCAGGTGTTCACAGTGGGCAGTACAGGATGTTGTTTACCGGCACTAGGGAGAGCCATGTGATTTCTCTAAAGTCTCTGCTGATCCCACTGAAACCAGATTTGCCTTCCGCGTAATTTGTTTTATTATTCACGTCTGAGAGACTCTTGAGTGACGAGAGGAGAATCAGCTGATGCCTATAACTCACCATCGGCTAAGACACAAACTTAGGGGTATATTCACAAGAACGTGTGATAACTACCGCAAGAGTAGCGTAACGCAAATTCCAATATCGTATCCCATCGCAGGAAAATATCCACGTGTCAACGTGGAATTCACAACAAGGCGGTACCATGCGATAGCCACCAGATAACGCGTCAAATGTCAGTGTCAAAATCAACACCATGCCGAAAAAATGCGGAACGCGAGAAATCATGCGATGAGGCCAAACGCGGTACAGAAATCAGCGAACACCAGCCACAAGCCTGTAAATCCCACGTGGCCGGCGGGAAAAAGCACCATAAAAGAAAGAAAAAAAAAGAGCCCAAAAACAATTCAAACTGCATAGCAACATGGATGCACCTGGACCTAGTGCAGAGGACAAGCCGAACACCACAAGCCCTACGGAGGACCAGCCAGGAACGCCGCCTTCGGGGAAGGGCAAGGACAAGAGGAAGACCGGGTACAGTCCGCAGGAAGACCAGATCATCGTCACGGGGGTGACCGAACACCATCAACAACTGTTCGGCACCTCCACTGCGGCACTGGCATCCCAAACAGAAACATGGCAGGCCATCCTCACCAAGGTCAATGCAGTCGGAGTGTCCAGGAGGTCACTGGAGGAGGTCAAGAGGCGCTGGCATGATCTGAAAAGGCAGACCAAACATGAGCTCGCCGCCAACAGGGAGGCAGCAACGGCGACTGGAGGTGGGAGTCCTGCGACACAGGAGGAGCTGGAGCAAATGGAGGCCACAGTCAGCAGTGAGGAGACGGTGGCAGGATTGGGGGGCCTGGACACAGCACGATACGACCTGACCCAACAGCAACAGGGTGAGTAACCACTAGGGACGGGGGGAGGAGATGGGCACAATGGTACACATGCACAATTACGCGCAGCACACAGCACACCCACAATGACCGTTGAACATGTCCTGAATGCCTTGGCACACTGCAGCACACATAGAAATGCCAAGTAGGCCCCCATCCACAATGTGCACAGAGGGCCCCCCCCATCACCAATATTACAACCGACCCGTGCACATGTGCTGAATCCAGCAAAGCAGCTGCTCCGTGACCCACACTGACTATGCAAGTAACACTGCATGTCCGGCAGCTGCCCCAAAAAAATGACATGGCCCACGCAGCGACATGGAGGTAGCCAAGTGCGGATCACATCCGTAAAGGAGCAGGTAACACTCCGACGTGTCCACGTGCACCCAAAACCCATGCCTCACAATAAACGCAGCAGACGAACAATGCACAGGCCACAAAAACAGTCCGCGAGCACACATGACCCAAGTCAAAAGCAAATCAGGCCCCGAAAAGCACACAATTCAAAGGCACCCCGCCGCAAAGGGAGAAGGCTACACTAAATCAGAGCTGCAGGGGCAACTCACCCACAATGCAGCACACACACATAGCAATCACAGAACATCAGCAATGAAGGCAATGTGGTACAAAGTGCAACACCAGCACCACATGACAGAGCCCACAACAGGTTCCGCACGTGCGTAGTAACTGTCCACCCACATCTGGCATTGCCTGACACTATGTGATGATAATATACGGGTACTACCACACATCCGTCATGTAGTAGAAAAACACACTGACTGCCATCAAATAGCCAGCACCCCCAAAACAGTCACAATGTACATTGGCATGCAGTCTGAAATGTAACCATCTGCAAATCATCACCATACATGTGAAACTCTGTTAACCTGCATCTCCCCTTTACATTGCAGAGGGACAAACAACACCCCTGCAGAGCACACCACACATCCCACCATTGATGATGAAGAGGACAACCTGCACACATGTCAAGACACCCTCCAACGCATGTTGGACAGCCTCTGCACCCCACCCCCAGGAACAGGCCAGGCCAGCTGCCTCGAGGTGACCCCACCACCTGCACAGACCACACAGCAGGAAACACACACCACCACGGCTGTCTCCCAGGACCCCCCGACCAATACATGGAATTCCAACGGCGTGTGTTGGGTTGCCAGGTGGAGTTGGCTCATCAGCTGCGGGTGGGTTTCGAGCTCGTGGCAGCCAAACTCGATGCCATACGTGGGTGTCTGAGTCCCATCAGGGACCATGTACAGTCCCTATCAGACACCCCCTGTACGCACCATGCTCCGCCACAGACCTTGGCTAACCTCGCTGGTGCCATGAGTCTAATACAAGCACTGTCTGGTCAGACAGGCACCAGCCATGACAGCACAGAGTTGGCACAGATGCGGAGGGCAATGGACACCATGGAGCAGATGCAGGCTGGAAGGATGTCCGCAACAGCTGGACACCAGCGAGCAGCGGCTGGGAACAGCAACGCACTGCAGTACTCCAACTTGCCATTGCTGCCACTGAGCCCTTCCCAGATGACTGCAGCAGGAACATCGACACACACAGCTCCGACCCCTGATGTGTCCGGGTTACACTGTGATGCTGCCCCATCACCTATGCAGTCTGATGTGTCAGGGGCACACAGCGATGCAGCCATCACCCTGCCTCACACACCGGACACAGAACCCGTATCAGGATAGTGAGAAGGGGATGGGAACTACTGTGTGAGGAAGGAGGCAGTAGCATCCATCACCGCCATTTGGCCTGTCCCTGCCTGGTCATGACCTATGCATCATGCCCTGGGAAATACCTCCTACTGACCTCCGGAACACCCTGCAACATTCACCCCGACACGGACTGCCATTTCTGCACCGCTGGCCAATCACACAGCAATCCTGCTGCGGACTGCACTCTCCCTCTTCCCAATCACTGTGCACTCCCCAAAGGACTCTGGTTGGCCCACCACTGGGCCTCCATGTGATGTGGGCTTGGATGGCCAGGTACAGCTCCAGCTCCGTCAATCACCTGAATGTGAATAAAACATTCTTAATCACACAGATGTGTCATCACTATGTTCACTCACGTATGGAAGTATGGCTGGATGTGGGGAGGATGATTGCACATGAAGGTACACTCTGTTAACTGACATCTATGCGCATTTCTATCCCTGAGACACATGGCCAATTGGATGACTGGGAAGGTGAGTACTAGCTGTGTCCCCATTGCACATCAACAGCAATCTCACAACACCCCAAAGTAGGCACACGTCAATGTGTTGAATAGGGCCATGTGTAGGAGTGACCAAAACGGTGGCAGGCCAGGAGTGGTATCCCACACCACGTGTGACAGCAGAACTTCATGTCGCAGACCGACTTACACACATCTGTGTGGACACACTCTGTTGTGATGTATGACATTGCTCCACATGGTCAGAAGTTGGACACCATACACACATAGCTGGAGTCATGTAAGTGCACATGTCGTCCAGCACCTATCCGAAAACAATGTCTGGCTCACAGAGGCGGAGCTTGCCAAAGGGACACACCCCCATTGCACATGCGTCAGTCAGTTCCTCCCTGTGTTGTGACGAGGCTCATTGTGGCACACGAGTGGACAATCTAAACAACACACCTCACAGTTAGACACCAGTGGAGTGGCATAGGCTTTATTGGCATGTGCGTGTCAGTACGGACGAGGCAACGGCCACAACAGGCAGGGACATGCTTAAGACACTTACACGCAGCATGGGTACATGTCGAGGTTCAGTTGATGGTGGGGCTGAAATGGACAACAGTCATCACGGATGGCAACGCTCACAGCCCACCTTGCCTTGCTGGATGAGTCATGTGTTGTTTGGCGTCTGCACATTGCCCCGTGTGAGGGGGCACGACTCACTGCACGTGGGGTCTGCATGGTGCTCTGCCTCCGGGGTGCGCTGATTGTCTGCTCTGCCGCCAGTGATCAGGTGTGAGGGTCCGACAGGTTCACATGTCGTGCTACATTGCCATGTGTGTGCTCTCACCCAGCAGTGTGTCCGAATTGGCAACGTTGCCAGACGACGCTGTGTTGCTCCGACCATGGACCTGCGTCGCCTTGCACAGGTGTGTGTACACACGCGTTATTCCACGCACATGCATCCAGTGCCCGAGCAAAGGCAGACGTGTCCTCTGTTGTGGTAGGATATGTGAGCAATCCCCACGATGCAACAAGTTGTTGGGCCATGTGCTGTGGGTGGCAATCGGATGTGGCTGCAGGAACGTAGTTACTCATCCATGAATGCCCGTTCAGCTTCATGTGCAATGTGTTCCAATAGTACGTCGTTGTCGTGTTCAAGGAACACCAGGGTGAGCCAATCCATTAGGTGGTCCGGGCAGGTGTGTTCAGCCCACGCCGTCTCACCGATCCGCAACACAGCCCAATAGGGGAGCGCCTCGATGTGGTCACTGCACACGAGAAATTGTGCAATCTCCCATGCACAACTACCAACACATACGCAGTATGTCAAGGCATCCCATGCACGGCTGTCTCTGTTACACTCCTGTTCGTGATCCAACAGAGGGCGCAGACACAAGTCATAGTCCAATTCATCAATAGTTGTGTTGGATAGGCAGACATCCATGGGACACTCAAATGTGCATGTTCGGCAGTGGAACCAGGGCTGGACGCAGGTGACGTGGGCAATGCGGAAGCTGAGCCTGTAACTGATCCGCAGCACTGCCAGTGCGCCCAGTAAATGCAGCATACGTGCACGGTAATGCTCCACGTGACGGGGGTTGTGCATGTGCCCGGTATGGCCTGCGATTGCGTTGATGCGTCTCGTGAACAGGCACTCTTCTGGACTGCGGAAGTTGTGTGGAGGATATGCCACGGCTCTGAGCAATGATTCGTATGTGTGTGCAACGTTGTGGGTAAAGTGTTGCTGTTTCCGTGAGTGTCAAGGGCATCCCATGCGGGGGTACCACAGGCAGGGGCTTCTAAGTGTGGGCTGTGGATGAGTCGGATGGTTCATTTGCGGAATGCATGGTGTGGGGGTCGTCCCATCTGCCATTGCATCTCTATCAGGGTGTTCCAGGCGCGTTCTGGACAAAGGTCGGAGATGCAGGTGTCCTCCCGCATTCTGCATTGGGACAATGGTGCTTTCATCCCTGATGTTTGTCTGACTACTACTTTCGTTTTCGGAATGTGATGTGGGTTTGGCGCTGTGATTGGGACACGGCCTTGGGCTCATGGTGTACGGATGGCGATGCACACACACATGTTGGCATGTGGAGCCAGGTGCCCGAGCGGCCTTGCGCTGCTTGTGCTATCTCACTCCGTCTCTCTCCCTTGCTCTCTCCCTCTCTTTCCTTTGTTGGGCGCATGGCACACCTTCTTCTCTTGGATTTGGTCTTCCAGGCTGTGTGCTTTTGGATTATCCAGTGAGGAGCAGCTAGGACTCATCCTAAGGGTTGTTTCTGCTTTTGTTTGTATGGTGTTTTGTGTTGGTGATTGCATTGCTGTATGACTGATTCTCCATTTTCTGGCCACGCATGTATGTTTATTTTCCTGCTTGTGCGACATCAGGCAAAATGTTTGTTTTTGGATTCGTGGTGTTGGTGTGCAGTTTCTTAGTCCGGGGTGGTCCCGGGGGGGGGGGGGTGGGGGTGGTGCGGGCCTGGGGGTGGTGGGGGTGGGTGTTGTGGCCCTCGTGGGTGTCTGGGCCGCAAGATGTGTGGCTCCATGGCATCTGTTGCCCTTCGGATTTGGCCCTGGGCTCTGCTCCCTTTTGTGGTGCTGGCTGCCGTCCGACTTTACACCAGGTCAGAGCTGGTGTAGATTTCCTGGTGCTAACGCGCCTTATCGCCTGTTTTGTGTTTTTATCGCGGATGTGGCTGGTCGGTGTGAATGTTGAGGTGTGCTGTTGTCTCTGCTTTTGTCACGGGAACGCCTACTCTGCATCTCATTAGCGATACTTGCGAGGGTCCTCTGTGGCGATGTTTTTTGCGGCTGCTATCGTGGGTAAACTGGTGCTGTGGGCTGTTAACACCGGCTTGTGAATGGGGGGGTAAATTTATCACGACTTTGGCTGCGATAAAGTGCCGTTAATTCGGAGATAGCTCCTTGTGAATATGCCCCTTTACACTGCTGCCTGCTGATGCACCCAGAGCCTCCCTGCCTAGTCCGGCTGAGGAACTTCAGCCCCAAGACGCATCACACCTCAATGTAAAGCAAGCTGACAAAGCCCTCAGCCTGGAAGACACTCCACAGGCACTAGTGAACTTGCAGCAATCAGGTGAGTCAAATACTCTCAGCCTAATGACTGCACTGTGTTCATCTGATCTCTGCAGCCTGCACTACTTAAACATACTAAGCCGCAATTTCTGATTAGTTAGTAGTGGTCTTCAAAAAATTTAAAGCCAGCCCCCTTCATAAACAAGAAATCATTGTCTCCTTCTCAGAATTTCTAACAATTATTCTAATAAATTTGCAATTTTCAAATATATCTACACATCTTTAAATATTGCAGTCAAGTTCTGTTACCCTTTTCAAAAATGCAATCAAATACATGATTGCCAAACATACTATTCCGGTCAGCCTTACTAAAGTGTAAATGTATCCGCAGTATGATTATCAGCAATGGTGGGAGGGGAGATTTTAGGAATATTTGGAATCCCTCCTCTTTAGACATCTACTCCCAGCCAGTAATTAATGACAAAAGGTGTTAGTGATGGCCCATTAGAGAGTGGCTTACTGATACTAATTTTTTTCACTTGAAACAAAGCACTTTTATCAGCATGATGCTTTTCTTGGTCAGAGCCTGGCGCCTTCCCCTGGGATCAATTAACCCCCAACCCCCCCCAACACCGGGGACCCGCCCCCTATTTCAAAGACCTCTGGTTTACAGCATTGAGAGGCATGTTTCCCTTTATTTATATTTCAGGCTGGGAGCACAGAAGGGAGCGAATAAGGGGGGAGATTATTTTGTGTTTCACACAGAGAATGAATGTTATTAATATATTAATTGCCATTAAAGATGTCTGGCAATTTGCAACACCATGCAGCTGCAACAGCCAAGCTGTCAGCATCCCATCAAATATGCTGCTGGGATGTCCTGCACTAAAGCCAGTACTAAATATCTGCTGATATGTAAAACTGCAGAGGTGTTAAGGTGTAAATGGGTTTTAACTCTGGCTGCCTCAGCAGCAACTGCAGTCTAGGTCTCACAACAAAACAGAAACAGGGAAAAATATTCTATAACTATTTTGTCCATCTTTCATTTTAGGTAACTACATATAAAGTAACCACATACCTAAACAAAAGATGATAAATCACACAAGTTAAAGAATGGATGGGAAATGCACGCTTTTATGATAGCGTCATGAAACCTCAATTGGTTATTGCAATCACTGCAATTGTTTTGTGTGTAACCATAGAGAAACTTAACTTTGTCCCGGATGGCACACTGGGGGATAGTGACTTCTGCATTATAATGTTACGGGGTACCAGCCAGCGTTTGAAAGCATTGTGAATATACACATTGGTTTAAAATTGTATTACATAACGTAGAAGATACACTGCCACAAAATATGCAGAGAATTAGTGTTCATTATAAATCAATTGTTAACCTTCAATTTCAGGGGTTTCCAACTGTTTCGAGATATTTTTGAGTTTCAAATTCTCACACATTTGGCAGTTGAATGTCACTTATAAGTGCATGGAGACCATGAAAATGTCGCACGTAGTAAGCAATCTGAAAACTTGGTAGCTATGCAAAGGCCTGTATTTCTGGCTATCGTGGAAGTGAAAGGCAGAAATGGGCAAGGAAATTACTCTATGTAGGGGACATTTGATGTGTGGATCTTCTGCCACAGAAAACGGGGTACTTTCTATTTCCCCAATACTTCAAAGGATCTATGGGCCAGATGTACGAAGCCATTTAGCATTTCTTAATGGGCTGACTCGCTATTTCGGCCCATTAAGAAATGCTAAATGGCCTAATCCTATGTAGAAAGGCCAAATCGCGGTCGCAATTTGCGATTTCGACCATGTGGAAACCTTGGCTTTGCATTTATTAAATTTCGATTTCCTATAATAAATCGTCATAGGCGGGAATGCAATGACATTTCTTATTTGTGATTCCCTAATAGCGATTTCTACTCTGTAG
This sequence comes from Calotriton arnoldi, assembly GCA_963921515.1. Classification (NCBI taxonomy): domain Eukaryota; kingdom Metazoa; phylum Chordata; class Amphibia; order Caudata; family Salamandridae; genus Calotriton; species Calotriton arnoldi. The sequence goes on along the minus strand of CAWUFW010000641.1, from coordinate 272,695 downwards.
GAATCGCTATTAGGAAATCGCTAATTTTGTACATGTCATTTTGCATTTCCTAAATAGCGATTCCTATGGAGTCACTATTTAGGAAATGCTAACTTAGAATTTCGTACATCTAGCCCACTATGGCTTCTTTCTTAGCCATAATTGTTTTGGGGAGAAAGTCGAATTATTGGGTTCAAACACAGCACTTTCATTCATGAGCTGCCCTGGCACTTTACCTCATTTTAGTGTTTGGACCACCCAATTTAGCCACTAAAAAGGTGGCATCTGAGCCTGTCCATGTTGTAGAAGACTTAAGTCTTCTTTGATAAGATTAAGGCTAATGACATTATAGTACTTATTGCATACACTCTTTTTAAGAGTGTTTGAAAGCCGTTGCCAATAACTTTAAATGTGGTTTGTACTATTTCTTTGTCAGTCTCTCTAATTCTTTCTGCAGCTTCCCTTTCTGAGTAAGTCTGCACTTCATAGTAAATGGCATATCCTAATAGAAAGATAAAATGTTTATATTTTTCACGGGATGAGGACCAAGAAGAAAGTAATTGAAATCTATTTTTCACTAATTGTGGATAGGTGTTCCTTCACAACCACGAGGCTAGAATGTGCACGTCATTGTTAGCACAGCTTACCTACACTGTATGTGCTAACACTCATAGGTGTATATTTATTAAACCTGGGGACTGGACAATTAACTAGAGGACCAAGAGTCTTGGAAGAAAGGATTCATGCACACATTTGTGTCAATCGGCGTCTGGGATATTCCTTCAGATTAAAATGCAGTCAAAATATAAGTACAATTCTGGATCATTTCATTCAGTTCAGCATCTGTAACATTCTTTCTCCAGTGCCAACCCGAAAACTGTGCTGATTTACCTTTTGGAACAGAAGGTTTTTCAAATACACCCAAATCCCAAGCAGGTCATCTGCTGGACTGTTTTATTCAGGAAACTCGTTTTTCTGGGGGTTATGCACACTCTAAATATTGCCTCTGCACTTTGAATTTGCCAAAATGTTGTTCGCCAAATACTTTTTTCATCATCGTTTTCATTCCAATAATCATAGCATTGTATAACAAGGTTTTCAATTAATTGTGCAGAATATATACATTTGTGATTGGAAATCAAGATCTTTTTTTATTTTTTCTGGTTCCTGTAAATAATAAAATGCAGATGAGTGTGATGCGTCAGCACTGCTGAAGTAAGGAAATCTTTCTTGACACTTTGTATTACTGAGCGGGACCCTGCAGTGTGCCCATTGTGTATAGCAGTTGAAGGAGCCGGGTTCCATGTTCTAGATCTACTCTGGAACCTCAGGTCGATGGTACTTTTTATCAGCGTGAAACCGTGAAGGGGAGAGAAATCGTTAGCAAATCAATCATTTCAATTCCAATTTGCTATGACTCTTAAGAATCACAGACTCGCAATGAAGTTTAGTTAGTTTATTACAAAGCCAAAAATAACTGGACGTACAGGATGAGGGTGTAGAAATACATTAAAACTAATACAAAGCCAAATCTACGGATGAAGTTAAGGCGGTGCAACATGCACAAGATACTGAGGGGCTGATTACGATGGCGGGCGGACACCGTAGCGGTGATTGGGACCGCCCGCCAGACATGCGGTGGTCCCACCACTGCGATTAGGATGCGCCCGCCATACTGCCGGGCGCATCCTGGGCCTTTAAAATTGCGCGCGGTGCTGCTGGCTGCAGCACCGTCCGCAATGTTAAAGGTGCTTGCACCGCATTTCCCTGCACCACGTGGCAGGCACCACGCAGTGCCTGCCACTTGGTGCGTGGAAATGCAGGGGGGTACCATGGGTACCCCCCAGTGCAGCGACACCCCCCCCCCCCCAAGGGGGGCCCGTAAACCCAATCCCCGTCAGCCTTTCCATGGCGGTATCACCGCCATGGAAAGGCCTCTACACAGACACATCCTAAAATGGCGGACGGTGCCTGCTAGGCACTGCCACCTTATTAGTGGCCCTGCTCCGCCCGCCAGGCAATCGGTGCGATTGCTACCAGCGGAAAAGCGGCGGACGGACTTTGCGTCCGCCGCGATACCCACCGCCATCCTAATATGGCGGTGGGTAAATCTCATTGTGATGGTGGAACGATCGCCACCGCCGGCCTGGCGGTGGCGATCGTTCCGCCATCGTAATGAGCCCCTAAGTTCTGTTAGTCGAGCAAACAGCGTATTCGGGAGCCCCCCAACAGGCTGGGTAATTATACATAAAAAACATCAGGATAGAATGGTTGAAAGTATCATATACTGTCATAAATACATCAGGTTTAAACCCCGGCATAAACGAAAGTGGGCCCGGCCGGCCTCTTCCGGGCTTGTACGGGTGAAGATGAGCCGGCTCTTGTCCTGGTCTTCGCCAGGGCAACCCTCGCGCCGCGGTGATTAAGGCCTCAATTTATGGGCCTGGTGACTTCAGGTTTTGCCCACAAAGCACAGCGAATTGTAGTACAGATCCCCAACAGCAGTCTGGTTGATGCACATCAATAAACCTTCAAAGTTTAAAAAAAAAAAAATCCAATCTAAAGTCAAATGTTTATATTTATTTATTTTGTATGTTGGCTGCCTGTTCCCTGCCCGCACTTACTTTTTGCTAACAACGAACCTAGCTGGGTTGGGACTACGTCCCCCAGCCTGCTCCAGGGTGCCAGAGACGCGAGGGCGCTTAAGAGCATGATGGGAGTCCCGCAGCGCTGGAAGCGTACGGGTCGCACCAGGGCGTGTGCCCAGGCGAAGACCAGGCCAAGAGCGGGCCCGTCTGCCCCATCCGTGGCCGGACAAGGCTGGGCTGGGCCCGTCTCTTGACCCTGGACCCTGGTGCTTTTGGTGTCTCTTAGACCCCTCAACCCTCGCACTTGGGACTCCTGAACTACCTACTATTTTTGCCTGATTGTATCCTTTTGACCATGGTAAAAAAGACTACAGCACTCAGGAGGCCCAGAGGGGAAAAAGGGGTTTCTCACACAGCCCCAATTACAACCTACCTAACTTTCGCGATGGGTGCAATCTCTTCTGAACTGGAGATTGTAGAAAGCAGCATTGACATGGTGCAAAAGTTGATTGTTTCAAAGGATTTGTCAGGTTCTCTTACAGTGGCAGATGTACAGTCTGTGAGTCAGAAGGCTGTGACCCCCCCCCCCCCCTCCTCCTGGGTCTACCTTTGGAACCAGTTATTGTCATTCAAAATCCACATATTCCCCCAGATGCTCCTCTTAACAACTCGCCACCCAACAGATATAATTCCCACGTCCTTAAGGTACCATAAATTAAAAGGAAAAGGTGAAATGACACTATAAAAGCTGCCATAAGAGCCAAAAAACCACACACTAAATCCAGTGAACGACCAATTAGTCTTGATTCCAACACTTTTCTCAACATTAATGCTGCCCTAGTGGAGGTGTGCAAGCCCCTTTTCTCTAATCTAGAATCCTTCTTGTTAGTTCTTCGGAATGAGATTTCCACCCAGTTGAATCTTCTAGGGGATAAAGTCCAAGCGCTTACAATGCAATGCACCTCTTCACCTCCTGACCCGAGTAATTCAAACCAATTGCAACCTCTGCCTCCAAACACCACTATTCCCATAGGTACGACAGGGGGACAATCGCTTGAGCCCGGTCGTATCCAAATGACAGTGTCTGTTCAGCCTCAGAGTCTTATTTCAGCAGTATCAAAACCATCCTCACCAATCTGCCCTTTAATGGCCCTGATCACTGGCAACCATTTGGCAAAACAAGTCCTCGCTTGCGGTAGCCTAGCACATGGGTGGGAGCGCAGAGACTGTTTGCAACTTTCACTGGACTGTACTCCATATGTCATCATTCTTGCGGGGGTCCCCCCGGAGCAGACAGGTGAGCAAGAAAGTTGGCATAGTTTAAAGAACTAGGTTGTCCACTGGCGCAACAGAAACTAGGGCTGGCCAACGAACCTTGCAAATGACATTATCATGGTTAGGAGGGTTGGATGGGTAGGGCCTTACACGAGGTCTATTAAAGGGGACTGTGTGTTATAAATTTCTGAAACTCCAATCTGGCAGGACACCTTTTAACAAGGGTAAAAAATTCTTCAATTGGCCCTAGGGGATTTAGTTCAAGTTCGATTTGTGCTCTATCACTGGGTTCTTTCTATCGGCCTTCTCTATTGCCCCTCCCCCCGTCTCTTGGGGTGGCCTCTGAGAAATTGAAGTTCTACACCTGCTAAGACTTTCCTCCATCAAAACCGTTTTTCTGCCTAGAAGGGCGGTTGGAGGTTGATTGACTGGACGAGATACCGGCATTTAAACCACCTTCCCTCCCCGAAGAGTCCCCTGGTCCTGCACTTCTTTCAGAGGATCGAATTATCTCAAACCTACTTTGTTTTCTATCATGGAACGTCACTGGCATAAAGAATAAATTGAGTAACCCTGACTGGCTAGAAATTATTATGGATATTGACATGGTTTGCTGTCAAGAGACTTGATCTTAGGAGGACATTTTTATGGATGGCTTTAAATCATTCTGTTTACCGGCCTTACCATCTATCTCAGGTCGGGCTAAGGGGGGCTTGGGGATCTTTTTCTTCTTAAAGAATGGGCTTTTGAAAGTGGAAAAATGATGGGGTTCATCTTCCTCTCAAATTTTGCGCCTTATAATCCCAGGTTTATTAGATATGCTTCTGATTAATTTCTGTTTTAATTATTTTATAAATCACCCTATTGACTTGGTTAAGGATCTTGATGCATTTGTGTTGGATTATCTGTTGAGCTCCCAGACAGGAAGGTGATGCTCTGGGTGGGCGATTTTAATTCTATTGTTTGCCCTATAGGAAACAAACGGGTATGTGGGGTTTCAGATGAATGCAACGAGAATTTGACCCATTTTTACACACCCTGTATGGGGACACCCAGAATCAAAATGAAGTTTAATTTTCATTGTAGCGTTGATTTTTCTAAGGAAAAGGGGCCTCCATGTCCCACTTTTTTGGGGCAGCAGTGTGGGGTTACACCTTACCAGGCATTTTACAAATGATAGAGAACAAGTTTCTCTTTAGGCTTTTAGCTATATCACGGAGCACAGCCAGTTTAATAGCTCACTTGGAATCTGGCCTTCCTTTCCTAGTTTAGTCTTAGCCGCCCCTTTGCTCCAGAGGTCTCGTCTCTAGGTATGGAGGTTCCACCCGGTGTGCAGAGGTCTCTTGTTCACTACCATGTGGAAACTCCACCCCAAGGGTGAAACCTCCACCCCGACTGCAGAGGTCTCACCTGATGCAAAATTCAGTCGTAAAGTACTTGTGGCAACTATACAGTCATAAATTACGATTACTTTGACTCCACCCCTAAGCAGAGGGAGTGGAGAAATGTAAGTGTTCATTTTTGAGTAACTTTACACTTGCACTTTGTGACTATACAAAAGTAGTAAAGTTACTTAAAAGTACAAGAGCAAAGTTACATGCGTAACTTTACTCAAAGTATAGCCTTTGTCAATAGCCCCCTAAGTTTTATAGATTTTTTCACCCTTGTAATTCAGATGCTTCTCCGTATTATAGATTCTGATCTGCCCCACACCGGAGTGCCCACTTTAGAATAATACTCTGTATTTTCTCAGCTTTCATGAATTAATGTTATTTAGTGTCATACTTGAGTCAAATATTTTAATGCATTTTATTGTTAATGTTATTCACCATTTAACCAATTAATATATCCTCAATGCATTTCAGGATGATATTTATCTCTTCTTGAGGATGATTACTTTCTAGAAGAGAAGCAGATTATTTCAATTTTGAAGCACAAAAAAAGGTACCAAAAAACATGATCTCCCATTTGAAGAGACAAATCCATGCCTCCATGGCCCAGATATTATTATTGTCAAAAAAGGCAGCTCTGGAGTCTGGCAATGTAAGGGTAGCACTATCAGACATGTTAGGCCTTGTTTTAACTTGGAAGATAACAATCTTTGTGCCTCTCAAAATGGGTAGTAAAACCATGTACTTCCATCTTATTCTTTGATTTACATTGACTTACTCCCCTATGCATGCCTCTCTCTTCTGTCAGCTTCTGTCATTCAACTGCCTATGGAGTCAACCCTGAAAACATACACAGCTAGGACATCAGGGGCCATCCTGGCAGCTGCAGTTAGGCTCACTATCATGCATCTGCCAGTCCGGGAACCTATGATCTTAACTTCTAGATCTCATCATTAGACCTCTCGCTAACTTATTTTTCTCTCTTTCATAAGTATATTAAATGTTAACAGAATATTATGGTGATGTATAATCTCCTGTATGTCTCTCTAATGTATCTACATTTGTGGTCATGGTGACTTATATGGATTGAAAGTATCAATTGAACCTACATCCTATTTCTATAGCTGCTGTGTCTGGACACACTTTGGAAATCCAATCTACAACACCCAGGTTCTTGCAACTGGCTTCACAGTGGATCTCCAAAAGTAATCTCGGTGGCTTGAGCTGGTGAGTTAACATTGTTGAGATATAATAATTTCATGCATGGATCAACCTTGAAATACATATGTTGACTTATGCTCACATGGTTTTAATTTTATTCTTTATTTGCTGAAAAATGTTTATTAAAGTACTGTGTTGACTTTTTTACACAAACCTGGATCTGATGTACTTTATCTGTTGAAATCTTCTATTAGGTACTGGGGACATTGAGCCGGATGATGATGCTGAACCATATCTACAAGTGGGGGACAGCATGCAATCCAAGGAGGTAAATAGTATGCTCCTCCTCCAGGCTACAATATCTGCAGCCAGCACTGCTCACCAAGAAGAGGAGGAGGAGCTGGCCGAGGAGAAGGAGGACCTCGATGAAGAGGAGGACATTTAGCCCCTCACACACTTTAAGAAGGCCTCCTCATGGCTGGGCAGCAGAGTTCCTCCTATATCCCTTCTCAGGATTGATTTAGCTAAGCACACAGCCCTCAAATGAAGGTGCATCTCCAGTCTTCTTTCAATTATGTGAGGGAGAGCACATCCCGGGTGAGTAGCAGGTATCCCCTATTCATGAATCTCGGCAGCACAACCTCCTAGATCCCATCATTCTCCATGATGGTCAATCTGTTGGCCATGCCAGATGGCCACGCATGCTGGCCTGTGGGGTGGCATGGGCTATATAAAGGAATATATGGGGAAAGGAACAGGGCAAGACAGGTGAGGAGGGCCAAGGACAGAGAACAGCAGTGGTGGAGCTAGGTTGCCATGGGCCCCAGTGCAAGCAAAGCAACTGGGCCCACTGAATAGGGTGACATCTCAGTTTGTCAGTTGCCCCTGACACTCCTCAACCTCCTTCGACAGAGTCTGCATTGCCCTTATCAAAACTCACTACCATTCCCTTAGACACTCTATTGTATTTCCAGACCCAGCACTGCATTTCTGTAAGTAAAAGCCATAACCCTAAAAAGCATTACCAAAGCCAATAGGTTTGGCCCTTTTATAAAGTGCATGCACACAAAGACATACCATGCAGGGACCCTATACTCACACTGCTGCCCTCACATAGGCACAACTATCAAGCTGCACTCACACAGGCATATGACTCACTCTGCACTCACATTTCACTCACACTTCAACCAGTAGACCAATTAGTCTACTCTCACAAAAGACAATGTTAATCCTTTATTCATACAAGCACATCTCTCAAAATGCACTCACAAAACATGATGACAATCCTACACTCACACAGGCACACTGCTCACACACATGTATGCTGCTCACTAGGAAGGAGTCGAGTTTGGACAAATGGTGGCATGGGAGACACTGGATGAGTATCTGTTGCATCAGTCCACTAGTGTAATTCAAAGCTCTTGATGTTAGCTACCCTGAAGCTTGAATGTCCACTGATGTTATCTGATCTCCCATACGCCACACTTGGACTAGCACTACAGACAATGTGAGTCTGATTTTAGTGGACTTTTGTGGGGAACAGTTTTAGCATCAAAGAAAAGTCCCACTAGCCTTCTGAAAAACAAGGTGGCGGTTTTCTTTGTAGTGCAAGCATGTGCTAAAGAAAGAAAGAAATAGAGAAACACAAAAGAAAAAATATGGCAAGTAAATGTGGAGCTTATGGAAAATCTTATGGGGCAGCCATGTATTCCTTGGAACATGGGCGAATCGATTATACAAAAAGACAATGGTCCCCTCGGAGGAGGTGTAATCCTGGACTTCCGTGGCTAATCAAAATAAGAGTGTTAATTAGTTTTAAGAAATTGATTTGACCAAAATACAGTTAAATGTATTGACTATATAGTCATTTCATGAATATATGAACATCATGTATCTAAAGAAAGGTTCTGCAACAGAAAAGGCACAGTGAAAGTGAATGGTGATACAGGTGAAATAAAGTGCGCTGGTACTATATACAAAGCATTTGTATAATACTTGGGCTAATACAAATGTAAATCTCAACACCATGACTCTGAATGAAAGTACAGTGTGTACAGTATCATGATTGATATCAGTCCAATAGCCTAACTGTCGACGTTCAAACCTAGTCAAATAATTTAAAAAAAGGTTCATTATCAGGACCAAAACATGGTAGTGACCAATTTAGGACACTGAATCAATACAGATTGGGCACGATTCACAAAGGTAAAGTGAGACGAAAGTCTAACTTTACGACTTTTGGTATTCACAAAGGGCATTTAGTAAATGCTCCTTGTGAATACCAAAAGTCATAAAGTTAGACTTTCGTCTCACTTTACCTTTGTGAATCGGGCCTGTAGTGATTATGAACATGAGTCTCCAAATGTCTGGACACTTTAAAGTTGATTCCAGTAGGAAAAATAAAATCTCAAAAGGCTGATGTGAAGCACCATCAAACAATCGGTTGCAGGCAGCCCGCAAGAATTCAGAGCCACGAGGTAGATGCTGACTGTGGCAGAAACTGTCTGATGACTGAATATGCAGAATGCTGTTTCAAGATGGTGGCATGGTTTTGAAGCTTGCAGCAGTAATGCTTGGCACTCTGCATAAAAAAGGTATGGCCCAGTAGTAATGGCTGTGGAATACTGGTACTCTCATGACTCAAGTAGCACAAGTCTGCTTTTGCAGGTGAGTTGCTGGGGCATGAACTAAAGGAAATATCTCCTGAGGTCAGCCTTCTCTGGATGCAGATTATCACATCGGAAGCAGGCAAAATACTGTTACTCGGACTACCTGACATCCTAAAGACCAGCGGTTGTCTACTGTGCAGAGCCAAATATTGGCAACAAAGCCAATGGCTGAAGCAGGCTGATCCACTGCCCAGGTGTTTGTATGCTGCTCTGATGGGCTGAACTAATATGTGAATGACACTCTGTCTGATGAATAACTGAAGTGGGCTTACCTAAATCCCATTTTCTCTGAGACAGATATTGTATTAGTTTTGAGAAAACATAAGGCTGGTGAGACAGCTAAAACTGTATTTTAGTGAGACCTAAAACACACAGAAATAGAAAGAGCACAGGGAGCAGGAGTGCAGGAGGTCTTTACCTCGCATGCATACGACCTATAGCTCTGGTCAAGAGCATCACAGTTTTCCTTGAAATAGATGGAACAAGTATGGTACTGCAAGACCAGTGCAAGTTTTCTTTAAAGACATGGAACAAGTGTGGTACTGCGGTGCCAGCCAGGGCAAGCTTCCTTCAAAGACATGTAACAAGTGTGCTACTGTAGGGCCAGTCAGTGCAAGCTTCCTTCAAAGTCATAGAACACGTGGTGCAGCAGGGCCACTGCAAGCTTCCTTCAAAGAGAAAGAACAAGTGTGGCACTGAACAGCACTATTTAATGTCTCCATTAGATGCAATGAACAAGCAGCATTTCAGATTCGGTACAAGTGTAAGGAATAGCACTGGAGTGTATGAGTGCAGGCTTGACTCACGAGCATAGCAAGATTTCCGCACACAAAACAGCTCCAGCACTCCGTAGGAGAACACACTTCCTTCATACCCATACAACACATACGGATCTGCTTCCCTCGCATGCCTCACTGAACATGGACAGCATCTTCAACAGCAGTCTAAGCCTGTGTGTAATCACACACACACAATGTGCACCATTTAGCAACAGTGTAAGTTCCCATCACATGCACCACAGGTACAAGATGGTCACCAGCAGTGCAAGCTAAGATATCCTCACATACAAAACAGATATCACACTGGAAGCAGCATCTAAGCTTATTTCAGGCACAGAATACCCTGAGTAAAGTATAGAGGTAAGTCAGGCACTGAAGGCTTGAGCCAGATGCTAAACTCTGGTTCAGCTCAAGGTCCTCTTGAGCCCTTGAGGCCAAAATGAGCTGAGCCTCCTTGTTGCTGCTGTTTGCTACCCTCATGAATCAAGATTGAAAGATAAAGCATTAAACCTGGATGTGAGACTGGAACTAGAAAGTGATACTAATCTAGTGGCTGAATTACACCATATGAGACCTGGGATTACTCAAAGCTTGGCCACTTGACCAAATTGTGTGATCCTAGCCAATTATTTCATTCTATCGTGCCTCCTGTTTTTTCATTATTGTATATGAGAAAACCTCGAAATGAGAAAGGATGTTTGCTGTACAAAACACCCTCTTGTGCTTCACTTAGTGGGCTATAATGTTGCTCTGTGTAAAATAAGAATATAGCCCACACATGTGATGCACATAGTTCACTAATAGTATTACCAGTGGAATGAATGTTTCTAAATTTGTGTTTAAACTATCAATTTTAATAAATGGCTCTCAATGTGTTGATACAATCTGAAGCACTAAGGTGAACTGCATGTCAAAGAAATTTGCTTTTTGGATTGTGAAGACACTTTATCATATTTTCACATAATGTTTGTTGAACGATGTCCAAGCCAAATGCTGCCATGGCTTAACTCGAGCCTGAGCTTTAATTTAGAGCCAAGACCGGCTCAAGAGCCAAAACAGACCCTTGACTTGGCTCTGTCAATTAATTTGTTGGCTTGCCCACCGCTACTCCAATACTATGTATAACAGTTACTCAAGTTCCCCCTCTCTCAGTATCTCGCTCTGGGAAGCATCATCTTTTTTTACCGCGATTCTGGCTAGTTTCCGGGTATCAGAAGGATAACTATTTCTTCTTCTTGTTTTAATAAGGAAGAATTATGCATTAGCAATCCCAAAAAGTTGTTCAAAGTTGCTAATGTATTTTTTAAGCATAAAATGAATAAACACAATTCTCAAATCATTACTTTTTCCAGTTCCTGCACTCTGTGCTAAGTATGCCTATGTTCTTTTACTAACTGACCTCCATTCATCAGGCTGACTGCAGTGATTGCTGTGACTGTCTTGTCTTCAGAAGCCACCCAGCAGTATGGGCATCACTACTTCTTTGATCTCTGCTGCTGCAGGCGGCCAGGGCCGAATGGTGCACTCTGCATTTACAAAAGTGGGCATGCGCACTGCTCGGTCATTCATTACGCATGCAGTGAGGCCTTTGGAAGTGTCCTTTCATTAGATTCTGCTGCTCAGAGTTTGACTCCTACAGCTGAGGGAATTGGACAAAGCTAACAGTTGCTCCCGGTGCTGTAAGAGTTCTGTGGCCCTAATAGGCATTGGTGCAGGAACAATTATCAGAGTGGTGGTGCTGCCATCAATGTTACATCACTGAACCCATGGGAATTCTCAAAAATCCAAGCATCACACAAAGAACAAGTGTCACAAATGAGGCATGCAGATTCAGCAAGGGAGTGGTCAGGGTGTAAGCTGCTGTTGTATTTAGGAACACACTATCACAAATATATTACTAAAGCATGGTGTGGTAGCCACTGTCATTTACGGACAGCACATTGCCCATTGAAAAGGCCACTAAATTTCCACAGACATACAATTTCACTGATAAAACTATTAAGTGCACCAACATTAATGTGTGAAAATTGGGTTTCGGCGAATATTTGCCATTTGCGCTTCACTAAGTAATGTGTCTTGATTTGTTTTAAAGCTATTAAAATCTTTGTTTCTATCACACATTAGAAATAGAAAAAAAGTGCTTCATTTGTGCTTCTCTTGTTTATTTTAAAATATTTGTACAGTTTATTTATTGCTATTTTAATTTTGTTGTCTTTTAGCAGAAATCGACATCCTACAGCCTTTTTTTGACACCCGCAAGATGTTCACAAAGTTCAGTTTACAAAATCCTCAGGCTTTGCAGTAAATGAAAGAAAAGTAAGTACCAGTTTCCATGTCAAAAGAATAAGCAATTTGTCAGCAGTCTAGACTGACATTTGGCCTCTGTCAATGAACACACAGCAAATGTGACAAGATAAAACCAAAATTTAAAGACAACCTTAATGCTCCTTCGCCTTCGGAACTCCAGCATGGTTATTTAGGGGCCTCTCAGAGGTCAAGGGGCTGTTGTAATTGGGTCCTCTTCCCACCTCTGGGCCTCGGTGCATTGCACCGCTGCACCACTGGTAGATACGCCAGGGGTTAGAAAAAGGGAAACAGCATGGCAGATGAGCCAAATTAAGATAGGCGGTAAATAGGGATGAAAATGTCCAAGACATATGGGTAGGTCATACCTGGAGAAGGGCTCTTCAGGAGACAGAGAGACAGATACAGACAGGGAAGGGAAGGGCAACAGGCGACAGAGTGCTAGATTCCTTCAAGAGTAATTGCCAACCTTCTGTGAACAAAATAGATAACATTCTTTCAGGTTTCAAACTGATAATTAGGATAAAGTTTTTTTTAATCACTTTATTTCCAGTTTCCAATATTTATAAGGTGACATAACACATGGCACGAGCGATATATCTTGATGTCGACACATGAATCAAACGAGAGCTACCTTGCGTAATTCAGTACGAGACTGCTAGATCCGCAGAGTTCCACAGCACACCATTTCTCCAATATTGGGCCCAATTTTGGACAGCATTTAACAGTTGTCCTTTGAAATAACGGTTATGGCGTAAATCATTCAATTATACACGCATCGGGGACCAACCATATGTCTCTAGGACGTGAGGTGCGAGGTAAAGGTTTACTACAAACATCAGAGTACTTGCTACAGGTGGTCATGTCTTATGACCAGCTAGTTTAGGTGGGTGCAGCCTTGTTCTGCCATCTCACAGTTATCCTATGTTTGCACACTAAGAGTGCAATCACAACCAATCAATTCACGAGACGATTTGGGGATGTCTTTTACATATACTAATATTGCATTTAGGGGGAGATCAGAAACCCAACCCTTGTAATTTCTCGCACTTTCTGCCATACCTTCATCCAGTAGCCTTGTATTGGTAGGTAGAACCAGACCCTGTGTAGACGGTCAGTGTTTGCGATGTCGCTCTCCAGCACTTTGCACCGTTCACTAAGCCATAACTCAGCATACTGTAAGGCAGACAGCATGCTCTGTGAAGACATTCTAGATGAATGAATCTATATTTGCCATTAGGGCAGTGGCGGCTGGTGACATTTGAAAGTGGTGTGCCGTAAAATTTTGTGATGAGTCCTGTCCCCGGTGGTGAGCGAGCCTGACCTTCAAAAGGGGGTTTTGGGGGGTTCTCTTCCCCAAGATTTTTTTTTAAAAAGAGTGGGCAAATGCTGCATTTCCAAGCAAATGTGAGAAAGCCAGAAAGTTAATAAAACAATTTTGAAGGTGTAGTTATGACATCAATAAAGAGATTTCATATGATAATGATGTAGGTAGCTGCTTATTCAGTAAAACCACAGAACTTCGTAACAGAAGAGTCTGGCATTGCTGGCTCTAAGAGCCCATGCCTGATCCCAGCATATAATATAATAAAAAATCAAAATCCTAGTTGTGTTTTCACAAAGTCCGGGAGAACTATGGAAGTCTTAGTACGAGGAGAGCTGAGGTTGCAAACTACTGAGGCCAGATTGAATATTTTTTTTGAAGGAGCATTTGCTGCAAGCGCAAGTATATTGAGTTACACAGCTTATTTCTGCAGAGTTAATTTTACTTCTAGTCTTTAGTCTGGTCTATTGCACACAGGCAAGAAACAAGGGTGCCTCGTCACCTGGAGTTTTGAAAGCCTGCCAATTAGCACTGCCGAAGGAGCACATAGGTTACGAGCGTGCAGCTCCTTTTGATTGCAAGCCATGTGACCTTACAGACTAGTGTCAGCAATTACATTGCATTGCAACTTCAAAGTCCCACAAATCAAAAACTAATGCAGATAAAAAAGCGACACACATGGCCTCATCTCCAGGCACCATCCTCCTGCAAAGTATAGTGCCCTCTGCCTGCTCCTGCTGTGCATTAACACTTTAGACCCATTTATTGACTTTGTCAGTGCTTATTTCTCCTGCATGTGGTATACCAGACTTGCTGCAAAACACTGCTGACATATTGGTGCACAAGAACCATAATGGCATAGTTATGGAAATCTGCCTGTTCTCAGATATACATTTTGGCGTATCACAGTGGTAAAAATACTTTATCTGATTAAAAGTAAGGGCGAAACGAAGGGCAATTCAGTACTATGGCTATGGGCACATGACGCTAGATTGATGTGCATATGGTTGGTCCGTATCTGTAGTGACACAGTGAGCAACCAACCAATCAACAGAAATGCTGCGCAAAGGAATGAATAGTGACTGAGCTCAAGTCAAGAATCACAAAACAAAATTCGAATACCTGTAAATGAACTGTACAAACATCCCAGAATACACAAGCAGTTAGGAAAGCACAAATGAAGCACATCTTGGTTATTCTGAAATGCGAAGGAGGCAGAGACTCCAATTGGATCAAAACAAATCAAGACTTTTTTACTTGGTGATGCACAAATTAAATATATTCTGAAACCCCATTTCCAGACATTATCATTTGGTGCTGCATAGTCCCATCAGCAAAACTGTGCCTGTGCAAGTCCAGTGGCCACCTCAATGGAAAACGTGCCGTCTGTAAATAATGATGTGCTAAAGCATGATGCTTTAGTGATATATTTGCCACGGTGTGCTCCAAAATGCACCATCCGCTACATACTACCTTTACCACTTCGCACTGAATACAAGTGTATTGATCCCTGTTGTTTGTGTGATGCTGTTTCACAATTCCTATGACTTTAGTGATGCAACACTGGAAAACTGTTCCAGACAACTGCGCGTCTACCTGTGACTGTGAGTGTGGGAGAGTACTTGGTGAGAGGTTTCACACATTCCAAACATGGATTTCTCCTCATGAATGCAAGGGGTATCCTATAAGACATGACCTAATGCTTCTCGTTCGTTCTTTTAATAGTCATTTTGCGCTGCTTCTTTAAAGCAAATATGCACGTGTTTCAAATTCTTTGAACCAGCTTTCCTTTGCAGGTCTGAACAGTAGCTAGTGTCACATGCACATGGCTTCCTTCCGAGTATTGTTTAACTTTGGTGGTTTTGTTGTTCCTGCTCAAAGTACATTTTTGATGCATCATTTTTAGCCAGTGCAATAAAATCTAAAAATGGATTCAACAAATATGTATATTTTGAATGTCTGCAGTATGAAGTCACAGTGTTGCTCGCCACAGAATGCGGTATCATTCTGTCGGTTCCGGTGTAATAGTCGCCCCAAATTCTTTGAAGCTGCACAAAGATCTTTAAACAGAAGTGTGAAGCAGCGCGATTTCAATAAAATAAAGATATGCACTTATGCAGATGATATTGGAAACCGGTGGAAATCTTTACAGAAACGTGCATAATTCTTTAAAACAAAGCGCGCAGTACGGGGTGTGGTCTTTTTACTTGGGAATGTGGTTATTCGTGGCAACATTTTTGTTTACTAGAATACCTATATTCTGCGTAGGAAAGGTTCTGTATTTTACCATACTGATTACAGTTCTACGTCACGTCCAAACCCCAAATTGCTCATTCTTCTTTGAGTTTTTGCAGTTACCCATTCTTCAACAGTGCCCTTACTCTGCTCCCGCCCAGTGACTCAGAAGTTGGTCTTACTTGCCACCACCTCTGAAAGGTCAATGTCGGATTCCTTCTGGTTTTCTGGCGTCTGGCAGGTACTGGAGTTCTTGGGTTAGGTGCCGTCGCCGGTTCTGCCGCCTTTCTTTTGGCGCCGGTTTTCCCTAAGGGTTTCTCAGGGAGAGAGAGACAACCTCCTCTCACGTCACGTGCGCACAACACAGACACAGAGGCCCTGCCTAGTAACCAAAACACCGTGCTTCTAAGCCAATCCAGACGCTGCTCCTGCTATTACAGCAGCGCCTGGATTGGTTAGGGCAGGCAGCCTCCACGCTCATACAGAGACTTGGGGCAGCGGCACTGAGTCACTCCCGGCTCACTGATGGGCAGGAGGGGAGACAAAGAGCAGGCCTTTAGTGGGCATGTCAGGTTGGACAGAGAAAGGCAGCCGTCCAACCCGACATGCGCACTTGGGCCCAGGTGTGCTCACTGCATTGGCTGACCAGTGTGCGGCTGTAATTGTAAAGCTACTGAAGCCCCACCTCCCTCCAGCCTGCACTGCTTTGACCCGCCTCAAGTGCTGGATTATTGTGCACCCGGCCTGCGGCAAAGGCTGACTGCCTCGGGCACAATGTTGACTGTTTAAAATAAATCACTTGCTGCTCACATTAGCTGGGGGTTGTGGGGGCCAAAATATATGTGGGGCAATGCCCCAACATCCCAATGAAGGCACCGCCCCTGCGTTAGGGAAACCACTCTAATATGTTTGCAGCAAAATGTCTAATGCACATCTGTAATTTTAGATGTAGAGGGGGATGATCAGGATAACGGTGTTATTACTGTAATTGCCTTATGACCTAGGTGCATTACTAACCTGTGTAATCATGACTTTCCAATGAGCCATATCTCAATTACCGTACAAGCAGGTTTCACCTTAGCTAGAATCACAGTGGATGTGATAGCTAAGTGCATTAATTTTCTATCTGAAGTTAGATGGCCCAGCCCAATTACTTCAATTGAATTGAAGCAAGAAATCACAAAATGGAATTATTCGGAAAATATGAAGCCAGGACTAGGAGCAATCACCTTGTAATGTGGAGTCAAATGATAACTGTACTTTTTAGGTCGAAGCCTACCAAACAGTGCAGCTGTCTGGTTTGCTAAAGACATCTTGGGGATATTCACAAAGCTGATCTAGGAATGCATTCTGTCCGTTTTTTACCATTGCCTTTGTGGTTTGTAACTTTCATTTTCTTGCTTTATCTGCTTTAGGTTGTCAAGCTTGAATCTGTCCCTGCCCTTGCTCAAACCTTGTTTACTGTATTCTTCCACGATCTCGCTTTCTGAAACAGCACTTAAAATCTTGTTCTTATCTCATCACATTTGGTGTGCATTCAAAGACAGAGGTCAAATGTCAAGGTCGTTCTTCCCAAGAAGCTTAGTGTTTACTTTTCTTTTTCTGACTTGAAAGTGGGAGAATTTATGTGACAATGCTGCTGATTTTCCATGAAAGAGGAAAAGGTGTAGGATATTTTTTTCTAACACACTCACTCAAAAAAAGAACTGTGCTGATGTTTCAGAATAATTCAGAATTAGTGCAAATGAAGCAATTTATTTTGTAATTCTGAAGTGTTGTGGAAGCAACTATTTAAATACGATCAAAAAACATCAATACACTAGGTGATGACATTTTTACACATTATCGTTTGTGTGCAGTAAAACCATATTTCAGTGAAAATGTAATAGTCGTTTCAATTGAAAATGTGTTGTCTGTAATGGTAGTGTGTTACCATACCATGTATACTCCACACTACGCCACTCCACTCTATGCCACGCCACTCCATTCTACGACACTCCACACAACTCCGCAACATGTCACTCCACTCCCCTCCACTCTAAGACACTCTACAACAGGCCAAGCCACCCAACTCAACTCCACGCCACTCCAATCTACGCAACTCACTCCAAGACACAACATGCCAATCCACTTGACTCTATGCCCCTCCACTCCACACCACTTACCGCACTCCACTCTACCCCACCCTAATCTACCCCACATCACTCCAATCTATTCCACTGTACTCCACTCCAATTTTCCCGAATGACACCACCCCACTCTACTTCGCTACAATCTACCCCACTCCATTCCACCAATCTACCCCACTCACCTCCAGTCTAACCCACTCCATTCTACCTCACCCCAATTTACTCACCCCACTCCAATCAACTCCACTCTACTCCAGTCTACCCCACTTCAATCTACCACAATTCAATCTACCACACTCCAACCCAATCTATCTCACTCCACTCCAATCTACCCCAAGCCACTCTATTACAATTCAATCTACCCCACTCCAATCTACCCCACTCCACTCCAACGTACGTACTTCACTCCACTCCACTTCAATCTACAATCTATACCACTCCACTCAGTCTAACCAAATGAACCCCACCACCCTCCAATCTACCCCACCCCACTGTACAGGACTCCACCCCAGTCTACTGCACTCTGGTTAAATCTACCCCACTCTGCTCCAATCTACCTGTCAGGGACTGTCCGGGACTATGTCGGGAACACAGTCAGGGACTTGGGCAAGGACTGGGAACTGGGTAGAAAACGTACACAGAAAGAGTAGTACAGCGCTGCACAGGATCACACAGGAAGTCAGAGGAGAAAAAGGGATCCAAAGGGGAAGCCTGTACAAGTGAACAAGATGGGTGAGACTCAGAAAGGACAGGCACTCATGAGGTAGCTCAGCATTCAGACTCACTACACCCAGGACGGATGTGCAATACACTTATATATAAAACAACATTAACAATAAAGGGAATGTGGGGTAAAGCACTCGGGAGCTCCACACAGTAAGACTGAAGCTCAGTAAGTTCCTCACCCACAATTGCTGTTACAGATACTGACTGCAAATACCCACATATAGGATATGCATGCAAAGGCAGGGTCTGTGGAGCTGATACCAACGGTGATGCTATAAATGCAACTCAAAGACAATACTCACAGTGAACAAGAAACACCACCTAGGTAGTCAGCTGTGCCCACGGATCCTGGCGATCAAACAGGAACACGCAAGGCAGTAACAGCAAGGGGGTAGAACTAAACACAAGCACAATAGACAAGGAGCTAGCAAGAAGGAGTGCTTAACAGAAAGGAAAGAAATCACAGGGCACACTTGGCAGAAAGCAAGTAACAAACATACAAGGTAATAGAAGCAAAACAGCAGAATAGAAAGACAGCAAACTAGGAACTTGAACCAAGGAAATGGGAAGAAAGGCTGGGACTGGAAAAGGATATACAGAAGGGAAGGCTACAAGGGTATACTAGAATAGTGCTGGATCAGGAGTTAAGAAAACAAAGTAGCACTGAAGGCTGTGCTGGAGCAAGACAAGAATTTAGCAAAAGCTCAAAAGCCAAGGTAGCACTGCAGACAGTGCTTGTTTAGGAACAAGGGAAACTGCTGTAGCTCAGGAACAAGGAATGCTAAGGCTCAGGAGCAGGAACTAGAATTGATATAAAGCTCAGGAGTCAAGGTAGTACTGCAGGCAGTGCTAATTCAGAAGAAGGGAAACTGCTGCAGTTCAGGAACAAGGAATGCTAAGGCTCAGAAGTCAAGGTAGCACTGCAGGCAGTGCTAGTTCAGGAACAAGGGAAACTGCTGCAGGTCAGGAACAAGGATTAACTATAGCTCAGGAATCAAGGAATATCAAACAGCTCAGGAAACAAGGATCAGTCTCACCAGAATACAGCTACAATGACCAACCTTGGCCTGAAGGGAGCTGGCGCTTAAAAGAGCTCACAGTAATCACATGCATCAGGTGTGAGCAGGCCAGCAGCAGCCAGCCACAGGTGATCTGAATTCCTCCACCCATCCTTGGCCTGCAGGGGTGGAGACGAAGCAGTGAGCAGGGGATTATAGGTAATGGAGTTTCCAGCATGAGCAGACTGGCTTCCACAAAACCCGGCATGGATTGGGAATGGATGTCAATTCCTAAATAGTGTCCAAAAGCCTGGAAGTCAAGATATGCATGCAGGGGAGTGTCTGGAAGCATATTAGAATACTGGAAAGCCCCACAAGTCGGCCCCCTGTTGGTGGGCACGAGAGCACAGAGAGTGAATCGTGACACTCCCATAGTGTACAACACTCCAATCCAATCCACCCCACTCCAACCTACCCCATTCCACTCCAGTGTCCAGTAATCCAACCCACTCCACTCCAATCTGCCTGTCTCCCCTCCACTCTACCCGACTCCACTCTACTCCACTCCAATTTAACACACTCCATTCCAATTTACCCCACCACTCCAAATTCCACTGCAATCTATCCAACTCCAATCCACACTCCAGTCTACCACACTCCAATCAACCCTATCTACCCCACAACACTCCACTCTACTCAAATCTACCCCACTCCATTTCACTTCAATCTACCTCGCTCCAATCTACCACAATCCACTAAAATCTACACCGCTACACTCCAATCTAACCCACTCCATCCAAATCCACCCCACTCCAATCTATCCCACTCCAATCTACCCCTCCCCTGCCCACTCCACCCCTCCCCAATATACCCCACCCTAATCTACTCCACTCCAATCTACCCCATCTACTCCAGTGCATTCCAATCTACCCCACTCCACCCCACCCCACTGCAATCTACCCCACCACACGCTACCCCACTCCAATGCAACCTACTCCACTCCAGTTACCCCGCTCCAGCCATCCCTCTTCAATTGCCCCCACTCCAATCTACCCCTCTCCATTCTAATCTACCCTACTCTAATCTGCTCTATCTACCCCAATCCACCCTAATCTACCCCACTAAACTCAACCCCAATTTACCACACTCCATTCCAAATCCATCCACTTCCACTCCACCCTACTCCGCTCCAACCAATCTACCCCATTCCATTCTACTTCACTCCAATCTACTCCGCTCCAATCTAAACCCACTCCAATCTACCTCCCCCATCACAATCTACTCCACACCACTCTATCCAACTTCACTCCAATATACCCCATTCCTATCTATCCCACTCTAATCTCCCCACTCCGCTCCAATCTACCCCAGTACATCCCACTGCACTCTACCCTGACCTACCCCACTCCAATCTACCCCACTCCAATACAGTCTGCCCCCTCCACTCCAATCTACTCCGCTCCACCCTAATCTTCTCCACTTCACCCCAATCTATCCAATTTCAATCTACTCCACTCTTCCACTCCACTCGAATATACCCCATTCTACTCCACCCCATCCCAATGTATCCCATACCACTCCAACCTACGCCACTCCCCCAATCTACCCCACTCCACCTCAATCTGCCCACTCCAAATGACCCCAATCTACCCTCACCCCCCTCCAATTCACCCCACTCCACTCCAATCTACCTGACTCCACTCACATCTACCCCACTCCACTCTACCCCAATCCACCCCACTGTTCACCACTCTATCCCACTCCACTCTGCCCTAATATATCTCACTCCACTCTACCCAGTCTACCCGATCTACCCTACTTCTACCTACCCCACTCCAATCTACCCCACTCTAATCTACCCAATCTACACCACTCCAGTCTACTCCACTCCATCTCAATCTACCCTAAACAAACCCCAATCTACCCCAATTCAATTTACTTTACTGCAATCTACCAAGCTAATCTACCCAACTCCACCACTGCAACCTACCCCAATGAACCTCACTCCATTCTACGCCACTTTACTTTGCCTCCATTCCACTCCAATCTACCCCACTCCACGCCACTAACGTTTATCCATGCTGAACAGCAGCCACACTGGTGTACATAATGGCTAAAACACATTGCCAAAGCCAATAAATAGTTCTCGCATAGGCGAGACCTAATGGGTTTGCCAATGCTTGTTGCTTCTGCCATTCCCTGTGTCCCTCTTCTTCACATCCACTCTTGCCATGATCATTCACCCTCTAACACTGCACCCTTATATTGCAGGGTAGAGCTCTACAGAGTAGGCTGACACTTCACTGCTCCATTTTGGGGCTGAAAGAATAGTAATCAAGATGCCAGACCTTTGGCAGCACTGATATATAAAGTGTCACCTTGATTGGGAAAGTGGGTAAAGACTTCCTACCTCCATGTCGGTCTCCCAGCCCTTACATCGTGAACTGCATTACAGCCTGGGTAGAGAACATGCACAGCCTTCCAACCCCAGTCTGAGCGCTGAACCACGGCGCTCAGACCAATCACAACATTGCTGTAAGGCAGCATTGTGATTGGTCAGGGGAGTCTGGGAGGCTGTGTGCTTCCTGCTGACAGGGAGAAGAGAAGAGGATGGAGGAGAGGCGGTGCCTGGCCAGCCGCATCCAGGTAAGTGTTTTTTTTTTTAATTCCCTTCCCCACTCTTTCCCCCTTCATTGCCCCTGCCCCCCCTCCCCCCCACGCTCTTTCGGTGGCAGCCGCTACTGCGTGATGGTCCACTTTTTGTAGCAGTATTCATTCTTTTGTCTTTTTTATATCGCTAGTACTGTTTGCCCAGATTTTGCACCTCATTGGTATCAATATAACACATCAGTATAACATATCAATATAACACCTGAATGCAGCAATCTGCAATGTAAAAGGGACTTGACACTGTGCGGTTAAGAGCCTCCCACTGAGCAGTAACACATGTGGCATGGTTTTTTGGTAACTTTTGATCCATTTGACCTAGAAGCAACATTTGTTGTTAAAATTTGTAAATTATGACAACGATGATAGGTTATGTGGCAAATATGTAAAATCCCAAATTATGCCTAAAATAGCCCTGAATCGCACAATTCCAGAGGCCCTGCCTATGGATTTTTCCCAATGGACTTGGACATTATGGTCTCCTGAGAAGTTCCCATTGCCTTATTTATACAATGCCCGGGGCATATTTACAAGAAACTGGCGGAGTGATGTGTTATGCCAAAATTGGTAACGCCGTGCTCTGACAGTTTCAAAGCGTAGGGATACGCCGTATTTACAAGAATGCGGGGCACCCCTGCGTTACCCCTAGCGCTGGCCTAAAAAAAGCTGCATAGCACCAGCGCAGGCACCCTGGCGCCATTTTGCTAGGGTGCCTGCGCTTCAGGGCCAATTGTTTATTTGTAGAAAGGGACACCATCCCGCACATAAACAATCTTTACAGGCGATTTGCTCTATCTATGTGTGCTGCAGAATGCAGCACATGTGGAAAGAGCAAAATACGAGGAAAAATAAAACATTTCTCCTCGTATTGCATGCTTAAGACCAGGTATTCCCCGGCGGCATTCTTGGCGCTGCCCCATACCTTGTAAATATGGGACAGCGTCAAAAAGCATGTACCTTTCACACTAAGTGCTGCGTGAATAGGGGCATTATTTACAAGGCGAGTTAAGCCACGGTAAGTGGCTTAAGGATGCCTTGTAAATAAGGCAAAGGAGTTAACGCCACCAGAGCATCGGAAAAAGTGACAATCTGGTGGCATTAACTCCTTATAAATATGCCCTCTAGTGACTTGGGCGAGTACCCCTACCCTAGCCTTTGGGTGCTGCTATCTATCATCCATGAGAAAAAAAACACACACACATTCAATTCTTCCAACAATATTTTGTGTTTTTGAATTTTTCCATTTGTTTCAGCATCTCCGTGGTAAAGTTTCTGCTTTGGTACATCCTCACCATGTAAGGACTGTGACGAGGAAGCCCGACAAGGAAGTAATGCTCCAATTCCTTACAGTTTATGTTCTTGTCATGTGGGAATAATTGCTGTGTGCCATCCTGTTGGGTCAGTAGGACGCAAGGGCAAAATCCACAGGTGGTAATTCTGGTGGAAAAATAAATAGCCTACCGCCTAAATTGGTAGCATTGGCAAGTATGGGGACCGAGGAGCAATGCACTCATAGTGCATA
This sequence comes from Calotriton arnoldi, assembly GCA_963921515.1. Lineage (NCBI taxonomy): Eukaryota > Metazoa > Chordata > Amphibia > Caudata > Salamandridae > Calotriton > Calotriton arnoldi. The sequence goes on along the minus strand of CAWUFW010000641.1, from coordinate 248,948 downwards.
ATGTGATGGTAACCACATGCACATATGTTGAGCAGCCCATAAGAGTCCCATCACCACACCATAACCGCTCAACCATAGGTTTGGCACACCCAGTAACCTATCTATGTTTCTGGCTTGCTGACATTGCCTGTGACCTTTAATGATAATGTTGTTACGCATAGGAGTGGGTGTAAGAAAAACCTAGCGATGTGACATCAGACTAATTTAGAAAACGTTTTATCAGCAAAGCGAAGCAAAGTTTTTTTACTTCATCATTGAAAGTTTGTCCACATAACTAGGCAATTTTCTATCTTAATGATATGTCAACCGGGAACAGCAGGGGTATCTGCGGGGACATAGGCTCAGGGTTGTGTGGAGGCTGGAGTTCAGAAAAAGTGTGTGAGGGAGTTTGGCCTACAGGGGACTTGGTGGCAGCAGCCATGGTTTCTCACTGATAGAATGTGCTGCAGAAGATGTCCGTTATTTTCCCAAGACTTGGCAAGCATTGCTCTATGCATGGCTCACAAAGTTTTTTTCCTAAGATTGTGAGTTTGAAAGTCAATGGACTTTACACATGCAATTAGGCACGGCTCAATGACTTGGGAGGGCCATGAAGAAGAATTGGCAAGCCATAAGGATGAGTGGGACTGTACAGAGTCTCCCAGGTGTATGAGAACATGATCTGGACATGTTGGATGGTCATATAGGGGTGTAAGCTGTGTATTTCTAGAGATTTAAACCTATGGTCTTGATCTCTTATGCTCTCTCCACCTCACTCTCCTTTCTCTCTGTCTCGCCCTCCTCTCTCCCAACTTCACCCTCCTTTCTCTCTACTTCACCCTGCTGTCCCGCTCACCTCACCCCTACTTCCTCCCAACCCACACTCTTCTCTCTTCACCTCATCATACTCTTTCTCCACCTTAGCCATCTGCATCCCTGCTGTGCCTTTCTCTTTCTCCATTTTACCTTCATATTTTTTTCATCTAACCCACCTCTCTGTCTGCCTTATTCTACTTTCTCACATAGTCCATCATTGTCTCATGCATCCACAATTCCTCAAATACATAATCATACAATAACACAAGAATAATGAAACAAATACACAATAAATGTATTCTGTCATGGCAAATGCACAATCGCAATAATCTGTTGACAGATTACTGTGATTTTCTATTTGCTATGACACTATGATGGACTATGTGAGGTCCTTTTAATCCAAGGATATGTTTTTATATATGCAACTTACATATGATTGTTTTTATGAAAAGAAATGAAAATATCGCTTGAGGACACCAAGTGTGACAGAGACTATTTTTATATATGTGGGAAAAGTTTTTTACAAAAAAAGTGTATATTTTTTATTAACTACCGTTTAGTGCATTTTCATTTGTTCTATAGAAGCAAACGTTGGACCCAAATGTATTAAGAGTGCACAAAAGGGAATTTTGTTTGTTGTCTCAATTGTAAACTACCCTGTCCCTTTTGGCAATACAGGGTGACTTATTTCTGAAAATAAATATGGCTCCCCTGGCACCCTCCACCTCAGATCACTTTGGAACTTAAACAAGGACCGAAGAAAGACTGCACTTCCGCCCCCTGGACTGCACAAAGAGAGGCTGCACCATCTGTTGGACTGCACCAGCTGCACCTGTGTCTGTGGCGCCTGGCTCGGTGAAAGGTAATGCCCCAGACCAAAGTAGTGACTCAAAGTAACCGTGGACTGACCCCCTGGATCCCGCACCGGGGTCACCATAGCTCAAGTAGCCCATGCCGGCAAGTTGCTAGTCGCCGAAGAAGATTTGCTGCTAGCTGCTATTGGGCACCCCAAAAGATCGATGGCCAAAAGTTGCATCTGAGTCAGATGGACCCGGGAGTGTTGTCCAAGTTCAAATTGGTCACCCAAGCCCCCAGCAAAGGATTTCACAAGAACCACTGTACATGGAGCCACAGCTGCCGTTCTGCAGTCTCAAAGAGGACTTCGAGGGACCCTGACCTTTGTGGCCAAAACCACCCCACCAGACCTGTTGACTGAGGAATAACCGCAAAGGCACCCCTGTTGACCGCACAGCACCCTGAACATCCTTGAGTATCTTCATCTCCTGTATCCTCAGCATCAGGATCTCTCTCTTGAAAATGCTCTAGTGGCCAGGTAACTGTCCAAATCTACCCCCTTTGACATCCCCAGACCTTCTCCCTCTCGGATTTGGTCGCCCAAGCCAGGCCAGAGTAGTTGAACTAACTTTTGCAAACTTTTCAAAAGTTCTCAAATTTTATGGTTGCCAATGCTTGTTGCCAATGCTTTTGGCAGTAAAAATTATGATTTCTTTAAAGATCTGTATCTCCAGAACCCTCCGGACTCTAAAAAGTTCATAAAAATGTAATCTATTTTTATAAATCAATGTTGTATTTCTTTTGTGTTGCATGGCTTTCTTATTTCGTTGTATGGTACTGTTAAAAGCTTTACACTAGATCTTTACTTCAAGCCTTTCTGCTCGAAGTCATACCAACCCAGGGTTGAGCTTAAGGTTGTGCGGATGAGCCTGACTGCACAGCCATACCATATAATACACCCAAAACCTCACACCATCTCTCTCCACCTCATCCTTGTCTCCCCACCTCTCCCTTCTCTCTCGTTCTCACCCTTTTCTCTGTTCCTCACCCTGCCCGCACCCTCCTCTGTCTTTATGACTTGCCCTCCTGTGCTCCTTCTCACCATCATCATTTTTTCTCACAATCCTCCATCCTGCCTCAGCCTCCACTCTACTGCCCTCCTGTCTCTCTTCTTCACCTGCCCTCTCTCCACCTCAGCCTTCTCTCTCACCACCTCACCCTTTCCTGTCAGCCTCACCCTCACTGCTGCTGCCTATTGGGTAATGATTTTTTGTATTTAAAAGAATGAGGGGTGAACTTGTGTGTGTATATGGCTGTTTGCTTAATCGGGCCTGGCACTTCTGTATCACTTTCTGTTCTTCACTCATAGGTCTCCATATTTTAAAAAGTGGCAGCACTAGGGGCTGGATTACATAGCGCACACTCATGAGCACCAATGAGATCTACAAAGACCCGGGGTCATGCATATTTTAATTAAATAAACAAGATAACAATTGAAAGAGCAACCTGAGCAGCAAAACCTAACCAGACCTCAAATGCAGGCCTGTTTCTAACCTTATCTGCCCACCATGCATCTTCCGAGGTCGACTACTGTGCTTGAAATTTGGTGGCTAGTTTCTCAACCACTATTTTGTTGTCAGTTTTTGGAGCAGACATATGTTAAGGGCAACAAAGACAAAACATGCAGCTCATATGATTGCCTCAATATTGAACTGTCTCTCCTAAATATTGACTGGCATGCTACCTCTTCTTTCCCGTTCTCCTGTCTCCCAATAGTCTCTCCTATTCCCATCACCCCCTCTTTATCCATCACCCTCCCTGTCCCATTAATCTTCCTTCCCTCTTGATCTACCACTATCCTCCAGTCTCTTCAGACTCCTTCCCTGGCCCCTCTGCTATCACTTATCATTCGTGCATGATCCTCCTATGTGATCGTTTTCCTTATCCCCATCCTTCATCAGCATCATCGTCCGACTTCACCCTTCTATATTCTTCACCCTCTTCTCACCTCTTATCGCCCCTGACTCAGTACATGGTTACCCATCCCCATATTCACATCACTCATTTTGCTCATTATTGCTCCATCCATCCTACTTCTACAGACTCCATTTTCATGCTCCTTCACCCATCTCTCGCTCTGTATTCATCTTCACCTACTCTACTTTATGACACTCATCACCCCCTACTCCTCATTTATCAACCCTCTCAGTCATATTTCTTCTCTTCCATTTTAATCACTCTTTTACTCTTGTTTTATCCACCTGTTTCCTTCCCATTCTTTTCTCTTAATCTTCCTTTATTTCGTACTCATTTTTTCTATCCTGATGCTCTCCTCTAATCAATCTACATATCCAACCTCTGTACCTCATTGTCTTTTCCTCTAGAATCTTCAATCTTGTTTGCTAACCATTTAAGCCAATGCCACAGTTCAAAAGGTGGCCGTGGGTTTTTCAGCACTTCCTATAAAAGAACACCACCACTTCCACAGTTGATAACGCTGATTCTTATCTTATCACTTTAAGAATCTTCAGGTCGCCAGGATCTTTTTACCTGCTAAATAGTGTAAAGGGAAGAAATCCTTTTCGGTTATGCAACTGAGTTTGAATCTAGTTTACCTAAAAGACCACTGACTCCGAGTTCAATTTTGGGGTTTTATTACAGCCAAGAATAATTGCACATGCAAGCACCTCAACACGAGGTTAAAGAAATAGATGGGCACTAATACAAATAGCATCCTACGCAGGAGTCTCATCCGACTCAGGATAAGAAGAATCGTTAGTTCCAAAAGTATTAGACAAGCAATGACAGCTCCGATCTCTACGTTATTCCTCATTTATCTAAACAAGCATAAACCTATTGGCTGTCCCTACTCTACTACTAAGTGACATACCTACTTAACGGATTTCCCAGGCAAGAGTAAGTAAAAGGTGTCAGCTGTGAAGACTTCCTAAGAAGTGCACTCACTTAGTATTTAAGTTCAGATTTTAAGATGCTCCTTCACCAAATCCCTCTCTGTCCTCCTCTCTGCTCTCCTCTACCTCTTCTCTGCCTTCCACCCTCGGGGCACTATCCCTAATACAAAACCCAATACAACTGAACACGCCTTTTGTCACGCCCATTTGGCCAGGTCTTCTTTCTTGTACTTTTCCATCGAAAGGTTACTTCATCCTGGACGGTTGCGATGACCTTGAGTCCCAGGCACCTTCTCCGCTGAAAGTATCATCCCTAAATTCCATTGCACTCCCATCTTCATGCCTCCCATCGCTTTAACTTATGAAACAAAGAGCCAGTCTTTACTAACGAGGCATGTGTCCTTGCACCTGCAACGGAAGATACGTTCCACAGAAACCATCTACTGTGCTAATTAAATCTACTATCGATGCCCAGAGAGCCTTTCCAAGAGAACCTTCTCTGCCTGCAAAATAAGCTAACATAAGAACAAACAGGCCTTTCCCTGGCGTATATGCAGTCAGGCCTTTACACAATTTAAACACACAAATCTTAATCACGTCTATAAGCATTGGTTCATTATATTTCATATGCACAAAGTGAACTACATGTGCAACTTAATGTGGTACACGTTTAAACTACTGCATCTCGATTACACATGGGCTGATTCCTCTATGCATTATTTTACACACGATTCAGTTAAGAATTACATTGCATGATAAAAATAGCACAATTACATTTCTTATTCATTCTGATAACTGGGTCATAACTACATTTTGCTAGCCATTCATAGATATATAGCTGGATATATGCGGGTGCGAACTATCAGTGATTATGATGCACCCCTACAAATTTCACAAGAACATGGCGCTCTATCAGTTCCCCCTTTGATGACTCCTGTCATCACATTTTATTCAACTCCCTTGGAGAAAGAACCGACCTAAACAGAACTCGTTGCCATTCTCCCTGGTCTGTGATTCTCCATTCTCTTGAGTCTCTGATATTGACTGTCCTGCAGTCTAGCCATTCTCGTCTCATTTTCTCTCAGAGCTCTCTCAACTCGGCCTGCTCGATACCACTTGTAAGCCTTGATCAGACCCCACAGGTAAACCACACAAACCACCACGATCAGAAGAGGTCTCAGAACATAGCCAAGGAATCCCTTTCCCAAATTCGTAAACCAGCTTCCCACTTCACCAAACCCTTTTCCAACTTTTTCCCAAGCTCCCTCTTCAGTCAAGTCCGCTATCTTCGTGTGAATAGTAGTGATGTTACTTATATATTTCTCCAGATCCTTGCTGTGGTCTGGTATATAAGTACAACACTCTTGAACCCTCAATAATTTACAGACTCCGCCCTCTTTTGCCAGTAAGACATCCAAAGCAAGGCGGTTCTGCAAAACCATTGTCCTTATCGACAACATCTCCCCCTCCACCAGTACCAACGATTTGGCGGTATTCATCAATAGTTCGTCTATCACAGTCGCCAGTCTCCGGATTTTTACATCATTCAAGATCACTCCCAAACTTGGTATCATGGCTCCAAAGATATCTCCCACTACAGCCCCTGCACTCGCACCTCTTCTCACTCTTGAATGCTTTCCTCCTTCCAAAAGTTCCAAATCCTCAGTATGATAAATCTTTGGAAAAATTATTCCCAAGTAACATGTACCATACCAGTTCGCAGGCAATCTCACATAGGCATTCCTTCCACACACAAAATACACAGTAGGTATCACTTGTACAGGACCTTGGAGAAAATTCTTAGCCACATCTGCCATCGTAAAAACATGGTCACACGTACTCTGTCCCACGGGAACCTTTTCATAATAGGTCTGATATCGCCTCACACACAACTTTCCCCTTTGTTCCTTGTCCAAAGCTATAGGACCATAGCTTCTTTTTGTCCTGTGCAATTTTTCCTCCTCTGTCCAATCCACCTTACTATGCCCTGTGTCTCGTGTCTGTGTCAGTTTTCTATACCTGTCTTCCACCTGATCTACGAACTTTTTCTCTACATCTGACAATGAACACGTCAAATTATGTCGGTGGGCATATGCTGTGTCCAGTTCCAAAGACGGTATGAAGAACTTCCTAAGTCTATCCTCCGACTTATAATAATCATACTTATTCAAATGTTTATAAGCGGAAACTTCAGGAAGCACTGCATCGTAATTGGAAAAGAAATACTCAAACTGATCTCTTTCATAGAATAGACTAAGTAACAGGCTACATGAAATTCCATATGTCAGTGGAAGATGGTGATATCTAATACCCTCATCCACTGAAGCAGGCAACTGCATACACACATAACAATCTTTCGCATCCATCGCATCCACATACTCGTATAGCAGCTTGGCGTAAGCATTAAGCTTGAAATCACTTCTAGACAAATCTACATGCAATCTACGACTTTCTTCTATCAGCAAAGCCTTGTTAGCTCCTATGGTTACCTCTTTTTGGCTAGGTGTAGTAGGTGTAGGAGTCCCTGGCACCCCCTGCACTGCTAGCTCATGTGGAAATGTATATGAGACTACAATTACTACGATTATAGAAAAGATCACAACACCTATAAGTATGCCTACAATCATTTTAGATCTACGATTTGGATCTCCAACCTCCATGATTTCGAAAAGTTCTCAAAAGTTCTTGGTTTCAGCAATGAACACTCAACAGTCCTGGTTCTTCCCCTCGTGACTTGTTTAACCAGTTCAAACAACACTTGAAACCTCTGGAAATCCCCTTTCAACAACAGTCTCTTATTTACATAGTCCAGAAAAAGACTACCCTAGGTTTTCGTTCCTCTTCTGGGGAAAGTCCCTAAGTTTATTCTTCTTCCACTCGGATCTAGGTTATCTTCTTCTTTAGACTTTTTATTTACAACAGGTTATATTTCATCCACGATAAGATCATTAGTAAGTACTTCCAGAACGTGATACAAAAGTTCAAGACGCAGGATTACCATTTTGTGTGAAGACAGTTCAAACCCAAAAGACGGAAATTCGATTCGATGCAAAACCAGTTGTCGGACTTTACTCAGAAGCGGGGGATTCGGAACGGTGAGGGTCAGTATTCCTTCGACTTCGAGCCCTGGCAACAACAGCACCACCTTCACTACCACATTCGGGCTCTTGCTGACCACCTGCACAGACCTCAGTCTCCCCGTACTCACTACCCCCTGCAACAGTCACAGCGTAAGTCCACTCAGGGGTAGAGTATCTCCGGCAGGGTACTCTCATTCTTTTGGACCTTCGCCTGCCCTCTTGAGTCTGCTCTTCGTCACTTGCTTCCGTCTCAGAGACTTCAGACACTGGAGCAAGATCTCTTTCAGGTGCCAACCTCAGATTCAGTCGCCTCTGTCTTTCAGGCCAACCTTCCTTGGTTCTGGTCGTTCTTCCACCTTCCCCTGCTATACCCAGTACACCACTTCCTCTTTCTGCTGAATCTGACTCTACTCCACCCTCTGCACCACCTCTGTCTTCTGAGTCAGAGTCGGGGTTTGGGTTGTCAAAACCCCCTTCAGCTTGTTCTGGTGCACCACCAGCTGTGTCGGCGACCCTTACAGCTTGACTTGTCCTCTCATGTGGCCCTGCCACATCAGCTGGATTTTCAGTTACGAGAGGAGCTGTTTCTTCCAAGGGTGCTGAAACTCTGCGGGTATGGGAGGCATGTACCCAGTTCGGCAAACCTCCACACTTCACCGCTGTGTTCGTTACCAGTATCACCTGGTATGGACCTCGCCACCGAACATCCAGACAACTCTTTCTCACGTGCTTTCGGACAAGCACCCAGTCTCCCGGACACAGGTCGTGGCACAGATCACTCGAGGCCGGAACAGCTGCAGCTTGGACCTGCTGGGACACAGAACGGACCACATCAGATAGTCCTTTACAGTAATCGAGAATCAAGTCATCAGTGATGTTAATCAAAGCTGTAGCTGGTACTGCTGGCAACCGCATTTCCCTCCCCATTAATATCTCGTGGGGGGACAATCCGGTCCTCCTATCTGGGACACTTCGCATGCTCATTAGTACGAGCGGCAAAGAGTCAGGCCATTTCAGGGACGTTGATGAACACATTTTTGCCATCCAGGCTTTCAAAGTTCCATTGACCTGCTCCACCTTCCCAGAAGCCTCTGGTCGGTAACTGTAATGGAGTCTCTGATCAATATTCAATGCGGCACAGAGTAACTTCATGTTTTCACTGTGGAAGTGTCTTCCTCTATCTGATTCCAAAGAGGTTGGGATCCCGAATCTCGGGATGAGCTTCCTCAACAATAACTTAGCCACTGTGAGAGTGTCACACCTGCGTGTTGGGTAAGCCTCCACCCACCGTGAGAATACACATACCAGCACCAAGATGTATCTCAACCCATTGCACTTAGGCATTTCCACGAAGTCTAACTGTATCCTATTGAAGGGCCCTCCTGACCTCCCAATGTGACTTAAGGTAACTACTGTTTTCTTTCCAGCATTCATCTGCTGACACGTGACACACCTCTGACAAACAGTTTCAGCCATTGCACGAAATCGTGGATTATACCACGTCTGTCTAAACACACGCATCATTGCATCTCTACCAAGGTGTACCGGTCCGTGTATCAGTCTCGCCATCGGACTCAGCAGATTCTCTGGTAATACAGCTCTCCCATCACTGGAGACCCAAACATCCACATCCCCTCTTTCGCACCCTGCTTTGATCCATCCATTCGGTTCCTGATCTGAAACTTCATCCTGCAGTCGCTTGAGCTCCTCCCAAGTGTCTGCCATGGCCAACATCATGTTGAGTTCGGTTCTTTCTTGGCTCTCTCCTGTGTAACCCTCCGTAAATATGCATCCCTGTTCTGCACAGAAACGGGCAACTTCGTCCGCGTAATTGTTTCCCAAAGACACAAAATCCTCCCCCTTCCCGTGTGCAGTGCATTTCACAACAGCGATTTCCTTCGGACATTGCAATGCATCTAACAGTTGTCTTACATGTTCTCCATTCCTAATGGGTGAGCCAGATGATGTCAAAAATCCCCTCTGGGACCACAGCTGTCCGAAGTCATGAACTACACCAAACCCATATTGACTGTCCGTATAAATCGTGATTCGAATTTGATCAGCGGCCAAACAGGCACGAGTCAAAGCAATGATTTCAGCTACCTGCGCGGAGCGTACTCCTTCAAGGCAGGCCGCCTCAACCACTCCTGAAATGGTACATACAGCAAACGCTGCTCTTAGTTGGCCAACACTGTCTCTTAGGCATGAACCATCGACAAAGAAAATTTCATCTGGGTCAGTCAATGGTTCATCGACAATGTCAGGTCTTGGTTTGGTGCAAAGTTCAGTCACGTCAAGACAATCATGGTCCGCACAATCTTCATCATCCTCATTCGGTATGGGCATCAATGTCGCAGGGTTTAAGACAGAGCACCTTTTCAGAGTCACATTTTCTGCGGCGAGTATGACTTGCTCATACCTTGTTAACCTGTTATTCGTTAGGTGCTGAGTCTTAGTCCTGGTCATCAATAATTCAACCGAGTGTGGCACATATACAGTCAAAGGATGACCCATTACAATGCTTTCACATCTTTCAATGCTGACACCTGTTGCAGCAACGGATCTTAGACATCCGGGCAACGCAGAAGCTACTGGATCTAGAGTAGCTGAAAAGTAGGCAACTGGTCTACGGACACCTCCATGGTTCTGAGCTAAAACTGCTAATGCACATCCTTCTCTCTCACAACAGAACAGTGAAAAGGCCTTGTTGTAATCAGGCATTCCCAGAGCTGGGGCACTACACAACTCCTCTCTCAGTTTTAGGAATGACATCAAGCACTCCTCGTCCCATGGTACCGGATCACTCACATCCTTGTGCGTAAGCCTCTGTAAAGGCTTCGCTCTCAAGGAAAAACTAGGTATCCACTGCCGACAATAGCCGACCATTCCCAAAAACATCCTGACTTCTCTCTGTGTGGTAGGCACTGCCATGTTCATTATTGCCTCAATTCGGTCTGGTGACACCTTCCTCTTGCCTTTTTCTAATCTGTGTCCCAAGTACTGTACCTCATTCAAACAGTACTGCAACTTATTTGGGGACACCTTGTGCCCGTTCTCTGCTAAGTGGTTCAACAGGGCTACCGTGTCAATCCTGCAAGCATCTTCCGTTTCCGAGGCAACAAGGAGATCGTCTATGTATTGCACAAGAACTGAGTGCTGCGGCAATACGAGACTCTCAAGATTCTTTTTCAGGATCTGGTTAAAGATCGATGGACTTTCTGTATACCCTTGAGGGATACGACACCATGTTAACACACGATTTTCCAGCCGGAATGCAAAAAGAAATTGGCTTTCCTCATGGTGTGGTATCGAGAAGAATGCTTGACACAAATCAATGACAGTAAACCACTCGGCTTCACATGGGATCTGAAACAGTATCACTGATGGATTCGGTACCACTGGACAACAAGGGACAACTATCGTGTTGACCTTTCGCAGGTCTTGCATGATCCTGAATTTCCCGCTCGGTTTCTGTAGTCCCATAATAGGTGAATTACAGGGGCTACCTCTAATCTCCTTCAGAATGCCTTTTTTTATGAACGTCTCGATTACAGGTTTAATCCCTTCGATCGTTTCGGGCGACAGATTGTACTGAGGCGTTCTAGGAAACTCAACGTTCTGTTTCACCCGAATCTGCACAGGTTCAACTCCTTTAATTAGTCCTATCTCTTCTCCTGTGAAGTCCCATACCTCAGGTGACACAGTATCTCTCAAATCCGGTGGAAGTTCCTCCACGGTCACCATTGGATACAGGTCTATACACAGATGCTGATTAGCAACTTTAAAAGTAGCATCATCGTCCCTTGTTTGAACCTCCACTCCCTTAGGCGTGCAATAAATCGTGCAGTTCAACTTACATAACAGGCCTCTTCCTAGAAGACAAACTGGACTAGTATCGCACACCACAAACTGATGTCTAGTTTGGAAGGAACCTATCCTTACTGGAATCGGTTCGGTCAACGGGCTGTTTATTCTTTTGTTCGCCACTCCAACAACTTGGATCGATTGTCCCGAGAGGGGTAGGTTGGGGACTACTGCTGATCTTACAGTAGACTGGGTAGCACCAGTGTCGACCAAAAGTGTGGTAGGATGACCATCAATGTCTGCCTCCACAAAAGGTCCTCTCTGGTCTACCTCCAAGACTGCTCCAAGAGTGCAGTCTTCCTCCCCCCTCAGGCACCGTCAGGATAACGGGTCGGGGCTATACTCATCATTCCCTTCGAAAAGGGGCATTTACTGATAAGTTCGTATGTTGTGCGGGATCCTTGGTGGCTGTGGGACCTGTACTTGTTGGTTTTGGGCCCCCCCTTTCATCGATCTGGGCCTCATTACGGTATTGACTATGTCCGTCACGGGTGCCTGAACCCCTTCCGCCTCCTGTTGCACTTGGTTGGCTGGGTTGAAAGGGCACTCGCGCTTCCAATGCCCGATCTGGTGACAAAAATGACACGCAGTGGTCTTCTTTAGTGTCGCCACATCCACCCCCGTCTTGGGATCTATGGGTTTCCCCTTTCCCTGGCCTTGCCCATTCTGGTTCCCTTGGTAATTTCCCTGTCTTCTTCCTAAGGTCCCTCCATTAGGCTGGACCTGAGCTGTCTGCATCTGAACGAGCATCAATTTGTCCTTTAGCTTCCGATGCTTCGAGTCCACTTCATCGCTACAATACCTCGCATACCGCAAGATTTCATCTACCGGCTTGTTCTGCCAACAGATCAAATGGTGCTGTATCATGAGGCTGACTTCTGGTCTCAGACCTAGCACAAACTTTGAGACAAACTGTCCCATATCCTTGGGGTCTAATGCATCTAATCCACTATACTGTTTAAAAGCTTGCAAGAGTCTCTCTCATAATATTCGTGCACCGTCTCTTTAGGTTCCTGCACAGTTCGGTCTATCTTAACCCAATCAATATCTTGAGGCGAAATCTTCAGTTTCAACCATGTAATCACTTGCTCGAACTTTTTCATAACAAGGGGTGACGGACCATTCGTGACAGCATCCCTTTCAGGTTCAACAGTCGGCCACTCAACGGCGATTTTACAAGCTGTCCACAAATCTCCCGGCACCACTATGTCAAACAAGGTGTTCAAATCAGTCCATAGCACCTTCGAAATTTTAACAAACCGCTCAACCTGTTTATACCACTCTACGGGTTTCTCCCTCAGCCGAGGAAAATCATTTGTAAACGCAGCCAAGTCACCTCTGCTCCACGGCACATATACGTACCCTCTGTTCTGTACTTCCCGTAAAGGAAAGTTTCCAACGCCCGTCGCCCTCCCCCCCCCGGAGGTGGCGTTTCTCCCTCAATTCTCTTGGCTATTTTCTTCTTTGACCACCTCTCCTCCCATTTGTCCAACAGATTCCATATGCGCATCCCTACAATCAGATCTTTGGTGTGCGTCCTTAATCCTGTGATCCTTTTCTCCTCTAATTCCTGATCACTATATTGCAACCTATGTGGTCCTTGCAATGTTTTTGTTTTATTCAAGTCTACCTCATATCTCCTGGCCAATGCCGTCAATTTCTCATGTGCTATCCTTGCTTTCCGAGTTACATCTTTTGCTATGAAAATCAGCTCATCTGACCCATAAATTTCTATTCTTTCCAAAGGTAGACTTCCGCTAATCATTTCGTCTACTTCTGCTTTTAACCTTACTACATCCAGCAACCTTGCCTGTACTGCACTCCTTAGTATTTCTCGACAAGCTGCGCCATTCTGCTCATCATAGTCGCCACTTTGTTCTTGTGACTTGCTCTCTCCTATCGTATTCCTAAAGCTTGATCTTGGTTCGGAAATTTCTCGCTCCCTATCACCTGGCATTCTATCACTTTGGTTCCTTACTGTTGGTGTCCACATCCTCAAAGCTGACTTAGATTCGTGTAAAGATCCTGGTCTGACTGGTCTCTCATCCTCCTGTCTAAAAGAGGAGTCTGCAGTGGCCGGTAATGGCGTACTTGTGTCTAATGGCTTTGGGAAGTGAATCACTTGTACTCTGAACCCATTCTCCTCTCGTCTGTACTGAACTTCCTTCTCCCACTCGGTCTGGGTCATATACCGGTACTATAGGGTCAATGGTGACCGGTACTGTCAGGGAGTCCGGTAATCGGGTATTCTCTATCGAAGGCTGTGTTGCCGCTCCCTCTGTTCCTGTGGAAATTCTTCCCACTACCCTCATGTTAGTCTGATTCTGCATCCCACCGATTTCTACCGCTGCTGTTGATTTTCCCTCTTCTAAATCTGGATTAAATGGGTGTGGTCTCTCGGCTAGCAACCTATCTAACAGGCTGTCATCTGTATCACTGTCGTCCTCTTCAATCCTTGTTATCTTTCCACCTTTTATTAACAGTGGGTACAACCTGTCTCCTTCGATCGTTTCCACCCTCCACTTTTTCTCTAGTGCGTCCCATCTCGCATCTTGGAAGGCCCTGATCGATTTCTTCACCCTTTCCTGGCTCTTATCTCTTTTCCTGTCATACGCTGCCCTAATCCATGCATGTATCGCCTCAAACTGTGTCGGTCTAGGCAGTGGTCGTAAAGAAGCCATTATAGTCTTTAGCTGGTACAACACCTCTAACCTGAAAGTGCCATAGCGTGGGAAAGTCAATTCTCCTTCCCCTTCTGTCATTTTATGCCAGTTCTCAAGCCAAATTATGGTATGCAATCCTACATTCGTAGCCATATAATGTGCCGGCGTATCCTCGGGAGGGGCTTCCTCTCCACCCTGAGTAACCACATGTCTGTCACCTCTGCACAGTTCTCGTAAAACTTTAAAACATTTCATGGTAAAGCAGATTTCTGTTCGCGCACAAGATTTCGTTTTACTTCCTGATTTCAATCCACCAATGCCAGCGCGGCTCACACCAACCGGCCTATCGCAGCGCGACCCTGTCTGACGTCACTCTTCCTCCGCTCGCAGCAGTTCCCCTCCTTGCTAATTCTCTCATTCTCGTCCGCACGTGTCTCAATCACACTCTGAAGCAATGGTCCGTACCACCGAACAATTACCTCTCTGACTGTCGGTCCTCCAATGACCGATCAGCCTCTCGAAATTGTTGACCTCAATCTGGCAACTGTCTGTCCGCGAAACGACCGGACAATCACCTTTAATACAATCGATAGGATTCAACCGTTCTAAATTCTGCAAACAACAACCCACGACCAGCGTCGGTTATTCACACACTCACACATTTGCTCCCTATCTTCGGTGGTTTGATCAATGATGTCTCGTGATCCCCACCATCTCTGGTCAACAATCTCTATTCTGGGTGTCTTCTACACCACAATATCTCTCGGTCCCACGCGCGCTCACGGTCCGATCCTCAATCACACAACTCTCATTCCAACTCCGCAAAACATTACACAACGAGCAAACACCGCAATCTAACAACCATCACTCTTTTCATACTCACTCTACCACGAACTGCTACTTCCGCCGCACCGTCACTCTCCGTCAGTTTTCAGCGACCGCCGACGTCCTCCTTTTGCGATCCACTGGATCACCGTCACTGGGGTTCTATGGGGCAACTAATCTCTTATCCTAATCTAGATCTCCCCTTACTATCAGAGATAACCATCCTACTCTGCTACCAACTGATAACGCTGATTCTTATCTTATCACTTTAAGAATCTTCAGGTCGCCAGGATCTTTTTACCTGCTAAATAGTGTAAAGGGAAGAAATCCTTTTCGGTTATGCAACTGAGTTTGAATCTAGTTTACCTAAAAGACCACTGACTCCGAGTTCAATTTTGGGGTTTTATTACAGCCAAGAATAATTGCACATGCAAACATCTCAACACGAGGTTAAAGAAATAGATGGGCACTAATACAAATAGCATCCTACGCAGGAGTCTCATCCGACTCAGGATAAGAAGAATCGTTAGTTCCAAAAGTATTAGACAAGCAATGACAGCTCCGATCTCTACGTTATTCCTCATTTATCTAAACAAGCATAAACCTATTGGCTGTCCCTACTCTACTACTAAGTGACATACCTACTTAACGGATTTCCCAGGCAAGTGTAAGTAAAAGGTGTCAGCTGTGAAGACTTCCTAAGAAGTGCACTCACTTAGTATTTAAGTTCAGATTTTAAGATGCTCCTTCACCAAATCCCTCTCTGTCCTCCTCTCTGCTCTCCTCTACCTCTTCTCTGCCTTCCGCTCTCGGGGCACTATCCCTAATACAAAACCCAATACAACTGAACACGCCTTTTGTCACGCCTCTTTGGCCAGGTCTTCTTTCTTGTACTTTTCCATCGAAAGGTTACTTCATCCTGGACGGTTGCGATGACCTTGAGTCCCAGGCACCTTCTCCGCTGAAAGTATCATCCCTAAATTCCATTGCACTCCCATCTTCATGCCTCCCATCGCTTTAACTTATGAAACAAAGAGCCAGTCTTTACTAACGAGGCATGTGTCCTTGCACCTGCAACGGAAGATACGTTCAACAGAAACCCTCTACTGTGCTAATTAAATCTACTATCGATGCCCAGAGAGCCTTTCCAAGAGAACCTTCTCTGCCTGCAAAATAAGCTAACATAAGAACAAACAGGCCTTTCCCTGGCATATATGTAGTCAGGCCTTTACACAATTTAAACACACAAATCTTAATCACGTCTATAAGCATTGGTTCATTATATTTCATATGCACAAAGTGAACTACATGTGCAACTTAATGTGGTACACGTTTAAACTACTGCATCTCGATTACACATGGGCTGATTCCTCTATGCATTATTTTACACACGATTCAGTTAAGAATTACATTGCATGATAAAAATAGCACAATTACATTTCTTATTCATTCTGATAACTGGGTCATAACTACATTTTGCTAGCCATTCATAGATATATAGCTGGATATATGCGGGTGCGAACTATCAGTGATTATGATGCATCCCTACAAATTTCACAAGAACATGGCGCTCTATCACAGTTGTAAGTTAATCTTTAGCCAATACCATTAGTGGCTGAGTAAGTTATGCCCCCTACCTTTTGAAATGCCCCAAAACATCACGTTTATTTGAAGCTTAAATAAGTGCATTGTTTATCCAGATGATGGACGCCTAGCAGTTCAGAGTTTTAAATTGATGATAGGACATCAATTTTTTTTGTAAACTTTTTTTATAGCACTTGCTGTCTGTGAGAAAATAGATTATTATTTGGGATGGGCAACTGCCCACATAAATGAATAATAACACTTTCTGTCAGGGTGAACACTTGTAGAAGAAAAAACCTTTCTAGGGGTTCACTGATGCACCTGGTCCTTAAACCAACAAAGAAGAGATTGGCACGGAAGTTGGAATATCAAAATAACAACTTTATTAACCTCACATGAGGGAAACTGTGTCAATACAGTACCCGCAGGCCACTGTATGAGACAGTCTAAGGAATACAAAGATCCTGGGCCTTTTATGCCCAGTTTACCGCTGAGTTAGCATGTAGACTCAAAAAGAGGCGGTACAAGTGTGCACATGAATAGCTAGTTACATATAAGGATACATAAGAATTGCTTAGTCAACAGAGTGGGAGGGCTTACAATATTGCTAATATTAGTTAAAATAGCCTGACAGTTACTCTAAGAGCAGGTGCATTCTAGCAGCTAGACCTTTCTGAGCATGTGCAAGGCTCTGGCTCAGTACTGAAGGAGTTAATTATAGTTCCTGACTCAAGTGAAATACAAGAGCAGGCAACAGTGAAGAGGGAGAAAGCACATGGCGAGCACATGGCTAACTAAAATGGCTGCCAAAAACAAAATGGCTTCAGCTGATGCTAACAGCCATTTCAGCTAGTTTTCCACAGATGGCCGTTTTAGCATTTGCTGAAGACATCCGCTATGATCTAGAAGCATGGAAGTTATCCTGCACATTTATCCTATCCATTGCTAGGTGGGCATTTACATTTTTAACATTACTTAACTGATGAGATACAAATAGAAATACATGGGGAACAGAGTATTGGGTCATAATGAACACACAGATAGCAGGAGAAAATAATGGCTATTATTACAAACAGAACTATCAATTTTTCCAACCCTAAGCAAAAAGTAAATCCCAAAACCATCCAGTTCAATTCTATGTTTCAGGGCTCCTATGTATTTCAGTGACCATCTATTTCAGCTTCAGAATAGCCAACAGCACATATCTAATAGAATATCTGAAATAAAAAACATTTTTTTTAATAGACCTTTCCAGTGTTCTTTTCATGAGGGCTAGAGTACCAATTGATATGCTCAGGAGGAGGGCAGAGTAGTATTAAAAAAAAACGTTTCTCTTGCAGAATAAACATTCCTAATGCAAATATTAAAGCAAATACAAGGATCATTACAAAAACAATTTTCGCTTCAGGGGACCAGGAAGACCAAACGGGGCCATGGGAATTAGGACGAGGAGCCGCAAAGGGCTGCTCCTCCTCAAAAATGGGATGACCAAAGGGATACATTGCTAAAAAGTACTTAAAGAATAGAAGCCGCTGTACAACCAGCCAGAGGGGAGTCTTCTCCCTGTGTCCGTCTGAGCCTCACAGGCAGGCTCCTATCAAAGTTCTTTTCCAACGGTGGAGCTGCACAACTTGCAACTCAAGAAAACAATCACAGCCCAGTTTTAAGGGAAAAGGTTTCTTCTTTCAGGATAGGGCAAGCAATCACCCTCCGGGGCAAATGCCCTCAACGATCCTGTCCAGTGTCTCAGGCAGTGCACCAGTTTTCTTCACTTTAATCTAACAGGCACCAAAGGCACAGCACCTGTACCCTGAACTCAAGTCCTTCCCTAACTCCTGTGTTGCTCCGCTGTCGCACTGCTCTTTTGTCGGGGCCAAAGATTGTACCCAGTATGCCCAGGCACCTCCTGATCAACAAACAAAGGTGCAGACTTGCATTCACTTGGGGACCAAGACTCAAAGGCCTGATGCTGGGATATGTGAAGCAACCCTTATTTCAAAGGGGGTCACCTCAAGCAAAAGCCTCCTTGCCGTCCTTGTCGGTCTGTGACTCTCTCAGCTGGGCATCAAAAACTGGATCCACACAAAAAATTCTCTATCCTGATTTGTGGCCCCGTCTTTCGTCCAAGACAGTAGCAGGGGTACACACTTCACATCCCAGTGCTTCCGGCCTTCTACCCTCACTGAGGTCCTAGTTGCCAGCAATGCCTGTGCTGGTTCCCTTCACCTTGGCTTCAAGCTGGACTGGCGCTAACACCCCAGGCTGAATCTGATGTCCGGGCCCCTCTGGCAATGGTTGTAGGGCAGCAGATATCTATTGATGGACAGAACAAAAAATCTTTAGACAAGGCATACAAATAATCTATCAAGCAGAGAGGATAGTCCATTTCCAAATACCTTCTCCTTTTTAGCTTGGGGCGCCCCATACATTAGCAAGGCACCCAAGAACCACTTCATCTATCTGAGAGTAAAATAAAAAAAAACCCTGGACCCATTAGCGAGTATAAAAGGAACTTTTTGGTGAACTGACAAGAGTAAAACGTTACACTATTTGAAGCAGCCAAGGAAGTCTATGTTTATTTACTAAATTCTGAGGGAAAAAGAAAAACAATACAGACATACTCTAAATCCTTACATTTGTGTATTCCTATTTTATCCATCTGAAGAACCTCAAGAAAGGGAATTTTTAGAACAAGCATTCTTTTGTGCTTCTTGTCTTAACAAGCTTGTGTTTCATAAGTTATAACCTTTCACTACTTGTACAGGACTGCAGACACTTCTAAAATTATTGTTCTTACATAAAAACACCTACATTTTATGCTTAGGACCATGCGCTCATGTTATGGGCGCGGCGGGAAAATCTAAAACTGCTAATTTAACAGGGATCCTGTCAGCTCAATTACACAGACTAATAAGAGACTAATAATGCCTTTGCAAAATTGTATGTAGCATAAAAATAACAAACCATAATGGTGTTATCACCTGAGAATTTTAGAACAAAAACTACCCACATATAGTTCCCCTTTAAAGGTCAAATAAGGGAACATCAATCTAGACTACTCATCCGTTCATAATTTCATCAGACAGGATGGGCAGTAACATGGCATATTTTTTATTCATTTTATTAATCTTAACAATTTTAAAACAGTATTACTAAATAGTCAATTAAAAGTCTCATGGCTGTTCCTAGACAACTTAGACAGGCTCAAGAGAGAGTGAGAAAAAGAGAGAGAGAGCATATAAATCAAGAAAAATGACAATGTATTACTTAATTGTAGTTACCCTTAATTTGCCAAGAGCTAATCTCTCTAATCTCTTCCCCTCATTCGACAGCAGGTAACCTGAAACAGGTGACCTTCTGTCGACACTATTTACCCCTATTTTTGGCAGCTGGGCACAAACAAACTTGTAGGAGGTTAAGAGCACATTTGAGCTAGCTAGAAAACATTAATAACCAACTACCAATTCCTTTAGCAATTGTACTAGTGTAACATGAGGGCACATGAATGCAAACTGAATTTCATAGCCTTTTAATCTGGCCCTAGCTCCAGGAAGGCTTAATCAAGGCCATAACTTTAGTGAAACAACTAAGTAAATTCTTCTATTTCTTAAATGTGGTTAAATTACTAATGGCGATATCCCTAATATTATTAACAAGAATTGAGAATTCATTTTCACCCTAATTTCCCTAGGCACATTATAGCCTCAGACATCATTAGAGCAAAATTTACATTTACTTGTAGTGTTTTACCCTACAATGTTAGAATCAGGATATTTAATTAATACAAAAAAATCAGTTTATTAAACCACTCTGTAACATTACAAGCTTTCATAGTGTAATGTAGAAATCACATACTGTCACAGTGGTTCCCTGCATGGAAATTTTTACATGCCGTAAGGCTGGTCAGTTCTAAATACAGAACTTTGGCCTCTTGACCCTTAAACCTGCTGTCCCCTGTCAGTAAGGCTATTCCATGTGGTCTTTCCAATTCAAAGGAACTCTGGAGAAGCACAGCTAAAAAGCAGTCCTGTTCCGTGCCTGTGAGCTAATAATTTTAAAGGTAAGATGCACTGTTTGCTGTCTTATTTTATACTAGTTCTTATTCTTATGCAGTGTGTGATGTGCTTTCTAGCAGTTTTAGAGGCCAGCTGCTTGTTCTGCAGTCGCATGTGTGCACTGCTGAAATCTGAGATCAGTTTGAAAACAGCCCTGGGTGCCAGGACTGCTTTTAAAAAGTAAATTGTGCCCAAAATCGACTTTGGTGGTAGGGGCACTTAAAAATGAATAACCTACAATGTTTTAGCATAATAGGGACCCCCAGGGTCTCCCTAGATATCCCAGAGGTGGGAGGTCAGAAATGTATAAGGTACACCCTTATAAAATAAGTTTTTATATGCCTGGGTAAAGTGAAATTTCACATTTCACTCCCCACACTGTGGTAAAGTGCTGCTCAAATTCAACTTTGATGCTAGGAGCTTATATATTTGTCACAGTAGGATTATTAGACATTGAAAAATGCAAAAACGATTTTAGTGCAATTATTTTTAATACATTTTTTTATATAGTCAATTTTTTTTAATAATGATCACTAACCCTTTTGATGTTTCCACATATGAAAAGCAAGCCTCATTCCTTTCCTTTTGCCTTTAAAGGCATGTATTTATAACACTAAGCACATAAGCTGTACTGAAACATAAAATAGTCTGTGCCACTTTTTTTTTAAAGGGCAGTAATTATTTACCATCAGAACTACAGATATGCTTATTGAGAAAAGCAACAAGAAAGAAAATCCCTGCTTTTAATCCTTTCTATTTTATCCAAAATAATGAAGCTGTATTTGTAACTTTTAAAATCAGTAGTCTTGTGGCCGAGCATAGCCATGTGTTGTTTACTCAGCTGTGTTTTTACAACCAGCAAGCCTCAATTTCCACGCCTTTTTCAGGAGAAAAACCCTTTTGCTGTATTCTAATGTCCTGAAAAAGTTTGATCTCCGTCTGTTTTGACAGACAGCTTCCTTCGGTACAGACAGCTTTGAACAGCTGTTTTAAAAGCTCTTTTTCTAGTGCTGGAAATTTGAGCACGGTGCAGTCTATTTAAAACACAGGCATTCCAAGCCGGCACAATTCTATCGTTTTGTAATGTAAAAAGAGGCGCTTTTATTTCAGCAGCAACCAATTTACTCAGATGATGTGAATGCCTTTTAATATTAATACCTTAAGGATAATGCTGCAACATTTGGTATTAAGTCTTAGTTATGCAAAGCACACAAATTCGTTTTTTTCTTTTCTTTCTATGAGGCCTATTTTTTCCCTATTGGGTGTTAATTCTAATTTCTCTTGTGGCAATATTCACACAACTATACTTGGTTACTGTTTTACTTCTAATGGTAGCGTGCAGCGATTTATGCATATGTTACATAATTCATTCCTTGAATTCTAAAATGTAATTCTTTCAATGACATTTGCATAACAGAATGACGACAAAAAAAAACAAATTGAGCTCATTCCAGACATTTTCAAGAAGGGGGCCCACACACTCAGAGCACACACCACTGCTTGCTAAGGCAAGCCATTCTCACACAAAAAACATAGTCAGTACTTACTGAAACAAGTATTTTCAAGCAGCACCACCGGTGTCAATCCACAACCACATGGACACTTAAAAAAAACAATTAACCCACAAATTAACACTTAGGACAAAAGCAAGAGACAGCTCACAGACTGTACTCAAACCAAACCATTTGTAAATACCAATTGTAAGTCATATTTACAAATGAAAGGACTCTCAAAAAAAAGGTACAGAGATTACACCAAGACAAATAGACAGCCAAAAGACTGCCATGTTCAAAAAGACAGGCTCACGCCTCAGGCCTTTTCCAATAATACACCAAATTACCAGTTGGGCTGGCAGATCAGGATCCAGTTATATATATTTATTCCATACTGTACTAGTCATCGTGGAAGAAAATACCATTTTTAATGTACCTAAACCCATTTAGATATCCCCTTTTAGGGGAGTCAGCTGAGTACTTCCTAAATCCATATTGGTACCTCCAAGACAGCAACACTTTCTACGAAGTGTGCTAGGAGCAGGCATGCCAAGAATATTATAGCATATATAATAATATACTCCAAGTGACACTTAACACAATTTGTGCCGTTCAAGTTTTCAAAGTTAGAGAAAAATCTCCTCATTACCTGCCTTCATTTGCTGCAGCAAACAAACAAACAAACCAAAATCTTGGCCAAGCTAATCCAAACAAAAGTGTTGCTACAGCAAACTTACCAAACCAAAGTCTCCAACCTCCACCTGCCAAGTTCTGAGTGACCTAACGGTCGTTTTAAAATACTCACACCAAAGAAGATCTCAGTCGAGAGCGGCCAACACCTGGAGGGTCAGATCGGGAAAACCGGAAAATACGTTGGTCTGCAAAGACAAAGGGTCTTCCTCATGCAGGGTACCTCCTCAGTAGATTCCTGTCTTCCGTCAAGACCACTCCCTTGGAAAGCCGCTTCTCCGATGAGGTCCACGTCGGGCGCCAATTTGTAGAAGAAAAAACCTTTCTAGGGGTTCACTGATGCACCTGGTCCTTAAACCAACAAAGAAGAGATTGGCACGAAAGCTGGAATATCAAAATAACAACTTTATTAACCTCACATGAGGGAAACTGTGTCAATACAGTACCCGCAGGCCACTGTATGAGACAGTCTAAGGAATACAAAGATCCTGGGCCTTTTATGCCCAGTTTACCGCTGAGTTAGCATGTAGACTCAAAAAGAGGCGGTACAAGTGTGCACATGAATAACTAGTTACATATAAGGATACATAAGAATTGCTTAGTCAACAGAGTGGGAGGGCTTACAATATTGCTAATATTAGTTAAAATAGCCTGACAGTTACTCTAAGAGCAGGTGCATTCTAGCAGCTAGACCTTTCTGAGCATGTGCAAGGCTCTGGCTCAGTACTGAAGGAGTTAATTATAGTTCCTGACTCAAGTGAAATACAAGAGCAGGCAACAGTGAAGAGGAGAAAGCACATGGCGAGCACATGGCTAACTAAAATGGCTGCCAAAAACAAAATGGCTTCAGCTGATGCTAACAGCCATTTCAGCTAGTTTTCCACACACTCAAACCCACTAAATTAACCTGAGATCAATCAGGAGCTTGTAGAGCTCTCTGAGGAGTGGTGTGGTGTGGGTTCGATGCAGGAGGTCGAGGACGAGTCTCGTGGTAGCATTTTGGGTGGTTTAGAGTCTGTGAAGAATATGGGTTGAGATGCCGGCGCAGAGTGCATTGCCATAGTACAATCTGCTTGTGATTAGGGCCTGTGTGATGGTATGTCTGGTGTCTAGTGGGAGCCACTTTAAGATTTCACTTAACATGCGGAGGTTGTGAAAGCATGAGGAGGTGACAGCATTGACCAGGGACTTCATGGTGAGGTTGGTGTCCAGGATGAGGCCTATGTTCTTAGCGTGGTAATTGGGGTGGGTGTGGGTCAGTGCCACCAGGTGGAGTCCCAAGGTGAGCTCTTATTCCCGAAGATCAGCACCTCAGTTTTGTTGGTGTTGAGACATTTATCCACACATGAGGTCAGCCAACTGACCCTTGGAATTCACTTCTTTGTCCTTCATACAAGAGCGATAAGCTCTAGCCTTTCAGGCTTCCTCTCGGGTCCTCTTCTGATCTTCTGCAGGTCCACACTGTGTTCTTTTCAGGGTTCATTGGGGTGCCACATTATTGTGGGTGGAGGTGACTACTGGGGTAAACTTTTCCAGGCCCTAGCCTACCTACTTGTTTCAGTAGTTTTTCACTAGTTCCTGTTTGCCTTACTGGAAACAGGCCTAAATGGTGTCAGGGCATTTCAGCTACAATAAACTTTGGGTCTGATGACTGAATGAGTGTGCTGAGGAAATGATTAGTGTCCTCCCACATCTGATGCTAAAATCCAGTTTGAAGTAGGTCTTGGACCCACAACTACAAATGAGACAGAAATCTGGTAAGAAAAAGCAGAGTCCTTCAGTAACCAGACAGAGGATACACAAGTAGTGTGACCTGGTCCTGTTTGAGCCCTTTCAAGGGCGTAGAATGTTTACATGTGCTTCAGACAAGCCTTTCAGGCAGGATTTGACACTGTTGTGCCAACTGAAGGGGAAGCAGCCTTCATCTGTATGTTCAGCTGAGCACAGAGGAGTCATAAATGCCTATTCAGGTCGACCTGTTAATTAAAATGGTCTATTGTGTGGCTCCTGGAAGGTGCTTCACACCACATTAAAGGTTTCTGAAGAGCTAATGCAAATTAGCCTCCAGGAGTTTCAGTCATGGTAAATGAAACGTTCTAAAAGTTACTTTTCCTTAACATTTATTAAACAATTAATTTCACAATTGATTATGGTATTTGATAACTATTAAAACGAGTGGTTTAAATATGGGTGTGGCTTTGAGGGCGCAGTGAATAGCAGCTTTATCTCATCGTGCCTGCTGCCATGGCATGCTAACTGCGATTAACGAAGTCTGAAAACCGCCCTATAACACACAAAAAGAAGGAGCTGGTATGGGAAACTTCAGTACACCCTAAGAACCTGCCTGCTGCCAGGTTTGGAGGAGTTTACTGGCATTATTGTCCCTGATCCACCTGTCTCTCCGATGCGGGCTTGCGCCTCTCAACAAAATGGCCGAGGGACCTAATCGGACTCAGGCAAGGAGCTAAGGACATACTCCGCTCCAAATAACAAATAAGCCTTTTTCCTATGGTGATCCTGCTCCAACTGTAATTGCTACAGAGTCTGACTTGCAACGGTACACACAGGACATTTTTGGGCAAATTACAATGCTTAATACCAGCTTAATACCAGTTTTGTACCCCCTCTTGCTTTGCCTGAGTCCAAGATGGTGCCTCGCCACGAGGCTTTCATAGCACCATCAATTTCAATCTCTTGGGATTTTTTCTTTATGGAGGCTCTCCTAATAAAAGTTTACAAAGGTGCATAATATTACCCCTGGATCACACCACGCTATCCTTCTGGCTCCTGCAACTGATTTGTGCTCGTGCTTGTGCTGTAGCTAAATGCGATCTCATGCTTGTGCTGTGCTGTTGCTAAATGCAATCTATGCTTGATCTACGCTTCATCCTCACTAATAATTTGTGCTTAATTTGTGCTTATGAGGGCTTGTGAGTGCTCTTGTTTGATGCACAGGCAATTCCAGTCTCCTCCCTGGACCTCTCTAATGCCTGGTTCCTTGACATTTGGATCTCATTTTTAGTCTTTCCGAGTGATTGGGGTATTGCACCCACCACTTTCCTCAACTCACAACAACTGTCTCCCCAATCTACAATCAGACAAGTGCGGTCCCTAAATCACATACATTGACATCTCGCACGGTTTTAGGGGTTGATGCCTTGCTATGAGCCCAGCCCTTATGGCAGTTTGGTGTACTCCCCCAACCATCTTTCTTCAAATAAAATCATGGCCAAAAAAGAATCCAAAACAAGTCATAATGCACTAAAGCGGAACCACCACTGCCTGACTCTCCTATCGAAGGGAAATCAGACATTTACAACACCATGGATGTGATCCTCAAAAAGCTCGCTGAGGTGCACGATCTAACAAAATTCACCAAGGCCAATACTGATGTGATGCAACACAAATTAAGTGCGATCAGAACTGACATTAACACTATTAACACCAAAGTGTCTGTCGCTGAGACACAAATTAGCGTCCTGGAGCACAATGCTGCAATTTGAAACAAGGATGTACGACAACTACAAACCACAACCAAGACCCTGCAAAGAGATATGGTGGAATTGGATGACAGAAATAATAGGGGGAATCCACGTATCTTTGGAGTGCCTGAAGGCTCAAAGGACTCCTCGAACACTTGCTTAAATTTCTTGGCGCAATGGATACCTCAGGTGACAGGCCTAAATTTCCATGAAGACTTTGAATTAGAAAGGGCTCATTGGGCTCCATCATTCAAGCTCTCTAACAAGGATTTTACAGGTCAAACTGTCTGCCGCCCGCTGAGATATGAACACACAGAGCTAATCCTTACCCACATGCGTAAAAGCAACCATATCTTGTAGAACGGTCACAAAATATACAGTTTGCAAGACGAATCCAAGTCAACTGTGGAAACTAGGAAAGGATTCCTTGCCCTCAGGCCTAAGACTCAGTAATGCGAACCTCTAGTTCTCCTTCGTTGGTCCTGTAAAATTTATGGTCCTTGCTGATGGCAAACATCACATCTTTAATGAGTACAGGGATCTACAAGCCTTCATGGATAAAAGAGAGAATCTCCTAATGGATACTCATCAACTGTCTGTGTCGAAATCATGAGACTTCTCAACAGTCAGAAATGATTTTAAACTCAGGTATTCTTCCACGTTATTGCTATGAGCCCCTTTATGCTTTTATGCTTTTATTGCTCTTGCTATAATGACAGATACTTTTCTGCATGCGTTTCATACCAATACCACGCATTGTCGCTTATTAGACACAGCGAACTCTCCAGCGTGCACTGTTCATTGCCTTGTATGTATGGTACATATGCATGTTAGACATATGTACTTTGCGAGTATTAGGTGTTATGTTAATTCTTGTGATATGCTTCTTCCCACTTTGGTTTCGACATGCATAATCTAAAAAAACCTTTCATCTGGATGCTTCTTATTACAGGTTATTATAAGTTAACCCCACAGGTCTGATACCACCTGGGTCATGCTTTACTTTGTACATTGATTCTGAGATTTACGGTGGAGTGATTTGCTTTTTTTGCCAAACGGCTCTCATGCTGGTTGCGTGATGTGATCCACAATTCATTCAGGGTGTTCACTTTGTTGAAATCTATATTGCTATATGAAGTTATAAGATGCAATTTTTCTACTGTTATATTGTTATGTTTTAAGATACAAGCTTCCCATCACCAGCTATAGGCCCTTGTTGGTCATGATTATATTGGTTATATTGCAACTCTCTGTTACTTAACCACTTTGCTTCTGGTACTTCTTAAATCTGCAGAACTATGCAGACATCTGATCGTCTTAGTTTCTTTGACTGTCCTTGCACTCCCGCGTCAGCCGGGCTTTCAGCCCGCTGTTGTCTCCCTCACATTCAGGATTTTGGGAGGGTTGGTTGGGTGGGTGGGCAGGAGGGATGGGCGGGGGGTTCAGGGTGTAGGTTTGTTTCTTAATTTGGTTATCTTCATTTGAATATTATTGTTTCTGTTTCCTTCATGTGTCCTGGCAAATGTTCTGACTTGGCAGTCCACTTCTTTTCCTTATTGATGTTTGCTCCTTGGCGTTGATACATTGCCACCCAAGTCCTTCTTGAGACAATATTAATTTGACTACTTGTCAGTAATTTACTCTTACGGACTCTGGGGTTGCTCTTCAAGAGCTTAAACCACTGCACTCACTGCTTCCACATGCATGGTCACTCTGACTCCTTTTTTATATTCCAGTATCTCTTAACCATATATACTCTCCTATGGTATGGCTAAGAACCCCCTTGATATGAACTTAAAAATCACCTCCTTAAGTGTCAAAGGGCTTAACCATTCGGTTAAGCTTAAAAGAATTGAGAACTACCTATACAAGCTAAGAGCAGATATAATCATTTTACAGGAATCCAGGATTACCTGTAATGAATTATCACATTTTGGTCGGAGCTGGATTAACACTGCCCTTTGTTCTCCAGCCATCAACAAGAAAAGGGGTGTTATTACGCTAATCACCAAGAACTCAGGCCTTTCCATAGATTCTCACATATCAGACGATGATGGAAGGTTGATCCTAACTAAATTATCAAAAAATACAAACTCCTTCAATGTCCTAAACGTGTACGGCCCAAACGCTGATGAACCAGGTTTCTGGGACTACCTCAGTACTCCCTTGAGCCAAGTTCCCACAGATAGACTACTTATCATGGGCGGTGAGTATCTGTGCATGGACCTCACCCTTGCATCATTGCAAGCCTTTAAATTTCACAAATCACTACATAAACTATGTTCTAGATTCAATCTTTTTGATACATGGTGATAACAGCTCCCTAACAGCAAGGACTACACTTTCTTCTCCAATCCACACATGTCATTCTCCAGAATTGATTACCTTCTTATACCTAATTCACATACGCATCTGATTGACCAAACAGACATACTCCCAAGGCTAATTTCAAACTCAACTATTACACTATCACTGCTAAGTACCAACTCTAGACCATCTTGTAAAATCTGGAGATTCAATGATGAGTCAGTTAGAGGCGCTTTGGCCAGAGACCTCGTTGAAACTACCACAGTAAACTACATCAGAGACAATTCACCCTCAGACACTTTCCCCACCACCTTTTGGGATGCATGTAAGGCTACAGTCAGAAGCTCTTTAATCGAAACTCGAATCTAAACTGAATAAGACCCACAATAACAGTCTTCAAGAGCTTGAGGAAGAAATTAAGGTTCTAGAGGCTTCCCTTGTCTCCAGCCCGAACTCTGACTCTCCTTACCCTCAATAATAAAAAGTACGAATACAATAGAATTCTGAGTGAGAGAGCTGGGGTCTGGGTTAACAAATACAAAAGTCTAAAACTCTGCGAGGCAAATAAGGCCAATAAGATGCTAGCATCATATTTGAAACATAAGAAGTACAACAAAAGCGTTATTGCTTTTAAAGATAATCAGAATGTAACCCATACAAATCCCCCAAAATCTTTGACATCTTCAAAGATTTCTATAAATCTCTTTATGAGGACAACTCAAACTTCTCTTCTGAACAGTGCAGGGACCTCCTAAACAAACTATACTTGCCCGCCATAACCGATCCAGAGAAGATGACCCTCTGCTCACCATTGACATTAGAGGAAGTTATAGAGACTATTAGGACTTTGAAAGCCCATTAAGCTCCTGGTCCTGATGGTTTCTCGGCTAACTTTTATAAAACATTCACCTCCATCCTCAGCCCCACACTCTTTGATCTCTTCCATCATTTCTCACAACATCCGGAGCTATCAACGGCACGGCTAGTGAGGTCACCATTGTCGTTATTCCAAAAGAGGGTAAAAACCCCGCCCTGGCTAAGAATTACAGGCCAGTCTCGTCAATCAATTTAGACGCAAAAATATATGCCAAAATTCTCTGTAAGATATTGGAACCTCTTTTACAATGCTTGATTAACTACAAACAGGTGGGTTTCATGAGGAACCGGCTATCTAATGACAACAATTGCCTCCTATGCCATATCACTGAAAAAGCTAAGGGGCAGATGTACGACCCTATTTTGCATGCGCATTGCGGTTTTGCGATCCGTTTGCACATGCAAAATACAGAAGGGCCATGTACTAACCCTATTTAGCGAGCTGCAATTTATTTGCGACCCGCTAAATAGGATTAGCGTCTCGCTATTAGGAAGGGGCGTCCCAAGGGCGTCCCTTCCTAATAGCGAGTCTGAGCCCTATATATGTCTGTTTTGCGACCGCAATTGTGGTCGCAAAACAGTCGCAGTTTACCACCCTTCTCAGAAGGGTGGAAAAGCACTCGCAAAAGGGAAAGGGTCGCCAGGGGACCCCTTCCCCTTTGTGATTGCAGGGGAAAATATTTTTTAGGGACAGGCAGTGGTCCCAGGGACCACTACCTGCCCTTAAAAAATGAAATGAAACATTTTTCTTTTTTTAAATGCATCCCGTTTTCCTTTAAGTCAGTGGAGGCGTAGGGCTGGCATACCTCAGAGAAGAGGCGGCCTTGGGGGGGCAGGAAAGGGCACCTTCCGGGCTGACAGAGTGATGATTCCTCGGCACTCGGTGAAAGCCAGACAATAGATGGCACAGACAAAGAGGCACCGTGAGAGACACTGCTGGACACTGGATGAGTACCTAACTACATTATATTTGGGGCTGCCTGTGGGTCTGCTGTTTAGACTAGCTTGGGAATCCCCTACTGAGGGCCATTATTTGGACACTGGTCCCCTTAAATGTTCTGTGGGCCCGTGGGTGCTAACTAATTCTCTTTTTTTTGTTGGGGGGGATCCAATGAAACAAATCGGTAAAAGTTCATTCTAGTGGAATGGAGGGAATGTACAAGCATATCAGGGATTGTGCATAAGTCTGTTTTATGGGCAATAGCTATGGGGAGACATTAATGTTTGTTGTTCAGTTGAGGGCAACAGGCACACTGCAAATCGAGGTGGTGGGCATGTTTCAACCGACAGTGCAGGGCAGCAGGGATTGGGGAATTTATGGGAATGTTATGAAATTCTTTTGCATTCAAATTTATGCTCAGTGCACCAACCATTTTTGTGATTGCATGACAAAGGGGGCGCAGGGAGGAGGTCCGAGCATGGAGAGGGAGGCGGACAATGACCAGATCCACATCGTGGTGGGAAGGGCCCGCACCACCACACGAAATGGAAACGCAGGTCCCCGCATATCTAAAAATCCTGTCTTGGAACATGAACGGACTGGCTCTAAGATTAAACATACCCTGGTATTGCAATTTATCTGTCGACACGCCCCAGGCCTGGTTTCTTTACAAGAAACTCATTTGAGAGGTCACTGCTGTAAGGCCCTGGATAGATGGGGCTACACCCTGATAGCGCATGCAGTCTTCACCACTGGGTCTCGGGAGATGCGTATCCTCCTGAAATCCTCTACACCATACACACCTGGTCAGACATGACGTGACTCTATGGGTTGCTTTGTGCTGCAGACGGGCATTTGGGAGGGTCAGATGCTTAATCTAAGCTCTGTTTATTCACCGCCTAAGCTTCATGGAGACACTTTATTGGCACTTGGCGGTTCTCTCTTGAACTTGCCGACTGGCACACTATGGGGACAACATAAATGACGTGATGGTGCCGGGGCGGGACAGGTAGCCAGAAAGGGGGGCTGCGCAGGAAGGGAGCCAACTTCACTCCTTTACGACCACCATCGGTTTGGTGGACCTTTGGTGGGTATATCACCCAAACAAGAATCAGTTCCCCCACATGTCGGCCAGACAAGACAGCCTCTCCCGCCTGGATTGTATATTTGCCCATCATGAAAGTGTGAGTCGTTTTAAAGAAGTGACACAGCTGGCACGCAGCATTTCCGACCATTCCCCAGCGTTGGCCTCCCTGTCGGGTCTGGTCAGGGAGACAGTACTGCCACCCAGGATAGCGCCTTGGCACTTGAGAGACAGGCAATTCCGAGACGAGGTGATTGAGTGCACCTCTCAATACATTCCGGTCAATGTGGGATCTGTAGATTCAGCAATCACTTTGTGGGAGGCTTTTAAGACTGTGTTGTGTGGACACACTCATGCCCTTATTGGGATTAAAAGAAAGGACCAGGTCGCCCAGTGGGTAAATTTGGAGCAAGAGATCATATCCCTAGAGCTGAAGGCAGCAAGAAGGAAGGCTTTGGATGCTGGGCTGATCCATATCCTTAGATTAAAACAACAGGAACTGAGGGACCTAGTCGAAAATGCTGCATGGGTGCACGTATTGGCTACTCAGAGGCAGTTGTATGATAGTGGAGATAAAGCCAATAAACTTATCGCCTGGTTAGATAAGAGAGATAGGAATCGAAATTGGGTAGTCGAAATTAAGGACCACAGGGGTTGGGTTCACACTTCAGGGGCCGATATAGCAGAAACCCTCGCACAGTATTATGAAAACATATATTTCTCCAAGATTGAGCGGAGTTCTTGGAGGACCTTGCGCTCAGCGTCCTCTCTCCTGAGGACCGGAAGGTATTGAAACAGGACCTGGCGGTGGAGGAAATTGAGGGTGCCCTCAATGGGTTACAATCCGGGAAGGCAGCGGGGCCTAACAGATTGCCCATAGAACTGTTTAAATGCTTGGCAGATAAGATAGCGATCCACATGCTCGAAATGTTTCAAATGGCGAAGAAGGACTGAGCTCTACCGTTCGATCAAAGGACTGCCACGATTGTGGTTCCCCCCAAGAATGGCAGGCCCCCTAAGGCCTGTAGTTCGTACAGGCCCATTTAATTACTTAATATGGAAGCCAAGGTATTGGCCAAGGCTTTGGCAAACAGACTAGTGAGGGTCATATCCTCTGTGATACAGCCAGACCAATCCGTTTCATGCCCCGCAGGGGTACCGGACTCAATTAAAGGCATCTCTATGGGGTGATGCATACCACTGTGATACCGGCAGCAGAGGAAGCCATAGTGCTCTCCCTGGATGCAAGAATGGCTTTTGATAGCATAGAGTGGCCATATCTGTCTGCAGTGCTGCCCAGGCTGGGCTTTGACCCCAAATTCAGTTTATTGGTCCAACTTTTATATCGGGATCCCTTGGCGAGAGTATGAATGAACGGCGTGGTTTCCCGATCTTTCGCCCTTCACAGGCTATTCGGCTTGGCTCTGGAGCCTTTGGAGGCTTTGATCTGGCAAGACCCTCTCCTGTGGGGCATCCAGAGGAACGAGGTGAGGGAGGAGCGGATCTCTTTGTATGCAATCCATATCCATTTATATGTTTTGTGGCCTCGTCAGTCGGTGGACAGAAATCTACACATTTTTCACCTCTTTGAAGGTTATTCGGGTTATTGAATTACTTGGGATAAGTCCCTCGTTTTTTCCAATGACGGGGAGCCACCCGGTCCTTTCATAGGCCTGCCTAGCTCTGGTGGTGTTGAATGGTTTTCGATACCTATGTATCTTCGTGACGAGGGATATCGATGAATTCTTGAACCAGAGATTGTTCGTTCAGCTTGAACATTTTCAGGAGGATGTGACTCATTGGAGGGCACGTCTGAATTTCTTCGATGGGCAGGGCCGTGATTTTTAAGATGATGACCATCTCCCGCATGCTGTATGCCCCTCAAAACACCCCGTATAGGGTGTTGCAGAATTGTTTCGATAAAGTTAACAGTGTATTGCGCGAGCTTCTCTGGGATGGTGGTAGCTCGTGGATCTCCCTTGGCAAGCTGCAGAGGGGGTGTTCGATGGGGGACTGGCCGTCCCTGACATCCACGCTTATTATTGGGCCGCCCAATTCATGGTAATTAATGAATGGGTATTTGGCAATTTGGAAGAGCTTGCATACAGGGTAGATCATGCAGCTATGGGTGACCGGGGCTATCCTTCCATCCTGTATGACAAAAAGAGAGTGGGCCCCTTGCTGGGTCATACTCAGGCGGTTGTTAGGGCGTGACACGAGGCCATTAGATACCTCGGCTGGGAAGGTAAATTGACAGCCGAGACCCCACTGTGGGACAGTGAACAACTTGGGTAGGTAAGGAAATTGCGGGGCCTCTTCTGATGGGGACTGATATGAATCAATCACCTTGGGGATGTAAGGAGGGGGGAACATTTTCGCCCTTCACTGACGTCCATGCTGAATATGAGATGGAGACAGGGGAGCAATATAAATACCTGCAACTGAGACAAGTATTTCGGTGTCATGTCCCCGAGGGGGAACAGCTGCCGGAGTCCTCACCATTGGAGGATCGCTTGTTACTGGACTCAAAGCAGGCCAAGGCAGTCTCATTAACATACCAGAAAATTCTGAAAAACTCCCCTGACCTGCTCCGTTCTAACAGCTTTACACATTTTCTTAAGTTAAGCCTTTTTGTTTTGTGCGATAGCTACCAGGGGTTGATCTCAGATTTAAGTTGCTGAAACTTGTACTGGACCTAACAAGAACAGTGATATTAATATTTATGTTGGACTACCATCTAGCTCAATTAATGATACACTTTTTCACACTGGGCTATTGCGCTAGCTCTACCTTGACATCTTCCTTATTCCTTCCAAATCATGCTGTTTAACTGCACAAGAGTCATCAAACCTCCACTGACATAAGACAGACTCGCTCACCACCGGCAAAGCTTTCCCTTTCCAATGTCAGCTTGAGAAGCTAATCCACTCAAAGTTTTAGATTTTTGCATTCTAGTCCTGTATTTATAGCTACACAAGAGCATAAGTATCAGAATGCAAAGGAAAAACCTGAAGTGGATGAGTCACTGATGGAACGATCTGGGAAATCTGAAAAGCAAATGTAGAAGGGGTGCTATTTTTTTTTATTGCACTAGCATATTCAGGCAAATTTGGGAAGTTTCAAACATCCTGATATCTGCCTAAGTGTTCCGATATTACCAGGCATGGTAAAACACTATCATCAAGACTCACCATGACTATTTCAGACCTTTGAAGTTTCCCAGCTTCATGCATGATTCGCTCGGTCAGCCATGTTTTTGTTTTACATTCTAGCAGTTCAAGTTGAGTTTAAAAACAGTATATTGTCATTATAAACATCATGTTTTTTTTTTTACAAATCCCTTTTACACAGGAAACTCCACTTAAATTAATAAATCTATTGCACATGATTCAGCATGCATACAACACAGACAACTAGTTGCAGGAACATAAAAAATGTAACAAGCGTTTGAAGCCATTAATAAGGAAGTGCCATAATTTAGAGGATAAAGCTTGTCAACACCTAATTTACTCTACACAAGACCTGAAACTAATACTCGAGTCATTTGATACGCTGTAGCAGCCCAGGGAGGAGGTTTATGGGCCTCAAGGAGAAGAGACATATCCATTCTATTAATGCATAGTGCAACTTCTGCCTAAAAAACAGCTCAGTGAGTTTAGCAACCCACCACAGGCGCATTGCCATAAGTGCTGTTTTGTGTGGCAAAGTCTGGACTTTCATGCAACATGTAGAACACAGAAGATAAAAGAAAAGCAACCTTATAAAATTCGCTCTTTACTCAAACTCCAGCAAATCCATAAATTTTTCTGTTCTTTTGTCTTGTGGATTGTTACCTGCCTTGTTATGTTGGCCTAGGCCTGGCTGCCATGATGCTTTTCTTTGCGCACGTTACACTGAGCCCGGCCTCCCTCGCTCTTTGCTCGTGCCAGGTTCTTTTGCACTGTCTGCATTTTCTGTTGTTCACCTTTTTGGGCTCAGTCTGCACAAACATGTACAAGGTCACATAACAATGTATTTTGGTTCTTCCTGATATGGCCAGTCTCGCGCACCCAGACATAACATTAGGTGCATTTGCCATGAAGAATTTTGTGTGCTTTTAATACTGCAGTTTACTAGCGCTTAGGACACTTGGAGAAATCCCTTTCAGTGAGAAGAGCTATGATGTCCTGCTGATGTAATTCTGCATCTAGAGACTGAGGTATGGGGGTTCGCGAGTCAAAGCCCAGAGGTCTTCTATTATTATAATAAACTATCTTACTGCAAGGGGAGGGTGGTAATGTTATTTATACGTTTATCCACTGAGCTCTGAGATGCTTTCCCCGTTTGTATTCTATGGAATTGTAACCATGCTGCTTATATTAGTCATATGCATTATGCTATTAGTACTGACACGTGTACTGTACATTAGAGCACGTAAGTTGGAATAAATATTTTAACCTATCCAGTGTCTCTTCCTACGCATCTTGTGGACAAGTACGAGTGAGTGATGAAAGAGTGTTCTTGCTTCTGCGAGTCCTGAGATAAAGATACCGTGTTCTGGGTTGTCCAATCATTGGTGCTTTGGTACTAATGGGATGCTAAGCTAGTTGGGTTGGGGTTTTTGGGTGCTACGGTATATGGTAGGCAAACCACTGTATTCCGGGGTCCCATTATCCTGTGCATAGCTCTGTGTATGTGCAGAAACCTTATGACATGGCGCCCAACGTGGGGCCGTGTGCAGCTGATATCAAGGCACTCCTGCGG
Source organism: Calotriton arnoldi (assembly GCA_963921515.1). NCBI lineage: Eukaryota > Metazoa > Chordata > Amphibia > Caudata > Salamandridae > Calotriton > Calotriton arnoldi. The sequence goes on along the minus strand of CAWUFW010000641.1, from coordinate 212,760 downwards.
TCCGCGTTGGGGATCAGCCGATCTCCAACGTCAGGTATTCTTACAAATTAAGTCCCGATCAGGTTCCTTATGTAACTATACCTGACGTTGGAGATCGGCTGATCCCCAACGCTGACCGCAGAGTGCTCTGATATCAGCTGCACACGAAGGCATGGCTTCGGCACATGCAGGTGTGTCAGCTACGGTTTCCATCTTGCAGCAGCGTTATTGGTGGCGTGGGTTATATAAAGACACCCGTGCTTTTGTGCTTTCTTGCGACGTTTGTCAACAGATTAAGCCTTCCACGGTAACACGTCCACCACAAACACCGCTCTGCATTGCTAACAGACCCTTTGGGTGTGTTTACTTGGATCACTGCGGTCCATTCTCATCAGACACTGCTTATAAATACATCTTAGTGGCAGTGGACTCGTGCACACGGTTTCTCTGGGTCTGGCCACAACGGAGTGCTGACGCCCGAAATGTAATCAGGGATTTGCGTGTCTTTGTGGGAATTTTCGCATGCGGCACCTTCCATTCGGACCAAGGTCCAGCGTTTGCCTCTAGGGCTTACAAGGATGCAATGGCTTCGCTTGGGGTGCGGGTGAAATTTTCGTCTCCGTATAGGCCTGAGGGCAACTCTATCGTTGAACGAATGAACCGTGACTTAAAGCAATCCTTAACAGCTAGGGTTATAGGTACTGGCAGGAACTGGCTGGCCCATTTGTATACCGTTCAGCGTGCACTTAATAATCTCCCTAGAAGACCTCTGGGTGGGCGGACCCCATACGAAATGCTCTTTGGCATAAGAATGTTTGTGCCTGACCTTGAAGGTCCAGACATCGCGGCGCAATCCGCCAAGTTTGATGTAGATAACCACTCTGCTATGTTACAGGACTTACAAGAAGCCCGAGACAAACTTGCAACAACACATTTGCCATCAGCAACAGATCCTGCGTTGCAGATTCCGGTAGCCGGCTGGCTTCCGAAAGTTGGAGAACTGGTTCGAGAGAAGGTTGAAAACAAAAAAGAATTTGGCCCCTCTTTTCGTGCACCGGTTCCAGTTCTTGGCCTGAAGGGAACACGTACAGTCATTTTACCACCGCTTCCTGGTCGCAAAGAGAACAGATACATCTCAGTTGAAAATGTCAAGCTACAGCGCCTGGCCGATCCTGAATAGTGTCACACCAGCGGTCTCTTGTCCTGCCATTTATCGGACATATGTTCATAGTCCATCTGCACGAACGATCGCTGATGCTGTAATTGAGATGGTTGATTTGCCTGAAACTACGATTGATCCCCAACTCTCCACCAATATCGACGAGGACGAGTATACTTATCCTGCATCAGAATCGGTGGCACATCAACCAACAACGCCACTAAGCCCGACTCGTTATTCCTTTGATTCGGATTCCATATCTTCAAAAGTTCCATCCAAGTTCAGTATTTTTATATCCTGGTTTAGAGACAATTTTTTGATTCCCCCTGGACATACATCTGGTTGGTACTTTTCTTGATATTTTTGTTCATGTCCATTGGCTTTGTCACAGTGTTTTTTCTACTAATCAATGGTCACTATTTACCTGAACGCTCTGCTGTAGACTATGTTTCTGGAACTTTGGCTCCTCATTCCTCGTCTCACATCATGAAGCGTGACCACACATTTGTAAACATTTCAGCCTTCCCAGTTGCTGATGGCATCGTATGGGATGCAGTGAACTATCAAATCCATGGTCCGACGGAAATTATTAATGTACCTAATGTCCTTCGTGTTTCAATGGGTGATGTAGTACAAAATAATATTCATTCTGATGATTGGGATGTGCATGCCGTTGAAGCTTTGTTTGCCGATTTAAAATATTATGCATCTTTTAATGCTGAAGATTTATATATGAATTCTGCTAATTTTGCCGATTTGTATTGTTACCAACATTGGGGTAATCATTTTCTCCATAAGCCCAGTGCCCTGCGTAGTTCTGTTAACTATACCCAATGGGAACATTGTCCAAACCCCTTGCCAGGTAGCTCTCAAACTCTTCGAAATAAGTTTAATTATTTTACTGATTTTAATCGGTCGAACCCTGCATCCTATTATTTTAGACTAAATAACACATCAACTCAGAAAATTATGTTAACACACACCAAATTGCTTTATTCAGGTTCCTTTCTAAGTGCCTTAGCTGTGGGTGGTTATGAGTACTGGGATAATACAGTGGATTTAAAATCTATTTGGGGCTCCAAGCCATGGCAGGTACAGGGAACCGAGGCGTTGCATCGTGCGTGCCTCATCCCTACCCAAATTATGTTCCTAAATGCTTCCATCTATCAGACTACATGTTGGGGCTTAGCAACCACTAAACAATTGAATACGCCATCAATACCATCCCTGTCGAGTTTTCCAAATGAAAGCTCACGATTCAATCTGTCCCTCGTGTCCTTGCAGGCAATGTTACAAAATAATTCGTTTAATGTTTCTGAGCTGGTTCAGTCACCCTGGTTAGTATGGCCTATATCATCTAATGCATGTCAAATGCGTTTTCATGATACTGGTGCTAGCTACACACAGAATAGGCCTGATCCGAGGTTTACTGATGCCCGTACTGTCACTACATACTCTGTTGGTAAATTATGCAAACAATGGCTGCAACATTCGTCCCTTGATTCTGTTAAACAACATTTGTCCCTCCTTACAGGCAATATTGATCTGTCCGACTTTGTTTTGGGACCTCGTGGTCCCCGACCTAAAAGATTCATTTATGAAACATATAATGAACTCTGGAAGCTATCACAAATGGAAGCTGCTTCCCGTCTTCGGGAAATAGATCAAGCAAATATGGAAAAGGTGCTTGCTGTTGTTGACAATAGTATTAATACCCTGTCTTCTCGCATTTACACTTTAGAGAATATTGTGTCCTCTGTTGTTGATATTGTACAAGATGATGTTTCTGTGTTATATCATGGTCAGAATCAATTGCGCTCAGTTATGCAGTTTGCATGGACTTTACAAACACTTAAGTTAGGTAAAGTGCCTTGGCATTTTTGAACACCTCTGCCTTATTTCTACCTTTTAACTTAACTGACAAACAGCAATTTATGTCCATGAAGGATGCAACTTACACTCTATTACATATCGAAAAGGTGGATCCTTTGCCGTTCTCTGTTGCAGAACTCGATTCTGCTGTATGGCTAGTCCATGGGGTTATAGCTTTACCATTTTCCTTGTTTGAATTTGACTCGTGCATGAAACATTATCCTGTGGGCCGTTACCGGCCATTGGGCGGTGCTTTCCTGCATGAACTCTGGTCCTTGCCTTTCATGTATAAATGCCTTCGGGACGGCAAGGAAGTCTTTCTCACGGGGGAGTACTGCGACTCGACTATAGGTCATTCGCTTATTTGTAAACACATTAAATTGCATGGCTCATGCAGCGTTTCCTCTCCTAATCTTGCTTGTGTGCTGAAAGGTATTCCTGCTCCTGTTATTTCACCTACTTTCACTCTCCTTTCCAATGGTAGTTATTTACTTTTAAATAACGAAAACTGTTGTGGCCTGCAGGCTGGCATTCCTTACATTGTAACAGTTTCGCACAGGGTTGTCTGCTGCAAAAATGTGCTGTTTCCTCCCCCTCATGGCAAGGTTGATATCTCTATTTGGCCTTCCATCCCTACCATGGAAGCAGATTTCAATAGACTGAGCAGAATAAAGGCACTATTATTAAATGAGGAAGTTATGCTCACGTCCGCCCGGGAGACATTCATTCTCCAGGTGGCGAGTACCCACAGTGAAATACAGGCCCTTTTAAACACTAATCTCCCCCAACATTTTGGGGAGTTAATACATCGTATTTTTAACGCATCTAACACTGAAGGCCTAGTACACTTTTTTAAGGTCGTTGGGTCGGGCTTGGTGTCCTCCTTCCAAACTATTTTTGGTGTCATCCCGGCTTTCATACATTCTATATTTTCCAGTGTCTTTGGCGGTTTCCCATTGATCCTCGCTTTAGCGGCTGGTGTCTTGCTCTTAATTTGCTTTCTGCGCAATGGCTGCTCCCCGATGGGACCTGCTCGATCCAGAACGCCTCCAGCTGCTCCGTGAGCGCCTTTTGGCCGGTTTTGGTGTCTTGCCATTGGCGACACTGAGTGTGTCATATACTCTTTCATTTCGCTTTGCGTATTTCACTTGCGTGCAACCTGTGATGACTTGTGTCCGCTGTCCTTTCACCTGGACTCTGGATTATTGCCTCTCCAATTCGTCATTGTCTGTTCCGGATTTTGTTCAGTTGATGGGTCCCTTAGAGGCCCATGAGCAGGACTGTTCCGTCGCTGGCTGTATGGCGCGTGCGGCTGCACTGGGGATTTTGGCGCAATGGGATATCTGGGCGGCTGCCCAGGATCTCCTACAACGAAGCTGTTTCAATTATCACGCAAGCTGTCCCGCATTGCTTCTGGATGCTCCCTTTGCTGAGGAGCATTCCTGCTCTTTGAACTCATGGATTGGATGGCATCTATGTTTTTTGACGATTCCAATGATGAACTCTTGGAGGGTATGGCTTTTTTCTGCACTTTCACTTTCATGGATTGACCTGCCCTTCGCCGTTTGGGCGCTCCCTGTGCTCCGACGTCTGTTTTTCTCCTCTGATGGGCCTCTGTCCTGGCCGCTGGACTGACCAGGGAGGGTGTCTTGTGGATTGTTACCTGCCTTGTTATGTTGGCCTAGGCCTGGCTGCCATGATGCTTTTCTTTGCGCACGTTACACTGAGCCCGGCCTCCCTCGCTCTTTGCTCGTGCCAGGTTCTTTTGCACTGTCTGCATTTTCTGTTGTTCACCTTTTGGGCTCAGTCTGCACAAACATGTACAAGGTCACATAACAATGTATTTTGGTTCTTCCTGATATGGCCAGTCTCGCGCACCCAGACATAACATTAGGTGCATTTGCCATGAAGAATTTTGTGTGCTTTTAATACTGCAGTTTACTAGCGCTTAGGACACTTGGAGAAATCCCTTTCAGTGAGAAGAGCTATGATGTCCTGCTGATGTAATTCTGCATCTAGAGACTGAGGTATGGGGGTTCGCGAGTCAAAGCCCAGAGGTCTTCTATTATTATAATAAACTATCTTACTGCAAGGGGAGGGTGGTAATGTTATTTATACGTTTATCCACTGAGCTCTGAGATGCTTTCCCCGTTTGTATTCTATGGAATTGTAACCATGCTGCTTATATTAGTCATATGCATTATGCTATTAGTACTGACACGTGTACTGTACATTAGAGCACGTAAGTTGGAATAAATATTTTAACCTATCCAGTGTCTCTTCCTACGCATCTTGTGGACAAGTACGAGTGAGTGATGAAAGAGTGTTCTTGCTTCTGCGAGTCCTGAGATAAAGATACCGTGTTCTGGGTTGTCCAATCATTGGTGCTTTGGTACTAATGGGATGCTAAGCTAGTTGGGTTGGGGTTTTTGGGTGCTACGGTATATGGTAGGCAAACCACTGTATTCCGGGGTCCCATTATCCTGTGCATAGCTCTGTGTATGTGCAGAAACCTTATGACACTTTTACAGCCAAGCTGGAAGGAGTGGGGAATAGTGCGAGATAGTGCGAAAGCGCAGGGCAGGGATCTGAAGGGGAATCAGCACAAGGGAGAGAGAGCAAGAAAATACATGCACGCTCAAGGAGTGTTTCAAGAAAAAAAAACAGCAATTCCCTCCTGTGCTCTTAACAAAAACAAAAAACTCCAGCGAGGGCCAGAAGGTGTTGACAAATGAAGCACAAGAGTGGTCTTGTGAAAGTCCATCTAGCAGGTGCCAACTTATGGGCACAAGTACAAACAGCTGAGCCAGTTAGGGTGGGTGAAGCCCAAGGCAAGGAGATGGTGAGAACAACTGGAATATTTTCGAGTTAACACCCATGCAAAAATGTGTTAGTCAAGGTTTGAGAACCTACTTCTACACTGGAATTCCAGACAGGCCAGGAGGGCCTGGGTTGTCTGCAAGGTATTAACCTAGGTCATGTCAAATGTACCATTTGCAAACTGGTGTGAGAAAACTAAGTGACTTGAATGTACAGACTACCAGTGGGATTTGGACACTAGCACAATGGAATAATACTGTCTTCGAGGTTGATAGTGTGGAGTTGGGTCAAATCTGAATACATATAGTACAACCTTTCAATTACCATCACTCAGAGGATCAGGACCCATTCCCGTGCTGGTTTCTCTTCTTAGGTGATGAATCTTTGTCACCGTATTATGATCAAAAGAGCTATTTCATCATCACAAGCAAATCTCAAATGCAATCTCAAATTTTAGTCAATAATGAGAGTTGTAAGTAATTTTGAGGGGATTAATTTTCTAATTAAAAGTTTAGTAAATTCAGATTTTTTATTCCTTAGTCAGATATCAATAAGATTACAGAATTGATAATAAAAAGAATTGTTAGAGCAGATCTTATTAAAATAATGCATTCATAAAGGAAAGAATCCCTATTCTACGAATTAGGTGAAAATGGTGTCAGTCAGAACTCATGAAGAGTTCAAAAGTGAGAGACAAGAGTGAGAATAGAACATGAAGCTCAAAATCAATAATTCACAAACTTCCCATAAAGAGAAGTTCAAAAGATTCTGTAGAATCTTAAAACAGATTTGGGTAAATAAGCATTGGCAGGATGCAAATCAGCAAGAGGTAAACCATAGAGTATGGGGCTGATAGAGTGCCAAAAGGGTTCTCCTAAACTATACTAGGAACACACACTTCAATAAGACAGCATAAGTCAATGTTGCAATACATGTTGCCTTGTTCTTTCGTCTTCAGCCAATGAGAATTCAGTATTCTTCTGGGAGTTCATATTTATCTCTGGTTCTCACACGTCTCAGTCGTCCACGCAGGTTCTATCTCCATGCAAGCTTTATCTCCACATTTGCAACTTTTGTTAATAAATCTAACTTCACATGGTACATTTCTAGTTCTAGTCTTCATTTTCCATGATTTTTCTACATTTCCTAGCCTTCCAATAAAGCATAATGTGTTTTAACTAAACTATAGTCTGTGTGAAAGCATAACATCAGCTGCAAGAAAAGAAATATTAAGCAGGAAATCCATTCATTTGAAACACAAAATGTTAAAAGAAAAGGTCATGACATGAGCAATGCATTTTTAATACATGTGTTTTCTCCTTTTCTAAGCAAACAAAAGAAAGCTTAGGTCAAGTTATGAATGGGCTTCTGTGTGAACAGAAACATTTACCAGCTTTTGATCGAAAAAAAAATGCCTAAAAAACATTTTCTACACAATATTAGTAAGGAAAGTATGCGAAAGGAAGAGGTCAAGTTCAAAGTTACATGCTGTAATTTATGTGAAGCTTCTTCATTATTTCACAAAAGGAAAGACAACATTCCTTTCTATGTTAACTGAAACAGTTTACAGACTTTCAAGCAATCTTTCTTCTAAAAAACAAGCTTAAGTTGTGGTCAGCCTTTCCAGCATTTTGTGCACGTCCTTACACTTTTTTTTCAAACCATTATTTAGCAAGCTGTTTAAAGCATGTTTAAAATCTACATTAACAAGTATGTCTGTGTACTATATTTTTGCAGCTTTAAATTTCGTGTCATTTTAATACAAGCTGCAGGTTAATTCTGCACACGTTTTATTTTTTTATGTTTAATAAAAGCACCCTCTCAAGGTGTCCAGGTAAACAAACTACAGTAAAAGAGTGCAGGGAGAATGTGGCTATTTAAAAAAAACTAATTCTTGATACAGTCTCTAGTTTCACTGCTGGGCTTGTTGAGAAGTGTTGTCCTAACCAGGGCTTCTGTGACAGCATAGCGGTCACAGTTGGCCGAAGGTCGGCGGTCTTCAAAATAGCCAAAGCCTTTTTGGGTAACATGGCGTGGGATGCGGATGCTGGCGCCATGTTTGGCTATGCCAGTATAAAACTCATGGATTCTGGAGGCCCCGTTTTCTCCAGTTAGACACCGGGAGTTGTCCTTGCCCCCATGGGGGTCATACATACAGATGTGGTAGTTGTGCCTCTTACTGAGTTTCTCAATGGCATCCTCGATGTATTTAAAGAGAGGAAGAGGGAAAAAGCTTAGGCTAGCATTAAAAAACATATGATCATAACACTTTACTGGAATGCTCATCTGCAGTACCTTGCCTACATGAGGGCTGTTGGCTGATCTTCACTCAGTGGTACAGACCCTCACCTTGCAATGAATGAGACATTCCCATTTGCCTTTTCTGATCAACCACAGGGAAGGCTAGAGTTGAACAACCTCCCTCACTCACCTACCCGGAAAAAAAAAATGAATTCAGTTAGGCATTCAGTTGCCTAAACCTGCTTGGCATCTCTTCAAACTTAGGGGGATTTTTCAAGTTAACAGCCAATCAGACCCATACAAACTGCATCTGACATTGCCTGTAAAACAGCACTCCTGTACCCTCACGAGAATACTGCACCAAGGCCATTTTGCTGGCTAAGCAATACCACAACATCACATTCCTCTGCATATGAGGAACCCAAAAGTAACAGACACAGTATCCAAAAGCCACCTAGCTGTCAAAGCAATGCTGTCCCACTAGTCGGGTAGACTATGGTCATTCACTCTTGTCAACATTACAGTAAAATCCTTTTGCTCACCCACACAAATGGCAGCAATTCACCATTCAGAGAGGGGGAAATAACTTTATTTTAGAGTGGTGTACCAATGAGCACATAAACAAGTATCATCCAAGGGATTTATGTATATCGGGGTAAAAAGAATTTGAAGCTTAGACACCACTCATTTCGTGATATAACACAAGATTAGATTCTATGACTTACAACCAAAACAATCTGAAAACAAAGCTACAGTCAAGTTTGTTCAAGTGACTTACTTGAGCCCGTCTGCCTTGCGCATAGCTTCAGTTCTGTAGTTGGTGTGACATCCGGCACTGCTCCAGTTTCCAGCCATTGGCTTGGGATCCAGTGTGGCCACAACTCCAAAGTCTTCACACGCTCGGTGTAGCATGAAGCGAGCCATCCAGAGATGATCTCCCATGGTAATGCCTTCGCAGGGGCCCACTTGGAACTCCCACTGAGCACCAAAAGGACATAGTGCTGCTGGTTTGATTTTACTCATAGAGACACATTTAGAAATCAATTTATTAAGATGATCAAAAGGCAGTGCCAAGCCTTATGCTAAAGGACCCTTTTGGGTTAAGGTTTCCTCCTGCTCACTGTGCTGTGTGCCCAAGAAAAGCATATCTCCACCTGAAGTTAGAAGCTTTAGAAAGTATTACAAGTGCATTCTACTGACACCCACACTACAACCTGTGGGAGGGTTCGGGGGTTCATTTCTTTGTGTATGCATTTGTTAGATCACTGCTTGACCATGGAGCCACCAACGCCACTTCAGCCATTCACTGACAACCACAGCTAGTACAACCAAACTGAAAAATGAATGCATCAAAGCTAGCAGCAGAAACATTGAACGACAACTTGCATCTATCCACCCAGAGTCCTCGATTCTGAGCATAGTCCTGGTTTCCTTAAATTGCTGTTCTGCACGGTGAAGAACATTGGCCTACCTGAAAATCCCTTGGGGCTTGGGCAGTTGCTCAGAAAAAGCGTTCACTTTGACTCTTCCAAATGATGGAAGGAAACTGTTGCATCTATTTAACGCTCCAGAGCGCTTTCTATGTGGACAGAAAGAAGCCCTTCATGTTGTAGATATAACCTACCCTCATCCACTGAAAATCCACCAGTGCGCACCCAAAATACCGATGGTACCCAATATTGAAGACAAACTATTGAAAAAAAAATGTAAACCCGTATCTCTACATGTTTTTCCACCTAACTCCACATATTTGTATCTAAGCGGGACATATACCTTCAAGGTATGTATATGTGAGTTAGGAATAGTTAATATATACTTCCCTAAATGCACTCACCTTTTGATATTTTGTTCCTCGATAGTCTTCTACCACCATATTCAGGGGGTCGATATTCAACAGTACAATCAAATCCGCCCTTGACACAGCCTGGGTTTCTAAACCCATAGGCAGGGCAACCACAGCTTTACAGTCAATCCTGACATTTTTGGACAGATTTGACCATTGTATTGTTTCCGTTCAGGGCACTGTAAATGCCTATTTATCTTTTTTGCTGCACAGTTAGATGAGGGAATGTAGAGTGCCTAGAGGTAGCTACTGCTTCTTGTACAAGAAAGATATAGTCACTCAAATGATATCAGTACCTAAGACCTGCATTCCAACAGCATTGCCTAACAAGACTGTCCAAGAATAAGATTAAACTTGCACTGCCATCTGCTTCCCAGCACTAGAAGAGACCCAGAAGGATAAGAGCGTGAGCGCTCTTTTACCAAATGTTTCTTGGCGCTAGGCCATTCAAACGGAATCAGTCAAGTTTTTCCAGAATGTCTGAAGGAGCAACAATTCGATGTTGCACCTAGGTTATCTGGCAGAAGGTTCCAGGCTTTGCTGAGCACACCGAAAAGAGAAGGTCACCTACTCTGTTTCTGTGGAATTTTAGGATTGGTGAGTTTAGTTGAAGCAGAGTGCAAGGTTCTTTTGGGTGGTATCTTTAGTTTATTTTCCTTAAAAAAAAAAAATATCAGTCCCTGTAAGGATAAGGCTGTATTGTTGATGCAGAGCGCCTTACATTGGAAGATGCCAGGAAGCCAGAGAAGCAGTAACTGAGCGAAAGAGTGCAACCAGTGCAAGGCCATCTACCCCCTGGCATCCGAATAAAGCACAATTGTGTCAACGCTCTTCCTTGTACCTTGGCAGACAGACCATCCCCTAGCCATCTCCAACAGTATCCCTCACACTGCCTTCAGCCCCCCTCAGAATCCCGCATACAAGCTACTAGCTACTGGCTGTTACGAAATATTGAGTTAAAAAACACCTCAGTTGCTGTGAACATACATGAGCTTTCAGATGCTGACCTGAGAAGGCATGGCTTCAGCGTTGGTTCCACAGATCTTGACCCCGGCATACAGGCACGCCTTGTAGTGGGACTCTACAATGTCCCGTCCAAACACCTTGTCAGCACCAACACCACAGTAGTATGGACCTAGAATAAACAACCTTCATTAGAACACGTTGTGCTTGTCCAGCCATTCATGGACTAGTAAACCGCAAGTCAAAAGGTGAACTAGAGCTGATGGTAGGGACCTCCGGGCCACCCCTCGCCTTTCTTGTAAACAAGAATCCATCAAGATTAAAATCTGCGAATCAGAGCTTCCTTCTAGGATGTGCTAAAGCGATAGCCGCCTGACGCACAGAGTTAGGACTTTAAGTGGAATGAAAAAATGTGTGGGATGGGCGATCTCTAAAGGGGGTGTGTTCTATGTAATTAGGGGTGTGGCTTAAACACATTAAAATTTCTGTGATTCATAGTGTGCCACCAATGTATTTTGATTCCTCACTGAGCTTACTGTTATTGTATCCAGATATTTAACATAACTGTCATACAATAACAACAAAAATACAGCCAGGACTATTGGCTTATTATTATTATTATTTCAGCACTTATAAAGCGCACTGTCACCCTACGGGCATGCTGGCGCTAACATATGTGTGCCCAACTGGGCTCATGTTATGGGGGGGGGGTCTAACCCATTTAGTAGAGTTATGCCCTAGGGTAGAGCCATGTCTTCAGTCTCTTCCTAAACAGAAACAAATCTTCCAGCTGTCTCAACTCGAATGGAAGATGATTCCATAGTCGTGCAGCGGAGGTGCTAAAAGCCCTACCTCCTGATTTTTTTTTTTTTAATCTTGGTACCTTCACCATCCTGGCGGAGGAGGAGCGAAGGCTCCTAGCAGGGACATACCAGGCAAATTTATTCTGCATTGGTTTAGGTCCAGACCCATGCAGAGCCATGAATACTATGCAAAGTGACTTACATTGAACTCTTTGCAGTATAGGAAGCCAGTGCAGTTCCGATAAGGCCAGGGAAGCAGAAGATCGCCTTGGCCTTCTCAAGGCTAGCTTAGCTGCTATCGTTTGAATCCTCTGGAGCCTCTCAATCAAATATCTTGGAGACTCCAGCAGCAAGGCATTACAGTAGTCCAATCTGCTTAGGATGGTACTTCGTACTACCAATGCTCGAGCTTGAGCTGGCAGAACCGGAAGAATCTTACGAAGGGCTCTAATAATAGAGAAGCAACTCCCCACAGTTTTATTTACTTGTGATTCAAGGGTCAGTTTGTTATTAAACATAATTCCCAGATTCCGCACCTTCTCCGAGGGAGCCGATGGACTGGCTGTGGCTAATGAACAGAAGTTACTAGGAAGTGACGGGGGAGACCTCCCTGCTGCACAGTAGAGAATCTCGGTCTTGTCAGCATTAAATTGTAGCGAGTTCTTTCTCAGCCAGTGTGCCGTATCCTGCAGACAAGCATGAAAGTCTTCCAGGGATGTAGACTGTTCCCCCTCTAAAGATAGAATAAGTTGGGTTTCATCCGCATAGTTTACAATATTGACGCTATGCGCCCTTATGACAGCAATCAAAGGCCTCATATAGATGTTGAACAATATTGGGCTAATCGCGGATCCCTGGGGGACGCCATGCAGAATATTTGTGAATTCAGACTGATAAGGGGGAAGGGCCACTGCCTGTCTCCTATTTGATAGGTAGGACCGAAACCACTTCAGAGCTGTGCCCACTATCCCCACCTCTTCAAGTCTGTCCAGAAGGACCTCATGGTTGACTGTGTCAAATGCGGCAGACAGGTCAAGCAGGATTAATATCGCTGATTGACCTCTGTCTGCGCGCATTCGAAGATCGTTCATCATAGTCACCAGGGCGGTCTCCGTTCCGTGTCCAGGACGGAAGCCAAATTGCACATCCTCCAGAATGTTATTGGTTTCCAGATGCTTTGAGAGCGTTCTACTCACCAATCGTTCTACGATCTTTACAGGGTAAGGGCAGCAGAGAGATAGGCCTATAATTTTTTGGACTAGTCGGATCAAGCTTTGCCTTTTTCAAGAGAGGTGTAACCAGTGCCTGTTTCCAGTGGGCCGGTACTAATCCACTCGATAAGGATTGGTTACAGATCTGCCGAAGTATTGGGAATAGTTCTGTTCCCAATTCCTTCCAAATTTTATGTGGTAAGGGATCCATAGGTGATCCTGAGGAAACACCTAAGGCCATTCTATTAAATTCCTCCACCGATGGTATCTCAAAGTTGGTTAAGAAATTTGTGATCTCCACCCCTGTCTTTCTTGTCTGTTTTATATCTGGTAAACCTCTGTTATTGTTATCACTGGGGTCTTCTACCCCCCCTGGCAAATTATCACTTCTAAGACCATCAATGATAGTTCTAATTTTATCATCGAAAAACGACGCTAGGCTGTCACAGAGGTCCTGGGTGGGATGAATCTTATTCTTAGAGCAGTCTGGGCTAATCATATCATTCATTATTTTAAAAATACTTCTTGTACTGTTAGGTGCTTTCAAAATGATATTGGAGAAGTATGCAGCCTTTGCAATATTTCTTTCTTTTTTATAGCTGGAAATTGCTGTCTTCCAGACAATTTTATCCTCATCTTTATAATCTCTTCACCACTTCCTCTCTGCCTGCTTACATTCTAGTTTCAAATTTTTTAAATTCTCATTGAACCATGGGGCCGAAGATCTACCTACTTTTTTGTGATTTTTTAAAGGGGCAACCTGGTCCAACTTAGATATTATCTGTGCACATAAGGCCGCATAATTTTCCTCCACCTGTGTATCTATCTCGGAGCATTCATTCAGGGAGAACACAGGAGAAGATTGTGCCTTTTTTAGAAGAAGCTTCCAGTCCCTGCTGGTAAAATTCCTCACCTCACTGGCCGCCGGATTATTCATTTTCGGATTACGTACCCGAAATTTAATCAGGTGATGATCAGACCAACCCATGGGCATAATGTCCAGATTTCCTAATACCTGTTTTTCAGAAAAAATTAAATCTAAAATATGTCCTCCCTTGTGTGTTGGCTCTGTAACCCATTGATGTAGGTTTAAGCCTTCAGTCAGTGGTATTAACTGTTGAAGATAAGTGTGTGAAAGCAATGATTTTGTTGTAAATAATTAATGTTCAAAATTTTCCAATTCAGAAGTTTTGAGACTGTGAATTAACATTACTGGGGCTTTTGGAAGGGGTATTGGTCCACAGAGTGTCTCAATCAACCCTGTTATGTTCACTCTATTTTAGACATGTGTGCCCTTTTTATCTCCACATCTTGTCCATCTCCATATCTTACACCTCATCTCTTTCCTCCCCAGCACCTTCTTTTCCCTCCCTCCTGAATGCACTTTCTCGCATCTCCTTCACTTCACCAACCACTACACATACAAAGCACCCACTCACCTGCAAGCGCTGCCTTTTATTTTGCTTTCGCTGTCTCAATATTTTGACATCTCTTTACCTTCTTTACACACATTTGCACAGAAACAATTCCAACTGGAATATGTGGCAATTACTCTCTGCCCTCAGCAGAGAGGCCAAGGATTGGATGACCATGAATTCTTAACACCTTTTTGACCCACTGAAAGGCACAGTGAGAAGCTCGCATTGCAGAGTGCTCAGCTTCAGAGCCCTCCACTCCAGAGCACTCAATCGTGGCTGGTTATAGGCACCTTAGGAAAGGCAAGCCCAAGTAAAACGGGATATGGAAACAGGAACTAAATCGCTGACATTTATTACCTTACCATGTTCTACATTCATTGTTCAGAAATTTGATCAGTGTTTTTGCCATTAAAATTGAGGACATGAATATAGGGCCCCATTGGGACACGTTTCAATATCCGTTTTTAATTACTGCCGAGTCTGCTGACTCAGAGGGACCCGGTCCACTTAAAGCCCTGAGCAAACAATGAGGCATGTCCTACAGCTCCGACACGTTTCACGAGGCAAAAATGTGTTCCATTCACCCACAGTGGTGGCTGCCATGAAAAAGTGGAGGATGGGTGGAGGGGTCACGGAGTGATCGCGGGAGGGGAAGCGGGGGGGTAATAATGAATTTTGAAAAAGGAACTTACCTGAAGCTGCCGGCCGTCTCCCGTGTTGCGCCTCGCTGTTCTTCCTGGTTCCAGAAGACACTGAGACTCCCTGAGACTCCCTGTGCAACCCCCGCGCTGCTCTCATGGTATGAGAGCAGTGCGGGGAATGGCCAGAGGGGCCTGGTTTGATGCTCCGCTCAGGACAAGGAGTCTGTGCTGTTTCTCCAACTCGGCTGTTCAATACAGTTGGGTTGGAGACACCTAAGTGCGCATGTGTGTTTGGCCGACCTAAGACGGCCGGTCAAACACACATGCGCACTTAAAGAAGTGCACCAACCAGTCCTCCTCCCTCTTCCCATGGCCCCGGCCCCGCTTCTCCCTACTCACGCTGGCTCACCCAGCAAGTAAAAAATAAAATGATGATAGAATATCATTTAATTTTTCACCTGCTGACTCTGAGCCAGTGCTGTGACGCTCCTCCGCCATTGCAGAGGAGCCGCCCCTGTTCACCCAGTGAGTTAAAGCAGGCTGAATTACTGGACGCACGTCTGAGTTATGCGCTCTGTGCCATTTATTGACGAGGGCAGAAAACATGCTTAGGTAGCATGTGCCCTAGCAACAGCAGGCAACAATCAGCCCCATTTACTCTTCGTCAGTGCAGAAGGTGGAGGAGAGTACAATGCTGTGTTTCATCCTGCGTGTGGGAGTGGGTTTCTAATCAGCAGCTAGAGAGCTCAAGGGGGTGAAGATATTAAAGAAATGCTTTAAAAGCACATCCTAGAGATAATGGAGCACAAGGTAAATATGTGAATATAAACAGGGGCATAGCTTGGTCCGTAAAATTGGGCGGGGGTGAGCTTCAGATTTCCCAACAATTACACTGACATATCTTGTTGAAATTCATTATATGAGAAGCAGGGCATAAGGGGTGCTTAAGGAGAAGTAGAAAGGGAGAGGAGTATGGATTGTTAGGAGCAATTAAAACACAATATTTTTCAAACTAACAAGAGTATGTGTTTTTGTCTGTGTGTGTGTAAAAATCCCAGGTGAAATACAACAGACACCTAACCATACCCCACTGAAAGCACCTGTACCCAACTATTCATTACAGAATACAGGCCATCTATACACCACATGACCAGCTTCATTACCAGATCATGTGACCTTCAGTATGCGCACAGTTCCCATCAGTATGGGAGTATCCACTCTACCAGGTGTGTTTGTAACTAATTGTATAATTCAGCTAAGTAGTGCGTGCCTGCTAATTATCCACGCTACACCAATCATAGCATAGTTTCACTGCCCAGTTATGACAATTCCCGCCCATATAACCAACATCAAGATTGCTGACATCTTAGTCATTTTAAGAAATAGCCCTTCCATCCAGGACAAAAGTAGCACCCATCCTCTAGGGCTGCCTGTCCATGGCTATCACCCTTACCTTGGGGTCCTGGAAAGCCGTTCTCCGGCCAGCCAAATGGATGTCCATTTATCCCCAGCAGCGTGTACTCCTGCTCCATGGCAAACCATGGGTGGAAGTCCTTCACCTTCTCCATCACAGTCTTACATGTGTGCCGCAGGTTGGTATCTGTGGGGCAAAGCATACCTGGTCAAAAAACAAAAGCCGAGACAGGTCGATGCACAACCGAGCATGAATGCTAAGGTCCCAGATGTATACAAAGTGGTATTTTTTTGGCACTAGAATGGGGGAGGAGTAACTAGTCTATCTCTTCGCTTCCCTCCAAGTGTTGCAGAAATGTCATTATGAACAAACCGATGGTAGCAATTCTTGCATTTCCAGTTGAATACATACCAAGTTTGATCACAGGAGACAGAATCCTACAGCAGTCCATAATTACATTATTGAAAAGGGAAAGAGCTCCCACTCTAGTCAAAGGTGATGTTTTGGTTACAGAAGGGAAACTTCTGATTGTGTCCAGGTAAGGGTCAATTTTATGATTCACATATTAGGTTACATTCTGGACATAGATGGAAGGAGGTGCTAGGAGGATGGTATGACATCCTTGGGACAGGTGATAACTGATGGGGCAGAGGCCAACAGATGGACTGTGACAAACTTAAGGCACTCTGTGGCCTCCAAGGATACCGTCCTTACGTAACTGCAACATGCTACTGTTTTGCAAGGTGTACCTCCAGGCGACAGTTATCAGCAAGCAATGGTTAAGCCAATATATCTGGTGTAGTCAGCCAGTCTTTTGATTTTGTCAATGCATTTTTTGTCATGGTCCTTGAAAAACATTCTTGTGGAAGCTTCTGGGCCTTCGTCAATCACAAATAAATGGCTGAAAGTAAAAATATTTTTAGTCTCAAAAACCACAGGCCATATAGGCCCTGGAACTGAAGAGAACTACTTTGAGCGTGGATGTGCTCTTTGTAAAACGGAAGAATGCTGTCACCCACAGTGAAGTTAACTAATGGTTGAAGGCCCAAAACAGAATATGACTCTTTACTACGCGAGTCATTACATCGCGTGCCTTCACAACGCGGTCGTTACAACAACCGCGTTGTTACAACGCAGTACCATTACAACGCAAATCGTTACAACGACTTGCTCTAGATGGTGAGCTGAACTTAGGAATAGTATGATTTACTATTCCAACTCCAGTGTGTGCAACAGTAGGGAAGGTGTTGGAATAGTAAATCATACTATTCCTTAGTCTAGAGCGCCATCTAGAGCAAGTCGTTGTAACGACTTGCGTTGCAATGGCACTGCGTTGTAACAACGCGGTCGTTGTAACGACCGCGTTGTGAAGGTATCGCGGTGTAATGTCCGCGTTGTAAAGGTTGTTTCCACCCAAAATATAGTCACCAGGGACCTGATGGCATCGCTTTCCTAATCTCTCAATGACTTCTGCATTTTTAGAAGTGTGAGTGAGTTAATCTTTGGATGCGTTCAGTGCGCTCGGAGGGTGAATAGTTTTAACTTTGTAGACATCCAAGCATGTAACGCCTCCTGCCCCCATTTATCTATACATTATAACACGAGAACAAGTAGCAAAAAAGCAACAAAATATTACTAATTATAAATGGGGCTGGAGGAAGACACACCTTCTCTTCGCAAGTAATACATCGGAAAGGAAATGGCCTGTAATTCCCGAAACATCAGTTAATGGCCATCTTTGTGACTCAGAATCAGGTGCCTGAAGCACCCCGAGATGTGCTCTGTAGAACACAGGCAACACTGGGAGGTTACCTGCAGATTCGTAGCCAGGAATGTTTGGTTTGGGGGGTAAGGCCACTGTAATGACAACATCAAGAGAAAGTTCCAGCCAGGTTGTATTGCCCTAAAGTTTTGGAAAAAGAATCTGTTATATTAATGTGATTTCAAAGCAGGTGACGTATTTTTATTTGCATTTTTTTTTATTATAGTACACACTTTCCTGAGGATTTTTGTTGAGAATGTGCAACAAATGATGTATTTTATAGCATGTTAAGTAAAAAATTAATATAATTTTAAATTCCAATTTTCCAGGGTGAGACAGGATGGTCAGGTTTTCCACAAGAGTTTTTGGGAGCATTAATGAGCAGTGGTGTACATATGTTATTTGTAAGGTTAGCAGTCCTGGTCACAGTGTTTTAAGGCAACTTTGGCAATTGGCCTGTCCAGCGATGCTCCAGCAGACAATGAAGTTTTGACCCTCCATATATTACTGCCACTGTACCCTTATGAGTAAAATCATAAAGTGCACGACATAAGTCAAAAAACGAACAACCAACTCATGTTCAATCACATGTAGCACTACTAAATGTAACTGATGGTTGAAACAGTGAACATAGGGAATCGTTTTATGCAGCTTTTGTTTTAAAAGTGCCTGTACACCACCTTTAAGACCAGACATGACGAATGCCCCATCATAACACTGAATGATAATATTTTGGGGATCCAAACCAACAGCAGTGAGTTATTCTAAAATAGTGTCTGTAATAGAGAAAGCATCAAACTTTTTCAGTGTAGTTAAACTAATAAATCGTTCTCTTGCTTTGCCCTGTAAAATGTACCTTATAACAATGGAAAGATTCTCAATGCCCACTGAGTCACCAAATTCATCACATTTTGGAGTAAATCCAGAATATTAGTTTGCCTCTGTGACAATTTTTTGAAGTATATTTTGCATTTGCAGGGATACTAGAAGCTATTGAATTCAACTGTGGGTCTTTAGAAGGGTTTACTGAAATACGTTTAGGAATAAACCTGCATTCTCTTTGCTTAAAGTTTCATTTGTCTCTCTTAGACCAAGCTTGTTAACTGTCAAAAATTGTCTGACATCAAAAATGGACTTGAGATAATAGCGATGTTTCTCTAACTGTTTGTATATAGCAGGCCTGTGACACACAAACATTTTTGGACTCAAACTTCTCAATTCCTCCATGCTGCCATTGCATAAAGATGACTTTTGCTTTGAGAATGTTTATCTAGGCCACAACCATTTTCAAGTGCAGGTTTCCAGTTTCTAAATCCTGTTTGTGTGAAAGTTAAACCCCTGTCATTTTCTGTGGAAAACATGCGGGATGGGTAATAAAATACAGCATCTTTTTAAACTGATTATTCAGGCCAATCACATCCTTTGTACCACCAACGTGTAAAGCATCTTTTATGTGACCCAAAATTTGTTTGGAGTAGCTTATCGATTTTTCCTTGTCAGTGCATCATTTTTAATGTCACGAGGAGTGACAATACTGTGTTGGCCAGAACCAGAAAATTCGGCTGAAGGTCCTGGTGCATCTCTATTACCAAATTCTTCATGTGAAATTTTACTAGAACCAGTACATTCTGCAGGAGCAGACTGGGCGGGTGCAGCAGCAGTATCAGAAATAACACATTCTTGAGGTACACCTGTATTAGAAGCACACATTCTACTGAGGTCGAAGGTTGGTCAGTACTTGTTTGAACAAACAAGTAATTTCTTTGAGTGCTCCACTCTAACATGTGGGCTCAATGCTTACACTACTGCCCCTTTTGGTTTTGGCTTTCTAGTAACAAATGTATCCATAATTATAACATAAAAAGGAAATTGGTAAATGATATATCACAGACTATTAGCATGCGTCATAAAGGATATACCATGAACTGTAAATTCCCTAATCGTCTCGTTTCTTCAGCTGAACCTACAGTTTTGAGATTTGCTATTGTCCAAATGTCAGTGACTCTGTGCCAATGTCACTAGGTCACAACACACTATTGTCTTTATCAGCATACTTTAATCACTTCCTCTTCCCACTTTTACTTACTTCCCTTTGACAGCAGGTCTCATGTAGCTCAATCTCAATAAGTTAAGTAAAGTTTTATGTATATCTTTGTATCTTTGTATCTTTGTTCTATGTCAAAAAGATGGAGAGATGAGAAGTACACATAACACAATTGTTCTATTCAGTAATCCTTCCCATTATAAACATTTAACTATTTCCGGAGTTTCTATCATGGCTGTGAGTAACATGCTCTGTCTCACTACATCCACGCCATATATCCACTCTCTTCTTTCACCTCATCTCTCCAGGAGAGCCACTCCAGGTGCTATGCAGCAGTATGATGCCTTCCAATCGCACAAATAGCTCTATTTGTTAACTCCACAGCTCCTAAAACAACCTTAATTAAATTCCATCCTCCATTCACCTCATATCACGGACTTACATTTTATATTTTATAGAATGTCTAAGCATTTGTCAATGTATTTTCTTAAACAGATACATTAGCCTTAATTTCAATAGTTTGTTAGGATTACCATCTACACAGATAGCAGGGCCTTTCACATTCAATCGTATTTCAAGTTAAGAAAGCAAAACATTATCTTCCCAGAAGTGGTACCCATGCATCGCCATAACATCCTATAATATAATAATTATACAAAGAGTAGTGATGTGCAAACAGTGGGGGGATGCATTTAGCTAAGGCACATTGTAGTGTTCAGTCCTCTCCTGCTGGCTTCCTGTTATATTTCAGTACTTCGCACATCACTAGTTTGTTGGGGTCCAAGAAGAAGGGGTCTCTAAACACCTGGACAAGGATCAAGTACATGTCGCTCTTGCAGGGCTCTGCTTGCTGGGAACCCAAGCCCTCAAAGGTCCATTCTGGGACTTCTGTGTGGGAAGTTTAAAGTCAAACAGGTTACTTTGTAGTGTGGGTTAATGCAGAATCAGGTTTGGGTCCTGTCGTAAGTGAATGACAATCATAGACAAATTGAATCTCTTCCCAGGAGTTCTACCTCCATTTTCAAGAAGCAGTGTTGGCCCTTGACAATTGTGACTGCAAACCTAACTTCATAGCAGTGTAGTGCAGTATGAAAAGAGGTCCATAAGGAGCAAGGGCATTGTGGATAGGTTTTAGGAGGGCAAAATGGGATGAAAAGCAGTGAGTAAAAGGAAGGGTGACAAGAGCTTAACTGAAGTGGCCTGGGTTGAAAACTTCCTAGAGCCCTCAATTTGCACAGGACTTCAAATGTATGGAATAAAGATGAGAAATCATTCCTTTTGGGCGCCAGTGCACTACAACTGATGCTTACTCACCAAGCCCGATCCTTGAACTATTGGTCTTACAGACTAGCAACAGTCTTGACATGTCGTCAAAGCTACACACAGAGCGCACAGAGTGTCCGTACCAACATCTCTACCTGCATCAAGAAATCATTAATGGACAAAGATGTGCATCATTCTTAGACGCACGTATACAGGCAGGAGTGAGGTGCAGTGCCACTCGGGCAAACACCTGCAGGCACAGGAGTAGGTTGGCGGTAAAGCAGATACAGGGTGTCCTATGGAAATTCTGGCAGGGCGTTAAGGGTGATGAGAAAAGTGGGGGGCCTGCACAAGGGTCATGGCCTAAGAAGTGTAACTAGGAATTCTTTACAAGAGGCGTGGATTATATGAATTAGGGTGTGGCATTAAAAGTAGAAACTAAAATCCTGTGCTTCACATAGCACACCACCCTATCAGTATTTTTGTCCTTTCCTTGAGCTTTCTATTATTGTATGCAGGCATATTGCACAGTAACGGATATGCACCTAAAAAACAAAAGCAAAATGATTAATTTTGCCAATGCTTGTTAGCCGTATCGGATAAACAATGATTTTCTTGTCAATAATTTGAATCAAAAGTGTTTAAATTGTGAAAATATGGGACTGTGAATTAAAAATTACTAAGGTCTGTTCACAGGGTGGTAGTCTCTGGAGTGTCTCAGTCACTACCATTGTTCCCTTCACACAACTTTCCTCTTCAGTCTCAGACACTTATGTTCCTTGTCTCCCCATATCTTTCTGAAATCCACATACCACACACCTTATCTCTCTGTTCTTTAGCACTCTCTTTTCACTCTGTCCTGCATGTACTTACTTCCTTGCATTTTCTTCAGTTCACCATCCCATCAAACACACAACTCAGCAACTCACATGTAAGCACTGCATTTTGTTTTACTCTCTCTCCGTCAATACTTTGAAAGCTGTGTACCTCCTTCCCACACTTTCATATAGAACCATAATCACAGTTGGCACCCATCTCCATTGCTGTGTGTGATCTGCAGAGAGGCAAATAATTAGATAAGCATGTGTTCAGCACACTTTTATGACGAACTGTGAAAAACACGCACAAGCTTCAGCCTCAATTCTGGCACTCTCAGTTATGACCCGTTATAAACACCCACCCACCTCAATGTGCACACACACTAGGGCCCTATTACAAGTTGCCCAGAGTGGTATCAGGTATCCCCAGGGTGAATACTGCTCGAATCAACTGCAAGTTTTATGGTGTCTTCAGGTCCTCAAACTCCAGACCTGATAATTATAGGTATGGAAATACCCAACCCGGAATCACCAATGGAACTGGGGAATTGTAGGCAGCTGCTATGCTGGGACCCCACCTGCCTGCAAAAGGACCTTCCTCACGCTCCCCCAGGGCCCCTTCCAACTACCCACGGACATGAGAAAATGCCCCCAGAGCATTTAGCACCGACTCCAAGTAGATGGTAAATGTTCACAGATTCGAGCCCCCTAGAAGGGGGAAAACATGCGGATTTGGAACCAGTATTCCAGATTCTGCATGTTATTTCTCACTCTTGCGGAAACAACTTGTAATCACCATTTTCTTACTGGGAAATACTGACCAATATCGTACATTTTGGCTCTGGTATCACCCGGGTAAGAAACTCTGGGCCGGATTTATACTTTGGTGGATGGATTATGTACCGTCGCCATGGGGGGATCCTTTACTCCCACCATGGTAATGGTAACCTGTCCCCCAAAGTTAGAAACGTCCTCCTGCCCAGCGGATGTCTCTTGCATTTACAAGAACTGCTGTCACAATGGTTCCTGTAAATTCATTGAAAGTTTCACGTATGGCTCCGTCAATATGACCGAGCTGTCCGTCAAACTTTCATTATTTTTTTATACTTTCAAAAAGAAGATCCGGAAGACAGATTTTCTTTTTGAAAATAAAAAAAAAACATTGACTCTGTCGCCATGGGAGATTTCTCTCATGGAGTGTGGATCATTTAGCAGTTTCACTGCCTGTCACCACCAGGTTTTACCTTGCAGTGATGGACAATGAAAACTGGCCACGAGTTCACCCACTCTATATAGAGTTGGCAAACACATGGCCAAGCCTCCGACAGCCCATACTCTGTCAAACTGTCAAAAGTGTATGTAGGCGGCGGAGACGGAGTAATCTCTGCTGTCTATATCCTGAGGTTCCGCCCAATGGTAAATAAGTTGGGCAGAACTTTGCTCTCGCTGAGAGGGTACTCCGCCGCATTTGCAACGGAGTACCCTCTCTGTCAAAGTCTAAATCAGGCCCTCTGTTCACAGTATGTACTATACAATAGTAATATGCTCCATGGAAAAAAAAACAACACAAACACAAACCCTTGGAAAAAGAAAACACTCTTAGGGAATGAAAGAATAAGTAAATATCAAGTAAAATATGTGACCACATCATTGACATGGATTACCTTAACCTCAGCGATGTAGTACAGTAATTGTTCAGAAAATGCTTTTGCCTGTAAAAATGAGGACATGAATATAAAGCCCGACAGGGACCCGTTTCAATGTCAGTTCTTAATACCTGCTGCAGGGTCTAAGAAGAGGAGGGTCCCGCCCCAATTAAAACTCTGCTAGCCAAACCAACACAACTTCTTTTTTTCCGAAGGGTAGTATGTGTTAATTACATATAGTCAACGTTGCTAAAGAAAAAAAAAAAAAGCAGTCTAGAGGTGAGGATACTGTGCAGCACGGAACAATGGTTCCCTGGTTATAAGTTCAAGCCCAGATCTTGTTGAAAGCATCAGGTGAAACTGAGTTAGCCCATAGCCAGAAGTATATTTTTAGGGGGGCATCATCCTCAGCTGTGATCACACATTAAAGCTGTGCTCTGTAGGTAGATTCTTTCTCAAATGCTGGTTGTCCTGCTAAATATTGACCCCAAGTATATTGCGGTACAAAAATATCAAGGACAGAATATTGAAAGGTAAGTGCATATATAGGAAGTATAGATTTACTATTCCTTACTCCACATCTACATACCTTGAAGAAATATATACTGTGTAGGTCCATACATGTGGAGTAAGGTATAGAAAATCTATACATATTTACCTGTCGATATATTTTTTTACATTTTTTTTCTATATTTCTTTTTATTAACCATAAAAGTGTTCGACAATACAGACCTGTCGATATTTTTGAGATGTTATTCGTCCTCAATATTGTGGGCCTTCGATATTCTGGTTCACACCATGTGATTCTGTGAGAAGGAATATTTCGATTTTTTTAAGGTACATATTAAGGCACTCTCAATCAGTTTTCCACAATCCAACTTTAAATCCTATCAATTAAATGGGAATTAAAGTAAAAGGGTGTAAAGTCTGACTTGCAACTTTGTGTATTTTATAAACTGTTCAAGCTTTGTGAATACAAAAATAATCAAGTTTTATTTTTTTTAAACAAGCTGGCCTTAGTTCAGAGCCATCCCTCCTACACCTCTTACCTCAGGTGATGTATATCCAGCCTCCACACTCAAATATATTTGCTGGAGGATGTCCTAACTGGGACATTCTGCTGCAGAAAATCATCACACCTGGAATGCCCAAAAGGATAAACCTTACCTCAAGTAAATTCAGGAAACTTCATCTGCTTCGTAAAGTGTGGAGTTTCCTAATTCCAACCAACTTCGTAAGTGAAGTTTCAATTTAACAAAGGGTCTGACAGTATTCTTTTTTGACCCGAGACAACTGGTGGGAGTAAAGCAGAATATTCCAAACACCTCTGGGGGTGGAAACCTCCAGAACCACCTCCTAGTTCAAAGTTGGCACCAGGAATAAATAATGGACCATGAAAACAGCACGTCAGACTATGCGATCATAACACTCACGATCGCATACGTTTGTAGAAGAACAGCACTGGCCTGGGTGTGCATGCATTGATGATTGATCACCACCACTGTGTGCCCTTTCATGCTGTTAACTACCATAGGTCTCCTTTTTTTCTTGCAGAAAATGTTTTAAACTGACGGTGAATTTAATAAGTTACGCACTGATTTCACCTATGCACACCTTAGTGAGTGTGCATAGATTACACTAGCTCTGGGCAAACTCTCCCTGATTTAATGTACCGTTTTGGGTTATGGGGGTGCACTCCTAATCCTGCACGTTTTAACTTCTTGGTTAATGCTAATTATCCTAGTGGTGCTGCACCGCTGCGTGTGCTGTCAACACACGTTTGCAGAGACTAACAGTTTATAACAAGTACACAGACTTGGATGCGATGCGCACTGTTCACAATCAGAATGAAATAAGCTTTTTGGCTTATAATGGAACACTCTCTACTTTTTACTTCATTTGAATACTTATTTTTATCCAGTCAGTATTCATTGGTACTTCTGATAATACTTTGGAATAAATACCACGTCTATTTTACGCACAGTAACTTAATATGATGAGTTCCTTGAATACATAATTTGACATAAAAGAAACATCAAAACATTACATAATGCACAATGTTATAATCATGTTCAATTTCATGCCCGATGCATTTCGGGACGTCAGTGTCCCTTCCTCAGGGGCATATCTGAAAACCCAAAAGAAATTGGCAATATTAGACAACAATAAAACATAGAAATGCTCAATCGCCCAAAGTACCATGCTTGTGTTGAAGGTCCACATGGACTCCTGACTTTTTATGCCAATCCATGATTCATGCTTCTGTAGATCAATATAAGCCTGTAAGAGTGTAATGTTATTCAATGTATGCATGCTGTGTTCCGAGCATGCATTTATGACTCGTATGCAACTAGCACTATTTTAATACACCCAGTGCTTTCAAAAATGTAATAAGTTGCTTGTCAATTGCCCCATCCTACCTCTGGATATCCCACTCGACGTAGGAACCATATAAAGCCAGTAATGTAACCTGCAGAAAATTCCAAGATATGAGTAAATGCCTCACAAACACACTGCCCTGCCAGTGTAATCAAAATGCATGCACTTGCGCTTACCTCTGCAAGAAGAGTCCAGTAGTAGACGAAATTGAAATATAAATAATCTTGGTCCCTGTGGAAACAAAACCTTGTATCAAAAGTACGGTCATGTGTGAAAATGATAACTGCCAAAAACTCTCTAGCCAACATGAATGAAAATGCCCTTCAATAACCGTGTTCACCAATTTCTCAGCCCCTCTATAACAACCGTGTGTAGAGGAGCACTACAACATACTAAAATGCCATAAGTACTCAGCGTTAACCCATAATAATGGTTAAGTAATCCCAGGGCATCATAAATGCCAATACTCAAACGTGGCCACAGGCTTCTCAATCCCTACTAGCAAAGCATCCTGTGCTAAGGTATACTGCCGTTACCAGAAATACAAATTACTCTCAACAGAGAATAGTGGCATAGGCCACCTCACTTACCGGTAAAGCAAGGCTGGTCACATTCCGGCACGAGTCTCCGGCGTTCTTCAAAGAGTCTTGTGAGGGGATTCGGGTTAAGAGAATGTTGCTGCGATGTAAACAGTGTAGACAGACTCGCGTTGTCTACACTGCCAGGATAGAATGCCGAAACGCCGCCATGTTGAAACATGGTACCCTTATTGAAAGCAAATCCTGTTTAATATTTGCTGTAAGAAAATATTGCTGATGGTCTGCAATAAACAGAAAGAAGTAGAGAAATGATGTTGTCCACCAAGAGTGGAAATGTAAAAGTATAAGCCTGGGAGTAATCATTGAATGCCGAAACGGCCGCCATGATGGAGCGAGGTTCCCGTGTAGAAAGCAAATCCTATTATATATTTGCTGTAGGAAAATATTGCTAATGATCTACCCTAAAACGAAAAAAGTAATCAAGGTGTCCATCAATTGTGGAAATTGAAAAATATCGGCCTGAGAATAATCCGAAAAGAAGGGGGAACGATATATACATTGTAGACTGACTCTCATTGACTACACTGCCAAGATTGAATGTCGAAACGGCTGCCATGTTGGAACGTGGTTCTCATGTAGAGTGCAATTGCTGTTACATGTTCCCATGAGGCACAGGGTCAAGACTGATTTGCATATAGCTGGGTCTGAAATGGGGTGGCGAAGTGAGCTAAAGAACGATGATGGATTCAACCCAGATCTGTGACTGAGGGTGAGTGTCTGAAAAGTTTCAGCGCTTTGTCCATCATCTCCTTGTGTTTGCTTTGTTTGCCCTAAGTTGGCAGGGTATACCCAGACGTGGGTCCCTTGCTCACTTCGCCACTGGATACAAGCTAGCCTGGCTGATGAGGGGTGTTACCCCAAAACCGGTCCCAGGATGCTTGTTTCCGGTCCAGGGAAGACCTGGCTTGGCAGTTCGAGCTGGACTGTTCCCATGATGCACAGGGTCAAGACTGATTTGCATATAGCTGGGTCTAAACTGGGGTGGCAAAGTGAGCTAAAGAACAAAGATGGATTCAACCCAGATCTGTGACTGGGGGTGAGTGTCTGAAAAATTTCAGCGCTTCGTTTATCATCTCTTTGTGTTTGTTATGTAAGTTCACATTACATTTCTGCCCCAAACTAATACTAATACCATAACACTCAGCTGTCATCAACCAACTGTAGCTTACACCTCTTACATTCACATAAGACATATCTGCTATGAGGGTTGTCCATCGCCAGTACTGTGCAGCCAATAAACCAGCTATCACCAAATGAAAAGGCATGGAATAACTGAAGAGCTCTGTCCACACTGATGTTCAATCGGAGGACTTTAATCTAGTCCATGACAGCAGGTCCCAAATATCTATACACTATGGTCACTACTTTAGATCTCACAATGACTTCAGATATGATAAGATAGTAACAATGCACATCCCAACAGATCTCTCTACTTCTCTCTCCCTCCAGCAATGCCACCTCTGCCCCAGACATTTATCCCAAATTTCTGATTGGACAACTCACTGCAGTAACCAATGAAGCAGACTATATCATAGGAAACACCATAAAGGCACCTGCAGAGCTGCTCAAAGCTGCCATTTAACTGAAAATCCATAAACTACGTATCAGCGTCTCTCACAGACTCATCATCTACCACACTGCTACGCGATGCATCTTGTAACACGATAACTGCACATCTGCAGTCATCACGCACGACATGTAAACACTTCCTGCAAAGGTCACAAAACAAACACAACACCCTTCCAACCACACACTGCCGTATATGGCATAGCTTGCTGCCCATGTAGGTAAGCACTTCAGTGCCAAACATGGGGTTAGGAAATGCTATACAAATGTGCAATACAATTCAATATTTATCCTTTGTGCATCACCAAGATTTGTTTTGAACTTATTAAAATCTTTTTTCCATCAGACTTCAGAATTATTACACAAAATGTGCTTCATTTGTGCTTTTATAACTGCTGGTATACGTTAAATTATTTGTACATTTGATTTACAGGTATTTACAATTTTTTGTGAATTAAAAACAGTCAGTTTTAAATTGATGAAAGGTACTTTTTATGGCGGTAGCAGAATAAAATTATTGACTGAATTAGAAACAATTGACATCCTACTGTATTTCTTTTCACACTCTTTGTTTGCAAGGCCACTGGAATTATGTGATTTTGCGGCTGCTGTGTTTTCTGAATAATTATCACGTTGCCACATGTGCCACATAATCCATCATCTACTGCATAATTGACAGATTTTAACATAAAACTAATTTTGTTTCTAGCTCAAACAGATCAAACGTTACAAAAAACGTGCTGCCACATACTGAAAGGTCCTTTGCAAAGGTTGACTGGTCACCTTTCAGTTATTTATAGCTGTATTTGGATCTGGAACTGGTACTGATGAAGTGAAACCCTTGCCGTGCTGACAGTGCTAACTTACAAAAATGATAAAATAATGAATTGATACTAGCACATAATGTGCCACATTAAGATGCATAATTTGTGTTTTCTTGCCACATAATTTAGTCAACACTGCCGCAAAATATAGGCCTACCCTGTTGCATAATTCCAGTAGCCCTGTCTGCACCCCAGTGAGATTGTCACAGTTCACTTTACAAAATCCTCTCAATTTTCAGTCAAAGAAAGAAAAGTAAACAACATCTCCACGCAATTTGTCAGAAGACATAGCCTGACATTTAACCTGTGTTGGAACATGCAGCAAATCTAACAAGATAACATCAAAATTTAAAGTCACTATTATCGCTCATTCATCTTCAGAACTCATGCACCTTTAAATACTGTGCCAGCTGCCTCGGTCCTGTGTGTGTGTGTGGGGGGGCAAATATAAATATGGGCAGGCCCGGCCCTCTAAATCCCCCCACCCCGCTACGGCTGCCGGGTGGGAGAGGCAGGCACAGAAAGGAATTGGGTTAATTATCTAGATAAGCATTACAGTGTTGGCTGTACAAATCCTTACCTTCTAGGCACTTAGGTTCGTGGTCCAAGGTTTTAGTCTTGCAGCGGACGCCCTCCCCGGTGCCATCGATCCAGACATAAGTGACCAGCACCTGATCCCCCTGGGGGAGTTTCATGTACTGCTCCCGGACGGACTTGTTAAGCTTGGAGCTGTGAGAGCCCGACATGGTGACAGATCTGCAAGAGAGAAAACATGAGTGAGGCCAGGGACAAGAAGACAAGTCCACCTGCACCCATAGCAGTGAACATTGACCGGAAGCAGCACTCCGAGGGCAGTATATATATATATATATATAAATATATATATATATATATATATATATATATATTCCTCACATTGGTTCCCTATTGCTGGTTAAATACAGCGCTCCTTTGGGTGCGTCGCCCGCGGCTGAACCACACCGCTTTCAATCATCCACACTCCTCCTCTGGTTGAGGAAGAAAAACGAGCCGCACTCCTGTCGAGTTTAAACGCACTTGGATTTATTTCCTCCCTTGCATCAATGGGGACAAGGCATCAGTTAAGATCAACGCGTTTCGGTATTACACAATACCTTGTTCATTGATGCAAGGGAGGAAATAAATCCAAGTGCGTTTAAACTCGACAGGAGTGCGGCTCGTTTTTTCTTCCTCAACCAGAGGAGGAGTGTGGATGATATATATATATATATATATATATATATTGTATTCCAAACGACCTCCTTTTAGAGACGCACTCGAAACCAGCCCATTGACGGCACTAGGCTCCTCTTTTGTCGGACATTTAAAATCAAGCCTAACGCGTTTATCTCCCAGGTAGCAGGAATATTGCCCAGTGCTTTACAAACTCAGTTACTGGTCCCCACCAGTTTATTAATTTAATATTGAAAAACAATTACTTAGTATTTTTCTGCAAAATAAATTGAACATTCTTGAGAAGTTTCTCTTGATTATTCTTGATGTGTCATATTTATACAGCAATACTGCCAACACATGTTTCGCGCACACTGGTGCTTCTTTAGAGCTGTCACTAACAAAAATATATACATCAGTTTTTAAAAACCGTTCAAAGTAACATAACAACCATTTCTTATACATCTATATATTCATGCACATGAAATCTACATTTTTAGTAACATTGCTACACAAAAACAAATTTATTTACATTACAACATAATTAAAAGATCTCTTACTATATGTTGCTTTTTGTTTCTTTTATCTATATATATGACCTAAGGGGAATATATTCACATGCTTTTGAGTTATCTTTTTTCTTCTCCTGTATATTTAAACATTGGTAAATTCCATGCATTACTACCATTTCTTTTCTATATTCTATTTTCTCACTGCTTTTACCTTTTAGATTCTTTTTTGATATTTATCCCGAATAGATCCCAAATTCTATGTGTAGCTATTAGTCACCAACTCAATTAATTTTCTTAGTTTTTCTTTGCTTCGTTTTCTATATAGGGTAAGAATAGAAGGAAAAGAGAAACTAGGTATTCTATTCAAATCTGTCTCCTTAGTGTTTACTCTATTTTATTTTGATATGACTTCCTTTTTTCGTTCTTACCTGAATTTAGTTATTCTATAATCAATTCCTATGTAGAGTTAATTTCGTTCTTTCATTTGCAGTTTATTCCCCCTGATAAGGGATGATGCTGTAAATAAAATACCAATCATCAGTTGTCATAGTTATCATTTGAATTTTTTTTTCTTAATTCATATTTCTATGGTGATATGCTGATATAAATAAATAAATATATATATATATATATATATATATATATATATATATATATATATATATATATATATTCCAAAAAATGCCCTGCATTAGATTGTGGAACAGGATTGTCTTTCTGAAACCCACTGAAGGGTAATACCGATCCTTGAAATGATTTGACTGCACAAAATCCACTGGAGGATATAAATTAATGGAGCCAAACCACAAGTTCCAGCGTACACCAGGATTAAATCTATCAAGTAAGGCACACCGGAGGCCTATAAAATGTGAAAACGCAGAGAACTGTGGGAGCCAAAACATTGTGTGCAGTCAAATTGCCTCTGAAGAAAGAGCGTGAATGCTCTGGAACGCGTCAGGCGAAATAAATGAGTTGTGAAAATTCGCTGGCTGGAGGAGTGCGTCTCTAATGCAGGGCATTTTTTGGAAGATATATATATATATATATGTATATATATATTCACTGAAAAAACCATAGGTTTCAGACACGTTATAGTTAGAAATTAGCATTTAAAAAACCTTTGAAATTCACTGAAAAAACCATAGGTTTTAGGGACAGTTATAGTTAGTTGGACATTTCACTCGTACAAAACCATAGAAATTCCCCCGTTATAGTTAGTTCAGCTAACTATAACTCGCGCCCCGCAATGCACTGCTGATGACGTCACATATTACATCACTCATGACATGGTCAGTGACATCACTGATGACATCACTGATGACATCTCAAATGACATCACTGATGACATCACTGATGACATCATCCAGTGACTGTGTGTTTCTGTAAAGTTTAAATATGTTTAATATATATAGGGAAAGGCGTATTGAAGAATGAGTGGGTGTATAAGTGTCTGAATGGATGATTTAGTACGTGAGTGACTGACTCTACAAGTGAGTGATTAAATGTATCTTACTGAATGCATGGGTTAGTGACTAAACTGTGTGAATGTCTGTATCCGTCTGTCTGTTGGTTTGTAAGCGGCTGCATGGCTTTCTGAATAGCTACATGAGTGTCTACATGGGTTATTGATTGATTGTCTGAGTATCTGTATGGGTGCCTGAGTGTTTGTGTGGGTGGGGTGTGTGTGACTCTGTGCATAGAAGTGTGAGTTGGTGATTCACTGGTTGCATGGTTTCAAGAGTGCATCTGTGATGGACTGTATGGGTGGGTGAGTGTGTGTATGGGTGTGTTAGTGATTGAATGTATATCTCAGTGGTACATGTGTGAGTAACTACATATGTGAAAGGCAGTATATATGTGTGTTGGAGTATATAAATGGCTATAAGTGAGAGTGTGTGATTGTGAGAGTGGCTGTATGGATGAGTGTGTACTTGTATCAGTGATTGTATAAGAGCATAAGAATGTGCTAGTATTTGTATGAGTAAGTGAGCTGGTGTGTGTATAACTGTATAGGTGAGTAAATGGGTGTGTGATTAAGTTTTTGCATGACTGACTAGGTGTGTGAGTACCTCTATGGATGAGTGGCGGTGTGTGAGTGTTTATATAGGTGTATGAGTGCATATGATAGTCCTGTACTGAGTGACTAAGTATGAGTGACTGTACGGGTGAGTGAGTGGATGTGTGTGTAGACCTAAGAATCAGTGAGTGGGTATGTAGTTTTTGGTGTTGGAGTGTCTATGGTTTTGAGAATGGCAGTCTGTAATTTAGAGTGGGTGTATCAAAAGTTATATTAGGGTGTGAGAAGATGCATGAAATTATCACATGGATGATGTCATCAGTGATGTCATTTGAGATGTCATCAGTGATGTCATCAGTGATGTCACTGACCATGTCATGAGTGATGTAATATGTGACGTCATCAGCAGTGCATTGCGGGGCGTGAGTTATAGTTAGCTGAACTAACTATAACGGGGGAATTTCTATGGTTTTGTACGAGTGAAATGTCCAACTAACTATAACTGTCCCTAAAACCTATGGTTTTTTCAGTGAATTTCAAAGGTTTTTTAAATGCTAATTTCTAACTATAACGAGTTTGAAACCTATGGTTTTTTCAGTGAATTTCAAAGGTTTTTTAAATGCTAATTTCTAACTATAACGTGCCTGAAACCTATGATTTTTTAAGTGAATTTCCAAGGTTTTTTATAAATGCTAGTTTCTAACTATGCCTACAGAGGTAGGACATGTGAAGAAAGAAGAAAAAACGCACAGAAAGAAGCAAAAGATGTGCAGAAAGAACCAACAGAGGAGCAGAAAGAGGCCTTGTTGCAAAATCATCCTGTGCCCACAACTTTTTCAGACGGGTACTGGTGGTAACTGACTCTGACTAACCAGAGCCAGTGCTATGCTAAAAGACACTTAGAATACAGTGAAAACACCTACATACACTAGGGAACACTATGCGTTGGGGTACCCCTGTGATTAGCATGACCTCCTCTGCAAGTCCCTAGTACATAATAGGGCAGGGGGATTAAAACTACCTCTTAAAACGCGCTACAGGGCGCGTTTGCACAGTGGTGAAGGGAGGGGGCCTGAGGTGACATGTGTGCAAACGCACCTCGTGGCGCGTTTTAAGTTGCGGGATTAAGTCCCCTTGAATTCTGAGGGTCCCTAGGGCCCAACTAGCCCCCAGGTACCTACAGTTAGGACCACAGAGCTGAGTTGCAGAGAGGCGTTCCGAGGCCACGCACCTTTTTTCACCTCTCTGCAACGCAACTCTGTTGTGCTTACTGAAGGTACCTGGTGGGCTAGTTGGCCCCCAGGGTCCCTCAGGATTCAAAGGGAATTAATTCCCCAACTTAAAACGCACCACAGGGCGTGTTTGCGCACATGTCACCTGAGGCCCCGCCCCTCCCTTCACCACTGTGCAAACGCGCCCCTTGGTGCGTTTTAAGTTGGGGGATTAGGTCACCTTGAATCCTGAGGGTCCCTGGGGCCCAACTAGCCCACTAGGTACTTCCAGTAAGCACCACAGGCCTGCGTTGCAACGCCTGTAACAAATTGTGCAGTTGTGTTTAGGTAGTGAAGAGGGTCGTGCTGGGGGTAGTGTTTTAGGGTTTAGGGTAGTGCAGTGGTATTTGTGTAGTGTAGGGGGTCATGCTGGGGGTAGATTTAGGGTTTAGGGTAGTGCAGTGGTGTTTGGGTAGTGTAGGGAGTCGTGCTGGGGGAGTGTTTTAGGGTTTAGGGTAGTGCAGTGGTGTTTGGGTAGTGTAGGGGTCGTGCTGCTGGTAGTGTTTTAGGGTTTAGGGTAGTGCAGTGGTGTTTGGGTAGTGTAGGGGGTCGTGCTGGGGGTAGTGATTTAGGGTAGTGCAGTGGTGTTTGGGTAGTGTAGGGGTACTGCTAGGGGTAGTGTTTTAGGGTTTAGGTTAGTGCAGTAGTGTTTGGGTAGTGTAGGGGTACTGCTGGGGGTAGTGTTTTAGGGTTTAGGGTAGTGCAGTGGTGTTTGTGTAGTGTAGGGGGTAGTGTTTTAGGGTTTAGGGTAGTGCAGTGGTGTTTGTGTAGTGTAGGAGGTCGTGTTTTAGGGTTTAGGGTAGTGCAGTGGTCTTTGGGTAGTGTAGGGAGTCGTGCGGGGGTAGTGTTTTAGGGTTTAGGGTAGTGTATGGGGTCATGCGGGGGGTAGTGTTTTAGGGTTTAGGGCAGTGCAGTGGTGTTTGGGTAGTGTAGGGGTCGTGCTGGGGGAGTGTTTTAGGGTTTAGGGCAGTGCAGTGGTGTTCGGGTAGTGTAGGGGTCGTGCTGGGGGAGTGTTTTAGGGTTTAGGGCAGTGCAGTGGTGTTCGGGTAGTGTAGGGGGTCGTGCTGGGGGAGTGTTTGAGGGTTTAGGGCAGTGCAGTCGTGTTCGGGTAGTGTAGGGGGTTGTGCTGGGGGTAGTTTTTAGGGCTTAGGGTAGTGCAGTGGTGTTCGGGTAGTGTAGGGGGTCGTGCTGGGGGTAGTGTTCTAGGGTTTAGGGCAGTGCAGTGGTGTTTGGGCAGTGTAGGGGGTAATGCTGGGGGTGGTGTTTTAGGGTTTAGGGCAGTGCAGTGGTGTTCGGGCAGTGTAGGGGGTCATGCTGGGGGTGGTGTTTCAGGGTTTAGGGCAGTGCAGTGGTGTTCGGGCAGTGTAGGGGGTGGTGTTTCAGGGTTTAGGGCAGTGCAGTGGTGTTCGGGCAGTGTAGGGGGTCGTGCAGGGGGTGGTGTTTCAGGGTTTAGGGCAGTGGTGTTCGGGCAGTGTAGGGGGTCGTGCTGGGGGTGGTGTTTCAGGGTTTGGGGCAGTGCAGTGGTGTTCGAGCAGTAAAGGGGGTCGTGCTGGGGGTGGTGTTTCAGGGTTTAGGGCAGTGCAGTGGTGTTCGGGCAGTGTAGGGGGCGGTGCAGGGGTGGTGTTTCAGGGTTTAGGGCAGTGCAGTGGTGTTCGGGCAGTGTAGGGGGTGCTGCAGGGGGTGGTGTTTCAGGGTTTAGGGCAGTGCAGTGGTGTTCGGGCAATGTAGGGGGTCATGCAGGGGGTGGTGTTTCAGGGTTTAGGGCAGTGCAGTGGTGTTCGGGCAGTGTAGGGGGTCGTGCTGGGGCTGGTGTTTCAGGGTTTAGGGCAGTACATTGGTGTTCGGGCATTGTAGGGGGTCGTGCTGGGGCTGGTGTTTCAGGGTTTAGGGCAGTGCAGTGGTGTTCGGGCAGTGTCGGGGGTTGTGCTGGGGCTGGTGTTTCAGGGTTTAGGGCAGTGCAGTGGTGTTCGGGCAGTGTAGGTGGTCGTGTTGGGGCTGGTGTTTCAGGGTTTAGGGCAGTGCAGTGGTGTTTGGGCAGTGTAGGGGGTCATGCTGGGGCTGGTGTTTCAGGGTTTAGGGCAGTGCAGTGGTGTTCGGGCAGTGTAGGGGGTCTTGCTGGGGCTGGTGTTTCAGAGTCTAGGGCAGTGCAGTGGTGTTCGGGCAGTGTAGGGGGTCTTGCTGGGGCTGGTCTTTCAGGGTTTAGGGCAGTGCAGTGGTGTTCGGGCAGTGTAGGGGGTCGTGCTGGGGGTGGTGTTTCAGGGTTTAGGGCAGTGCAGTGGTGTTTGGGCAGTGTAGGGGGTCATGCTGGGGCTAGTGTTTCAGGATTTAGGGCAGAGCAATGGTGTTCAGGCAGTGTAGGGGGTTTTGCTGGAGGTGGTGTTTCATGGTTTAGGGCAGTGCCGTGGTGTTCGTGCAGTGTAGGGGGTGTTGTTTCAGGGTTTAGGGCAGTGGTGTTCAGGCAGTGTAGGGGGTCTTGCTGGGGTTGATGTTTCAGGGTTTAGGGCAGTGCAGTGGTGTTCGGGCAGTGTAGGGGGTCGTGCTGGGGGTGGTGTTTCAGGGTTTAGGGCAGTGCAGTGGTGTTCCGGCAGTGTAGGAGGTCGTGCAGGGGGTGGTGTTTCAGGGTTTAGGGCAGTGCAGTGGTGTTCGGGCAGTGTAGGGGTCATGCTGGGGGTGGTGTTTCAGGGTTTAGGGCAGTGCAGTGGTGTTCGGGCCGTGTAGGGTGTCGTGCTGAGGGGTGGTGTTCCAGGGTTTAGGGCAGTGCAGTGGTGTTCGGGCAGTGTAGGGGGTCGTGCAGGAAGTGGTGTTTCAGGGTTTAGGGCAGTGCAGTGGTGTTTGGGCAGTGTAGGGGGTCGTGCAGGGGGTGGTGTTTCAGGGTTTAGGGCAGTGCAGTGGTGTTCGGCCAGTGTAGGTGGTCTTGCTGGGGGTGGTGTTTCAGGCTTTAGTGCAGTGGTGTTCGGGCAGTGTAGGGGGTCTTGCTGGGGGTGGTGTTTCAGGGTTTAGGGCAGTGCAGTGGTGTT
The DNA here is from genome assembly GCA_963921515.1 of Calotriton arnoldi. NCBI lineage: Eukaryota > Metazoa > Chordata > Amphibia > Caudata > Salamandridae > Calotriton > Calotriton arnoldi. Next base: position 175,487 of record CAWUFW010000641.1, on the reverse strand, counting down.
CGGGCAGTGTAGGGGGTCTTGCTGGGGCTGGTGTTTCAGGGTTTAGGGCAGTGCAGTGGTGTTCGGGCAGTGTAGGGGGTCGTGCTGGGGCTGGTGTTTGAGGGTTTAGGGTAGTGCAGTGGTGTTCGGGCAGTGTAGGGGGTCGTGCTGGGGCTGGTGTTTCAGGGTTTAGGGCAGTGCAGTGGTTTTCGGGCAGTGTAGGCGGTCGTGCTGGGTCTGGTGTTTCAGTGTTTAGGGCAGTGCAGTGGTGTTCGGGCAGTGTACGGGGTTGTGCTGGGGCTGGTGTTTCAGGGTTTAGGGCAGTGCAGTGGTGTTCGGGCAGTGTAGGGGGTCGTGCTGGGGGTGGTGTTTCAGGGTTTAGGGCAGTGCAGTGGTGTTCGGGCAGTGTAGGGGGTCGTGCTGGGGCTGGTGTTTCATGGTTTAGGGCAGTGCAGTGGTGTTCGGGCAGTGTAGGGGGTCGTGCTAGGGGTGGTGTTTCAGGGTTTAGGGCAGTGCAGTGGTGTTCGGGCAGTGTAGGGGGTCATGCTGGGGGTGGTGTTTCAGGGTTTAGGGCAGTGCAGTGGTGTACGGGCAGTGTAGGGGGTCTTGCTGGGGGTGGTGTTTCAGGGTTTAGGGCAGTGGTGTTCGGGCAGTGTAGGGGGTCTTGCTGGGGGTAGTGTTTCGGGGTTTAGGGCAGTGCAGTGGTGTTCGTGCAGTGTAGTGGGTCGTGCTGGGGGTGGTGTTTCAGAGTTTAGGGCAGTGCAGTAGTGTTCGGGCAGTGTAGGGGATTGTACAGGGGGTGGTGTTTCAGGGTTTAGGGCAGTGCAGTGGTGTTCGGGCAGTGTAGGGGTCGTGCTGGGGCTGGTGTTTCAGGGTTTAGGGCAGTGCAGTGGTGTTCGGGCAGTGTAGGGGGTCTTGCTGGGGGTGGTGTTTCAGGGTTTAGGGCAGTGGTGTTCGGGCAGTGTAGGGGGTCTTGCTGGGGGTGGTGTTTCAGGGTTTAGGGCAGTGCAGTGGTGTTCGGGCAGTGTAGGGGTCTTGCTGGGGGTAGTGTTTCAGGGTTTAGGGCAGTGCAGTGGTGTTCGGGCAGTGTAGGGGTCTTGCTGGGGGTAGTGTTTCAGGGTTTAGGGCAGTGCAGTGGTGTTCGTGCAGTGTAGGGGGTCGTGCTGGGGATGGTGTTTCAGGGTTTAGGGCAGTGCAGTAGTGTTCGGGCAGTGTAGGGGGTCATGCAGGGGGTGGTGTTTCAGGGTTTAGGGCAGTGCAGTGGTGTTCGGGCAGTGTAGGGGGTCGTGCTGGGGGTGGTTGTAGGAGAGTAGGATCTGCTTCACATGGGTACCCCCACTTTTTGCTGATGCTTCACTGTTTTTCGACATTAGTCTGGCTGGGGCCCTGCTAATCAGAACCCAAGCCTAGCTGCTTCCTCTCTAAAATGGTTTCCATGTGCCTTAGGCACATCACTGATTGGAATCTGGAGTGCCCTTATAAGTCCCTAGTATATGGTATACTATGTACCAAGGGCATAGGTACCTCAGAGGCCTGCCAGGGGCTGCAGCATGTATTATGCCACCCCTGGAAGGCCATCCAAACTGACACCACAGGTCTGCTACTGCAGCCTGGGTAAGGTGGTGCATGCACCCCTTACTGTGATGTAGGTTACCTATATCACTAAATACATACACACATATAAACCTACAAGTCACTCCTAAGGCAGGCCTTATCAATCCTAAAGGCAGAGTGCATGGTTCCTATGTGAGAGGGTGCCCCTGCATGAGCAGGGCCCCTCTGCAGCGTTCGGAGACCCTCTCTGATACTGTTTGTAGTGCAGCCTGACCATATACTCTTAAGCGCATTATAACCTCGCGGTAAAATGCTAACTTTGGAATGGCTGCACCTAAACATGTCGTGTTTGGTGTCAAACATCTTGGAATACTACCCCCCCCGCCAATCCTGGCGGCGGGGGTAGCATTCCACCCTTCTAGAGGGAAAGACATGTTAACTCTGACTAGTCCGGTAACTTCTTTCCAGAGCCCTGGCATCACAAAATGGATACTGCTGCCACAGACACGAGTCTGGCCTCCTGCTGCTGGGCGAAACTCCGGCAGGGGAGGCCTGGACAATAGGTTTCCTGTCCCAGGGAGGTGTGACCACCTCCCCAGACAGGATAATGTGTATTGGGGCTGGGCGGGAGCACTTTCGGGTGCTTTGAAGTCCTGCACTGGGGGCACATTTGGTGTCCCTGTGCATACCCCAGTTCAAACCGGATCAGGGGCTTGCAGCCCCTGCTTTGGCACGAACTGGACAAAGGGAAAGGGGTGTAGCCACCCCTCTGCCCTGACCCACCCATAGGTGGGGCCACAGAGTAGTCCAACCCCTATCTTTAGTATAAAGATAGGAACCCAGTCCTTAGGACTTTAGATTATCCCTGGACGAAACTCTGAAACTGAATCCTGGACCTTCGACGCTCTACTCATGATTAGAGGACAGAAGAATCTCCCTTGGGGTCAAGGAGTGACTCCCCTGCTTGGCAGGCACCAAAGAAGCATCTGTCCAGTTCGCATTTCTGAAGCTCCCGTCGGACGCCGAAGTCATCGCATCACCAGAGGTGGATTCTTAGACTTCCCCGAGGCTACCCTGAGTCCCCAGCAAAGCTGAGGCCCCTGGCTATCGTGGGTGACTTGAGACCGTGACCCCTGGACACCGAGCACATTTGCAAGTGCATCCTCTTCTGGGTCTCCCAAGAAGTCGTGCTTTGGGCTCCGAGTAGCCCTAGCCTCCAGCACCACCTGCACCGAAGATCACTGGCCCCCACTCCACGAGTGTCCTGTAAGCCAGATCCATGTGCGGCGTCACGAGGCTCCTTCGCGGTCGCTAGCCCGTTGGCTAGTAGCCCTTAACGAAAGCCAATCTTTTTCTAACTTGGCATCCTGGTTGCTCCAGGCCTTCCCTCACTTACCCTCGCTGGGTGAGTTCCTCAGACCTTGCTGGTCTGCACCATCGACGATCTACATCTTCACCAAGACTTGCTGTTGCCAAGGCTTGTTGGGTCCAATCCGGTCGCCGACACCACTCGACAAACATCGTGTACCAGCCCGAATCCTGCTCCTGGTCGCCGACAACGCCTCCTGGACCTCGTGGCTGAAGAGTCAAGATGACCGTCAACGCACCTGAAGCACTCGACATCGGTGGGCATCTGTCCATCGCCTTCCTGGTCACTGGCTAGTGACCCAGACTCTGTCCCCTCTGCTTTCAGGTTCTTCAGAACTCCGATCCACTCTTGGATCCACCCGGACACTTTTCACTTGGTCGCCAGCAGCACTTTGCAGCAGATCGCCATTCAAATCGACGACGAAACCCGACCCCGAAAGGCACCTATGCACCCGGCTTCCCTGGGTGAGGTAACACGAGTACTCCGGTGCTCCCGTGGGTAGAGACTCTTCAAAGTCCTAGATCTCAAAGGGTTTGGTCCAAGTCCTCTTTTAAGTGTCCCTTTTCTCTAATTTCCCGATCACGACTTTCTCCATAGAAGTCAACGGCGTATCGCGGATGTGTAATTACACTGCACGCGTCTCCCGTGGGTCCCCTGTGTCACTACCTTGGGTGGTTCCTTGTGGTCCAAGCACTTCTAGAGGCTCTAGGCCTAGTGTCTAGTTCAGTTGTGGTTCTTATACCACTTTATTGGTATATGGTTTGGTATGCCCCTAGGGCCCAAACGTGTATTTGTGCTATTACTGTGTTTAAATAACTTCTAACTTATGTACTTCGAACTCTAGCCTCATAAAGAGACTAGAGGGGTGTGTTTAGCAATAAATACATATATTTTGAATATATACCTGGTGTGGTGCTCTTTCATTTGGTCACTCAAGAGATTATAGACTGGTAAAACAAGCTGCTTTACATTCCTTCAAGACTTAGCCTGAAGGCTGCTCTCCATAGCTACCACTAGGATAGCTTTCAATAAGGTTGTCTTTAACCTATCTCCAATAAGGGGTTGTTTGGACTGGTGCAAGGTGCCCACTATAATTAGTGGACAGCATATGCCAGGCCAACTTCTCACATTGGTGTGCAGCGTGTGGGATTCCAGCTTGCTATTGTTTTACCAGATAATCTCAATTGAATTGATCAACTGAAAACCACTAAAGGTACCTAAGGTACATATAATAAGCTTAGAATACAGTAAGTTCTACTGAACTTAGAGTTGTGTGTTAAGGGATAGCACAACCCTTTCTACAACTCAAGAGAGTTTAGTAGGCCACACTAGAGTAGGTAGTGCATACACCACACCACACTAGTAATGTCTTTAAGGGCAGGATCCAAAGAATCCTTGCAGGAAGCCATTGAGCTTCCACCCTCCAAGTATGATACACTCCCATTCTTGGAATTGAGAGCTTTATGCAACTTGAGAAAAATAAGGACAGGCCAAAGCCCCACCACCCAACACCTCAAGGAGTTGTTGGTGGCTTATGACCTTAGTAAGCCCTTGGGGACTGAAGGGGTAGGAGCTGAGGGTGGGGCAGATGATGAGGAAGAGGCCAGGGGTACCAATACCCCCAGCCCCCCCTCTGAAACTGGCCAGGAGGGTGACAATGACCCTGACCTGGATAACCCAATCCCTCCTGTGGAAGATGATGAGGATGATCAGGATGATCCCCACTTTGTCCCCCCAGGAAGGATTAAGAGTGTGCCCAGAAAGTCTAGATCTCCTTCTCAGGAGTCTAACCACTCTGGCACCTCTATAGGGAGCTCTATCTCCTCTCACAAGAGGGAATCCTCTCATGAGAGAAGAGACAGACTGGTCCAGTATGAGGAAACTCAGCTGGAAATCAGAAAAAAGCAATTGGCTTTAGATAGGGAATCCCTAGATCTCCTTAGAGAGAGAAGAAAGTTGGGACTAGAGTCCCATGGTGGCAGCCATGTCCCTAGAGACAGGGAAAGGTCCTATGACCATAGGAACCTGAGCAAGATTGTCCCTCCCTACCAGAATGGGGATGACATCCACAAATGGATAACTGCATTAGAGAGGGCCTGTAAGGTACAGAAGGTCCCTCAGGAGCAGTGGGCAGCAATCTTGTGGCTCTCCTTTGCTGACAAAGGTAGAGATAAGCTCCTCACTGTTAGAGAGGAGGATGCTGATAATTACAAGGTCTTGAAGAGTGCTCTTATTGATGGGTTTGGCCTAACCACTGAACAGTACAGGTTGAAGTTCAGAGATACCCAAAAAGCACAGACTCAAGACTGGGTAGACTATGTGGATTGTTCTGCCAAGGCTCTGGAAGGCTGGTTGATGGGCAGTAAGGTGTGTGACTTCTCAGGATTGTACAATCTGATAATGAGGGAGCAGATTCTTAATAACTGTCAAAATCAGCTGTTGCATCAATACCTGGTGGACTCTGATCTGACCTCTCCCCAAGAATTGGGAAAGAAGGCAGACAAATGGGTCAGAACCAGGGTGAAGCAGAAGGTACAGAACCAAGGTGGGGAAACCAAGAAGCAAGATGCTAAGAACTCTGAAAAGGGTGGGGAGAAGGGTAAAGATCAAAAGTCTTCATCAGGCCCCCAAAAATCTTCTTCTGGTGGGGATTCACAGTCTACCAAAGGGAAAGGCCAAAGAAAACCATGGTGCAAGGTCTGTAAGCAAAAGACCCACTGGACCAGTGATTGCACCAAGTCCAAAGACTCCAGTCCAGCACCCACCAATGCCCCTAAGGCACCTGTTCCCCCTAGTACAGTTGGTGGGAGTGCTCCAGCCAAGGGTTTAGTAGGGTTCACCCTGGGTACTGAGTTGGGCTCTGACCTAGTCAGAGAACTGACTCAGGCTGTGTTAGTCTGTGATGGAGGCATGGATGTGACCTCCTCTGTGAGTCCCAGTAATCTGGGCAAGTACAGACAACAGCCTTTAATCAATGGACGAGAGGCTTTGGCATTTAGGGACACAGGGGCAAGTGTCACAATGGTGACACAAGACCTTGTGCATCCTGGGCAAGTTATGCTTGGTGAGATGTACCAAGTGACCAATGCTAGCAATGTCAGAACAGACCATACTCTGGCAGTTGTTAACTTCTCCTGGGGAGGGGTAACTGGCCTTAAGAAGGTTGTGGTGAGTGCAAACCTACCAGTCGAATGCTTGCTTGGCAATGACTTAGAGACTTCTGCTTGGGCAGAAGTGGAGCTCAGGACCCATGCAGAAATGCTGGGGATCCCTGCAGATGTGTTTGCTGTGACCAGGTCACAAGCCAAAATGTCTAAAACTGAACAGGCCTTGGATCCTGGAATAATGGACCAAGTGCCTTCCAAGAGGAGGAGTAGTAGGGTCAAGGCAGTGCCTTCCCCCTTGGCTCAGGAGGTAGATCAGTCCCTTGAGGGGGATGATCTCAGCCCTGAAGAAGGAACTGTCCCAGAGGAACTTGAACCTGACCAGGTTGAGTTCTTGGGGACAGGGGGACCTTCTAGGGCAGATCTGAGCCAGGAGCAGCAGAGCTGCCCCTCCCTTGAACCCCTCAGACAGCAAGCTGCTGCTGAGGCTGCTGGGAAAGCTAGTGGTCCCCATACAGTGTATTTGGATGATGGACTCCTGTACTCAGAGAGTAGAGACCCCAAGCCTGGTGCTACCAGGAGGTTGGTTATACCTCTGAAGTTCAGGGGCTTCCTATTGACCCTAGCCCACGATATTCACTTAGCAGGTCACCTGGGCCAGAACAAGACTTGGGACAGAATTGTCCCTCACTTTCACTGGCCCCACATGTCTGAAGACAGTAAGGAGTTTTGTCGCTCCTGTGTAACCTGCCAAGCCAGTGGCAAGGCAGGTGGCACTACAAAGGCCCCCTGATACCACTACCTGTGGTGGGGGTGCCCTTTGAGAGGGTAGGGATTGACATTGTTGGTCCCATGGATCCCCAAACAGCATCTGGGCACAGATTTATCCTGGTGGTAGTGGATCATGCCACCAGGTACCCAGAAGCTATTCCCCTTAGGACCACTACAGCACCTGTGGTGGCAAGGGCCCTCCTGGGAATTTTCTCAAGAGTGGGCTTTCCTAAGGAGGTAGTATCAGACAGGGGTGCTAACTTCATGTCTGGGTACTTAAAAGCAATGTGGAAGGAGTGTGGAGTGACTTATAAGTTCACCACACCCTATCACCCACAATGCAATGGTTTAGTTGAGATATTCAACAAAACCTTGAAGGGCATGATTAAAGGGCTCCCAGAAAAGCTTAGGCGTAGATGGGACATACTCTTGCCCTGCCTTTTATTCGCATATAGGGAGGTGCCTCAGAAGGGGTTGGTTACAGCCCTTTTGAACTTCTGTTTGGCCACCCTGTGAGGGGTCCACTGTGCTTGGTGAAGGAAGGATGGGAGTTACCTCTCAAGCCCCCAAAGCAAGATATAGTGGACTATGTACTTGGTCTCCGCTCCAGGATGGCTGAGTACATGAAAAAGGCAACCAAAAACCTTGAGGCTAGCCAGGAACTTCAAAAGGCCTGGCATGACCAAAGGCTTTTCTGACTGTTTACCAGCCAGGACAGAAGGTGTGGGTGTTGGAGCCAGTGGCCCTAGCAGCTCTCCAAGACAAATGGAGTGGACCCCACACTATTGTTGAGCAGAAGGGTGAGGTCACTTACTTAGTGGACCTGGGAACACCCAGGAGTCCCCACAGGGTTCTCCATGTCAACAGACTAAAACCATATGTGGACAGGGCAGACATGGGCTTGCTCATGGCTACTGATGAAGGGCAGGAGGAAGAGAGTGACCCACTCCCTGACCTGCTCTCACAGAACCCTGACGATGGGTCAGTTGATGGTGTAGCCTTGGCAGGCAGCCTCACTACCCAGCAACAAACTGATTGCAGGCAAGTTCTCAATCAGTTTAGACATATGTTTTCACTGACACCCAGTCAGACCACCTCGTGCACTCATGAAGTGGACACTGGGGACAGTCTGCCTATTAAAAATAAGATTTATAGGCAACCTGACCATGTCAGGGACTGTATCAGGACTGAAGTCCAGAAAATGTTGGATTTGGGAGTTATTGAACCCTCAGTTAGCCCTTGGGCTAGTCCAGTGGTCCTTGTACCAAAACCTCACACCAGTGGTGGAAAAAGAGAGATGAGGTTTTGTGTGGACTACAGGGGTCTCAATGCAGTCACTAGGACTGATGCCCATCCAATACCAAGGGCAGATGAGCTCATAGATACTTTGGCCTCAGCCAAATATCTCAGCACATTTGACTTGACAGCTGGCTACTGGCAGATCAGACTAGCTGATGATGCAAAGCCAAAAACAGCATTCTCAACCCCTAGTGGGCATTATCAATTTTTGGTGATGCCATTTGGTCTGAAGAATGCACCTGCCACTTTCCAGAAGTTGGTGAATACAGTTCTCACAGGTCTGGAAGCCTATAGTGCAGCTTATCTAGATGATATTGCTGTCTTTAGCTCCACCTGGGAGGATCACCTGATCCACCTCAGGAATGTTTTACAGGCCCTGCAAAAGGCAGGCCTGACTATCAAGGCCACTAAGTGCCAGATAGGGCAGAGTCAGGTTGTGTACCTGGGCCACCTTGTGGGTGGAGGCCAGGTTCAACCTTTGCAGAGCAAGATCCAGACTATCATGGACTGGACTGCTCCAACTACCCAGACTCAGGTGAGAGCCTTCTTAGGCCTGACTGGGTACTATAGGAGATTTGTCAAGGGGTATGGATCAATAGTGACACCCCTGAATGACTTAACTTCTAAGAAAATGCCCAAAAAGGTTCAGTGGACAGTTAGCTGTCAAAAGGCATTTGATGACCTGAAGCAGGCCATGTGCACTGCTCCCATTCTACAGAGTCCTGATTACTCCAAGAAGTTCATTGTTCAAACTGATGCATCTGAATTGGGGGTAGGGGCTGTACTGTCACAATTGAATGAAGAAGGTCAGGATCAGGCAGTAGCTTTTATTAGCAGAATGCTGACCCCTAGAGAGAAACGTTGGTCAGCCATAGAGAGGGAGGCGTTTGCTGTGGTCTGGGCTCTGAAGAAGTTGAGGCCATACTTGTTTGGTACACACTTCCTGGTTCAGACAGACCATAAGCCCCTCTTATGGCTAAAACAAATGAAGGGTGAAAACCCCAAACTGCTTAGGTGGTCCATTTCCCTACAGGGGATGGACTTTACAGTGGAACATAGACCTGGGAGTAACCATGCCAATGCAGATGGACTCTCTAGGTACTTCCACTTAGAACATGAAGACTTAACTGGGCAAGGTTAGTTTAATGTCCCTACGTTTGGGGGGGGTTGTGTAGGAGAGTAGGATCTGCTTCACATGGGTACCCCCACTTTTTGCTGATGCTTCACTGTTTTTCGACATTAGTCTGGCTGGGGCCCTGCTAATCAGAACCCCAGCCTAGCTGCTTCCTCTCTAAAATGGTTTTCCATGTGCCTTAGGCACATCACTGATTGGAATCTGGAGTGCCCTTATAAGTCCCTAGTATATGGTATACTATGTACCAAGGGCATAGGTACCTCAGAGGCCTGCCAGGGGCTGCAGCATGTATTATGCCACCCCTGAAAGGCCATCTAAACTGACACCACAGGTCTGCTACTGCAGCCTGGGTAAGGTGGTGCATGCACCCCTTACTGTGATGTAGGTTACCTATATCACTAAATACATACACACATATAAACCTATAAGTCACTCCTAAGGCAGGCCTTATCAATCCTAAAGGCAGAGTGCATGGTTCCTATGTGAGAGGGTGCCCCTGCATGAGCAGGGCCCCTCTGCAGCGTTCGGAGACCCTCTCTGATGCTGTTTGTAGTGCAGCCTGACCATATACTCTTAAGCGCATTATAACCTCGCGGTAAAATGCTAACTTTGGAATGGCTGCACCTAAACATGTCGTGTTTGGTGTCAAACATCTTGGAATACTACCCCCCGCCAATGCTGGCGGCGGGGGTAGCATTCCACCCTTCTAGAGGGAAAGACATGTTAACTCTGACTAGTCCGGTAACTTCTTTCCAGAGCCCTGGCATCACAAAATGGATGCTGCTGCCACAGACACGAGTCTGGCCTCCTGCTGCTGGACAAAACTCCGGCAGGGGAGGCCTGGACAATAGGTTTCCTGTCCCAGGGAGGTGTGACCACCTCCCCAGACAGGATAATGTGTATTGGGGCTGGGCGGGAGCACTTTCGGGTGCTTTGAAGTCCTGCACTGGGGGCACATTTGGTGTCCCTGTGCATACCCCAGTTCAAACCGGATCAGGGGCTTGCAGCCCCTGCTTTGGCGCAAACTGGACAAAGGGAAAGGGGTGTAGCCACCCCTCTGCCCTGACCCACCCATAGGTGGGGCCACAGAGTAGTCCAACCCCTATCTTTAGTATAAAGATAGGAACCCAGTCCTTAGGACTTTAGATTATCCCTGGACGAAACTCTGAAACTGAATCCTGGACCTTCGACTCTCTACTCACGATTAGAGGACAGAAGAATCTCCCTTGGGGTCAAGGAGTGACTCCCCTGCTTGGCAGGCACCAAAGAAGCATCTGTCTGGTTCGCATTTCTGAAGCTCCCGTCGGACGCCGAAGTCATCGCATCACCAGAGGTGGATTCTCAGACTTCCCCGAGGTTACCCTGAGTCTCCAGCAAAGCTGAGGCCCGTGGCTATCGTGGGTGACTTGAGACCGTGACCCCTGGACACCGAGCACATTTGCAAGTGCATCCTCTTCTGGGTCTCCCAAGAAGTCGTGCTTTGGGCTCCGAGTAGCCCTAGCCTCCAGCACCACCTGCACCGAAGATCACTGGCCCCCACTCCACGAGTGTCCTGTAAGCCAGATCCACGTGCAGCGTCACGAGGCTCCTTCGCGGTCGCTAGCCCGTTGGCTAGTAGCCCTTAACGAAGGCCAATCTTTTTCTAACTTGGCATCCTGGTTGCTCCAGGCCTGCCCTCACTTACCCTCGCTGGGTGAGTTCCTCAGACCTTGCTGGTCTTCACCATCGACGATCTACATCTTCACCGAGACTTGCCGTTGCCAAGGCTTGTTGGGTCCAATCCGGTCGCCGATACCTCAGCACTCGACAGACATCGTGTATCAGCCCGAATCCTGCTCCTGGTTGCCGACAACGCCTTTTGGACCTCGTGGCTGAAGAGTCAAGACGACCGTCAACGCACCTGAAGCACTCGACATCGGTGGGCATCTGTCCATCGCCTTCCTGGTCACTGGCTAGTGACCCAGACTCTGTCCCCTCTGCTTGCAGGTTCTTCAGAACTCCGATCCACTCTTGGATCCACCCGGACACTTTTCACTTGGTCGCCAGCAGCACTTTGCAGCAGATCACCATTCAAATCGACGACGAAACCCGACCCCGAAAGGCACCTATGCACCCGGCTTCCCTGGGTGAGGTAACACGAGTACTCCGGTGCTCCCGTGGGTAGAGACTCTTCAAAGTCCTAGATCTCAAAGGGTTTGGTCCAAGTCCTCTTTTAAGTGTCCCTTTTCTCTAATTTCCCGATCACGACTTTCTCCATAGAAGTCAACGGCGTATCGCGGTTGTGTAATTACACTGCACGCGTCTCCCGTGGGTCCCCTGTGTCACTACCTTGGGTGGTTCCTTGTGGTCCAAGCACTTCTAGAGGCTCTAGGCCTAGTGTCTAGTTCAGTCGTGGTTCTTATACCACTTTATTGGTATATGGTTTGGTACGCCCCTAGGGCCCAAACGTGTATTTGTGCTATTACTGTGTTTAAATAACTTCTAACTTATGTACTTCGAACTCTAGCCTCATAAAGAGAATAGAGGGGTGTGTTTAGCAATAAATACATATATTTTGAATATATACCTGGTGTGGTGCTCTTTCATTTGGTCACTCAAGAGATTATAGACTGGTAAAACAAGCTGCTTTACATTCCTTCAAGACTTAGCCTGAAGGCTGCTCTCCATAGCTACCACTAGGATAGCTTTCAATAAGGTTGTCTTTAACCTATCTCCAATAAGGGGTTGTTTGGACTGGTGCAAGGTGCCCACTATAATTAGTGGACAGCATATGCCAGGCCAACTTCTCACAGTGGTGTTTCAGGGTTTAGGGCAGTGCAGTGGTGTTCGGGCAGTGTAGGGGGTCGTGCTGGGGGTGGTGTTTCAGGGTTTAGGGCAGTGGTGTTCGGGCAGTGTAGGGGGTCTTGCTGGGGGTGATGTTTCAGGGTTTAGGGCAGTGCAGTGGTGTTCGGGCAGTGTAGGGGGTCTTGCTAGGGGTAGTGTTTCAGGGTTTAGGGCAGTGCAGTGGTGTTCGGGCAGTGTAGGGGTCATGCTGGGGGTGGTGTTTCAGGGTTTAGGGCAGTGCAGTGGTGTTCGGGCAGTGTAGGGGGTTGTGAAGGGGGTGGTGTTTCAGGGTTTAGGGCAGTGCAGTGGTGTTCGGGCAGTGTAGGGGTCATGCTGGGGGTGGTGTTTCAGGGTTTAGGGCAGTGCAGTGGTGTTCGGGCAGTGTAGGGGGTCGTGAAGGGGGTGGTGTTTCAGGGTTTAGGGCAGTGCAGTGGTGTTCGGGCAGTGTAGGGGGTCGTGCTAGGGTATGTGTTTCAGGGTTTAGGGCAGTGCAGTGGTGTTCGGGCAGTGTAGGGGGTCGTGCAGCGGCTGGTGTTTCAGGGTTTAGGGCAGTGCAGTGGTGTTCGGGCAGTGTAAGGGGTCGTGCTGGGGGTGGTGTTTTAGGGTTTAGGGTAGTGCAGTGGTGTTTGTGTAGTGTAGGGGGTCGTGCTGGGGGTAGTGTTTTAGGGTTTAGGGTAGTGCAGTGGTGTTTGTGTAGTGTAGGGGGTCATGTTTTAGGGTAGTGCAGTGGTGTTTGGGTAGTGTAGGGGGTCGTGCTGGGGGTAGTGTTTTAGGATTTCGGTTAGTGCAGTGGTGTTTGGGTAGTGTAGGGGGTCGTGCTGGGGTAGTGTTTTAGGGTTTAAGGTAGTGCAGTGGTGTTTGTGTAGTGTAGGGGGTCGTGCTGGGGGTAGTGTTTTAGGTTTTAGGGTAGTGCAGTGGTGCTTGTGTAGTGGAGGGGGTCGTGCTGGGGGTAGTGTTTTAGGGTTTAGGGTTGTGCAGTGGTGTTTGTGTAGTGTAGGGGGTCATGTTTTAGGTTAGTGCAGTGGTGTTTGGGTAGTGTAGGGGGTCGTGCTGGGGGTAGTGTTTTAGGATTTAGGTTAGTGCAGTGGTGTTGGGGTAGTGTTTTAGGGTTTAGGGTAGTGCAGTGGTGTTTGTGTAGTATAGGGGGTCATGCTGGGGGTAGTGTTTTAGGGTTTAGGATAGTGCAGTGGTGCTTGTGTAGTGTAGGGGGTCGTGCTGGGGTAGTGTTTTAGGGTTTAGGGTAGTGCAGTGGTGTTTTTGTAGTGTAGGGGGTCATGTTTTAAGATGCAACGCTCCAATACCTGACCAGTCTGCACTACATAAAACTGCAAAAAAACTAAAAAGAAAAAGTGTTTTGCACACTTTTGTCATTGGGCTATATGTGGGCTACATCTGGGTAATATTTGTGCTACATTTGGGCTCTTTTTTCACTGGTGGCCATCTCGGAAGACTTCTTTGTTATGAAGTTTCCTAATTTCCTCATTTACTGCAGTCTCCTCAGTAGGAAATGCTTTCAGTTTTTTACTTTGATTCCATCAAGAAGGCATTCAGATGTGTCACACATTTGCCATAAATTCAGAATGTTATTACTCTAGTTGTTCATTAGATCACTGTAGTAAAGCTACTGCTCACCAAGGAGTTAACTGGAAGTCTACTGCTGGTATTGAAAGTGATTGTTTCAGTCTGCATGTCAGAATTTTCTAATGAAATAGAAGAGGATTTGAGATCTCACTTAAAACATGCACTAAGTAAGGCTGTTAGCACTCTAGTTGTTCTTTAGAACACTCTGGGAAGCTGCAGTAGAACACAAAGGCATCAACTGACAGGCTGCTCCTGTTGAAATATAACAGGAAGATATTTGAGATCTCACTTAAAACATGTCCTAATTTTTCTTTCTACAGCACTAACCATAATTTCTATGGCAAAATGAACCCCCTCATTTTGTTCCTTTTTAAATTAAATGTTTTAAGTGTTAACAGTTTATTCCAATCAAGATGGCTTCAGGTGTGCAATACTTTTGTCATAAGTAAGACTGTTAGCGCTCTAGTTGTTCTTTAGAACACTCTGGGAAGCTGCAGTAGAACACAAAGGCATCAACTGACAGGCTGCTCCTGTTGAAATATAACAGGAAGATATTTGAGATCACACTTGAAACATGTCCTAATTTTTCTTTCTACAGCACTAACCATAATTTCTATGACAAAATGAACCCCATCATTTTGTTTCTTTTTAAATTAAATGTTTTAAGTGTTACCAGTTTATTCCAATCAAGATGGCTTCAGGTGTGCCATACTTTTGTCATAAGTAAGGCTGTTAGCACTCTAGTTGTTCTTTAGAACACTCTGGGAAGCTGCAGTAGAACACAAAGGCATCAACTGACAGGCTGCTCCTGTTGAAATATAACAGGAAGATATTTGAGATCACACTTGAAACATGTCCTAATTTTTCTTTCCAGAGCACTAACCATAATTTCTATGACAAGATGAACCCCATCATTTTGTTCCTTTTTAAATTAAATGTTTTAAGTGTTACCAGTTTATTCCAATCAAGATGGCTTCAGGTGTGCCATACTTTTGTCATAAGTAAGGCTGTTAGCACTCTAGTTGTTCTTTAGAACACTCTGGGAAGCTGCAGTAGAACACAAAGGAATCAACTGACAGTCTCTGCCCTTGTTGGATGTACATGTTTTACTGAGAATGTCAGACTTCATTCTCACATGACTGAGAAAGATAATGTGAATTTACAGAAAATATGCTCTCATTTTAGCTTCTGGAGCACCTTCCAAAACTGTATGGGACAAGCATGTGAAAATAGTTTTCTCTCAAACATGATTCATGATATCCCAGCAGAAGGTTTTTCACAGGGTAAAATCACCTTAGAACACACCACAATTCCTGAAATTAGTATGGTACCATCAACAAATGAATTCTAATGTAACTAAAGTCTGTTATCACCCTTTATAGTTCTCCTTTTGGTAACCCTCAAAATCTTCGATTCACTACAATGCATTTCAATGGTACTATCATTTATATTGGTCCCAAGATGGCTGCCAGCAATTCCAGGATGAAGTGCTGACAGCCAATCAGATCTCACGATGACATGTGTGGTTATGCTCCGCCCAGATATATATGTGTTTTTACTTTTGATTTTCTCAGCAACTACTGAACGGATTTACACCATTTAACAAAAAGGGTTCTTTTTGAACCAAGAACTACCTCTTTGCCAAATTTGGTGTAATTCCGTTCAGCAGTTCGGGCTGTAGCCTTGCATAAAGTTTCCTATGGGAAATTGATTTTTTGACTCTTATTTTTTTAATTTCTCCGCAACTACTGAACGGATTTACACCATTTAACAAAAGGGTTCTTTCTGAACCAAGAACTACCTCTTTGCCAAATGTGGTGTAATTCCGTTCAGCAGTTCGGGCTGTAGCCGTGTCTAAAGTTTCCTATGGGAAAATGAATGGGGAAAACACGTTTTGGGACCCCCTTTTTTCTCGGCCCCCGCTTGACGAATCACCCTGAGACTTTCAGGGTAGGAGCGGACCGGAGCGGGCCATAAAGTTTGAAAATTTTGCGAAGATTCGTCAACCGACGCAAGAGTTATTTCAAATAGAATGTCGCGGATTTCCTATGGAAAATAGGTCCTAACTATAACTATCTACTGGTGACCGCCAGTAGATAATATATATATATATATATAATATATATTCCTATGCAAAGGAAGCCGCCGTACACTGCCATACACAAGGCACGTCTTACCAATTTAAATTTGCCAGGAGCTCAACACAAAGGACAGCCATTATGCAACTCCCACACAATTTCCGAACAGCAGCACTGCAGGCGCCCTCCACTTGCACAGCTCCCCCAGGAGATGCAGCCGATGTTCACTTGCCCAACAATCTAGCCCAGTGAAGTTATGTTCACAGGCCAACAGGTATGGAGTCCAGGCTCGCTTACAACCAGCAGCTGTCCTACCTTACATGCACTTCGCCCTTTAAGGGCTAGCAGGAGCTGAGCCCTCACTGTTTAAACTAGGGGACGGGTGTGTAACAAACTTCAACCTAGACGCTCACCGACATTGTTAATTCAGTTAGAAGCCTCCTACTTTGCCCAGCTAAAGCCGCATGAAAGTAACGCATGCCTGCGGAAGATGAGGGGCCAGCATTTAGGCACGTTGTATGCTCTCCTCCTCAACACTCAGACATTCCAGGCAACAGTACACTCCTTGGAGGCCCCAGAAAGACTAGAGCGCTGCACTTCTCACATGGTCTCTCCTATGTATCCAGCTCATCAGACATGTGTCACTCTAGGATCTCCCTCAGACTCACTGGGTTGCTCCTGGCGGCTCGGCTCCTGGTGCCTCTGTTGTTTAGAAGGATAAGGCACGTACAACTGCGTCAGGGGAGCTTATACCTGGCCTAAACCCTCCCACTTGCTGATGAAGTTCATCAGATAGAGAGCCCTCCCTCTAAAACCCCGAGGCACTCTAACAAGTATACAGTGCACTGTTTGCTCAAACAGTTAAATCTGCAAGATGCTTCTGCCACGTGGCTAGACCGCATGTTTACCAGGGAGCTTGGAAACTTGAGTTTAATGAGCTTATTATAGATTAGTACTGTGGTGCCACAGACCTGGCCACAACAAACTCAGTCAGTGGCGTCTGGCTTGTTCCAAGGGTGGTGGGGCGGGGGCACAAAAAATAAAAAAATATATATATATATATAGTTAATTCACTTATCTTCCTCCCTTGGGTGTCTTCCAAGCATCTCCCGATGCAGGAAACTGCACTACCCAATCCTGGCGCTGCTTTCACAGCATGAAAGCAGCACCAGGATTGGATAAATCAGGCTCTCCCAGCGCTCCTAGGAGCACTAGAGGCCTGCGCTTTCTCTAACCCAGTTGTCTAAGACAGCTAGGTTAGAGAACTTTAAATTGCACAGGTCTGGCTGGCCGCCCAAAGACGGCCAGCCAAAGAGACATGTGCATTTTAAAGGACACAGCTCCCTGCTGCTGCCACTCGGCACCACCCCGTGCTGACAATTAGTTCAGGATGGGTGTCTGAAAAATTAAAAACAGTAATAAATAAACTTTATTACTGTTTATTTTTCAGCCTTGGGGCTTGTGAGGTGAAGCTCCTCCGCTCAAATGGAGGAGCCGCACCTGCCCACAGTGTCTCCATGTGCCTTACAATAGCGGCTCTGATCACATGGTCTTCTGTTGAGGAGCTGATATCAAACGATGAGAGATAATGTGAAGTGGAAACCCCTGCGTATAGTGGCTTTCCAGATTGTGTTGGAGGTTGGACACAGCTGATATCCATGGGGGTTTTGCAACCTCCCTAGGACAACAGCGGCAGCCCATTAAGCTTTTGTGTCTGTATTTTGTTGTGGCAGTGACTTGAGGTTTGAGCACTTAGCACTACTACCCTTCCTTTCTCCTTGGCATCATCCTCTCATGCCTTGAGAGAGTAATGGGCTTAGGGACCCACCCCCACCCCCTTCCCCAGATCCATCTCCTTAAATTGCCTCCTCTCACATGATGAGAATTATCTGAATGTTGGCAGGTCTGATGCCATACTGTGTCAAAGGCTTTGACTACATCCAGAAAGACTATTCTGGTTGATTTGTTAATGTTCAGGGTCAGCACAGGAGAAAAGGTGACCTGCACAGACATTCTTAGTGTTGAGAGGAGCATGGGTCAGGAGGTCACAGGACACAAGTTTAGATCTACACATATTTTTTTTTCCCCACGTCATGGGTTGTACTTTTCCTTTATCTTCCACAGACCGATACAGGTCAGCAAATGAGAGCAGACCAGAAAGAGGGAGCATCGATGTACAGCAGCATGGACACAGGAAGGGGAGCAAGGTTGACAAGGACAATGGGGGGGAGAAGACCAAAGCAGCAGAAAGGGAGAAGACAGGTGAAAGGGCAGAAGGCAAGGACAAATAGGCTGGGGAGAAGGAGACTCTGACAAAGTTACCTTATGTGGGAGTGCCAGAACCTTTGGGAGGACATTTGCTAAGGATAACTAAAGAAAAAATATGGGCACATTAATACGTAGACATTTTCAACCTACTACACAGAGAGACCAAATGTAAGGAAAGCTCGAAGGCAGGGGTAAAACAGCTGGCCAGGTGCCCTAAGGTTCTGACAAACATAGAAACTTGGATGGGGGCTTTCCCCATATTTGCTAGTGTTATGTTCATACTTTTGGGTTTGCACTAAAGTTCAATTGGACAATGACCTCTGACTACAATGTCTGACTCCCACCAGGCAGCTGCCAACAGTGAACACAGCATGTGGTTTGCCCCTACCCTACATTCCATTTCAAGGATGTCCCACTCCAGGAGTGAGGAGGTGATGAGTTGACCACCCAGACAGGACTGGCAGGGGTTGTGTTGAAATTTCAACAAGAGCACGTCACCAATTTCCGTGTTGTTTTCCTCATGAGTGCTTGAAATGTGGTGGAAAACACTCCGTTTTGCAGTGGTCATGGAGTCAGGGTCCATGCGGAAGTGGTAGGGGTAGGGGGAACTCAGAGGACTTGTTGATAAGGGAAACTACACCTGTTAAGTTGGATGCTATGAGCTTGTGGTTGCTGCAGTAACCCGATAGAGTTGTGGCCTTGTGCCTCGGGAGGGGTTTACGCAGGGGTTGAGGATATTTTACAAATACTGAGGAAAGGCAGGAGCTCAGACAATCTAAGATCTTGCAATGACAAAATGCAAATAGTGGGGGAAAAGCGGTAAAAGATGTGGAGAGAGGCAGCATGGCAGGCCCATTTACGAGCCCCCGCTACTGGATTTGATAGTGTCACCTCTAGACATAGATCCAAAGACAGCAGCGTGCAAATTCTAACTCATCTACCACCTCTCATAGCCAGAAGAAACATATAGCAACAACTTTAGTGAGCTCTGTATACTACGCTAGTACTGACCAGGCAATTGAGTTAGTGCTAAAATGGAGAAAAGGTGCGGAATTGGGGAAGCCACATATAAAGTCGACATTCTGTCTTTCGCCCTGTTCACACTGATAATTTTCTAATTCTGACCATTCAGTTTCTAGGACAATACAGCATTGACAAGGCAATGCCTGAAAAGTCAGACGGTCCGTGCAGATGATAGACATTTCTTAGTATAGAAGGAGACTCGGTGGCTATGCTGTCACCGCTACAGATGACAAATTGAGTACCTTGATTGGACTATTAGAGGACGTTGCTAGAAGCAAGAAAGGAAACTGTATGGATGCCTTAGCCGCTGTACTTTGCATGCAGAGTGGTGGCTCCCAGCAGAGCCTTTTGTAGACAGCTCTTTCGCCATGAGGGGTCTGAAGAAGCTGCACCACAGAGTATGAATTACAGAGTGGGTGGAGTAGGATTTAAGGATGTGGAGTAGATTCCTCAAATAGTACAATGGGGTCACATGGTTTCAAGAGGCTCTGTTGACATGGACAGTGGAAATAATTTCTGAAATATCATGCAAGAGAGGTTTCGGACTGTACCGGGCAGTGGTGTGTGGAGAGATGGGCACTGGTGAGGACAAAGAAATGCCACAGCATTGCAAGGCGGCTATTTAAACATGCCGAAGGATCCAAGATGATTAGCAGGAAGTTTTGGGGGTAGTGGGGAAGTGCTTCAGAATGGAGGGGTGGAATGAGGAGTTTGGAACCCATTGCTCTAGAATAGGGGCTGTGTCTGGGGGATTTCAAGTAGGACTGAGTGATGGTCGTCTGAAAGGATAAGGCAGATAGAGGAGTGATTGCATGTGGGGATATGTGAGGATGTGGAACACAGGAAAATAGGGGAGGCCCCTAACGGTTGTGCTCTCATATTGCAGGTGTGGATGACGGGTAGGGTAGGAATGGAGTGATTGTGGGGCGCGGGTAATCAGTTGTGAACTTAGCCGGGGAACATGTGGGGAAACAGTTCATTGGACAACAATTAGACATGGAGTTTGATAAAGCAGTGGTAATTTGGTGTGCATTTGGAGGAAGGGGAATTGACACTGTAGTAGCTGTGGCCGGAGGTGGTGTTACACCTGGGAGAGACTGACCTGGTTTAAAAGTGATCAAGAAGATGAAGAAAGACTTAAGCGTCTTACAAGAGAGATTAGAGGGGGCAGTATTCTTTTGGATGTAGTTAATGCCCAACAGGGTGTGGGAAGGGGCAAGGAAACCAGCTGCGATCAACAGGACTCGGAATAGGCAGTCGCCGAGGGAGTGGTGCGGGTGGCGGGGCGGGGGAGGGGCAGGGTGGGGGAGTAGTGGACTCGGGCTTACGACGGACAGAACTCCCTCTGAGTTCTGTCCGTCGTATGTCTGAGTTCACTACCGCCCCACCCTGCCCCGCCCCGCCCCGCCCCACCGCCCGCACCACTCCCTGGGCGAGCCGCCACTGAGAATAGGTGAATAGAGAAATGTAGGGTTTCTATAAAGCAAAGGGAATAAAGGCCATGAGCACGGTGAGGTTGTTTATGAAAGCCCTGTTTTGTTACAGCATGATGGCGTACATCTGTTGTTATTGGGGAACTGACTATGCTTTGAGAAATGAAAGGAGAAGATAGAGGGACATCTGGAATAAGTATATGGGGTTCAGAAGGAACACCTCAGAGGAGGGTTTGTCCGGCACCAGTTTAAGGGCTCAAAGAACAGTAAGATGGATATGTGGGAGAAAGGTGGACAAAAGTAGGGGATAGAGGCAAAAACTGGAGAATCAAAAGAAGGTGTTGGTCCAGGGCAGACAGGCTAGAGTAGACAACAGAGTAAATGGTACCTCAGCTTGCACCCAATAAAAGCAACCTATTGCACAAAGTTAAATGGAGTGGCAGAGTGATTCCCTTTCCAAAAGTAGCTGAGACGAGCAGGAGATGCTGACAGCTGCTCCAGCGGCGCTTATACTAGGATAACCCCCTCTCATTTAGTGATAGCAGGGGTTGTGGCTGCAGAGAGCCATGCCTTCCAAGCCTAGCTTCTCTCCATGAGCAGCCCCTCCCTGCAAAGCCAACCCCTATGAGCAAACAGTACCAAGCCACATCCCTTAGTCTGAGAACCACCCATTGCATTCATTGCTTCTTCTAACACCCGCACGTTCCCTCCATTCATCACCAGATCGGGAATTTATCTTTATGAATTAATCAACTGCTTTCTAAAAATACATCTCATATAGGCTCTAAATAATGAGCAGTTTCATGTGTTATGTTAAGTAAAAGGAAATAGAAAAAATAAAATATAAAAGACAGAAAGTGCTCAGTGAAAGATTTTGTTTACTTTTTGAGTGTATTAGTAAACAAACGTTTTATATGCAATGCCAAAGTTCTCTTACTGAGGATTGCATCAGCCACATTCAGGTCATCTCACTCCAGGTCATCAGGGACAACCTTCCTATTCCTCTGCTTTCAACATAGGACTCAATCTCGTAAGGTGGGCTTACACTTAGGCAGCCAAGACTGCAATACCCATGACCTTGTCAACACGAAGGCCCATAACTGAAAACAGTGTCCTTGATGTGCAATGAAGTGGCCCCCCTCTAAGATGTAGGCAAAAGTATGGAGTCAAAAAGACAATCTAGTGGGCTGCAGTGGGGGCTTTAACAAGAGGACCAGGTAGCTGTAAGAAAGCCAGCAGGAGTGCAAAAAGGAAACACATGCACAGTTAAGAAAGTGAGCACAGTAATGTGTATGATTAGTACCTGAAGCCTGTTACTGTATACCAGTATTGAAAATAAATATTTCAGAAAATTGTAATTATGCATTAAAACATTTGAAAAATCCTTCACAACCCTCTGCAGTAGATCACCCTTTGTATGAGTTCAATAAATTAAACATAGCATTGTACTTATAATACCCTAGTCTTGGCTCATGAAATAGAACACTTTTGTTATCCAGTATAATGATGTTTAATTCATGCTGTCTCCTGCTGCCTTCTAGGGAACAAGGTCACAGTGAGCTAGCAGAGCCTGGCCACACCAGGAGTTGGGGAAATCGATAGGATGTAGGCCAAATATATAAAGTTCATTTCGTACAGTGTTTTAAGTCTGGCTGATAAATAGCTTTAGTTTTTTGCCAGCCTTGTGTTTTCAATAAAATATAATATATATCCAATTTGAAAAGTGGCTTTGTGCCCGCCTTTATTTACCATTGGTTAATTGCATTGTCAAACACTAAACCAGCCTACACGACCCATACACTTACTGTGTAAGCGGGTGTTTTAAAAAAAAAAACTATTGGTGTAGTGTTCCATATCCTGTTTCAGTGCTAAGTTTTCAATAGTTTTTGGCACTGTGGGTTTTGTGGACAAACAAAAGAGGACTTTATTCACCTGATTTGCAACTGCGCATATTTTCACACTGCACAGTCACCTTATTGCGGCCTGACTTTAAAAAGAGAAACAATTAGGACATGCAGGGCTGCCATTACCCAGTCTCTCAACCCATTGGACCCCCAACTAAATTGCAAGCTGCTAAAGTTTTTAAAGTAAAACGAACAAGCTTTAAAAAATACTTCGGTAGAATCGACATTGCAAACTAAACTTCTGCACAATACTGAAGAGTATTTTAAAACTTTTATAATTATGTAATAACTATATCGTGGTTGTTACATGTAGCTATGGTTTTAATTCATATCTGAGAATGTTTTACACGTAACATTGTTTCGGTTTTATTTAACCAGACAATAAAGTCTTCATTCAATCATTCATTGTTGGCATTAACTCTTATGCTAAGTGTCGCATTTTTCGTGTGCACTTCTGGAAAGTCTGTGTTATTGCCTGCATTGTAACAGTGCCTGTGCATTACTGCAACGTTTATGTTCTTTGTCAGCATTGTTAGGGACTGTTTTATGCAATATGTGTTTCATATATATATATTTTTAGCTAAGCATTTGATTTCCTGTGTGTTGTTCCACATATGTATAACGTAGGTTTCTTTAAATCATGTTATTAGTGTTATACTGGCACTTTTTATGCTGTTTTATACTTCACTTAGAGATGCTGAGAAGAGACCTTTAATTGTTAATTGTTGTGCTTTTTTGTTTTCGCTTTTATTTAAGGAGTACGGTTTGCTTTAATATTGTAACCTGCACAGATGTGGATGCTCTATTGTTTTCAAGCACGTTCTTTGTTTTTTCACTGTTTTCAATAGATCCCAAATACAATTTCTTTTCCAAACACTTTATAGAGCTTTTCAGAACGTTTTGCTCTTTGCAAGCGCAATATAAAAGTGTTCAGTTTAATTCACTCTGACTTAAAAAAAATGCCAGTGTTGAAGGCAGGATACCTAGCATAAGCAGGATACCTAATTTCTTTACGTGAGGTAAGAATTATGCACTGATGCATTTTTGTTTTTGTCCTATTCTGGATTTGAAACATCTTTACCTGATGGCTAGTAACGGGCTGTAAAGCATATTTTTTGTTTTATTAACAGTGTTCTGTCATGGTCTGTTATGTGGTTTTCCTTGATGTTTCTATAATTGCCTACAGGTTTTTCTTTCTGCATTTGTTTTCAGAATAAAATATTATTCGTGTTAATGTCTTCATTATATGTCGCCTCTTAAAACGTTTGGTGTTTTGAAGCACTGGCTAAAACAGATCAATATTGTTTACTCAAACTTCGTATATGTGTTCTAACTGCTGTGCTTCAGTAATTAATGCCTGACAACAAATACTAATTTTATAATATTTTACACTGCTGTCTTGGCCTTCTAACCTTAAACAATGTTTGTTTCCAAGCTCATGAAATGTTCTTTTCCATGTCCTTCCTGTTTTTCTGTTGCTAAATTAACATTTAGGGTTTTACAATGCACACTCTGTGGGCCAATGACAAAGCGGTATGTTTTAATCTTTTTCAGCTGCTTCTCCTGCATCTGTATATTCTTAATGTGAATGCACATACAATATTATATTTGCTTCTTGCCACCTTTGCATCACACGACACTCTGGGCCGATTTAATATTTGGCTGGCGGTGTAATCTTTGTTGACTGGTGGAGGAATTAACTTCCGCCATGCCGAGACCACACCGCCCATCAAATTTAGAAATGACCGTCAAGCTGATGGTCATTTGTAAAGCTTCGGCAGGTACTGTCAATGCTTTTAAGTTTTGCGCATGGCTTCATCAACATGACGGAGCCGTCTGTCAAACTTATTTGTTTTTCAGAAAGAAACTCCTGTAGCAAGATTTTCCGTCGTCATGGAATTCATCTCCCATGGCCAAGGGGGTATTACACAGTTTTCACTGCCCCCTACCACCAGGGCTTGCCTCAGGGTGAGAGGCAATGAAAATTGACCTCTATGTCTGTCCATCTAAATTAGGTGGGTAGACACAGAGGTCAGCCTCCAACAGCCCTTACTCCGTCGGGTGGTCGGAGGGGTGTAACCATGGCAGAGACAGAGTAGTCCTAGCCATGGTTGCATCAATGGTCTGCCCGCATCTAAATTCAGTGGCAGACCATCATCTTGCCGGTAAGAATACTCTGTTACCATTGTGATGCCGTATCCTTACTGCCAAGGTTTAAATCAGCCCCTATATTTCTTCTGGCTGCTTTTAAACAGACTTTAGAATTGCGAAAGTGGTACCCCTCAAAAGATATCTGCTGCTTCTCATCTGTTCATATTTGTGTCGCTGATTCCGCATTCACTTGTTTAAAAGAATTACTGACATGCAATGTCATTGGATTATATCCCTTCAATGGTGTTACCAAGTGTAGATGAGGTATGGCTCTTTAAACACATTTGTTGTGAGTTCTGTGGTGGCTCACTGCATATTTAAAAGGCACTATTATTGTATCTGTCAAACAACTAACAGTGTCCAACAGCTTTGAAGCCCATTTTCTTTGTTTGAAGGCTATAAGGTGAAAATGTTCAGTTTTGAAGAACCACAACATGTTGGGGAAACATTTGCTGGATCCAGCACTTGCAAACAGCCAAAATAGGACAAGGTAAATAAATGAAACATGATAAACTAGTTAAGAGTAGTAATATAGTTATGTTGGAGAAGCCCTAAAAAGTTAAAGCCTCAAATGGCTGAAAAAGATAGAGATTAAGAGTGGATAATGTAGGCACTTTATGAAGCGCACTGTACAATAATTTACACAATGTGTAAACATCAGACTTTGAAGCAAAACACAGGCGTTTTACATGTAAAACACAGGAGATTTGTATATAATGCATAGTGGCCAGCACAGTGATGAAAGCGATGTAAATATTATGTAGCCATTAAACAGAAGAACAGGCTGATTCTATTGAAACCGAAAACATATATCTCGGATTACCGCTCTCTAAACACATACACCTTGCTATAAAGAGTTTCCTAAAATGTCAGTACTTGCAGTCAAAAGAAGGTGAGCAAAGGACTTCTTGGTGGAAGAACGTTTGTAGCTCCATATTAGCCTACTAATCAGCGTACCTTATGACCATTAACATGTATTTGTAAAGGCTGTTTGGAGGCCAGTGTGTACATTTACGTTTACTCTTTTTGTGTTCAAATATTTTATTGTATTTGGATAAATGATGCATACAAGTAAGAAGTTAAAAAGTTAAAAAGATTTATATGACAAACAGTACCTGAACTGGGATGAAAAAGGTAAAAAGTTATCATATAAAAAATGACCATGTATGTATCATAACAAATAGCAGGTATTTGAATTCATCGAGTAGTAAATATGACCCCAAAGAGGATGGGCCAGATAAAAGACTATCATATGGCGCAGTAAGGTCATGTATGATAGAATGTGTATCGCTTGGTAAATAGCGTACATCAGCAAGGGAGAAGAAAAGAGAAGGGAAGGAGAAATAATAGAAGAGGAGGAGGAGGAAAGGATATTAGGGGAAGGAGGGTGCAATGGGACATCTGCCACACGTATAATGGCAAAATCAAGCGAGGGACCCAAAAGGATGATGAGCTACCAAACCCCGAGCAGACAAATCCATATAGTTATCCAAAGAATGCCATACATTACTAGCGACTGGAGGTGCATATTGTTTTCTTTCAATAGTAGATTGAGCTCCTCGAAGATATGTCACCCAAGCCCACCTAGTGTGGTACGATAAAAGATGAAAGATTTCCATTCTGTGAGTATAATCTTAACTGCGATGGACATGTTTTCTCTTTTACCCCTTTTTAATAGAGTTATTCATGTCTCAGAAGATGCCATTATAACAATATTAATTGAAAGCACAGAGAAGAAAACAGGCCGTAATGCTGCCTGTATACAAGCAATAAAGACACATCTCTGTACTAGTGGCGGCGAGTACAGCACTTCAAAACATAAGTATCGCATAAAGCTCAAAGTAAAAACTATTTTATTATCAACAGTAAATAGTGAATAAATAGGTGGTTAAATGATGAACATCTCCTAAGCAGCAGAAATAGAGGAATAAGAGGAATGAGAAGTGCATGCAGATATTACATCGCTTGTAAATGGATAACGTTAGGGGCGTTGGCTACAAGGGAAAGTAAAGACAAAAGAAAGGGAAAAATTACAAAGTAGTAACGACGAATACAAAAAATCCTGAAATGTATAATCGGAGTTCGCCTCGTCATGCTACTGAATAATGTCAAAGTAAACAGCAAAGGTACGAGGAAAAAGCAAAACACAGAAAAACCTTTACTATATTTATAAAACAGATGAAAATAATAACTCAAGGCCAAACCTATGCGCTTTCCCAATCCTTGTATACATTTGAAACAGGAAATAGAGAAAAAAGTGTGCCTGTCTCCTCCCTGATTGGGTCTCAAAACTGATTGCTTCAGAAAAATGGGATTCGATTGTAGTCATTTTCACTATTAAAAAAATTCGATCTTTACAGGAACACAATCTTCTTTGTTCAGAGGATGTGAAACACGTAAAACTTAGACTGTGCGGGGGTATTGTGGGAGCTTCTTGTACTAAAAGTGGGTAGTGCACGTTGTGGTGAATGCCACTGTAAGTACTCACAGACTGCAGTGCGGTCACTGAACTTAGCACACAATGATGTTCTCAAATCACATTCTCATGTGCGGGAAGAGACATAAACCGCCTAAATACTTAAAAGCAGGGCCACTGGAATTTGCAGCAGGAGAGTTCCAAATTATGCTACTGGGTTGACTAATTTATGAGGCAAGAAAAGCCAAATTATGTAGCATAATGCGTTACATTCAGGGACACTGGAATTATGCGGCAGGAAAGGACCAAATTATGCTGCAGGGTTGAGTAAATTATATGGCAAGAAGGCAAATTATGCAGCATAATTGCAGCACATTTTGTAATAGTATTAATTCATTAATTCATCATTTCTAAACTTGGTAACACAATGCAGGCATTGGTTGTACTCCATTAGTACTAGTTTAACACTCAAACATAACAATATGCATAAGAAAGATGACCAGTCCAGCTTTGTGTTGTGGCATTTTTGGTAACTTTTAAAACACTTGAATACATTTTTTTTTGCTAAAATCTGCAGATAATGCAGCAGACGATGGATTATGTGGCAAATGGGGAGAGGATGTGGTCTCACGGCTAGACTGCCGACTTTGGAGCTGGAAAACCAAGGTTCGAGCCTCGGGGTCGACTCCACATCCTGTGATTCTGGGCAAATCACTTAATCACTGCGTGCCTACCAAAAAAAAAAAAATGAATGTGTCCTTGTGTAACGTAACTGGTGCTCGTGTAAAACGTTCCAATACCTTCGGGTCGAGTTTGCGCTATATAAATCTGCAAAAAAAAAAAATGCAGCAAATCTATAATCATGCGAAAATCGCCGCTGCAGCACAATTGCAGTGGCCCTGGTTACATTTTCTTTTAGTATTGCCTCATTATTTTGCCATTTTTACAAGTTAGCATTTTCTGGTCAAAGGTTTCACCTGATTAGTATAGTATCTCCTTGACACCCAAATACAGAAATTGGAAACAGAAAGACCAGTCAAGCTTTGCGAAGGGTCTTCCACTGTGCGCCAACACGTGTTGCTGTGCTTTTTGTAACTTTTGATCTGATTGACCTAGAATTTTTTTATTTTATGCTGAAATATGCATATTATGCAGCAGATGATGGGTTATGTGGCAAATGAGGCAAATCCATCATAATGAGTAAAACACTGCGGACGCAAAATCACATATTTCCAGTGTCCCTCTTTATAAGTAGTGGACAGAAATACTGGTGTGTTATTTTTGTCATTTATCATCTATCATACCTCCCCCCTTCTATGTTATGCTCCCACAATTGATACTGATCTATGCTCCTTTATCATGTTTCTGTGCACAGTGTTTCTTGCTGAAATGTTCCTGATGAGCAATTAATAAATAAACAAATGATCTCAGAAACAGGCCATACCCAGTAGGTGACCCCCTCCATCATTGCAGTAGATGATTGGAATACTGGTCCTTTGACACATGAAGATGGCAGAGGGGAGCATTCATGGGACATGTCTTCAGGATGCCTTCTTTTCCTTTGTACCTTCCTCTTCATTTCACTAGTACCTAAGCTGCCCACTTTCTGCTTTTTCATTTAACTGGTCATGTGTTTATGATAGGGTTTCCACTCTTCTACAAGGGCAATAGATCTAGGTGCATAGACAGCAATTAACCAAAATGCCAAAGCTGGACATGCAACTTTGTGCACCTTTTGATTTCACAAACACATCCCAGAAAAATGACATCCCATAACTTTTGACCCAGATAACATTACAGGAAGTGACGTCACTGAACTAAAAAGAAAACTATATGGAATATTTAATGAGTACCCCCTGAGGACCATGACTTTGTAGCTAAAGTATGTGAAAATTGTGCTTGTAAAAAGCCCTGTTTGATCTCATTTTGAACATTTCTGAGGGTTGATGCCCCCCCTCCCCCTGTTTTCCCTGGAGAATGTTAGCTTGAGGTGGATATTTATGCTCCACCGCCATTTAACAATCACAGGCACTGTTTCCTTTCCAACATGAAAAGGCTAGTCTCATTACTTGAATCTATGAAGTAAACACATGTATGAGGGGGCAGGGGGAGTGGTGGGGCCGGCTTAAAAAGCAACGGAAGAACCAGGCTTTGTTTATTTCAGAACCCCTTAGAGTGGTCCTCAGAGCAGACAAGGGCTACAAGGCCCCAACCAGGGTGGTTGAGTTTGTTTGTCTCTGGTGTCTTGGGTTCCATTCTACTCTTACACTGCAGCCTGGGCCCATGTACAACCGTTTCCGCACTTGTCTCCCAGGGTAGCACATAATCTAAACATGGCTCTTAAGGCCTGGTTCGTTTCTGTTTCTCACTCTGCCTTTATTCCCCTGGGTAGCCATGACAATGTAATTGTTTCCAAGGGGCAATTTAGCATAACAAATGCTACCCCTAGCTACCCATGGTTGATGTCCATGCTCAATCAGATCCTCTGGAGAATTTTTTTTATAAAGTGTCCAGCATCAAGACAGAATGATCCGGAGACACTCCTTCTGCCACCTGGCCCTTTAGCTTTGGAATGCTTTTCCTCTGGTCATCAAAAGCACTCATCACCACTTGAACTTCAGGAAGCAGCTCACAATGTTGCTGTAAAGTGCCCTTTAAATAATTCCTGGTTATATTATTGCAGTTATCTCAGACCAATGTGCCCTTATCAGGCAATGTTTAATTCATACTTTTAAAAAAGTGCAGGTGACCAGCTTTTTTTTTAAAGAGGACTCGCTCAGGAATGTTGGGGTTGCTGAATGCTAAGGCTATGTTGATTCCAGCCCATGTGCCTATCTTTCATCACCTCTGCATGTTATTTGCATCTTTGTTGCCATTGTTTTTCTTGCTCTTCCATCTTAACCCCTTCCGTGCTTCCGTCGGCCAACGGCCGTCGCGAGCACTACCTCGCTAGGGCTGCGCATGTCCGTTGGCCGACGCGGCCCCGCCCACTCTATCAATTCGCGCCGCGGTTAAGCGGTTAATCTTTCTAGGTCAAGTCTCATTGTAAACAAGTATTGACATAGGAAATAGGTCTGTGTTTAATATGTCAGACAAGTCTATGAGAACAAAACTTGATAATATTGAAAGCTTTTTTGCATTGATTACAGTACTGTTTTTCTTTCTATGTGAAATAAAGCATGGACAGCGAGTGAGCACCTTCCTGCACAAAAACAATCATCAATGGCGTTTTGCTCCTTCTAAGTGTGCTGCAGAATGCAGCACACATAGAAAGAGCAAATAATGAGGAGAAATAAAAGTATTTCTTCTCGTTGTGCCACTCTTACGCCTCAAAAAGCAACGGGTGTTGCGTGGGAACGCTCACAACAACACCCATTGCACGCACCTTTGCTGCAGAAAACTGTGTTAAGGAGGACCATATTTACATGGCAGCATTAAGTCACGGACAGTGACTTGCGCCATATTGTAAATATGGAGCAGGGCACAGCGCCACCGAAGCATTGCAAAAACTGATGCTCCGGTGGCGCAATGCCCTTGTAAATATGCCCCAGGGTGCATGGTTGGAGAAGGTGTCTGGGTTTCTCTTTTTTGAATTTCTTCATCTCCATTCTTGTGATGTCTTAGCTTTATATGGTAGATTTCACCCAGGAGATGTTTCATTTTTTTGACAGGAGTGGTTGTGTGGAGTAGGAGACTTTCATCTGAATCTAGGCTGCAATCTGTGGTGACCTCATCTGCGATATCCCTGGCGAATCTCCTATCTAACCTATGGCCCTATACCTGAGTTTATATCTGATATGCTCATGAAATTTGTTTCAAAATCCTTATCTTTGTTAAATGTTTATTTCTTATCATGAAAACCATGGTAAAGCTCACATACATCTATGTTTATGTTAACTTAGAAACAGGACAAACATTCATGGTGGATCGAGACAAATGTGTCAAGCCGATTATCACTTTTATCTGATATATTCTAGTTATAACAAATAGTCCTAAAAAGTGGATGCATATGATAAAAGCCTTTCTACCCATGCCAGAAGCTTCACACTTTCTTTGATAGAAATAGAAACGTTTGCACAATAGAAACAGAAGAGTTCATCTATAGACAGGAATAGTTTAAACGCATAATTTGAAGGAAATAGAAGAGTCTAAACTCATAATGTTTATGACAACCCCAGAAAGATGCTTGAGATAAAAATATTTCAAACATTCATGTGATTATATAAATATCATATGCGCAGTAACAACATTATTTTTGAATCACAGCGACTAGGTGCAAAAAAGAAGGCAAAAACTAAAATGTTACAAACTGTCCCTTTGCACACTCTTCTTCATTTTAGCTTTCGAAAAGCAGGAACAGTCTTTCTTCTTTCTCGGATTAAAATGACATTTACTTTTTCCTAATTGATGATGATGTCATGGAATTCCCACTGTAATCAGGAGTTTTTGTCATGGAAGGTGTAACACTTAGTGGAATGGCAGATGAATGGTCTGCAGCTCGATAGCTCACAATTGGTTCAGTACCTACTAATGAGGTGGATGAACAGATATACTGGAAAATGTCATCAATACTTAGGAAGTCCAAGACTGGCAAAATCTCCTGTGTACTGATTCTTGTCAGGACAGGTGGCTAAGGTGTTGAAGTAGTCGGCTGAGCAAACATTGGTGGAATAGATGGCCCATCATATCTTGCATATTTTAGTATTGGTGATTGCAGTGCACTACATTAGGCTTGGTACAATCTTAGTGGTCAAAGTAATTTCTTTACGTTGAAGAACGCCACAAGTGGCATATCCAGCAGGATCTCTGGAGTAGTGATGTGACAACAGTTTATGCACCCAAATGCTAATCTCACTTGCGGACCACTTAGCTTGTGAAACAACAGTCCAGTGTCCAGTGTTCACTTAGGACTTTTAGCCACTCCATTCCAAGATAGCAAGCCATACTCTCTCAACACTGCTTCTTAGTGGGATAGCTGTGATTCAGGCTGATGATTGGACTGGTATTTATTTCTTGATTAGAAGAAAGATGAGAATGCACAACCAAAGATCACAAAGGTCGTGGAAAATCCACCAAATAGCTTCAGAACCGTGAACTCAGTGAACTGATGAGAGAAGGAGTAATCCCAAACACTGTCTTAAAACCAGTCAGCAAGCCAGATTGAATACTCTTAAAAAAGTGTGTCATGCCTGTTGCGTTAGATGAATGAAGGATGGTGTGCATCAGATCAGTAAATGAATTGGAGACTGAATTTGCAGGAGGTTTTGAATCTCTGACACATAGTGGGCTGTTTGTAAGGCAAAGATTCTGTCAATGAGGTTAAGGGCACTTCTGTCTGCATTAGTATTGCAAAGTATTGCAAAAAGTTTGTTTAATTTGTCAAATACATGCTAACCATATCTATCTTAGGCTAAGGAGTATTCTTAAATAATCTTAGTGGAGGGGGATACGAGGTAATACCTAAACACTTTATTATTCTCTGTACAGTTAATACATGGGAGTGACCAGAGGCCATGCCTCAGCATGTTTCATTTGTTCTCATAAAATAAGAACACCTACTTAAAAGTGTATGATAAAAAGGGATTTATGGAACAGGTGTAGCGAATTACTTAGAATTCAAGTCCAGCCTTAAAGGGTTACAAGCTCTCTGTAGAGTAATGAAATGGCAGATGAGTGAATGAGCTAGAGGATTAGTACATCCAGCTGCGCTTATGATTAAGCGATTGTCTTTAGTGTAACAAAGAATTCAAATGGAGACTCCCACGCATGTTGAAGGAAAGTGTTGTCTTTTTCATACCATCCCAAAAGACAGCCCTGTAGAGTACCACACATCAGGGGTTAGACTAATGCATTTTAGCGCTGCTGGCCACAACTGTCAAGCTCTAACCTGGATTAGATCCTGTGGAGCAATAGGGTCCTCTGTATCTTGGTTCCCAAGTCCTCTCCAGCGCTAGTCCCCACTGTAGTGTGAAACACAATAGGGACAAAAGCCCAGGAATGGAAAGGGGAATGAGAGAAAGAGAGATCGGCACGTGTGAGGCACCTCTTCCTGGGGCTCGTTCGTACAGTGTGGTGTTCCTGCTTCCTGTCTTGCCATGTGAAGGTATCTGTATCAGAAGAGAGGAACAGGTCAAGTTCCTTATCAGTTGTTGTTCTTTACACTTTACTGTCACTCTTGTCAATGTGCTAGTGTGCAATACCTTTAATATCCCCCTTTCCCTCTCATGGGTAAAGGTGAAGTGTTCTGGTTGAGCAGAGTGTCTATTGACTAGTAGTTCTTAAAAGAAATGATGTATCATTAGTACGTTCCAATACATGCGTGTCACATACAATGAAACAGGGACTGTCACTTTTAAACAGCACATGCCAGTATTGGATGAACGTTCAACAAACTTCCCTTGTCACAATGTGACTTCTTGTAACCAGGCAAAGGAAATTATTTGTTAGAACAACACTGCTTTCAGTCCACCTACATGTGGTTTCAAGCAACAACTGGTTAGTTGGTTATACAACCGTTCTTAAAAGAACAATGCAACAATTGAAAACTTTGTAATTATAATACTGCACTTGTTCAATAGTGTCTTTGTTTTTACAGCAAGTTCTATCTACAAATAGCAAAACAACAGTTTTGCTCCCAGGTAAACTCCGTAATTCTGCGCGCAGCGCTAGCACATTACTGCCTTAACTGAGTTGTCTTGTATTCTTGTTCCTTCTCTACAGGTGAATTCCAAGTCAAAGAATTACTGCTGCACCCGACGCCATATCAGAGATGTGCCCCAAGAAGATGCTCCCTCAGTGAGTTCTGTACAGCAAGCAACACGTGGCTGCATGGGCGTGGTTTAAATAGTAACCGCGCCCAAAATGACCGCTGGATCTTGCAGAACTTGCAGGTCTCATGAGAGTTCAGCCTATAGAGTATTCTGTAATCCATCTTGATGTAGCCCTATGGCCTTATCCTTAACACCCATGCTGGCACTCAAATTTAGCTCCAGCTCAACTCTCGAGGGCCCATGATTCTGCTCAGTGCGTTGGGAAACAGAACTGTTGCAGACATATCATTAACTTGGCACAGTTGTAGGGGGAGTGCCTTCCTGCTCCGTTCTTGAGCTGACCATTGCACTAGATTTGCGGGTCTGACATCATCACTGCACTAAAATGCATTAGTCATGCATTATAGCGCCTCTCGGACCACCCTGAAGTGCGTTAGGAGGATCTTTAGTGAGTGCGCAGCTAGTAAAGTGCGCAATATATAGAGCATGGGTGTTTTCAAACTGCCGGGCATAAATCAGGGGGGACACACGAGTGGAGATGTCCACCCACTATTTTCACAGGGTAGACGTCGTCCCCTTTGCAATAACATTGGGCCCCAGCGAAATATGCTGAATGTGTCACGGTGTAATTTGCAGACATCGGGACACATTCAGCAGCGCCTGCTCATTGTCTGCTTTGTGTTATGAGCAGCAAAGTGCAGGAGGCGAGGGGCTTTCTTATCGGAGATTTCAGCCGGGCCCATAACAAAGGCCCAGTTTAAGGGGCCATCAGCCCTCCTTTTGTTCCAATAGAAACCTGGCTGGGGGATGTCTGGGGCCTAACATCCTGATGCCTATTCAATGGAGGGCAAACAAAGGCACACAACATTTCACTTTACAAGTACTTAAAAGAAACTATTATTTGGAGGCTAGTTGTTCACTTTGTTCAGAACCTGTATACAACTGATATGTATGCAGTGTAAGAATGTCAGCTGTATCAGTCTGTATGAGTATTTACACAAATAACAATTTAAATACTACTATTTTAATAATTGTAATCTTTTTTTAGAGCTACACATCCCAATATAGGGTGTCTGAATGCTTTACAACACACACATTATACATTGACAATAAATCACACGTGTGTAAATCATAGGTCTCCAAACTGTTGGGCGCGCCCCCCTGGGGGGGCGCATCATTCCCTCAGGGGGGGCGCGCACTCCACCCCTTCACCTTCCATTGTTGCTTCCAGGACCATTAGGCTGAAAGGGCTTCAGCCCCCTCTGTCGTGTGTCTCAGCCCGGGCTGCTGCTGCAGCTCGAGCTGCTGGGGGCTCAGCAGGGCAGTGTCTGGAGTCTTATCTGCGGCACGCCCGAGTTTTTCACAGGTATTTAAAGACCATGTGCATATTTACATACCTTTGTAAACTGGTTACAGAGGCTCTTTGTTTTCTGGTTCCAGTACCCCTGGACCCCCACTCTGCCTATTTCTTACATTTGGATTTTACTTTTTACTGCCTTAGTGTGAGAATGCATTTCATGAAAAGGAATATAAAGTAGGGTTACCAAAAGAAAAATGCCAGCCATGTATGTGTTGTTTAAAAAGCCTGCAAAAGCCGAGCCTTGACACTAAATAGGGTTATAAATAAAATAGTATGTATTCATTTGTAATGTGACTTTTCTCTCTTTGTTCCCTTTAATTATCAGTCATGGATCATTCAGGCAGCCCTAGAACACAATTAAAAATGCGTTCTATTTATTTTTGCTGTTCCAAGTATACACAGATAAGTGCTGAAATTAGGCTTTAGGGGACTGCTTATTTTTGTACCGTCTGGGACATCAATATAATGAGCTGGCAACCCTAATCACAAGACTGGAAGTTTTTTGCAGGATGAGCACAATATTTATTTCCTCCTCCCTCGATCCCTGGACCCTGAATAATGCCATAAAAGCAATAGTTTAACTTATATCTGAAACACTATGCCAGCCCTCAATAACATGCTGAGTAACTTCAAGTGTGTCTGGGAATGCACCCTGCATTCAGACAACTCATTCCTCATTCTCGCCCTTCACTTTCACACTCACCCTACACTCACAGGGATCACAATGTACTCACACTGATCATCATGCACTCACACCACCTGCTCACCCTGCACTCAGTGACCACACAGCAGTTATGCCACTCGCCATGAACTCACACCGTTCTCCCTACACTTACCCTGCGTTCTCATGAGCACACCGCTCACTCTGCACTC
Source organism: Calotriton arnoldi (assembly GCA_963921515.1). NCBI lineage: Eukaryota > Metazoa > Chordata > Amphibia > Caudata > Salamandridae > Calotriton > Calotriton arnoldi. The sequence continues at coordinate 139,596 of CAWUFW010000641.1, read as the reverse complement.
ACAGTGATCACTCTGCACTCACTATGCTCTTGCGCTGTTCACCCTGTACCTCACCCTGCAGTCACATGAGCACACTACTCACCCTGCTCATGTAACACTTCACTCACCTGTCCCCCTCACTGCTCAATCTGCAATCTCACTCAAACAAGCCCATCACTAACCATACATTCATTTGTCCCAATCTGCACCCAAATTCATATGGTCACCTCACTCACCCTGCAGTCACTCCTCTCACCCTACTCTCACACTGTACCTCACCCTGCAGTCACATGAGCACACTACTCACCCTGCTCATGTGACACTTCACTCACCTGTCCCCCTCACTGCTCAATCTGCAATCTCACTCAAACAAGCCCATCACTAACCATACATTCATTTGTCCCACTCAGCACTTACATCTGCACCCAAATTCATATGGTCACCTCACTCACCCTGCAGTCACTCCTCTCACCCTACTCTCACACTGTCGCGTCGCTCACCGTGCACTCACATGGGCACTCCTGTCACCCATACAGCGCAGAGGGCTAATGTGCCTGCTACAAAGAACGTGTATCATGCAGATCACAGAACTGAGTGTTAGTAAACTACGGGTAGCACTATAAAAAAAGTGAAATGTTGGTCAGAAAGGGGCTATAGAGAGATGAGGTGCATTGTTGGCGAGTGGTAGTGAGGGAATTCATGGAGAAGGAGGAAATGGGAGAGGGGGTGCACAAAAAGACTGTTGCACTGTGCGCGACCAGTGTTAGGGCCAGCCCTGGCTGGGAGTTTTAGCCCCTCCCGAAGTTCGGATCTAGTTGCGCCCCTGGTTGCTTCCCACGTCAGAAGTACATTTGCTGCCTGTTTTTCATACCAACATCTCGAGTTAGGGCTCTCTGATTGGAGTAGCCATTCAGAACCGCCAATCAGCATGTAGTTCCTGCAGCAGAACACTGCTTTGACGTCAGCACTGACGTTCCTCCAATGAACGGGACAGCAGGAGAGATGCCAGGGAGTGCCGCAAATTTTGTATACATAAAGTTGCAAAATACTTCAACTTTGCTGATGAAACAGCACTTCTTCACTGTTGCCTTTTGCCTCGTGGTTGCTGAATTTAACATCTGGTTGCTGCCATTCGCCTTGCTCTTGAACCCTTCCCCCTCAAGGCTATCCTGGTTTGTACCCTTGCAGCTACTGCATTTCACTGCAAGGAATTTACAACGGTTGTATCCTTCCTGAAGATTCCATTCTCTAGCAGGTAAGAGTGAAGAGCTTTTTGTTTTCTTTTTTTAAAGCTGCGCCCCTTTCCCCTTCGTCCCACTACTAGTGGGAACGTTGGAGGCTTCAAGGAGGAGCGGATTTGGCATTAATGCCATAGGTGCTGACATTTGTTCTGGGGACCCGGGTTAGAGTCCTGGCATCGGCTCAACATCATGTGATCCTGGGTAAAATCACTTAATTTACCAGTGACTTACGAAAAATGAATTTGACCTTGATTAAAGTTGCTGGTGCTTGTCTAACATGTTCCAATCCCTAGAGCTGACTCCACAAGCCTAATATAACAAATATTGTGAAGTATGCCTACCATCTGTCCTCCCTTCTTTCATAGACCAAATTTAAATGCTTTCTTGTGCAGCTATTTCTGAAGCTTTGGAAGGCGATCTTCTTTATAAGCCAACTATGCTAACAAATTGACTCTTGATGCTGCTAGGCCTTCTTGGAAAACTGTGGTTGGCCTCCTACTGGCATGGCCACACCTGGCCATACTCCACATAATCACAGATTTTTCAATTGTGTCAGAAAGCATGTTTTATGGAACCCCTTTTTCTGATATCTTGTTTAGGGTCAAGGATGTGGCGCAACAGCCAGAGCTGATGACTGTGGAGCTGGGGAACCAGGTTCAATTCTTGGTGTCTGCTCAACATCCTGTGATTCTGGACAAATCACTTAATCTCCCTGTGCTTACAAAAATGAATGTGTGCTCATGTAATGTAAAAGATGCTCCTGTAAAGCGCTCCAATACCTTTGGTTCATGTTCGCGCTATATAAAACTGCAAAAAATATATTACAAACTTTTGTGAGCACTCCCGTTTCCAGGTACTGCTCAAGACTGGAAGTGGAGCACAACCTAAGGATGGCAGAAGCAAGAATCCATCCACATATTGACTGTGTCTGTGGAGAAAAACAGGCACACCCCTCACCTGTGTTTTGGGAGTGTTTTTACTATTCTATACACATTTTTGTGTTTTATGTGAAAAATAAAGCACCAATGTAATTTTTTGTGCTAATTTTTTCTTGGAGACTTTTCATTTGAACTTTATAATAAGAATGAGCAGTACAAAAACTTCAGTTTACTAAAAACTCTTACTTTATTTAATATTATTTGCCCTATACGACCTGGGCTCTGCAGGTGGGAATGGCCATAAATGATGCAGAGTACCAGCTTCCAGACCTTTTTCGTCAGATGGTGGTGGGGGGGGCTCGATGTGTAAAAAGGTTTAGATGGGGGGGCTCAGCCGACAAAGGTTTGAAGACCTCTGGTGTAAATCAATATACAGGATGTATTACAAAAGGCAATGAGGGTTACAAGGTGTAGGAATACATATCACCCTTACCGGTAGGCATTATGAGTTAAGAGTGTATGACCGAGAGAAACATAAAGTCAGGATTTCAAATGTAACGCAGTCCTTTGGGTTGTTTGTACTAATAAGACTTTATTACTTCCCAAAGAACCCCTTTTTAGCAGCCTTATAATAATAACAGATTGAGAAAAAACAATAAGGTCTAAACCAGGGCCTCTGGAATTATGCGCCAGTGGAGAATCAAATTATGCAACAGGGTTGACTAAATTTTGCGGCAAGAAAATGCAAATTATGCAGCACAATGTGGACTTTTTGTGATAGCATTACTTTATTATTTTGTCATTTTTACACATGGTAACATTATCTGGGAAACGATTTCACATATTAGTACCAGTTTAATACCCAAATATAGCAATAAACAACTGAAGGATGAACAGTCAACATTTTCGGAGAGCCTTTCACTGCGCAAAGACACATGGCACCACATTTTCAGTAACTTTTGGTCCGTTTCAGTTAGAAACAGTTTTTTTGTTAAAATCTGCAGATTATGCAACAGGTGATGGATTATGTGGAAAGGATGTATGACAGAAGCATGCATGCCATTACCATGTATGCCACTACCACGCAGCCTTTGTTATGTAATGTTAATTGAATTTGTTGAGTGCACGAATACCCAAAGGCGTCTTGGCGCTAGCTACCATGTGCTGGTGAGACTAAGGAACAGATTAAACAGAGTTGAATAACCAGGTCTTCAAAGATTTTCTGAAGACAAGAAGATTTGGCGAGGTTTTAATATCAAGAGGGAGTTTATTCCAGGCAGTAAAAGCGCCCAACACAAAGCTACGACCTCCCCAGGCCATGTGTTTGAATTTGGGCAAGATCACCAATTTGGCATTTGCTGATCCGAGTGGCCTATTGGGAATGTACCACGCAAAAGTTTTACCACGCATTACCTTTACCACGAAAATGTAAGTATATAGCAGGTAAGTGAAAGCCATTAAAAAAATGTGTATATATATATATTCACTGAAAAAACCATAGGTTTCAGGGATGTTATAGTTAGAAATTAGCATTTAAAAAACCCTAGAAATTCACTGAAAAAACCATAGGTTTCAGGGACGTTATAGTTAGAAATTAGCATTTAAAAAACCTTAGAAATTCACTGAAACAAACACAGGTTTCAGGGACGTTATAGTTAGTTGGACATTTCACTCGTACAAAACCATAGAAATTCGCCCGTTATAATTAGTTCAGCTAACTATAACCAGTAGCAGCCCGTGGAGGGAGTTCCGTGGGGTGGTGAGGCGGGGCGGGAGAGGGGCAGGGTGGGGGGTAGTAAACACCGGAATATGGATGAACGGAGGTAAGTAAACAATTAAATAAATAAAACGAATTTCGTTGCGTGCGCTGCATCGCAAAAAGCACTGCTGATGACGTCACATATTACATCATTCATGACATGGTCAGTGACATCACTGATGACATCACTGATGACATCTCAAATGACATCACTGATGACATCACTGATGACATCATCCAGTGACTGTGTGTTTCTAAAAAGTTTAAATATGTTTTATATAAATGCCAAGGTGTATTGAAGAATGAGTGGGTGTATAAGTGTCTGGATGGATGATTTAGTAGGTGCGTGACTGACTGTATAAGTGAGTGATTAAATGTGTCTTACTGAATGCATGGGTTAGTGACTAACTTGTGTGAATGTCTGTATCAGTCTGTCTGTTGTTGTATAAGCTGCTGCATGGGTTGGTCAGTAGCTACATGAGTGTCTATATGGGTTATTGATTGGTTGGCTGAGTATCTGTATGGGTGCCTGAGTGTGTGTGTGGGTGGGTGGGAGGTGTGTGACTCTGTGCATAGATGGGTGAGTGGTTGATTCACTGGGTGTATGGGTTCAAGAGTGCATGTGGAAACAGCTGTATGGGTGGGTGAGTGTGTGTATGGGTGTATTGGTGAGTGAATGGATGTCCAAGTAACTACATATGTAAAAGGTAGTGTATGTGAGTGTTGGAGTATATAAATGACTATACATGAGAGTCAGTGATTGTGAGAGTGGCTGTATGGATGAGTGTGTACTTGTATCAGTGATTATATAAGAGAGTAAGTATGCGTTAGTATCTGTATGAATAAGTGAGGTGGTGTGTGTATAACTGTATAGGTGAGTAAATGGGAGTGTGATTGATTCTTTGCATGACTGACTAGGTGTGTGAGTAAGTCCATGGATGAGTGGTGGTGTGTGAGTGTCTGTATAGGTGTATGAGTGCATATGATAGTGTTGTATTGATGAGTGACTGCATGTATGAGTGATTGCATGGGTGAATGAGTGGATGTGTGTGTAGACCTAGGAATCAATGAGTACGTATGTAGTAACTGGTATTGGTGTGTCGATGGTTTCGAAAATGGTAGTCTGTATTTTACAGTGGGTGTATCAAAGGTTATATTAGACTGTGAGGAGGTGCATCAGATTTTCACGTGGATGATGTCAACAGTGATGTCATCAGTGATGTCATTTGAGATGTCATCAGTGATGTCACTGACCATGTCATGAATGATGTAATATGTGACGTCATCAGCAGTGCATTGTGGGGGCGCGAGTTATAGTTAGCTGAACTAACTATAACGGGCGAATTTCTATGGTTTTGTACGAGTGAAATGTCCAACTAACTATAACGTCCCTGAAACCTATGTTTTTTCCAGTGAATTTCTAAGGTTTTTCAAATGCTAATTTCTAACTATAACGTCCCTGAAACCTATGGTTTTTTCAGTGAATTTCTAGGGTTTTTTAAATGCTAATTTCTAACTATAACGTCCCTGAAACCTATCGTTTTTTGAGTGAATTTCAACAGTTTTTTAAATGCTAATTTGTAATTTTAATATTTATTAAACCTTTTTTTCCCCTGTAAATTACAAGTTTTTTTAAAGATATTTTGTAACTCTAATATCCTATAATTATTTTCTCTTATTTTTTTCATTTTAATTTAAATATGTAATGTCCTATGTCTTTTAAAATATATGTATATTTTTTCAAAAAATACTGGAATCGCGTACCCATCGTGTACCTATCATGGTGGGTGCGCGAATTCAAGCCGCCATATTGGTAAAGTAGAGAAGGAGCCTCGTTTGGTTTGCGACGGGTGCGCGGTGCATGGCCCCGCATAACGTCATATACGTATAGGATTGCGTCATGTGCCCGTTTCGTATGCGACGTGTGCGCGGTGCCGGGACCCGCGTGACGTCATATACGTGCTGGGTCGCGCCGGGTGCACGACTCCCATAAAAAAGTTTATGTTTTAAAACTTTATGTATATAACTTTAATGTACATATCAGGGCAAGAGATTATCTAAACTATTTATAAAAATAATATATTTGTACTTGTAATAAACTTATATTATTCTTAAATATATTTTGCGCCGGGTGCGCGACTCCCATGTGACTTTAAAAGAAACCATTTCATTGGTTGACTAGGTTTTCCATTCTAGAACTTGAAGGACCCCACCCTTTTTAGTCATTCTCTCTGCTGCATCACAGGAGAGACACCTGTTGTGTTTTTGGGAGCAAAATTGAGATTTTTTTTTGGTGTTTACTTGGAAAGCTTCTACAATGGCTTCTTCAAATCCAGCAATACACCTTCCATCTGATGATGAAGATTTGGTACCACCTCCCAAAAAAAGACAGGAGTCTATTGTTTGGAAATTTTTCACAATCCCGGAGGGCGAAAGAAAAGTGAATGCAAGAAAGGTGAGCTGCACACTCTGTCCCAGAGTTCTATCAAGAGGCAGCGAGAAGAAGTACTCGTGTGGCACTTCCAGTATGTATAAGCATCTACAGACTATACATCCGAAACAACTTGCACGAGAACAACTGCGACGTGCTAAAGAGGCCACACCACAAACTGACCAGGGAGCTGGTCCCAGCACTTCTGGAGGCTCAACCTCTGCATCTCACGGTCCGGACATTCGTCCAGAGTTTGCGACGCTCAAACAGCATTGTATAAAATGCAATGCCATTTTATGTTGTGGGGAGCAGTCAGTTGACGCTGTGTGTTCAGCAGCAAGAAACCATCGCTGCTAATTTTTTTTTTTCTGTTGGAATGACAATATAATTCCAAAAGTTTAAAGTTTTGTCTGTTTGTTTTTTCGTTTTTCAAAAAACACCCCAAAAATTCACAAAATTGTTTAAAAAACACAAAAAAAAATTAAAAACAAAAAAGAAGAAAAAAACCAGTTCTGTTCAGAACTACCTTATTTGGTTAAAAAAGAGAAATAACTGCATGCTAATATCTGGGTGATTGCTTGAGTACATGTGTAGAGCATGGGTAGTGACAGGGAGATCGCTGGACTGCATGAGTAATGCACAGGAAATTGTAGGTCTGCATGTGTTAGTGCCTGAGTCATTGTATGAGTACATGGGTACTGACTGGATGATTAGAGTACTGCAAGGAGAGTGCATGGTGAATTTGTAAGTGCTTGGGTTTTGGCGGAGTGATTGGATTAGTACATGGTACTGGCTGGGTGATTGGAGGAGTGCACGGGGAGTGACAGTGTGATTGCTGGACTGCATGGGTACTACCTGGGTAATTGGAGGAGTGAATCAGTAGTGTGTAGGTGGTTAGAGGACTGCATGGATAGTGCACATGTGATTGTAGCACTGCATGTGTTAGTGCCTGGGTCATTGCATGAGTACATGGATAGTGACTGGATACTTAGAGTGCTGCAAGGACAGTGCATGGTGAATTTATAAGTGCTTGGCTTTTGGCAGAGTGATTGGATAAGGACATGGGACTGGCTGGGTAATTGGAGGAGTGCATAGGTAGTAACAGGGAGATTACTAAACTGTATAGATAGCAGTCAAAGGAATGTAGAAGTGCATGAATAAGTGCCTGGGTAATTGCATGAGTACATGCCTACTGACTGGATGATTAGAGTACTGCAATGTGAGTCCATGGTGAATTTATAAGTGCTTGGGTATTGGCGGAGTGATAGGATTAGTACATGGTACTGGCTGGGTGATTGGAGGAGTGCACGGGGAGTGACAGTGTGATTGCTGGACTGCATGGGTACTACCTGGGTAATTGGAGGAGTGAATCAGTAGTGTGTAGGTGGTTAGAGGACTGCATGGATAGTGCACATGTGATTGTAGCACTGCATGTGTTAGTGCCTGGGTCACTGCAAGAGTACATGGATAGTGACTGGATATTTAGAGTGCTGCAAGGAGAGTGCATGGTGAATTTATAAGTGCTTGGGTTTTGTCAGTGTGTTTGGATAAGGACATGGGACTGGCTGGGTAATTGGAGGAGTGCATAGGTAGTAACAGGGAGATTACTAAACTGTATAGGTAGCAGTCAAAGGATTGTAGAAGTGCATGAGTTAGTGTCTGGGTAATTGCATGAGTACATGGGTACTGACTGGATGATTAGAGTACTGCAAGGAGAGTGCATGGTGAATTTATAAGTGCTTGGGTTTTGGCGGAGTGATTGGATTAGTACATGGTACTGGCTGGGTGATTGGAGGAATGCACAGGAAGTGACAGTGTGATTGCTGGACTGCATGGGTACTACCTGGGTAATTGGAGGAGTGAATCAGTAGTGTGTAGGTGGTTAGAGGACTGCATGGATAGTGCACATGTGATTGTAGCACTGCTTGTGTTAGTGCCTGGGTCATTGCATGAGTACATGGATAGTGACTGCATATTTAGAGTGCTGCAAGGAGAGTGCATGGTGAATTTATAAGTGCTTGGGTTTTGGCGGAGTGATTGGATTAGTACATGGTATTGGCTATGTGATTGGAGGAATGCACAGGAAGTGACAGTGTGATTGCTGGACTGCATCGGTACTACCTGGGTAATTGGAAGAGTGAATCAGTAGTGTGTAGGGGGTTAGAGGACTGCATGGATAGTGCACATGTGATTGTAGCACTGCTTGTGTTAGTGCCTGCGTCATTGCATGAGTACATGGATAGTGACTGGATATTTAAAGTGTTGCAAGGAGAGTGCATGGTGAATTTATAAGTCCTTGGGTTTTGGCGGAGTGATTGGATTAGTACATGGTACTGGCTGGGTGATTGGAGGAATGCACAGGAAGTGACAGTGTGATTGCTGGACTGCATCGGTACTACCTGGGTAATTGGAAGAGTGAATCAGTAGTGTGTAGGTGGTTAGAGGACTGCATGGATAGTGCACATGTGATTGTAGCACTGCTTGTGTTAGTGCCTGGGTCATTGCATGAGAACATGGATAGTGACTGGATATTTAGAGTGCTGCAAGGAGAGTGCATGGTGAATTTATAAGTGCTTGGGTTTTGGCAGATTGATTGGATAAGGACATGAGACTGGCTGGGTAATTGGAGGAGTGCATAGGTAGTAACAGGGAGATTACTAAACTGTATAGGTAGCACTCAAAGGAATGTAGAAGTGCATGAATAAGTGCCTGGGTAATTGCATGAGTACATGCCTACTGACTGGATGATTAGAGTACTGCAATGTGAGTCCATGGTGAATTTATAAGTGCTTGGGTATTGGCGGAGTGATTGGATTAGTACATGGTACTGGCTGGGTGATTGGAGGAATGCACAGGGAGTGACAGTGTGATTGCTGGACTGCATGGGTACTACCTGGGTAATTGGAGGAGTGAATCAGTAGTGTGTAGGTGGTTAGAGGACTGCATGGATAGTGATTGTAGCACTGCATGTGTTAGTGCCGGGGTCATTGCATGAGTACATGGATAGTGACTGGATACTTAGAGTGCTGCAAGGAGAGTGCATGGTGAATTTATAAGTGCTTGGCTTTTGGCAGAGTGATTGGATAAGGACATGGGACTGGCTGGGTAATTGGAGGAGTGCATAGGTAGTAACAGGGAGATTACTAAACTGTATAGATAGCAGTCAAAGGAATGTAGAAGTGCATGAATAAGTGCCTGGGTAATTGCATGAGTACATGCCTACTGACTGGATGATTAGAGTACTGCAATGTGAGTCCATGGTGAATTTATAAGTGCTTGGGTATTGGCGGAGTGATTGGATTAGTACATGGTACTGGCTGGGTGATTGGAGGAGTGCACGGGGAGTGACAGTGTGATTGCTGGACTGCATGGGTACTACCTGGGTAATTGGAGGAGTGAATCAGTAGTGTGTAGGTGGTTAGAGGACTGCATGGATAGTGCACATGTGATTGTAGCACTGCATGTGTTTGTGCCTGGGTCATTGCATGAGTACATGGATAGTGACTGGATATTTAGAGTGCTGCAAGGAGAGTGCATGGTGAATTTATAAGTGCTTGGGTTTTGGCAGAGTGATTGGATAAGGGCATGGGACTGGCTGGGTAATTGGAGGAGTGCATAGGTAGTAACAGGGAGATTACTAAACTGTATAGATAGCATTCAAAGGAATGTAGAAGGGGGCGTGGTCTGGCCACGTAGGAAGATGGCCGCCTAATTGAAGAGCTCCGCTCCGGGCCGGCACCCAAATGGAGACAGCATTATTTACAGCGTCTCCAGGACTGTCGCTGCAGAGTTCCTGAACAAGCTGAATTCGTGGCCATGCCTAGGATATGTTTCCGTCGCCCATCGACCTCTTCTTGACATTTTTATGAGCTGTGAACTGTCTGAGAGAACGTGCGCAGGTCGGGCCTTGTGACGCCTTTGAAGCCCCGGGCCTTGGCTGTCATCACGCCCGCTTATCTGACGAGCTTGTGGAATGACGTGTGACGATTTATGAGGCAGGCGCTCTTCTCGCTTTCATCCTCACAGCGTGCAACCATTATTTCAGTCTACAAATGCAGGTGAGAGTTTATACATGAATGTCTTTGGCAAAGGAGTTATTTTTAGAATAGAGCTGAGAGTTTCCACACGTGCTGCTCTTGACATATGACGCTTTTTACTACACATTGAATCACCTCAGAGTCGTGTCTGTGCTCAGCTCCTCTGGGCTGCAACATTTTATTTCCTTCCTTCAACAATATGCAGACTGCTGGAATTTATGTGTAAATTGCCTTTGATTAAGAAAAAAACAGAGCAAAACGAATCTCTCAGTAATTCTAAACCTTTTGGCACAATTTGCTTCATCAATGCATAATTGCTGCCTCTCAATTTGTTTGTGATACCTCACAACATCAGTTGCATGAGTCAATATACTGGGTTATTTAAAAAAAAAAACAACAAGACCCAACAATAATCTATATGTTTCATGTTCTGTCAAAACACGTTACATAACTAAAATTCACTTCATTCTTACTGGCAAGTTTGACTCATTCTTCTTCTTTATTGCTTCAAGTATTTGAGGTAATGCCTAATAACAGGAACGAAAACAAGCCTACCAAACAGTTACCTTTCGCTGACGCACTAAAACAATCAAGCAATATGTCTGCGAAGAGCTCTGCCTCATCACCACCTACTCAACCTCGCACTACTTCCAAGATGATATCAGGTGACACTATGGACCGTCTTTTTCAGGAAATTTCAACCATTAGTAGCCGCTTAACAGAATTAGATATTAACATCTCTTCCCTTGCATTGGAGACCAAATCAATGAGAGCAGATATTGCGCAATTTCATACTAAAACAGAAGGTTTGGATCAACGCCTGAATGCTGTTGAAAATAAATTCGACACATTACAAAGCAGGGATCAAGAATTATTATTTCTCCGTAGCAAACTGGTCGATTTGGAAGATCGCAGCAGGAGGGATAACATCCGTTTTTTTGGCTTTCCAGAGAGAATTGAAGGCCAGAATACTAGAGCATTTTTGTGTGAAATTATTCCAAAATTGGTTGGTATTCAATTTGATCCCATGCTTGAAATTCAACGTGCGCACCGTCTTGGCCCTCCGCGTAAAGATCTAAATACCCGCCCAAGACCCCTCATTGCTTGCTTTTTGCGACATGATCAGGTTCGACAACTACTGACTGCGGCACGTACACAGGGTTCTTACAGTTATGAGGGGCATGAAATTCATATGGCTGCTGATTTTTCTCGAGAAACTAATGAACGACGGAAAGCATTTTTATCCATGAGGCCTTTGCTGCGAAAAATGGACATCAAATACGGCTTATTTGATCCAGCCCGTTTCCGTGTTACTAAAAATGGAGAATCAAGAGACTTCTACAATCCAGACGAGCTACAGCGTTTCTTGGATGACATGATGCTGCAAGATATGGACATTCAACATACGTCTACGCTTCAAACTTCTCAAAGCTCTCAATCTACTCATCACCTTCCAGATGGCAGACGTCGTATCACAGGTGAAGCTCGTCAACGTGGTAGAGAGCTTGAGAGATTGAACCGCACCCAGGAAGATAAAGACTCAGCTTTGCAGACAATATCTAACTTTACTCAAGATCACCACAGAGACAAATCTCGCTCTCCTCTAAAATCCGCTTCAGATGGAGAGTAGTCCTTAGCAACATATTTCTTCTATTGCTAATTACAAAGTTTAGCTTAGGACTCTCAGGATCATGCTATACAGAGAGACAAACATCTTCTGCATTTCAGATGAGTATTTTCCGCACCCTTTCTATATCTATTTACTCATTATTGTTAATGGTTTCCAATACTTATCTGTGTATGCCCTACGATTTGAAACTTGTTTAAGATGTTTCCAATTTTTGTAAAAGTATATTTTCTGTATATTATTTATTATTGTACCTGATAAGACTTTTATGCGCTATCTCCAATAGATATACCTGAATTAACTCTAATGATAAACCTGATTATAATCTACTTTTCTACGTACCTATTACTAATTTTAAGATGGAGTATGGTTCTTAGTGGCGTATCTATTTTATAATTAATAACTATTCTAGTTCATGACTTCCATGTTCATATTTCACAGAAAAATCCTACCTTCATATTCATCAGATGGTTATTGTTTACACTATTTCTCTATTTATTTCCTCATTATGGTTGCCAATGTTTAACATAAGATGTTTATCTTTTCTGATATATACCTTAAGGTTTGAATTTATATATACTAATGATTATTAAATACATATATTAATTTTTCTGCTTAGGATGAATGTTTACTACATTAGTCATTTCATTATTCATTATTGCTGGTATTTATTGGATAGTATACTCTTTTTACTGTTCCTCTTCTCATATTTATTCAATTGTTAGTTTAGCTGTCATTTCGAATTGTATTTATTTTACTTGTAATCTTCTTTATAAATATGCATGCTAAATAATATTTATAGTTATGAATACAATCTATTATTTATTTGATCTTTTATGATATATTTAGAATGAAATATTCTTGTCTGTTTATATTATTGACACGTATGTCCCTTTAGAATATTTTTTAGGTCTCTTCATTATATTTTCCAGATATGCCCGGTTACATGCTTTATAATGCTTGGTCCTTCCCTTCATAGATCACCATTAAGTATAATTGGGTTCCATAGATCCTAATATTTTCAATAACCGGTCCTGGTCTCTGCTTAATACTCCTGGTGGGGGTCCTGCCTGGAGCGGTGTTCTTGTGAACCCAGACCCGCAGTTAAAGGTTTTGATCTTGTAGTACTTGTACACCAGTTTATTGTAACTTGAACGTATTTTCTATTCTTTCTACACAATACATTCTTTCTTTCTATTGGCAAGCAGATTTTAAAGTATTTTTTTATACTGGTTACTGGAAAATCTTTCCTCCATAACTCATCTTATTCTGTCTGCAAAAGTTAAACATAGCTTCTAATACTCCAGCAAATATGGTTGTTTCCCATGTCTTGTGTGCAATATCATGGAATGTTCATGGTTTAACACATTATATTAAGAGGAAAAAAGTTCTCTCATATCTCCAATCCAAAAAAGTAGATGTGGCTCTTCTTCAAGAGACACATCTTGACGAACTTGAATCAAAAAAATTGTGTAGGGACTGGGTAGGAAAGGTTTTCCACAGCAGTATCCATGGCGACAGTTCCTCAGATACAGGTCCTACTCGAAAATGTGGTGTGGCAATTCTCATTCGAAAAACCCTTCCAGTTATGGTATCCAAAACATGGGTGGATCCAGACGGCCGTTATGTCTTTGCTAAATTGCGTATTGGTGATACTCATATTTGTGTGGGATCAATCTATGCCCCGACAGGTTCCAAAAAATCCTTTCTCCTACATCTGAATCGTCTGTTGTCAGAGATTGATGCTTCACAATACCTTATAGGGGGAGATTGGAATTTGGTGAGAGATCCGATTCTCGACAGGACAGGCCCTCTTGATAAACATAATGCTGCAGATAGGGCCCTCATGAATGATATAATTGAAGATAACGGCCTTGTAGATCACTGGCGTCTTTCGCACCCAGATGGCACTGAATACACCTTCACATCTCCCACTCATGGAACTCTTTCTCGGTTGGACTACTTTTTAATTTCCCAAGGTATAGTTCAATCAGTTCAGGAATCCCATATTTTGGAAGCATCAATATCTGATCACTCTCCAGTCTTATTACAGTTACAAACAGGGATGACCAGACCAGGTCGCAAACCTTGGAGGATGAATATTCAACGTCACAAAACGCCTAAGGGTAAAACACAATTACAGGATCATCTTCACAATTATCTTTCCTTAAATCAAGGTTCTGTGGCTTCTGGTAGAACTATGTGGGCTGCTGCTAAGGCTACTATCCGGGGGCAACGTATGCGGGATGCAGCTCAGGCCAATAGGAGAAATGGTACTCGACAGAAAGAATTAGAACAAGACATTGAGTATTTCACCCGTTTATACACCAAAAAACCCAATCTACAAAATCGTAAATCATTAGAACAAGCCCGTATGGCACTGAACAGTCTCTTCACCGCCAAGGCAGAATATGCTCTACAAAAAATGAAAGGGAGACATTACGAGCAGGGAGAAAAGGCGGGTAGACTTTTAGCAGCACAATTGAGACAAAGAGAAGTTGCCATGGCTATCCCAGCCTTAAAATCATCTGCAGGTAACATGCTGACTCGCCCTCAAGATATAGTTAATGAATTTGCTTCTTATTATAAATCTCTTTATACCCCAGGTATCCAAGTAGATCATGACAAAATGGCAACTTTTCTTGCAGAAATTGATTTACCTCCCCTTTCTGCAGAAGACAGAGCACTTTTAAATACAGAAATCAGTAAAGAGGAGATATCACAAGCTATAGCCAAACTTCCATATCATAAAGCCCCGGGGGAGGATGGATTCCCTGCGGAATTTTATCGTTGGTCAGGCGACAATGTAGTAGATTGTTTACATGCTGCATTCCAAGAGGCCGAACACACATCTTCCCTAGGAAGTCTTTCTAATAAAGCTATAATTGCGGTCCTACCTAAACCCGGGAAAGACCCATTGCTCTGTAGCAGTTATCGTCCTATATCACTTCTCAATTGTGACATAAAAATCCTAGCCAGCATTCTTGCTTCTCGCCTTCGTAAAGTTATTCCCTCCCTAATTCATCATACCCAAGTGGGATTTATACCTGGGCGCTCCTCTCGAAATCATTTGCATTCTTTAACACACACCCTTCATGCTGCTAAAGTTCTTCAAGATGATGCCATAGCAATATCGCTTGACGCCGAAAAGGCACTTGATCGAGTAGAATGGACATACCTATTTAAAATTTTAAAACAATTTGGATTGGGAGACCAGTTTATAAATAAGGTACAATTGCTATATGAACAACCCACTGCATCAGTTAACTGTGGAGGTTTCGTCTCTGATCCATTTCCAATCCGTAGAGGAACTCGACAGGGTTGCCCCTTGTCGCCTCTTTTGTTCTTATTGGCTATTGAACCTTTGGCAGCTGCAATACGCCAATCACCCTCGATTGTTGGTATTCCTCTTCCGCTGGGAGAATAAAAACTTTATCTCTATGCAGATGACATTCTACTCACCATTACTGATTTATCAAGCTCATTATGATCACTACTTCAAATCATAGAGAAATTTTCTTCTTTTTCTGGATATAAAATTAACTGGGATAAGTGTAAAGCGCTTCCTATATCTGATGGCACCTCAAAACATGTGATACAAGGTTACCCCTTCCATTGGCAGTCTTCTCGTTTAAAATATTTAGGTATTCTTGTGAATAAGGGAACGGAAGCTATGGTTATGGATAATATAAATCCCTTACTTACCCAACTGCAACGTGATTTCGATAAGTGGAAAATCTTGGGTTTATCTTTGTGGGGCAGAGTACAAGCTGTGAAAATGGTCACTCTCCCACGTTTTCTTTACACACTAGGAATGCTTCCTCTCCATATTCCGTTATCCACATTACGTCTCATAGATTCTAAAATTAAGGGGCATATTAGCAAGACCGGCGATAATTATCGCCGTTTTAGCGGCAGGAAACTGCCGCTAAAACGGCGAGAATGGGCTTGCTAATATGCGCTATAGAATTCCAATAGAAGCCCAGGTTAGATGTCCTGCACATCTAACCTGGGCTTCTATTGGAATTCTATAACGCATATTAGCAAGACCATTATCGCCGCTTTAGCGGCAGTTTCCTGCCGCTAAAACGGCGATAATTTTATCGCCGGTCTTGCTAATATGCCCCAATATCCTTTATATGGGGCTCCATCAAACCCCGTTTAGCCATCAATAAACTTATTGCCCATCATTCCAATGGTGGTCTAAGTCTCCCCTCGATTGAACACTATTCAATTGCATTACAATTATCCCAACTTACATACATGCTTCACAATAACTCTAACACGCCACAATGGGTACATACTGAAAGATTTCTCTTATCCTCCGAATCGGGTCTTTCTGCCTTGTATGGGTCAGGTACCAGACGTCTTGACCCCCGTAATCCTATGTTATCTGCAATGCGTAAAACTTGGCAAAGGTCGCACCGTATTTTAGGGTTTAATCCACGTTTACATGTAAAAGCCCCAATATGGAATAACTATGGAATACGCATTAAATGGAAAACTCTCTTCTGGCCTACATGGAAATCGGCGGGTATCCTTACCGTAGATCAGATTCTTCATAATGGAGACATCAAGTCCTTTTCACAGCTGGTGGAGGAGTTTAATCTTCCCCTATTACAAAAAGATAACTATCTACAACTACATAACTCTCTTCTTAAGGCTTTAGGCCCGAAACCCTGGATACTACAAATTTCACCAATAACATTTTATCTTCACACTTGGGGAGACACAAAGGGGTTATCTCCGGTCTGTACAAAACACTCACAACACAATTATTTTCTCATCCTTTATCTCATGACCTTCGTTCCAGATGGCAATCACGACTGGGACTTTCCTATGAAAATGAACAATGGACAACTTTACTGGAAAACTTAGTTAAAGGTGCTCGAGAGGCTCGTTTAAAATTTTGTATATTTAAAATACTTCATGATTGGCACTGGTCTCCGGTGAAATTACATAAAGCAGGCCTATTATCACATACTAACTGTTGGAGATGTAATGCTTCTGGTTGTGACATTGTACATATCATATGTAAATGTCCCATGGTGAAACTTTACTGGTTATATATAGGTCGATTTCTGCATAACACCGTCCACTTACATTTACCACTCTCACCAGCAACAATTTTATTGCATGATTTACAAGATTCCCCTACCCTTTCCAAACCGCAATGTCGTCTAGTCCACACTGCATTAGCTACTGCTAAAATTTGTATATTAAGACAATGGAAATCCTCATCTCCGCCATCACAGGAGACTTGGCTAGCATCCATGATCCAAATTGCCTCATATGAGAGAGTCATTTATAACATTCAAGATCAAACTGAATTGTTTTACAGATATGGGATCCTTTCCTACAGTTAAAAGATATATCTGTTACTACCCTTACTTCTTAGGTTACTTTGTTCATTACAATGAATTGATCTTTGGGTACTTATAGTTTAATGACTTATGATCATACTGAATTGTATTTAATCAGTCATCTTTATCATATTATATTTATACCTACTACTGGTGTGATTCTGTATTCTTTATAATGCATTCCCTCTTAATATTCCAAATGAATTCTTTTAATGAAATATGTAATTTATGTTTTATTAGCTTGACATTCTATTATTTTCAGCTTTTATCGATTTGTTGTCAAATTAATGGTTTAATGCATTAATATTCCATATTCACTATTTAATATTTAATGATGTCTGTATCTCTTTTATTTGATATAATACGTTTTGCCCCTAATTTCCTCCTTTTTTCTGCTATTCTATGGATTTTTGATACATTTGTTTTATATTTATAGTTGTATTCATTACTCTTTCTCTATTATAACGCATTTTAAGATATGCAATGTTATCATATATTTCTTGTATCGTATTTATGAAATGCTAATAAAAAATTATAACACAAAAACAAAGGAATGTAGAAGTGCATGAATAAGTGCCTGGGTAATTGCATGAGTACATGCGTACTGAATGGATGATTAGAGTACTGCAATGTGAGTGCATGGTGAATTTATAAGTGCTTGGGTATTGGCGGAGTGATTGGATTAGTACATGGTACTGCATGGATACTACCTCGGTAATTGGAGGAGTGAATCAGTAGTCTGTAGGTGGTTAGAGGACTGCATGGATAGTGCACATGTGATTGTAGCATTGCATGTGTTAGTGCCTGGGTCATAGCATGAGTACATGGATAGTGACTGGATACTTAGAGTGCTGCAAGGAGAGTGCATGGTGAATTTATAAGTGCTTGGGTTTTGGCAGAGTAATTGGATAAGGACAAGGAACTGGCTGGGTAATTGGAGGAGTGCATAGGTAGTAACAGGGAGATTACTAAACTGTATAGGTAGCACTCAAAGGATTGTAGAAGTGCATATATTAGTGCCTGGGTAATTGCATGAGTACATGGGTATTGACTGGATGATTAGAGTACTGTAAGGATAGTCCATGGTGAATTTATAAGTGCTTGGGTTTTGGCGGAATAATTAGATAAGGACATGAGACTGTCTGGGTGATTGGAGGAATGTAGAGGGAGTGACAGTGTGATTGCTGGACTGCATGGGTACTACCTGGGTAATTGGAGGAGTGAATCAGTAGTGTTTAGGTGGTTAGAGGACTGCATGGATAGTGCACATGTGATTGTAGCACTGCATGTGTTAGTGCCTGGGTCATTGCATGAGTACATGGATAGTGACTGGATACTTAGAGTGCTGCAAGGAGAGTGCATGGTGAATTTATAAGTGCTTGGGTTTTGGCAGAGTGATTGGATAAGGGCATGGGACTGGCTGAGTAATTAGAGGAGTGCATAGGTAGTAACAGGGAGATTGCTAAACTGTATAGGTAGCACTCAAAGGATTGTAGCATTGCATGTGTTAGTGCCTGGGTCATTGCACAAGTACATGTATAGTGACTGGTTACTTAGAGTGCTGCAAGGAGAGTGCATGGTGAATTTATAAGTGCTTGGGTTTTGGCAGAGTGATTGGATAAGGACAGGGGACTGGCTGGGTAATTGGAGGAGTGCATAGGTAGTAACAGGGAGATTACTAAACTGTATAGGTAGCACTCAAAGGATTATAGAAATGCATCTGTTAGTGCCTGGGTCATTGCATGAGTACATGGATAGTGACTGGATACTTAGAGTGCTGCAAGGAGAGTGCATGGTGAATTTATAAGTCCCTGGGTTTTGGCAGAGTGATTGCATAAGGACATGGGACTGGCTGAGTAATTGGAGGAGTGTATAAGTAGTAACAGGGAGATTACTAAACTGTATAGGTAGCACTCAAAGGATTGTAGAAATGCATGAGTTAGTGCCTGGGTAATTGCATGAGTACATGGGTACTGACTGGATGATTAGAGTACTGCAAGGAGAGTGCATGGTGAATTTATAAGTGCTTGGGTTTTGCCGGAATAATTAGATAAGGACATGGAACTGTCTGGATGATTGGAGGAGTGCACGGAGAGTGACAGTGTGATTGCTGGACTGCATGGGTACTACCTGGGTAATTGGAGGAGTGAATCAGTAGTGTGTAGGTGGTTACAGGACTGCTTGGATAGTACACATGTGATTGTAGCACTGCATGTGTTAGTGCCTGAGTCATTGCATGAGTACATGGATAGTGACTGGATACTTAGAGTGCTGCAAGGAGAATGCATGGTGAATTTAGAAGTGCTTGGGTTTTCACGGAATGATTAGATAAGGACATGAGACTGTCTGGGTGATTGGAGGAATGTAGAGGGAGTGACAGTGTGATTGCTGGACTGCATGGGTACTACCTGGGTAATTGGAGGAGTGAATCAGTAGTGTTTAGGTGGTTAGAGGACTGCATGGATAGTGCACATGTGATTGTAGCACTGCATGTGTTAGTGCCTGGGTCATTGCATGAGTACATGGATAGTGACTGGATACTTAGAGTGCTGCAAGGAGAGTGCATGGTGAATTTATAAGTGCTTGGGTTTTGGCAGAGTGATTGGATAAGGGCATGGGACTGGCTGAGTAATTAGAGGAGTGCATAGGTAGTAACAGGGAGATTGCTAAACTGTATAGGTAGCACTCAAAGGATTGTAGCATTGCATGTGTTAGTGCCTGGGTCATTGCACAAGTACATGTATAGTGACTGGTTACTTAGAGTGCTGCAAGGAGAGTGCATGGTGAATTTATAAGTGCTTGGGTTTTGGCAGAGTGATTGGATAAGGACAGGGGACTGGCTGGGTAATTGGAGGAGTGCATAGGTAGTAACAGGGAGATTACTAAACTGTATAGGTAGCACTCAAAGGATTATAGAAATGCATCTGTTAGTGCCTGGGTCATTGCATGAGTACATGGATAGTGACTGGATACTTAGAGTGCTGCAAGGAGAGTGCATGGTGAATTTATAAGTCCCTGGGTTTTGGCAGAGTGATTGCATAAGGACATGGGACTGGCTGAGTAATTGGAGGAGTGTATAAGTAGTAACAGGGAGATTACTAAACTGTATAGGTAGCACTCAAAGGATTGTAGAAATGCATGAGTTAGTGCCTGGGTAATTGCATGAGTACATGGGTACTGACTGGATGATTAGAGTACTGCAAGGAGAGTGCATGGTGAATTTATAAGTGCTTGGGTTTTGCCGGAATAATTAGATAAGGACATGGAACTGTCTGGATGATTGGAGGAGTGCACGGAGAGTGACAGTGTGATTGCTGGACTGCATGGGTACTACCTGGGTAATTGGAGGAGTGAATCAGTAGTGTGTAGGTGGTTACAGGACTGCTTGGATAGTACACATGTGATTGTAGCACTGCATGTGTTAGTGCCTGAGTCATTGCATGAGTACATGGATAGTGACTGGATACTTAGAGTGCTGCAAGGAGAATGCATGGTGAATTTAGAAGTGCTTGGGTTTTGACGGAATGATTAGATAAGGACATGGGACTGTCTGGGTGATTGGAGGAGTGCATAACTAGTAACAGGGAAATTACTGAACTCTATATGTAGTGCTCAAGGGATTGTAGAAGTGCATGAGTTAGTGCCTGGGTCATTCCATGAGTACACTTGGCATACATGCAACTGTATAAATAGTATCTGAACACATAGATAACTCATTACATACTATCTAGTTAAGTAGATAAGTCCAACATACCACAAAGGGTAATATATGGTGGTTTCTTTTTGAGTTACATCTTGACCATTCAATCTACAAATATGCAACATCATTAAACTATACCTCACAACAGACTTAAGAAAGAAGGGCAATTAACAACACATTTAATGATCTTTTTTAAAACCACATATATCTTCAGCTTTCTATCTAAAATTATGTGGCATCATTCAACTATACCTTTGCTTAAACTACAAAAAGAAACCTAATTAACAGCACCTTATTTCACCATTCTATCTTTAATTATATGCCATAATTTAACTTTACCTTCTGTACAAACTAATAACAGAAACTTAATTAATAACACCTTATATGATCATCTTTCAAACACCACAGTTGTGCTGCATCTTCAAAAAACTATCTAAAAATATGAAGCATCATTCAGCTATACCTTTGAACAGACTTTCAAAAATATATATTATTGTACAGACTGTTTTTTTAAAGAAACTTCAAGTACAATGAAACTAATTCCAATATACATCTCTACATTTAATAATATATTTCAAACAACACAGTTTTAGAATAATGTCAAATCTTTTTAAAAAAACATCAAAATATATAACTCACCTTGCAAATAAATCTGTGGAATGAAAAATCTCACACACTCAGACAGGATTTTCTTTTTCACACAGTCAATATAAATCACCAGACTCAGCAAGGTAAAACCAGTAATGGCAAGGTTTCCCTCTCTTTTTCCATACAAATACACATAAGCAACAAATGACATTGCTTCCCGGAGTTTTTTAAATTGTAAAACACAATTCCATTGGTCACAGATAATAACCCTTATCAACTGACTTCTTCACCCCTTCTGCCTAATGTCAGTTTCCATAGTAACAGGTCATGCAACATTCAACTTAACTCACAGGTCACAAGTTCACCACACAATGTTGCAAATGAGAACAGCAGGTGTGGTTGGCGTTGCAAAACACGACCTTATCCTTTCTGCTGTACCTTTCAAACATTTTTTACTAACCAATAAGAAAATTGCTTTTTAAACAAACTAAAATGCACCCTATTTTTGAATGTACAATGTTCTGAAACAGCCAATGAAATCTCTACTTTCTTTAAAACAGAATCTTGTCCACCATTTTAGATATCTCTCATTCTACCAACTGACTACCTCAGCTACAGACATCTTTTCATTACCTACAGTCATCCCTTCAAGATGCTTTCAGTGTGGATTGTTGGGCACAGCTATGTTTTCTGGTGCAAAAGGTATGCTGAACGCAGAGGTATTGACAAAGACCTAGCTTTGCAAAATGTAGACATTAAATGGATTGGACAGAGAGGATTAAAGTGGCACCAATTGATGCCTATGGTTAAAACCTTTTGCATCTCCAACCCCTGACCTCATGATTGTGCACTGTGGTGGCAATGACCTAGGCACATTGACTGGGGTAGGTCTGGAAATGCTAATGAAGGACACCTTTGCAGAATTGATGTTGCTTTTCCCCCAAACTGCCTTTGTATACTCTAACATATGCCAAAGACAGAAATGGAAGTGGTCCAATCAATTTTGTCCTCAGATTGAGAAAGCTAGAAAAATGTCAATAAAGCTGTTTCTGCTTACCTCAGATACCATAGAATGGGCACCATATATAACAACAATCTACGTTTCCATATGGAGGGCATCTACAGGAGTGACGGAGTACACTTTACTGATGAAGGGAACAGAGTGTTTCTCAACAACCTGAAGCTCTGCATCCGCACTTACATGTAGCTGCAAGAAACTCATAATAAACACAAGGGCTCTTTTTAGAGCCACCCACTAACCCAACATATAACCTAGGTTTATATAAAAAAAATCTTAATTATTTTTGCTTGGAGTCGCGCAACCAGCGCGACTTAGAGCCGCGCACCCATTGCGTTCACACTAGGGGGCCGCGCTGAGTGCTGCGCACCCATTGCGTTCACACTAGGGGCCGCGCTGAGCGCCGCGCACCCATCGCGTTCACACTAGGGGGCCGCGCTGAGTGCCGCGCACCCATTGTGTTCATACTAGGGGCCGCGCTGAGCGCCGCGCACCCATCGCGTTCACACTAGGGGGCCGCGCTGAGTGCCGCGCACCCACCGCGTTCACACTAGGGGCCGCGCTGAGCACCGCGCACCCACCGCGTTCACACAAGGGGGCCCCGTTGAGCGCCGCGCTAGGGTCACGAATCCATTTTTTTTTTTTTTTTAAACTGTCTACTTACATTAATTTACATTCGCCCCGGGCATGCCCAAATATACTTTTTTTTTTTTTTTTTAAACGGAGGAGGGGGGACTGTCACTCCCCTCCCGGGCCATTTTGGGCCCCGGGACCCCATCCCCCGGGACCTGGCCTCATGGTTAGGAACCGTGGGGGGAGCACCAATGCCCCCACGGTCCCGCCGGCTCCCCGTCTCCTGCGGGAGCTGGCATTGCTTTTCCACATGGGGAACTGCTAACATGCAGCTCCCCGTGTGGAAAAGCAATCTGCTTTGGATTTTGGAAGCGAGAGCAGGAAACCTGCTCTCGCTTCCAAAATCCAAAGAAGTGTTTGCTATGACAGGGCGGGAGCGCACGGCTCCAGCCCTGTCATAGCAAACAGCAGTGTCCCGGGGTTGGGCACCCCGGGACACTGCACGGCCCCCCTCCCTAGTAGTGCACAGCCCCGGGGGAGGTGGTGGTCCCCGGGGCGTGTGGGGGGGCTCAAGCCACCCACACAGGTTTAATTTTTTTTTTTTTTAAAAGCTCCAGGGGGTGGCGGTCCCCGGGGCAGAGGGGGGGCCGTGTGCCCCCGCACATATTTAAGAAAAGCCCCAGGGGGTGGTGGTCCCCTGGGCTTGAGGGGCCTTGGAGGCCCCCCAAAGATTAATTAAGAAGAAGCCCCAGGGAGGTGGCGTTCCCCGGGGCTGTGGGAGGGCTGCGTGCCCTCCCACATATACTTTACATAGCCCCAGGGAGGTGGCGGTCCCCGGGGCTGCGGGGTCCCAGCGGGCCCCCGCAATTATGAATAGGGCAATGCCCCCGGGACCTGGCCCACCCGGGGGCCTCATTTAAATCAAGCGCGGAACCCCGCGCTTAATTTTTTTTAAAGATTTCGGCGGGATTCGCGACCCCATTGCGCATTCTGCTGAAATTATTTTTAAAAAATACTTTTTTGGGCTCTGGGGGTCCTTGTGGGACCCCCTGAACAGGCCTAATGGGTCAGAGTGTTTCTACCCTGCCCCCTTTTCTTGTTTTTAAACATTTATTTTACTGTTTTCTTGTGACTCGGTTCTACCGAGTCACAAAGTGGCTGCCAACAGTTCCCAGTTTGGAGTGTTGGCAGCCAATTAGAGTGAAGCTTGTGCCCGGGAGGGTTCGCGAATCCCTAGAAATCGAAACTTTTTCAAATTTCTCAGGAACTACTGAACGGATTTACACCATTTAACAAAAAGGACTCTTTCTGAACCAAGGACTACCTTTTTGCCAAATTTGGTGTAATTCCGTTCAGCAGTTCGGGCTGTAGCCGTGTCTAAAGTTTCCTATGGAAAATAACATGGGGAAAACGTGTTTTGGGACCCCCCTTTTTTCTCAGCCCCCGCTTGGCGAATCACCCCGAAACTTACAAGACAGGAGCTGACCGGAGCGGGCCACTAGTTTTGAAAATTTCGTGAAGATTCGTTAACCGGCGCCAAAGTTATTGGGAAAACCAAAAACACTTTTCCTATGGAAACTAGGTCCTAACTATAACTACCTACTGGCGACCGCCAGTAGGTAATATATATATATATATATATATATACATACACACACACATATATGTATATGTGCGTGTATCTATCTATCAAAGGTTACAGGGACGTTATAGTTAGACTCAGATTTCACTCATACAAAACCAGTGAATTTCAGCAGCTATAGTTACCTGAGCTAATTATAACTTACGCCCCGCTATGAATTGCTTATTCCTTCACATATTACATCACTCATGACATGGTTAGTGACATCACTCATGACATCTCAAATGACATCACTGATTACTTCATTCACAGAACCACTCACAACCCCCGCACAACCACTCATACACCCACTCACCCACTGATACAACCACTCACACACGCACTCACAGATCCATAGAGCCACTCACACCCCCACTCACTCACTCATACAGCTAATCACACAGCCACTCACTTCCCATACATCGACTCACACAGCCAGTCACTCACCCAGACAGTCACACACACAGCCACTCACTCACCCATACAGCTACTCACACACCCATACAACCACTCAAACAACCAGTCACTCACCCATACAGCCTCTCAATAGAGCCACTCACTCATCCATATAACTACTCAACCACCCACCCACACATCCATGCAAGCACTCACACGTGTACTCACTCACCCATACAGTGACGCACATAGACACTCACTCTCCAATACAGCCACTCACACAACAAATCAGTTAACTGAACACCCAGTCAAACAGCCACTCAGTCACCCATACAGTCACTTACGCATACAGTCACTCACCCATACAGCCACTCACACAGCCACTTAGTCACCAATACAGCCACTCACATATCCACTCACAGACCCATACAGCCACTCACTCACCCATACAGCCACTCATACACTCACTCACCAATCACTCACACACCCACTCACTCACTCATCCATAGAGCCACTCACACACCCACTCACTCACCCATGCAGCCAGTCACTAACCCACAGAGCCACTCAAACACCCACTCACTCACCAATACAGCCAGACACAAAGCCACTCCCACACACATACAGTTACTCACACACACCCTTTTTCACCCATATGGATACTCGCACACCCACTTATTCCCCCATACAGCCACTCACACCCCCATACAGCCACTCAGGCATCCACTCACACACGGATATACAGTCACAGAGGTACTCACATAATATATGTTAGAAATAGTATCACTCATTAGTAATACACAAAGTATAGTAATTTAATGTTTGTAGTACCTTAGTATATATGTTTCACAATCACTGGATGATGTCATCAGTGATGTAATTTGAGATGTTTTCAGTGATGTCATGAGTGATGTCACTGACCATGTGTGGAGTGATGGAATATGTGAGGTCATAAGCAGTGCATTGCGGGGGCGTAAGGTAAGTTAGCTCAGATAACCATAACTGCTGAATTTCACTGGTTTCGTATGAGTGAAATCTGAGCCTACCTATCATGCCTCTATAACCTTTGTTTTTTTGAATGAATTTCTGAGGTTTTTTAATTCTATTTCCTAACTATAAAGTCCCTGTAACCTTTGGTTTGTCTTCAGCGAATTTCTATTGTTTTTTTAATGTCAAGTAAGATGCCCATCAGAATGCACGGTGGGGGGGGGGTTAGATGCAGGGCCTGGCATTGTGCTGCCCCTCCCCAAGCTTGCTGCTCCTGCCTCCCTCCTCCCTGCCATCCACTGTTCAAGTCAATGCCCCTGCTCTCTCATTACAGTTCTATGTGGCCATTGTTCTGCAATTGCCCTTCCAGCCTGCCCTGAACAGTTAGCTTGCTGCCCCATCCACCTCCTCCCTACCCTCTGTTGTCTGAGTCCATGCACCATCCCCCTCCCTCCTGCCCTGCATAGTCTGATGTGCTGCTACTGCTCTCCATGTAGCTTGATGTCCCTGGCCATGGCTCCTGCCCTCCGTTTGCCCAATTCTATTCCTCATCATTGTCCTCCTGCTTAGCCTCTGTGCTTAGCTTGCTGCCCCTACTCTCCTTCCCCGCCCTCCAATGTCTGTGTGCTTGCCCCTGCTCCTTCCTTTTTGCCCACCATGTTCTATGGACCTACCACTGCCCCTCCTCGCTACTCTTGAGTGATCTGTTGAGCTGCCACAGCCCCTTCCACCTGCCTAGCATGGTCAAATAACTACCACCATGGCCATTGTGCTGCCACTGACCCTCTTGCCTGACATGCATGGCTTTCTGTGCTTCCACAGGCCCTCCCACTGCCCAGTGGGGTCACCTTGCTGCCCCTGACCCCCTCCCACCTTCCTTCCATTGTCTGTGTGAATACCATTATAGTCTCACTGCTGCCCTCCATGGTGTGTTGTGCTTCCAGTGCCCATCCTGCCTGCCCTCCAAGGACAGTTTGATGCTCCAACCCTGCCCCCTTGCCCCCTGCCCTCCGTTTTCCATGTGCAGACCCCATCCCCTCCCTGCTGTCTTGCCTGGTCCGTTGTCGTGCCCCTGCTCCCTCCCTCCTGCCCTTCATGGTCCATTATGCTGCAGAAGTCCCTCCTGTCTGTTGGTATGGTCAGCTTGCTGCCCTTGCCTGTTTCCCCTCTGCTCTCTGTTGCCCATGTGCATGGTCCTGCCCCCTCCCTATTGCTTTCCATGGTCCATTGCGCTGCACTGCCGTCCCGCTTGCACTGTGTGGTGAATTGTGCTGCTGCAACCCCTGGCGCCTTCCCTGTAAGGTCGTTTTAGTGCCCCTGACCATCTCCCTCCTGCCCTGTGTTATCTGTGCCCATGTCCCTACCCCATTCCTCCTGCCCTCAGTGATCCAATGTACTTCACTTGCCAACATTTTGAACTTGGTAAGAGGGAAATTTTGAAGAAAACAAACCTGGGTAATTGATTTTCCCTATTGACTTACATTGAAATAGAAGAGATTTTAGGCAGGTGACAGATAAAATAACGCCTTTTTGGGCCTAAAAAAGTCAGGAGTCTGCTGCCTGAATCTGGTCTGTTGGAATGTATAAGTGTACTGTCACTGCCTCGTCCATCTGCCCTCAATGGTTTTTTATATTGCCACAGCCTCTCCTGCCTGTCGTGCACGGTTGTTTTTTTTGCCTCTTCCCCCTTGCCCCTGCCCTCCATTGTCCGTTGTGCTGCCACTGCCCCTCCTGCCTACCTAGCTTGGTCAATTGTTGCCTCTGTACCCTCAGTGGCGGTTTCTGCGTTAGGGCAGTGAGGCGTTGCCCCACTTATAATTATTATACCATTTCAACTTTCAAACTTTGAAATAAAGTACATATTTAAAAGTTTGAAAGTTGAAATAGTATAAATAATTTAAACCGGCGCGCTCGCGTCGCGACTCGCGAGTCAGTAGTTGGCATGGGATGGGGCCGCTGGCTTTTTGACACCGGCATCACGTGAGTGCGGCACGACGGCAGTGCACATGTTGGGTTTGGCCAGCTGCCTTTCCCTAGCCAGGAACCAACATGCGTACAGTGGCTTCTCTGCAGCATGCACATCAGTGACTGGGGGTTGCCCAAAATCGCAGACCCCAGTAGTCACTAAATGAGCAGCGAGTTTACCTGCTTACCCCAATCCTGGTGCTGCTCTCTGTAAGAGAGCAGCGTCTGGATTGGCTGCTACATGTAGAGCGCGGTTGCCAGTCTAGTCTCTAGCACTAGCAGGAGGCAGCCGCAGGCCTGACTTGGCACCGCAGGGTGGGAGGGCCCGCCCAACGTAGCAATGGCCAATCAGTGTAATGGCTTATTGTTAAGCCATGCAGTGACTGGTCATTCTGACATTGCTGGGCAAATCGGCCACCCTTCCTCTGCACGAGTAGAGAGAGTGAGTCGCACAGACACGGGTTCGTGAGTGACACAAGTCATCATCGATTCAGCTACTCATCGAGACGATCTTTAAGATTAGTGGTCCAGTGGCAGTGGACATAAGCCTCAGCCTGGCCCTGACAGTGACACAGTGACATCGATATTAATTAATTGGATAGGATTAACAAAATCCAGAGTTCCACACTAGTATACTAGTAAGTAGTGGCACTGGCGTTGAACTTGCACAGTGTGCGCACACCTGACAGTAACAGCGACAGTCATAGATTTTCTTGGAAATTTATACGGTTTCTAACAATTTGTAAAAACTGCACCCACGAGCACTAGTAAACCCGTTGGTATCCGTGACGTGATTTGCGTGTGCGAGTGAGCCACGAGACTCCGCATCGAATCCGATCTTTTTACTGTTTTATTAATTTTGTGAATACCCGCAGTGTTGTTGTGCCCAGCACCACGGGAGGTCTCTCCAGGGCAAGATTTGGACTTTGATTGTTCTAAGCCCGCGGTTCTCTACAAATCCCTCGAGCGGTGGCCGGGCTGTGCAGACCCGCTCTGCTTTCCCGCCCAGGCGCTAACAGCAACGGGCGAGTCTTTATATGGTTCTTCGCAAGCGCATTGAGTGGCTAAAGCAGGAAATGGCTCGCAGGATGCCGGGCAAACATTTAAAATGCATTCACCAATGAGCTGTAAACTGAGCAGTTAAAAACAAACAGCAACTGGCAGGAGATGACTAAGTAGTACAATAATAGCCAGGAACTGTTTAAATTTGCATCTCAACAATAAAATCACAAATCGCAGTAACTTGCCTTTCATATTGTCTAATGGAAGAACATGAAAAGCAAAAACAAAACTGTGTTCCTGTTGCGCAAAATGATGAGGTCACTTGCAGTACATTAGGGACTTCATCCAAATGTTTCTTAAGTATTATTTTTTTCACTCAAATAGAACATTTCTAAAAAGTGTTCAGTTTTTTCACTGATGCAAGTTTATGCTTTGAAAACAACTGGTTCAACTACTAAAACATGTTTTGGTCATAAATTATACTTAACACTGAAAAAATTAATTGAGAGTTTAAAGAATTTCCAGCACTCAATTCCACTCTCAACCACAGGAATTGAGCCAGAATTCCAGATTTTTCCCTTGTTAGAGGTATAGGGTGTTTGGTGAGAACATGTTCTGCGGGATGGGGAACAGACAGCCTTTGGGAAGGTGTTAAACACATAGAAAGGTGCAACTTTGTGGGTATTCACAAATATTGAACAGAAACAAAGAAGGGGAGAGGGGTTCCAAGGGAAGTTTAAAGACCAGCGAGGACAGATTCCCCAAACATTAATGCAAAACACAAAGAATCCTGAGGATTCTTTGTGTTTTGTATTCACAAATATTGCCAATTTCTTTTTTAAGACCGGTTTGTTGATTTACATTAATTGGTCAACAATGGTAAATGCTCAGGTTGAGTATGGTGTTGAGTATGGCAGTTTTACAAAACATCCACATCTTTTCAGGGGCTGTAGGGAAAATAATCTTCTCAGCATTAAAATTTTTATCGAAAATCAGGGAACAATATAATGTACAAATTCACATACTCAGAGTTTTTCTGTGAAATGTTTATTTTAAGGACTATCTGCTGGAGAAAGTTTAGGGCATATGGAGGTCTATCCCTTTCATAGATTTCATACTGGTTGTTTTTTTTTATTAATCAGATACGTTGCAGAAATCTACATGAATAAAACGAGGAAAAAAAAACAGAAACCAGAAAGAAACTGATGATGAGGCATTCTGTGCTACAATAGGTCATATAAGAACTTTAATGGAAGTTTCCTAGTGGTGTCAGCTGTGACCCATGCACCTCTGATGTCTTACATCTATGTGTTTCTAGGAGATTTTAAAGTAGTTTATTAGTTTTGCCCTTGATGAGAGATGGTGTTTATCCACTTTCTAAAAAACTCATGAGGGTCACAGGATGATGCCACACAACTAATACTGAATTTGGATTTGAGTATCGGGCCCACTGGCTGATAACCGCATGGCAGATACAAGATTGCCATTTTCCAACACCGTAGTGTGGCAGAACATGGGCAAAGAACTGAAATATAGTGCATAATGGAAAGCGAAAGTAAATACATTTCGTATTCATAAATCGGGTGTTCTATCTGCGATGTCAAATGGTCGAGCTGCCCACAGGCACATACTGTCCTTAACAAAATAGTTTGCATCCTGATTGGGATCTTATGATACAAATCCAGATATGCTTATCTACATGGATGGTTTATGCAAATCTGAACGGCTACTAGAGTAACTCATTTCAGCAACTGCAAATGAGAGATAATATCCATGTACATGGCCTGGTTATAGTCGTGTACTCAGCAAAGTATGTGCAATCCATGAGCCATAGTTCATTTGCAGGGAAGTCAAGTAGTAGTTTGCTGAAAATCGTGCCAGCGCCATCTTAAAGTGAGATGGGCAGTAGTTAGATGGATAGTTTATTTGCCTTTTCTAGTGGATGGGTACATTGAGAACGGTCATCCATGAGGCAGGTCCTTCCTTGTGGCGCCCGATGGATTTGAATGCAAATGTTAGGGCAGGGCACCACTTAGCATAGTTGTTCTGCTACGCATCTGAGGGTACTTTATCAGGGCTGACCCCTTTCATTGGTTTTTGGCTATGGATAACCTCATAGACCTACTGTGGTACTGAAGTTGAAGCTCACAGACCCACCAGCATCTGGATCTACCATCACTCACCCCAGCTGGACTGCAGACAACAGGTCCAGCTACTTTGTCTAGTGCCCGATACATCATTTTAACACACTACTTTATATAAAGGAGCCAGCTCATGGATACTTTAAAGACCTGTTAGCAGATTACGCTGCCCCGGGTGCACGTATGAGTGTTAGTGGGTTGGCTCACCATGATATGTGGGGTAAGATGGTCACCTCTTCTTCACATAGCTTTAGCAGTCAAGGGATTAGGGACCAACTAGAAGACTGGTTGCAAATTGCACACTGACTTTTGCAGAACTTTATTTA
The DNA here is from genome assembly GCA_963921515.1 of Calotriton arnoldi. NCBI lineage: Eukaryota > Metazoa > Chordata > Amphibia > Caudata > Salamandridae > Calotriton > Calotriton arnoldi. The sequence continues at coordinate 107,964 of CAWUFW010000641.1, read as the reverse complement.
AATTTACACGATGATCTATGTACTAATAGGTCACATCCCAAAATGTACGGTGTCAGGGGGACACAGAGCAACACGTTTAATTAATGTTAATTAGGCATGTCGCTATAAAGAAACCGCCTCTACCCAGATGTTTCTCGGATCAAAATACAGACTGTGGAGCCTCTAAAATACCATGCAACACAAATTCATGATGCACATTAGATATAACACGACTGGTGCCATACATGTCACAGCATGATGCTTATCTCATTACACTCCATGACTTTTGTGCAGTATTTTGATGCATTAACACAGGTTCTTGGCATTACATCCCATGTCAATTAAAATGCATGTTACTCTTTATTTAAATGTGCTGAATCTATCAATAGCTTTTCTGAAATCTTTCGAATAACAGCCGAGGGGAAACGCAATGACACCTATGTGTTTGGTTGACACGACTACATTTTGTTATATTTTGCTTTTCAGCATCTGGTAAAGCCTCAGGCTGATGAACTTTACCTAATTTTTGGGCAAAGTAGAAAAGGCACCAACCTCCTTTGCTGCTCTTGCGCCTCTACAACACAGTCAACAACCCCAGCATTTAAGGTAATGAAACTGATGCTATATATATATATAAACATTGTAGTTAAGGGCTATGTAAGTTGTCTACATGGTGGGTGGCATCTACATGCACATCAGTATCAATTTGAGGCATATAACTGTGTAATCAATATTAAAGATCGATTTGAATGTTGAGCACTCCATTGAAGACAATGAATTGGCTCAGGGATAATAACGGCTGGTGTAAGCCTTCTGCTCCCAATGTTTGACTTTTTGTTTCCCTCTTTTTAATTTGAAACATTCTACCGTCATTGGATGGAATGTAATAATAGCCTTTTACCACCCACCTGCCTCTGGCGATACCGGTTGTTAAAGACCCTCTCTCTTGCCTAGTGATAGGCCCTCACCTGTGGCTTAGGATATATGTCTGCTTGAGTGCCTTCGCAACCAGTGTGGCACACCGAGGGAGCAGGCTATAAGGCTATATTTTTATCAGTCATATTGTGAGAAGGGGAACTGTTGGAGATATATTGCAATAATGCACAAGATATGTATTTATACAGAAATATGATGTATTTGCACCAAACCTCATACGTTGTACTTTGATTATTGACAGGTAACTTTAATATTGGTAAGACACCATGAATACAGTAGAGCAACTACTTGCAAAGCTGTTCATTGGACTGAAATGTGAAGAGCAACTAATTGTAAAACAATTAGGACCTCACCGGCCAGACCTAAACCTACAACAAAGTTCCCTAGACAGAGGGAGAATTTACACACGTTCATTCTCAAACACCTGGTACACAAAAGTTGATTGGCTTACAGGGTGTACTTCAACAAATTCTCTGTTCTTCTTCCCCTGCTTGCTGTTTGGTGGTGAAATTCCTTGGACAAAAAAAGGAGTAACAGACTTGAAGCATTTGTCAGATAAAGTAAAGAACATGCACACACAAAAATCCATATGGAAAACCTGACGAGACTGGGATGTTGGGAGACACACCGATTGAAGCCCACATAAGCGGCGTGTACCGCAAATCAATAAAGAAACACAATAAAGCAGTTGATAGGAATAGACACATACTATCAAAAATAATTGATTGCATTCGTTTCTGTGGTGCTTTTGAACTGGCATTACAAGGGCATGATGAATCTCAAAGTTCTTCAAATCCTGGTATATTCAGAGGCCTTGTGGATTTAATAGGAAGCATAGACAGTGAAATGGAAGCACATCTAGCAAGTGCTACAGTCTTTAAGGGCACCAGTAAAATAATACAAAATGAACTGCTTGAGTGCATGCTAGAGATTGTAAAATGCTATATCGTACAAGACTTGAAAAACACCGACTTTGTGGCTATTCAGGCTGATGACACCACTGATGTGGCCACTAAAACACAGTCTGTACTGATCTTTCGGTACCTTGACAATGACAGCAAAGTTGTGGAGAGGTTCTATGGTTTGACATATTTAAGAGACTCTAGTGCAGAAAGCATTTCTTCAGCTTTTCTACATGAACTAAACTTCATTTCTCCAGAGCAGCCTCAAAAACAAAAACTGATTGCACAAAGCTATGATGGTGCTTCAGTAATGAGTGGAATCTTCAGTGGAGTACAAAAAAAAATTAGAGATGTGTACCCTAATGCCCATTATGTGCACTGTTATGCCCACCAACTTAATCTTATTATGCAACAAGCAGTAGGAAAGATCTCTGAGGCACAGATATTCTTTATGGATGTAGGAGGAATGGCAGCATTCTTCTCACGTTCCCCCAAAAGAACGGAGGTACTTCAGACGATTGTCAACAGAAGGATTACAAAGGGAGGCCCAACTCGTTGGAATTTTCACATACGTACAACCAGCCTAATATACCAATATAGGGTTGATCTTAAAAAATGTTTCGACACCATAGAAGCCAATGATGACTTTGAATTCAAAAGTCGGAATGAGGCCTGTGGCTTTGCTAGAACTTTGCAAGACAGGGAGTTCCAGTTTTTTCTGTTTTTGTTTCATGAAATAATGCCTCATGTTGACATACTATATAACCAGTTGCAAAAACGTGAAATAGATACTGTCTTTGTCACCAGCATGAACAAAATCAGAGAAGGGGTTGACAATTTAGATAGCAGCCTGCCAAATGATTCTAGTTTCTCTAACCGCAGAAAAAACATCAGCAGTCTGGTCCGAATTGCAAAAGAGATATGTGACACTACAATTGTGCAGGCAACGGAACGTTTTTCTTTTACAAAGAATTTGGTGAGTGCCACATTACTGCAAAGTGATCAGTTTGCAAAATATGATAATTCCTTCCCTGAGCAAGCACTGAATAAGGCTGTGGAAGCTTACCCTATGCTCAACAAAGAGGATTTGAGAACTGAATTAACTGTACTGTATGGAATGCATGTATATCAGCAGGCCACTGGTGCCATTTCTTTGCTTGCTTTAATTCAGAACCTTTATATGGAAAAGTCACTTACAGAGACAGTGGCTTTACTAAAAATAGTCATTCCCACTCCGATGACAACAGCAGAGGCGGAGCAATGTTTTTCCACTTTAAACAGAATTAAGACATTCCTGAGGGACACCATGATTGAGGAAAGACTGAATGCTTTGGCGATGCTCTCTATAGAGAGAGACCTTGTTAAAAGAATCCCAGAGTTTAATGTTCAAGTGATTGAGAAGTTTGCAGCCATTAAAGAGAGACGTGCTGATTTTCTCTACAAAAAGTGGTCAATTTGTTAATCCTAACATTTCTTGAATAGTTTGTGACCATTTCTTGAATGCTGCTCATTTGTGACCTGCTCAGTTGTTTCTTATCTGCTGTACAGATATTGGAGACACTGAAATTAATGGTGTATTATGCCTGAATTCAATCTGTTTAATGTTCAATTTATGGTTGGTTTCTCTCAATGAGACGTACAGTGCCTTGTAGGGTGCCCTACTACCTGTTAATGTTTATTGCTTGCTGTCTCACTATGTCCAGTCCAACAAATCACAATAGCTTGTATTTCCTCAATATACTTAATTTCTAAAGATATCAATAAATAAAGAAATCTGTGAGGTACTCAGCATTGTTATCTCAAAGTCTGTTATGAAGATCTGTGGTTATATTGATAAGCAGCAACCTACATTATATTCTCATACAAAATCTCTTTTTTGATGTAATTGCTATACTTTCCCAATTGCTTTATTAACATTCTTGCTTTGTGAAATGTCCTTGAAAATGTCCCATTTGCCCGCTCTAATTTTCAAAATTTTCTTGGGAGGAGAACCTCCCCAAACCCCCATTCGTACGCTCAGGCTCGCTCGCTATGCTCGCATGCCACAGTGCGCTGCCCGCAACTTTTATGCCCACCACTTTCAAATGTCACCAGCCGCCACTGTACAACCTCCTCCATGAGAGGAGAAGTTTCAATGAAGGGGAATCTCGATGTCTGTGCTGTCATCTACTGTATTCTGGTCCTTGAACTGATTATTCTGTGCATGTTGCACCGCCTTAACTTCACCTGTAGGTTTGGATTTGCATTAGTTCCAATGTATTTCTACACCCTTATCTTCAGGTGCTTGTATGTCCAACTGTTCTTGGCTTTGTAATAAACTAACTAAATCTAATTGAGAGTCTGTGATTCTTCGAAGTCATAGTTCATTGGAAATGTATGATTGATTGGCTAACAATGTTCTCCCCTCCACGATTTCATGCTGATAAAAAGAGTTATCGGCATGGGGTACCAGAGTAGATCTAGAACTTGGAACCGCGCTCTTTCACCTCTAAGAGAAAACAGTTTCCTCTCAAACATGATTGATGAAATCACAGCAGAAGGCTTTTTCACATGGGAAAATCACCTTAAAACGCAGCACAATTCCTAAAATTAGTATTGCACCATCAACAAATGATTTATATTGTAACTAAAGTCTGTCATCACCCTTTATACATTCTCTTTTTTGTGAGCCTCAAAACCTGCCATTCACTACAATGCATTTCAATTAGGTGCTATCATGTATATCGATCCCAAGATGGCTGCCAACACAACCTGGATGAAGTGTTGGCAGCCAATCAGATCCCACCATGAGATCTGTGCTTAGTCTCCTCCCAGATATGCACATTTGAATTTCCTTTATCTCAAAACCTACTGAATGGATTTACACCAAATAACAAAAAACACTCTTTCTGAACCAAGAGCTACCTTTCTGCCAAATTTGGTTTAATTCCGTCTAGCGGTTGGGGCTGTTGTCGTGTCTAAAATCTCTATGGGAATTAACATAGGTATACTTTTTTGACGCCCCCCCGTTTTTCCCGACCCTCGCTTGGCGGATCACCCCGAAACTTTTCAAGCACAACTAGAATCAGTGGGGCACTTTTTGGGGGAAAATTTCATGAAGCTTCGTCAAACGGCACCGAAAATATAGGAAAGTCAAAAAACGCTTTTCCTATGGAAACATGGTCCTATCCATAACTACCTACTGTAGGTAATAACTACATATATATATATATAGCCTTATCGACCCCAACCCCTAAACTAAACCACCTCTAACCCCTAAATAAACCCTTACCACCCAATACTCTTACCCACCCCTAAACCCTAAAAACACACTGACCACCCAATACCCCTACACAGCCTAAACCCTAAAAGAACACATATGTTGAGAAAGCATTGACATATGGTCAAATCAGATCAGGTGATTGGGAATCATGTCAGCCCCCACCCTTTGATAACCTATAGGAAAAGCAGATCTTTGAAGGATATGCTGCACTTTCAATGGTGGACAATAGAGTAGAGGGAATGTGTAAATTTAGGGTTTGGTTTGGATGCCACAAGCAATGAAGGACAGACTCTATTCCATAGCCTATCGGACACAGTTGAGTGTCTTAGGGAAGAGGTAGTAGCATTAAGAAAGGCGGTTGGTGATTTGGAGAGAAAGGTGAGCAATTAATGAGCCCAGAAAGCAACAATCCAGGCAGAAGTGCTAGTAAAACATCACGAGGGCCCCTTACCCGTAAATGTCCACTGAAATGTTTCTTGTGGTCCCCCAATGTCACATGACTGCAATGTGGCAGTCGCCAATAGTCAGCAGATCTACCCAGTTTCCATCCAGCAACATAGCCAGGTATTCCTTGGTCATATAGAAGGCTCAATTGACTGCAAATTACTAATTTCTTATGGTTATCATCCTGTGGCAATATAGCATGGTCAATAATGTCTGAATTAATATATGTGCAGGAAATGCAGTCATAAATGTATCTTTTATAGGGGAATATTTAGGGGAATATTGTTTGACATGCTTGGAATATCAAATGCAGTGTTCAACTTGCATTTTTCTGATAATGGTCAAAGTGGAGTAAAATTGTCAGCATATACAATGGCGGTATGCTAAGTAGGTTAATACATTTGATAGTTTTGATATTCACAATTATAGTTTATAGCATTTTTAATGAAATTCACAAACTGTGTTTTGATCTTGGTGCCAGGTTTAGTATGCCTAGCTAGCAGCACTTACTGGCTTCTCTACTCTAGTTAGTTAGGGGCTGATTTAGATCTAGGTGGATTGATTACTCTGTCACAATGGTGACGGATTCCCGTCCACCGAAATATAAATCCCATAGGATATTATGGGATTTATATTTCGGCGGACGGGATATCCGTCACTGTTGTGACGGAGCAACCTGTCCACTAAAATCTAAATCAGGCCCTTAGTCACCCAAAGTCATCCACATTTGAGCCGTTAATTTCTTCAGGCAGGGCGCTCGAATCACAGACTTAAGTACTGATCAAATTGTATCTGTTAAATCTCGTAATGCACTCAAATGTACTCATGATAGACCTACTAATGTAGAAGGTCCTAAGATTTGATGTCACTTCTTGTGATGTCACTTCCTGACTGCCATTCCATAACTCTATCATCCTTTTGTTCAATTAAGCAGTGACACAAATCAAGCAGTCCACACTTACAACACGGTTCCATTCAATATATTGCTTTCCAGACACCTTGGGGAATGTCAGATACTGTAGTAGTTATCCCTCAGTTAATCACAATTTCTGCCTTGCAGTCCATGTAAATGTGTCTTTTTCAGCAACTAACAGAGCAATAATGCACCACCAACTAACCTGTGCACCAAGTGTTAGCTCGTTTCTCATGAGCGTATGCAGCACCCGATTGATTTCCATTTGCTACGCCCATTCCTTTTTCACGCACTGAAAGCCCTTCTTAAGCCAGAGTGGGGATAAAAAATGATAATTTTTGATTTCATTCAACTTTTAATCGGAATGTCACCAGGCAGTCTATGTTCTAACAATGTAATAACAATGAAATGTACTGTTACATTTTTACAATTCGATGTACCTTTATCCTTCCTTTGGTTTCAGACAGAGCACATTTAGCATGAGTTTTGAGCCATTTTCAGACTGCCATAAAGCAATTGAAAAGGTTGTAGTAAAAAAGAATTCTTTGGTTAACTATTTTAATCATAATTTACACGGTTAGATGCAAGATTGGTTAAACGAAATTGCAAAGTGCTATCAATAATGTCTGCGATAAAACTGTGAGCCAATATTCCAATGCAAATAATGCTGGAAAGAAAGCATCTAACATGCAATGTTTTCAATGCAGACTGCAATGAATGTATGTCACACTGATAAAGCCATTCACTTACAAAATATCATATGTTACTAATTTACCTCTCTGCCCATTCTGTCTACGAGGATCGGCACAGTCAATTCTGCAGTCATGGACTTGTAATATGACTCTACGGGGAAACGTCCAAATATTATTCTTGTCGTGATGAATATGAAATATCTCTAAATAAACATATTTAATCTGTATACTCATCTAAGGGAGGGACAACGCAAGGAACAACACCAGCTACTAAAAAAACTTGCTGATTTCTTTCTCTCTCATTCATTTTTGATAAAAACAGCTTATTTTTCATCACATAGCCGAAACCGATGCATTACCATTGCTTATTTTTTATTGATTTCCCTTTTGAATCTTTAAATCTGTTTAAGTGACAATGTGGTAAATCTAAAATAGGCACACAGAGGTCTGAGTCCGACACTGTTAGTGTAGGAACTGAAGGATCAGCCTTTTGTAGTGCACGTAATAGGGCATGTATTTTTGCGAGCTGTGCCGGGGAATCACTGAAAGTTTTAGTATGTTTATGTAGCGGATTTAAATTGCCGTTCGAAAACATTCCCTGCACTGCAGCACAAGCCACGGAGTATTTATGAATAGTTTCAACCACTGGCCATTCAGTGTCAGCTGTGTAGAACACACTCTTATACCCATTTATGGGTAAAACATTGGGAGTTTGTGGGACATTTTGTGTTTATTGTATGAATGGTAAGGTCATATTCAAACTTCACATCAACTGCATTTAACAAAGTGGTCTACTGGACACAACACAGGAGAAGAGAGTGAGAATTAGGTATACTTGCTTTTGTCCCCGCTTCCTCCGGTGTAGTTATAGAAGAGACAAACCTGATTAATTTCAACACGTTTGGAGGTTGTAAGTGTTAGCTTATGTGTTGTGTCTTACACAGGAGGGACAGCTTCGCACTATCCTGCTATAATCTAAGGTTATAATGTGTCCGTAATGAAGCTACACAATATGAATCCTATGATGACACAAATGAATGAATGAATATTGAATGAATGTTGCATGTGCAAAGCGCGACTGTTGCTCCTAAAGGAGCATCCTGGCGCTAAGTGGAAAAAGACAGGATTCATGACAGAGTGACTGGAAGGCTATGATGGTGAACACAATCTTCCTGCTCCCATGAATCTTGGTGTTAAGAACACGCAAAATGTGCTGAAACTTTTCGGGAATTACCAGAGACATGGCGGCGGGGACTGTCTGGTTCCCTCTGAAAATTACTAAGATATAACAAACATATGAAAAGTTGGTGAAATGATACTGTGGGCGATCATGTTATATAATATCAGTATTGACCCACATAGGGTCCAAGTGTAGAAGAAAAAGCACCAGCACCGATTTTGTATTAACACACATACATAGTGAAATAACTAATACAGTGCCGATTTTCGAATATGGGAAATAGTGTTGCCCTGAGAGGGTTTAAGATTATGACATACAGTTTTGTCACACTAGAAGATAGACATATATAACCAAGACTAATGCAACCCACCTCTGATAGAGATCATGTGCTTGTGTGTGACACTTTAGTAGTAAGACACAGAGAAATAATTGTCCCACTCACATATATGTTTTACCTTGATGATTTATGTATTACACCTTTTCTCTCACACAAGGGTGTGACTACAGGAGAGGTTCCTCCCCGTTGTGGCTGTTTGGCAATGAACCCCCAACAATTCAGGGTAAATAGGTGCGATAGTTGTGCATGCTCACCAGTATGCTTTCCAAGTATGTTTAGCGTGCTCTGACCCCACGAGTGTACCACAATGGGTGCATTAGCACGAAAACTAAGACGAGTATTTACTTGAAAAACAAGAAAGGAAATGAAAAAGAATGTAGGTACTAATTAACAGAACAGACCATAATGATATTTATGATGTTTCACCCACAGGTGAAGACAGTGGACAGGCAAGTAAGACTTATTCTTACCTGCATACACAAGATTAATGTAGAAAGGACAAACAGTAGGGGTACCTTAGCCTGCCCTGACAAAGGCCCTACCCCTCTTGTAAGGGATCTTGCAGAGACCGAAACATGTTGGCGAATGATAAGTTGAGATGATGCTCAAGACATGGGTTCTCGGTAGCATCCTCATATGTATTTTTAATCCAGCCCCATGTACCCAAGAATAAATTAAATACCCGGGTTTGCACTTAGGTTGTTTTAGACAGGTATCTGGACTCCGGATATGACCAAAAAACATTTCTTCTGATCTCCCTCCTTATTGAAGTTGAGACCACCGTGTTGATAGTCTTAACATGGTGGGGCGGCTGGCTAATGATGAAGCCTGCCACAAAAGAGTGGGTGAGGCTATTCCGTCCAAATCTTTTCTTCTTTTTTTTGGTTTTTCTTGAAACATAGCCTCACTATTCCAAAAATCAGTGTAGGAATACATCACTTGCCGTACTTGCTGTTATTATATTATATTTACTCCCGAGTTCACAGATATTCAGTACTTTTTTGTCTCACCTTTTGCTCCCTTTAACTTTCCGGAATGGCTTTTTCCTTGCTGGATCCCTCAGTCTCAGTTTTTAGGTCGAGCCTAGACAGCGCATGCACTGTCACGATGACCTGTAGTAGGGGAAAAGGATTTGAAATGGACTTATGTCCCGCCTGCTGCCTTCCCATTGGTTCAATCCATCGTCGCTCTTGGCTGTGTTACTGTCCTTCACAAAAACTTGTTTGCCAATAGGTAATCCTCCCTTTATGTCCCTCCTTTTCGTTTCCGTTTCGGCCGGATGCAGCACTGCCTAAGTACTATATTGGTTTTTTTAACGGCGCTCTGCCAACGTGAGCCTTCCTTTTCCCCAGCAAGGCAGTGCTCATCTGACCCCTACTGATTTCATTACACACGGCACCTCTTTCCTGTGTGAGGCTACTCCGGCGCTCTGCCAAAGTGAGCCTTCCTTTTCCCCAGCTGAAAAGTGAGCCTTCCTTTTCCCCAGCTGAAAAGTGAGCCTTCCTTTTCCCCAGCTGAAGGGCAAAGAGAAGTCAGTCATGGAAGTGACCCTTGCACCGATTCTGAAGATCTGATATTAATCAGTAACATTTCTGATGGACAAAGGCGCACATGTCTGGTGATCCGGTCACTCGCGAGGCCTCCCCTCTCCAGCTGCTGCCACTGCAGCTGTTGAAGTGTCCCTGCCAGTATTCTTACCTCGCACGCCCCCTAGCTCTCAGTCTAGGAACTCACAGATCAGCTACTATTAAACACGTGTCAGTGCCTGGGAGCATCAATGTTTGTCATAGCATGGAGCCATGGAGCATGGTTAGTAGCCCCAGTTCCAATATGTATAAGCACCAGCAGCTGCCTGGTATGTCGGTCAAAGGCTGTGTTTTTCCCGCGCACTGTCAGTGACACGTAATTCTCCGCAGTTCTGTGAGGAATCGACCTGCCTTAACTGAGTGTCTAATTTGACCAAACAACCCTTAAAACGTACTGACTGCTTCACACTATATAACTATAAGCTGTGTTTGTAGGCCCAGACGGCAAGTGCTTCAGGGTTCCGTGTTTGACCTCTGGTTCAATAGTTCCATTCCTGGTGGTGTCACTCTGCCTTTCACCTTTCAAGGCTGGTAAAATGAGTACCGTTTGAATTGTGTAACAATAAGCACCCACATTCCCTCACGAAGCTATACCCTTTGAGCTGACCTTGCGTTCTACATTCATGGCCGGGGTTTGGCCTGGTGTCACTGTGAGTAGTAGGTGTGAAGGGGCGGTGAGGTAGGTAAGCAGTAGCAGAGGGGAGGGGCCCCCCTGGCTGTGTAAGCTTCCTGCTGCTGGCTCCTCTGTGCCCAGTGTGCGGGGTGTCTCACGTCTGGGTCACCAGTGCCTCTAGGCCACGGATACAGGGCGTGGCGCGTGAAACTCCGCACTTTTCCTTTTATTCCTAATGTCCATTGCTTTGAAAGCACCGGCAGTGGCTGATAATGAGAGCCTACACCCTGTTTTCAAAGGGCAGGGCTGGTGTGGCAAGACCCTTTCCTGTTAATAACCTTTTTATATTGTGCTAAATACAGCCCTTCTTCTGTTTCTGTGCTCTGTGCACAATCGATGTGACTGCCACCCAGTCTGTGGGATTCATTATTGACATCCTCCTCGGAAGCATCAGAGACTGGAATTCGAACTCGTGATGGATCACCGCATTTGTCAGCGGCGAGCTGCCTGCTCAGCAAGGGACGATTCAGGTTCTTCCCAATATGGAGCAAATCCTTGCATTATGACAGTGCTATCAGCAGACCCCCGTGCTTATAATGCGACATTACTGGCACATAACCAACAGGCAGGGCACAAGTCCTAAAAAAAGAAGTGGGGGGACGCTGACGTCACGACAGGAAGTGACGTCACGAAAGGTGGCTTGCACCATCAGACTCATTGCCTCCCCTCGCTCACCCCTTAGATGCGATTGCATCAGAGAAGCCAGCGCGTGAGCAGCGTTCTGAATGAGCTCCGATCGCTCCGATCTCGCCCCAGAGAGGCCAAAGAGTGAATGTGTGGCTCCATTTGCTCCAGTTATTGAGCTCCTGGTAAAATAAGTGGGGGGATGCCGTCCACCTGCGTGGTACCCCGACTCGAGCCCTGCCAACAGGACTCTGACATTCTTTAAGGGAGCATCGCTGTCACTTCTCAGAAGGGCTGCTATACTGGTTACCACGCAGTAACCCAGCTTTTGAAAGGGATCAAGTGGGGTTTAATGGAGTAAAAAGCTGCTTATCACATTAGCTCAGTGCCTTTATTTTTAATTGGCTAGAACCAACACTTTACAGCAGAGTTCCTGTTTTTTAAATTCGACAGTTCAGGCACTTCCCTGATGGGCTTTTTTTTTTTTTACTGTTAATTGATCATTACAGACATTTTTCTGGAGGGCACTGATTTTTAATTGGGCATCGACAACACCTGTGTGTAGAACTGTGCCACTTTTAATGGGATAGCAGTGGCACTTCTCTGTGAGGCTGGCTTACGTTTAACAAGACAATAAGTGCTATAAAACTTGTCTAGCGCGTTATTGTGCTTCAAATGGCACAGTGCTTGAAATTTGTTTGGAGGACTCCTATTTTATTTATTTTTTTAATGGGATGGTGCCACTTCCCATCAGGGCTACTATACACCTTGACTACTGCAGCTTTATTGGGCTCGGTGGCAACCTTTTCCAGGTCTGTTGAGGCCACCTTGGCCCTTGTCAGCAAAATCCAGTGTTTTTACTGGCACAGTGCTGACTAATATTTGTACTCGCATTGCACTTTTAGTAGAACATTTTCCTGCAGGGCCCCTATAATTGTTACTAAAATGACAGCAGTGTTCTCATTAGAGCTCCAGTACTTTAAATGGGTTGGTACTCGCATTTTGATACCTCCAGTATCACAGTACTGGCACTTCTCAGCAGGTCTCCTGCATTTTAATGAGCCACCACTGACAATTCGTTGTAGAGCCCAGATACTTCCAACTGGGCAGGATCAGTACTGGTTATGTCTTGGCCCCTTTATGGCACTTGTCAGCGGGCACCTGTTGCGCATAGTTGGAGGGCCTCAGCACTTTGCTGCAGGGTTGCTATACTTTAATTTGGTCTTTGGTGGTACTTCCATGAAGGCCCTTCCCTTCTTCTAATTGGACCACAGGACCACTTCTTTGCCAAGATGCCTTACCATAAATGGGCCACTGCAGGGATCTCTAGGCTGGGCTGCGGTTCAGTCAAAAGGGTAGTATGGCTCTTCTCAGCAGTATCCAAACTTAAGCGGGACATCACCTGCACTTTCCGCCTTGTTCTCTGCACTGTAGCACCAGTAGCCTTCTTCAGGGCCACTGTATATTTAAGAGCCAAAAGTGGCAGCTCTGATCAGACCCCCAATACTTAATACTTTACCAGCACTTCACATTAGGATCCACATATACTTCATGGGATGGGACCAGCACTTTTGGGGGGATGGGAGGGGGGGGTGTTTAAAACATTTACCATTGCTATCAACACAGACGGTTCCCAACAGTACCTCTTTATTTTTCTCTAGACGGTACCTGCACTTGGTCAATAGGGTCTCAATACTTTCAGCAGGTCTGGACAGCAATTCCACTTCTCACCACGTGCTGGTGCTTCTAATTAAACAGTACTAGCGCTTCTTGACATAGCGCTCATACATTTAATGGGACAGTTGCAATAGTTCTCGTGACTTTTGGAAGTAGCCAGACAAGTAATTGTTCCTTGTGTTGTCTTCGTTTTCATTACACAGAATATGCCCACTCCCACACCCCATATTCATAGACTTCACTTTGAGATGACTCCTTTAGTTTTAGGAAAGGCTCTCCGGTGGTCTCCTATCTTCTCTCTATTCAGTGCTTGTTTGGCAGTGTTATAACTTAACTCGAGCGCTTTACAAGAGCATCAATTACATTACTGTAGTATCCTGCATTTGTTATGTAATGTATTTTACCACCCCTGTTCAGCCAGTGCCTGTGCTCTGACTCATTAGAATGTTGGAGTCTTCATGAGCCTCGGAATGTTGGGACACAGAGAGGTGAAGTGACAGTTGGACATGGGCTGAGCAGCTGACAGGCTGCTCCTGGTGGGGCTCTCCTTCTGAACTTTACTACTTGTTATACTACTTGTTACCTGATGAATAAATCACCTTTAAGTTAACCTACCTGCGTGGATCTTCATCACTACATAATTTGGCGACGAGTTGGTGACATACCTACGTGGAACAAGCGGATCTAAGGTACCTAGCGAACACAGGTGGACCTGGAGATGGCGCAATCTACAGAAACTACAGTGGCTACTACCACAATGTACAAAAGCGGAGGTATCCACACGAAAGGAAAATTTGTGTTCATGAAACAAGCGTGTTCTGCAATCAACATGTATGACAACAAGCGAGAAACAAGCATCAAAAAGAAAAGAAAAGAAGACAACAACACAAGTAAGATGAAGCACTATGCCGTTCAGCCCCACCAGTGGCCTCACCATCGGCCAGCCCTAGCCCAGGCGTACTGTTCTCATCTACTTTACATATTTTGGAGTATGGTGAAACATTTGCGGTTTGTGCCTTCTAGCACCTCAACTTTACTTCAAGTCATTTGTTGCTGCCTAAGCTGTGTGACCTTGTGAACTTCCTCCCTACAGCTCCACGTTTTTGTCATCTTGCTTTGGGCGGTGCTTGATGGATGCTGCATGCTGGAGGAAATAGACGTTTGTTATCTCGTCACCCCTCTGCTCTCTTCATAAATGTGATTGCTTTTAGGCACTACTGTCAACTACAGCGCTCCGGTGTATGGGTGACGTGCAGCTGTTTTATACATGAAGAATTATCATCAGTGAGGTATTTGACAAGATCTTCACACGTCATTTTATTTTTCACTTGAAGATCATTTCCACGACATTTTCCCGCAGCTGACTTGAACCTTGTCTTTCACAGAAAGTTCTACTGTGATGACTTTTTGTCAGACATCGCATGAAGCTAAGGTAACATGCTCTCTTCTTTGTGTGCGTTACGATCTCCGAGACTAGCACAGTCTACACTTTGTTTTTTAACACGGCCTGTGTACAAACTGTATGTTTGGGCTGTGCGTATGATGACAGACACTGTGGTGATTTCCCAACAACCATTAAGTGATTACAGTTAAGCCAGTTTAACTGTTACTCGGCGGTTGACTCAAATTCATCTTTCAAAAAGCATGAGTGGAATTTGAATACTTCAAAATGTTCGCGCGCCACTTACTGTTTCTTGTGGTCGCGTGAATCGCCCGATCTGGAGCTGTTTCTGTCACGTCATACCCTGAATGGAATCTGCTAAAGACGCTTTGGTGCACCAGCGCGCTGGGAGCCATCCTGCACAGCGCTTCGTGCGTGCCGCCATCTTGTGGTTGGCGGCTGCACGCATCCTCCTGTTTTTAGGTCTCGCCTACGCAGCGCGCATGCGGTGCATAGGCAAAAAGACCTTTTGCAATCGATTCGGCTTTTCAGCCAAAAACGTGCACGCGTTCCATTGCCTTCAATGGCAACGCGTGCACGTTTGGCGATTCACTTGCGGGAGCGAGCAGCTGGTGCCATATGGTAGCAATTATCGCTCCTGGCGCCGCTCGCTCCCGCAAGGGAATCGCACTCCCCCCACCCCTCCCACTTCTTTAACCCGGAGACTGAGTAATGTTTCACTTTCGCGGCCGCGGCGCGGGGCCGCACTTGTGTTTCAGTGCTTGTTATGTTGGCTTCTGCAACTGTGTATGGCACGTACACTGAAAAAGGAGTCAGAACCGATCCATCCCATTCAATGCTGGAGTCAACAGGCTACAGATGGTGACATGTGACACATTCAGCCCTCAACTCAAAAGGCTGGATTATATAACCAACGCTTAAACTGGTTTCTACCACAAAGGGCAGGTTGCCCGCCATTTTGCTTGTCCGCACATACTGAAGGCTTCTGCCTAGAAGATTGGTTTTGTAAGAAAACACACTCAGTCATGGAATCACAAGAGCAGCATGCAACAATACCTCTGCGTCTCGAAGGATTCCGCGATGTGGGCACACTGTGTCTGGGCACGTAATAGGGGAGCCAAAGCCTTCCTGAACAGCCAACTGCACATACTGTTTTAGGCACTAAAAAATAAAAAAACACACATTAATATTAATAAATACACAAAGCAGTTCATATGGCATAACATTTGCCAGTCTCGGCCAACAGCAGTTGCATAACAAAGGTTTCACGGCTTGCCCCTCAGCTGTACTAGTATTTCTTTTAGCTGCACGTGACAACTATAGTACCGCATTTTATAACACGTGCTGCCATATAGTGCAGCTAAAAAAAGCCATTACTGAGGAAGGCTTCAATTTTCCAAAGGTATTACATAAGTTTCGCCAGTCAGTGGCACACTTGTTCATGCCACGGTGTTAGTAACACATCATCGCTTAAATTAAGTATATTAAGAATTTATGTTTAGCTCAACTGCTACATTGGGGGAACAGGTAAAAAAATCCCCCTTGACAAGTTGAGCAACGCAAAAAAGAAACCCTTTAATGAGTAAAAAGCAGCCAGTGCAAACGCTCCTAAACACCAGGGTACATTTCAGAAAAACTCAAGATCAGCCGAGTCTCTCAAAACAACGTGGTTTTCCTCCTTTTTTTCATACTTGCATGGCTGTCTCCGGGCAATTACAGGGAATTATGTAACACTCGAAAACGTGGTAAAACCGACCAGATATCGTTCTACCTCAAAGAATACTGTTCTAGAATCAATCCCATCTTATCAGGGGCACCGAGTTTGCCGCGAGTCTATCCCTCTTCCCCTCTACCCCTCTTCTACCCCTCTACCCCTTTTCTACACCTCTACCCCTCTTCTACACCTCAACCCCTCTTCTACCCCTCTACCCCTCTTCTACCCCTCTACCCCTCTTCTACCCCTCTACCCCTCTTCTACCACTCTACTACCCTTCTACTCCTCTACCCATCTTCTACCCCCTTCTACCCCTCTTCTACCTCTCTTCTACCCCTCTTCTCCTCTTCTACCCCTCTACCCCTCTACTACCCCTCTACCCCTCTTCTACCCCTCTACTTCCCCTCTACCCCTCTTCTACCCCTCTACCCCTCTGCTACCCCTCTGCTACCCCTCTTCTATCCCTCTACTACCCCTCTTCTACCCCTCTACCTCTCTTCTACCCCTCTACCTCTACTCTACCCCTCTTCTACCCCTCTACCCCTCTTCTACCCCTCTACCCCTCTTCTACCCACTGTAACTAGCAAAGACACTGTGTCACGCCAGCATCACTCAGCACCACCACAGCATCACTCTGCACCATCACAGCATCACTCTGCACCACCACAGCATCACTCTGCACCACCACAGCATCACTCAGCGCCACCACAGCACCACTCAGCGCCACCATCATCACTCAGCGCCACCACAGCATCACTCAGCGCCACCACAGCATCACTCAGTGCCACAACAGCATCACTCAGCGCCACCACAGCAACACTCAGCACCACTACAGCAACACTCAGCGCCACCACAGCATCACTCAGCGCCACCACAGCATCACTCAGCGCCACCACAGCATCACTCAGCGCCACCACAGCATCACTCAGCGCCACCACAGCATCACTCAGCGCCACCACAGCATCACACAGCACAACCACAACATCACTCAGCACAACCACAACATCACTCAACACCACATCAGTATCACTCAGCATCGCCTTTGCACTAGTACACCACCACATCATCATCACTCAGCAAGACCTAAGTATCATTCAGCATCACCTCAGCATCGTCTCAGCACCAGTCACCACCACCACTACCACCTCAACATCACTCAACACCACCTCAGCCTGCTCTCGGAATCTGCCATCTGTTGACTCTCCCTAGCGTCTGGCCGCTGCTAGTGTTATAATACAGGTACTAGTTCACAACCTTCAACCTCGAAATTGTTTATGCCCCCTCAAAAAAAAACTTTAACAAACAACCATTGGAATAGGCAAAAACAAGTTGCCAGCATTGCAAGAACAAAAGAAAAATGAGGAAATTTTTTATTGTACATACATTTTTTAATTTGGTCGTCCTGTTGGACATAATGTCCTTTTTGGTCATATATAAGGTAACAAAAATGCTTCTGGCACTTTTTTATTACAACTTTTCAGCATGCTGCACAGCAGCCACACTTCTCTACAGCACAGCTTAAACACATTGGCAAAGTCAATAGGTCTCGCTTTTGGGACCTTATAAGTATTTAGTTATGCAGCACAATATCCTTGGTGCAACAACATCAACTGTTGCATGGCTAAACACTTATAAGATCCCAAAAGCGAGACCTATTGGCTATGCCAATGCTTGTTTGGGTTTCTACTGTTTTCTTTTGCCCTCTGGTGCAGCGCAGTGGTGGAACGGCATCTTTTCTTCACGTCAGCAGCTCGTCTCTTACTGATGACTACATCTTCCTTGCTTAAGAATGCTGGTTTGTCCATGTGCAACAGCTTCAGACTTATTCTGGCCTGTACTCGAGTCTGGTTTAAGGTAGGACTGTTTCCACTTGTCACCCCTGCAACGCCAGTACACCTGAGGAACTTCTGCAAGTCTGCTTTGCCTGTCACGTTTCGTACTTCTTTAAGTACATTCTGTGTCTGTGCTGCTTGGCACTCTAATCAGACGCTCAATGACACTGTACCCAAGGAGCATTTGTATTTCCTCTGTGGGTGCCACCATCACTATTGACTGCCACTACATTTTGCCTGTACCTATGGACGTTTCCTGTGTGTGACACAGGACTCACGGTGTTACGCACACCTTAATCTTTGTCATTCAGCTTACGTTATTGTTTGGAAGTATTCTAGCCAATTGTTTTATTTGCTGTGTTCACACTATATCCATACATATAGGGGTGGCAATGGGTACTACTCCCACTTTGTTAACTACACTATTGCTTACCTGGGCTACATCGTGCATTATGGACTCTGGGTACTTACCTGCATTGGGTTCATGGTTCTATTTACATGTGTACGTTTTTGCACAATATTCTTCCCTACACAGGGATGGGTTTGGGTCTAGCCCCATTTCCCCACATACATTTGCCTACATGGGTAATAAACGGTTTTCTCCCTTACACAGGGAACCATTGCATGGGACACAGTCCCATTTACATCTACACAGGTACCCTTTCACAGGGCACCGTTGCATGGGTCACAGTCCCATTTACATTTACACAGGTACCCTTACACAGGGCACCGTTTCATAAGTCACAGTCCCATTTACATTTACACAGGTATCCTTACGCAGGGCACCGTCTCATGGGTCACAGTCCCATTCACATTTACACAGTCACCCTCACACAGGGCGTCTTATGGGTTACAGTTCCATCTCTACAGGGCAGTACTGTTTTCCTCTACAAGGGGGTTGACTTTACACGGCCTGCTATGTCATGGGCTTTTGTCCCATTCAAGTGCTCCTCACCCTCCTGCCTAGGAGTAGAGGACGGCCATGGGTCTTAGTCCCATTGGCTTGTATTTCCTTTGTATTTTCTATGATGTTACATTGCTGTTTCCTATACGCATAGTTACACTCAATTCTTATTTGTATTATCCATTTGGAATTGGGGAGGAGTATTGTGATACTGTTTGTGTCCATTCGCTTCCTCTCTGTTTTCTCCGGTTCAGATTTCCTATTGATGTTCACTTCCTCTTCATCTTTGGAATCTGTTCCATACGCATTTCACTGTTATTCTTCTTGGGTCTTCAGTCTTTCCCTTTCTGCAGTGTTCTTCCTTGTTCAAGAGGAATCTCTTCCTTCTCTTCTCCTTGTGCTTGGGTATGTCTTCTGTTCTGTTCCCGTCGTGCCCTGTCCTTCTTTCCTTGCTTGCCTGCCTGGCCAGTGGGTGTGCGTAGGGGTTGCATTTGGTACGTCTGTCTCTCGCTATTTCTTATTTCCTCTCTTGCGTCTCACTGTCTCTTACTTTCTATTTCGTTGTTGTTGAGGATGGGTTTTTTCTATTTGCTTCTTACACTTTACCTTCTCCTCCTTGTCTTCTCCCATCTATCTCCTTGCTCTGCTTTGCTTGTTCTGTTCCTTGACTTTCTCTCTGTCACTCCGTTGTTCCTTCCTAGCTTTCTGTCCTTTGCTCACCCTCGTTATATTTTAGCACATATTGTATTTGTTCTTCTGTTGGAAGGAAAAGGGATATGTAGTATCCTGCATTTGTTATGTAATGTATTTTACCACCCCTGTTCAGCCAGTGCCTGTGCTCTGACTCATTAGAATGTTGGAGGCTTCATGAGCCTCGGAATGTTGGGACACAGAGAGGTGAAGTGACAGTTGGACATGGGCTGAGCAGCTGACAGGCTGCTCCTGGTGGGGCTCTCCTTCTGAACTTTACTACTTGTTATACTACTTGTTACCTGCTTGAATAAATCACCTTTAAGTTAACCTACCTGCGTGGACCTTCGTGACTACAATTACATTCAGGTTTTTTTTTTTTTTTAAATTAGCCATGGGGCCATTACATGAGAAAGCCTGTTGATGATTGCTGCCCTGTCCTAACTGCTTGCCGCTACCCCACTTCCGTCTCTCATGATGTGTTTCTTAAATGCGCTGCAGACACTGTGTGGTCCTGGGCACGTATTCGTATTTCCGTGGCGTTTCGTAACAGCAGCTATGAATAAGTTTGCCTATTTTTCTCACTCTTGCTGCATGGATTAACACTTATAAGGTCCCAAAGGCGAGACCGGTTGCATTGCAAATGCTTGTTTTCTTTGAGATGCGATTCAACAGCTTATGATCCTATGGTATCATGGCCCACATGTGTATACTTCTGAGATAATCTTTGGTAGTTCCTTTTCACGATCTTGATCTAGACCCGCTGCCCTTCACTGGCGCACTGCCAAAGCGGTGGCTTCTCCACAAATGTTACTCAGAATAATTGAAGAAACTGTTTAAAAATTCCCCATTAATTTTATATCTAAATCAAGAGCAGGTATAGCTCCATGCCCATTTTGTAACTTATTGTTAAGTAGCATATGTACAGCTACTGTATTTCAATAGTCATAATGTCGCTGAAACGTGTAGATTTGCAGGATATGGTGTATACCCAGCCAATACAGACCAGGTAGCTTCTTCATACATAGAGGACCCATTTTAACATACATTCTGTGGTACATGCAGTAAATGACCACCTAACTAGTTAAGGTGTTATTGGTAAATCAAAGGAACTTTCATGTCATGATAAGCTTGATAAACATGTGGCACTGGTGCAGGTTTCTATGGATGAACATTTCTAGTGTTGGGATCTACAGAATCAAACCTCACCCGTGTGCAGCATATGCATTCACAACAAATGCTAGTGCACACCATGTATTAGGAATGCCTCTGTTAAAGAGATGTTATATAACTGGTGCCTTATAATTTATACCTATTGCAACAGGTAGTTGCGCCATTCTTATCAAACAGATTTAATAACCATGAGATTCAAAATCCAGAAACCAAAGCCAGGGAATAACTGTTTATGAGCCAAGCTCAAGAAATGTACAGAAAATAGGGGACACCTATTTATTCTGAAGGAAGTAATATAACTAATATAACAATGAATGTATCAGTTTAAACTACAATAACTGTTTTTTTCAGTGTGTCATCAAAACCTACTCAAAGATCAAGCTAATCCGAGTCCCATGTTGGGAGTCAAAATGTTACCTTCTCTAGGGGTAGCCCCTAGAGTCGAATGGTTTGACTTTCTGACCCCCAGGCAAAAGTACTTAGTATATGTGCGAAGCCGAATCAGAAACCCAGTTAGACTGCAACCCACATACATTGGGCAGTGTTGAGCAGGAGGTGTTTACTTCAGGCAGATCAGTCCCATAAGATAAATTCAGGGAGAAACATGGAACTCCTCCCAACCCTTTTTTGTAAATGAATAACACACTCAAAACAGCACTTAAAAAACAGAATATGTATTTTAAAACGTTTTTTTTGTTCAAATTATAATGCAGTGTTACAAAATATGAATACTAACCACACAAAATATTTTAAAAAGTAAGGCAGTGCAGTAGGTTTTGGATCGTGAGAATAACGGAAATAATTTCGACATGTTTATTGAATCCTATAGTCTGAACATGCCCATGCTGCTACTTCTAGGCTCTATGCTACCTTTAGCTGAATCAGTAAATAATAAGAAGAAGGGGGTCGGGTAGAAAGGAGATAAGCCCTATACTTCTGCCTCACTCAGAGGTGGGAAGAGGAGAAACCTCTTTTTTATTTATAACCCTCACCCACTCTAGTAGTGGCATGCTTCATCATCAGGTTCACCCTGACTCCTAAAGGTCAGGGTGGGCTCAACCGTATTTCAGGGAGCACTTGGAAGACAATTAGTGATTTTCTTTTATATATTAACGGTAAAAGGCCCTCGCTCACCCCCAGGTATCCCTTTATTAGTGGGGTGAGTGGGGAAATTAAAAATATGGGAAGGGGCAATAAGAATGTTGTGGTCCTATGACCCCTATTCTAACAATGCCAACATGTTTCTGCCCTATTCTACGCCCATTGGGTCCGGGGCATTCGTCAGGGCGGTACCAGAGGAGAGATCCCCCAGTAACGTCTTCTTGTGATTATTATCAAAGCAAACGTGTGGTGCCAAAGGATTTCTGTGGCAACCAAATCAACAAAGAAAAAGTACTTGCTGTGTTTTCTGGATTTACCCCAGCTACGATCAAAACTACTTGTCAGGGAGCAGTGGGGGCAGGCCCTGTAGTCCCACTTACTCCAAGGGTCCCAGCCCGCCAGTGAACCTATGCCAACGAACTGCATGGGTTCACCGGGGCAGCGTTACGCAGACGGGCATGATCTATCTCAAATTCTGTCAGCTATACAGTTAAAATCGCCTCCCACCATCAGGGGGTAGGTTGTGCCTCTTGGCAATAACAGGGCTAGGGTGTCCAGGAATGTGCATTGATCCACATTTGGGGCGTATGCATTGAAGAACACAATGTCTTTCCCATCCAGTTGCCCAGTCACGAGCATGTATCATTACTTTGGATCCACTGCCTCAATGTGGGATTGACAGGGGGTCCCGGGGCAGAGCCATATTAGCCCCCCTCTCACGATCACGGAGTATGCTGTGCAAAATACCCTGCTTCTTCAGCTCTTGCATAGTGCCTGACCCTCTTTTCCGGTCAAGTGTGTCCCTTGTAGGAAGGCTACCTGTGACTTCCACCGCTTAAGAAATGCCTGCACTTGATACCACTTGCTCGGGGAGTTAAGACCCCGGACATTCCATATTATGACTTTTAAAGACAACAACATGCATTGGTCATACTATCCCCAATAGCCACTACCCCAAACACCTTCCCTGCGAGGCAGGTAAAGCAATTGTTTTCCCCTGCACTGTTGGGCAGTAACAACAACCTGTGCAACCACAATATCCCCAAATCCCTCACTCCAGACTGAGGAACTGAAGTGCGTAGTCGAAACAAGCAGTCATTGTAGTGTAGAGGGGTCGTGGCCTTTCTAGGAACAGGGGGGTAAGACCCCCCATCCTTTCGCACTGAGGGGGTCAAGTTTGAGGCTGCCCAGATCGTGTGCTCATAGTCCAATGTCCCCAAGTATTCCATAGTATTCCCCTATGTTCCCCTCAGCTCCCCAGTCACCCCCCTTACCTGGCGTCCTGATCTGTGGGCATGCTTAGGGCCCCACACCTAGAGATCGTCCACCAGGCGGTGGATAAGGGCCAGTCCCCGCTGCTTAGTCCCATCGGAAGCTCCCGATCCGCTGGCATTCGCCTCAGAGTCCAATACATGTTCCAATGCCAGGGGTATGATATAGCAACAGTTCAGCCACCACCTGTGCTCTAGCCTTGCCCTCCTCGTTCTCCGAGGGTCAGTTCTAAGTTCTGAGTGCCTCTGTGCCTTTTTCCGTTCCCAGGGTTCCTTCTCTGTCCTGTCGTCACTTGGAATGTCAGCTCCTTTGGTGTTCAGACAGGCCAGTGCCTCCTCTGGGGTATGGAAGAAGTGTGTCATGTATCCCTCCACCGCTCTTAGCTTAGCTGGGAATAGAAGGGCATACTGCAGAGTTGGCATTTCACTGTCACATAGGAGGAAACGCTGTTTTTGTACAGATGCTGTGTAATCTGGAAAGGCTGTGATGGTGGATCCCTTCACCTGCCAGGGATCCTCAGCCTGAAATGATAAGGTCTCTGTAATTGAGTAGACGGACAATAATTGGTCACAGGCCGTTTCTGGGGGTCGGGCGGGGGTCTGGGGATGCGGTGTGCTTGTTCAATTGAGAACAACCGAGGAGGCCTACCACCGAGGGACCCTCTGCTAGTTCTGGTATTCCAAGAAAGCGAATATTGTTGCACCCAGAGCTCCCCTCTGCATCCTCTGCCTTCTCCTGTAATTGTGTCACCTCCAGTATGAGCTGCTGCAGCTGATCGTGCACCTCGTGTACTGTTGGACGGATCGCAGAGAGGGATAACTCAGCGTCCTCCACTCTCTCCAACAGCTTCTTGTGGTCAGGTCAAAGGAGAGAAATCTCGATGGCGACATTGTCCACCTTGGACTCCAGTGCAGTTTTCATCTCCTGGATGGCTTGCAATGTGCGAACAAATTGGCTGGAATGTTTCTCCAAGAAGAGCTCCAGCTGGTCTAGCCAGCCCCTGCTCTGCCCCTGGGGCGACATCGAGATCCCGGGGCTGTTGGAGTTAGAGGGCAGCATCTTTGCCATTTTGAGTTTCACCATCCTGTCCCATGTGCCCACACACGGCCACACCTCCACGCACAGGTGCTAGTATTGTCTCTAAGTGACTCCCTCTTTGGCTGGTACTGGACATCTGGGTGCTGTGTGGGCAGGAAGAGGTTTGGCCTCCGGGCCCTGCTGTGCCACAGCACCCGTCCCAGGCCCTGCATGCCGCTCAGCAGGCGTCCCCCAGCTCTGGGTGAGGCGAGGTGCCCTCAGCTTCTTTGTAGCCTCCCTAGCTGCAGGGGTACAAGGCCCGTCCAGGGGAAAAAGTGACTGGTCTCCACCCGCTCGCTGGCTGAGTATTTATGCAGCTCTGGGGAGACTCCCAGTCAAGGGCCCGATTCAACGTCCCTCACACGACAGGTGGCTCAGGAGAGGGTCCCCAATGTTTGAGGAGAGCAAAGCACCAATATTTGCAGCTTTAGCAGGCCTCAGGCCTGTGTTCTGTCTGCAGGGCACTCCTCCGGCTGCACCCTTTGTTCACAGGGGGCTGGCATAAACAGGCCAGTGAGTGCCCTCCTCCTCCTGAAGTCTCTCAGCCATCACACCCACAGCCAAATAAGTGGGTGTCAGGTGCCAGAGGATCACGGTGAGCGCCTGAGACTTGTCCTCTTGCAGCTCAGCCGCCCAGCACGAGCCCACCAATGTGGTTCTGCTCATGGCCACCCCTAGGATTGCAATTGGACCCAGTGCCTCACTCCGCTCTGGGGGCCCTACTCCAATCGGCCCCAGTTGATGGCAGCTTCGTCCCCGGGTGTCATCTGCATTGGGCTGCAAGCTCCAGTCTGGCCTCTCACCACCAAGGCAGCCCAGGCCCCACCATGTCTTGGTCCTGGTACCGCCCGCAGGCCCGGGTCCTGGATCCAACAGTGGCCTCAGTCCCCTCTCCTATCTGTTCCACAAGGAAAGAGGGGGCTGCGCGGAGAAATGAGGGCAGGATTATGCAGGATTTATCCGGCCGCACTCGAAGCCCCGGGATGATCGTCCTCTCTGGCCGTCATCTTGGTCACGCCTCCCATTCATATCTTAGATGTCACGTGTGACTGCTGCATGACATCACTACACATCATCCCTCTTTCTAGAAGACCAGAATACAAAAAAACAAACGTTAAAAGATTCCAAAAACAATACCATGGTGAAACCACAGACCCTTCCCCCAGAACACCATACAGCTACTCCAAAACATAATCCTGGCATTTCTTTGGCACCACAATTCTCCTGCCTCAACATGTAGGGGTGGCAGCCACAGAATGCTCAATGCTGCAAACTTTTATCTCCTTACATCTCGCGAGCACAAGGTTTGCTGGTCGGTACATCAGGAATGTGAATCAACATAACCTGTTCTTATATTGTGAACTCTTATACCACTTGCACTAGAAACACTTGTTCCATACCTATCCTACACAGGATTTCTCTGACCTGTTTCATCCTCTACATCTTCAAACACCAATCACCCATCTCCTCCCTTCTTGTGACAGTGAAGACAACAGGAGCCTTGCACACTTTGGGACATATGTACAAGGAAATGGCACAGCATGGCAGCAAATTTTGCTATGCTGAGCCATTTCTAAAACGCAGGGATGCATCGTATTTACAAGAATACAGCACACCCTTGTGTTTTCCCTAGCGCTGGTGCTAAAAATAGCTGCCTAGCGCCAACACAGAAACCCTTGCACCATAGTGCAATGGTGCCTGTGTTGCAGGGATGATTATTTTTGTGCATGAAGGTGTCCCTTCCTGCACATAAACAATAAGTAATGGCGATTTGCTACTTCTATAGAAGTAGCAAATAGCCATTATTCATGCACAAAAACAATAATTAATGGTGTTTTGCTCTTTCTATGTGTGCTGCACAATGCAGCACACATAGAAAAAGAAAAAACGAGGAGAAATAAAAGTGTTTTTCCTCGCTGCGCCAATCGAACACCTACTTGTACATAGCGTTAGTTTTTGGCGCTGCCTCAGACTTACACATCCTTGTAAATCTGAAGCAGCACCAAAAAGCAAGAGGTGTTGCGTTGGAATACCCATTGCATGTCCTTTCACGCAGATACCTGCATGAAAGGGTACCATATTTACAAAACTTTGTAAATATGGAGCAGGGTATTCCGCCACCGGAACGTTGGTAAAAGTGAAGTTCCGGTGACACAATCCTCTTGTACATATACCCCTTCAATCCAATGCCACCATCTGCCATCATGAGAGTTCTGAAGTAGAGTGCAGCGACATCAAGGGAGGATGCAGGTGAGAGGAGACTAACTGGCAACTCAGTTGCCAATAAAGAAGCTTGTCACTTTCTTCACTACACGTTTTGGCAACAATCTTCCAGGCAACTGTGTCACAGGAAGGAAATAACCAAAAATGCTTTCATTGCAGTCGCTACAAATGTGAAGGCAACATCGTTGTGCCCAAGATTTTTACAGGAATAGATAGATCAATGACCTCGGGAAGGGGCTGGAGGGGCTTACGCCCCTTAGAAAAAGGAATGTAAACAGCTTTTGGCTGTTAGTGCTGCTCAAGGTAGGAGATTCGTGCTGAAGCCTTCATGGAGCACCGTGAGAGTACATTGGCTCGCGCTGACGCGTCAACGCTTGTCTTAATACAGGTGGGCGCGTCACGTATTCGGACGTACTCACGTAGGGTGATGTCGTGACCTACATGGCTGCCAAGGCAAGACCAGGAGACATTACGAGGTGCGCATGATAGCAGCATGGAATATTGGCAGTGGAAACGAAGGGCGAAGACAGTGAATCCACTGACAGACTGGTGGAGGGATTGCAGAGCTACAGCTGTTCTAAACAACAGGCAGCGTCCTGCTCTTCTAACAAGAAATAGTGTGACAGATTATTATGTAGGTTTTTTTTTTTTTGGGGGTAGTAACCATCGCATAGGCGAACTGAAGGAGTCAAGTCCATTTTCAATTTGTATGTGACTGACTAGTTACAGGTTAGTCCTTCTCCTAACACTTTCACGGTGGATTTTAGGTAGTGATGAAGAAGGGACTGGGACCATCTTCATTCCATCACCAAATCTGAGAACTAGTCCACTTCCCTATCATGTCAACTACATCCATCACTGTTAACCCTCCAAAAGAGTTATGTGCATTTCAGGAGATTCTCCTTTACATTTGTTAAAATGGAAGAAGTACTTCTTAAATTATATTGACACAATTGACTTCACTAGAAACCCCACTCCTGAAAGGAAGAAAAGTATATTATTACATTCTCTAAATCCATACCTGAAGGTCTAAGGATCTATTAACAAATACCTAAGGAGGGGGACTAGGAGTGATAATGCTTTTGAAGATGCCATTTTACATTTAGATACATATTTTTCTGTCAAAGTATGTATATGTTTGCTTAGGTATCACCAGGTATACTTTTTTTCACAAGAAACAACAGAAGGATGAGACTGTGGATAGTTAGGTCGCAGCACTCAAAAAGTTAGCACTGGATTGTAGGTTTGGTGGATTACAAGATAACCCATGATCAAGTGGTTATTCATGCTTATAATCCCACAATACAGGTGAAATATTGGTTATTTGGAACTCTGACTTTAAGGATGTAACTGCTATCGTTAGGAAGGCAGAACTTTTTGGACGGTGTGCAAAAGCAGTAAAAAAAGATAGTTCTGCATTGGAGTCTAAAGATGTGGCAAAAGTGAATTCATACACATCTAATATAAATATGACATTCAAAAGAGAAACAAGGAAAGCCTGACACTTATTCCAATTAGGATAACGTGTACAGGTGGGAAAGTACGAGGAATTGCCCCGCTCTGAATCAAGAATGTGGTGTATGTGGCAAAATTAGGACATTTCGAACATGTATGCAGAAAGACAACTGGCAATGGTGATAAAGTGAAGTGCACTACTGATGGACAAGAGGTGATATCTAGCGATGAAGATAGATTGGAAGGTTCTGTCGGAGGCCACCGCCCCCAAAACTCATGCCTCCCGGGGCGATCCCCCTACCCTCCTCTTGCTACGCCACTGAGGTTCTGATATACCAAATGTAAAGAAGAAAGTGATATTGAACTTTCAGATAGCAATAGACTTAAAAGCAAACTCAGATGGGTTTTGAAAATTGGTGGTGTTGGCATTCACATTGTTAAAGATTCAGGGTGTCCATGCACAATTGTTGATGAGAGTGTCTGGAAAAATTACTTTGAGAAAAAAACTAGGCTGAAACTCTGGGAATCGGACATTTCATCTGAGTTATGATGGTGAAGTAACTGAAATATTGAGGTATAGGAATGTAATTTTCCATTTCAAAAACAGGTAATCTATTGGCAAGCTGTCTGCAGCAAAGAAAACGTTCTTCAGTTTTAGGGTGGTTAGACAAAAGAAACCTACACATTGTTTTGAACCCCAACAGCTGTGAGCAAGTGTTGGTTGTAGACGAGAGCAAGATCACAGGAAAACGTATGCTAGAAAAAATTCCTATGGTTTTTAGTGGGGAAATCGGAATGCTAAAAGGTTTTTGGCACAAGATTGTTCAAAAAAAGAAGCAATTACAACAATTCATACAACGATTTACAGGGACGATATGGCCCGACTCCTAAGTCAAACTCTGTCTTTCTCGTGATTTTCGAGTAACAGCAAGGAAGATGAATCAGGCAAAAGGAACGGGGTGGGGGGATCTTGGTTCTTGAACGGCTTATATTGTGTGAATCTCTTGGAGGGATCTAGACCATTGAACCTGAAGGGAGACAAGAGTGGGTTCAAATGAAAAGGGTAGTTCCTGTGGTTTCCCTCCTGAGTGTCCTTCCCGAATTCTGGGTTAAGATTCCCTCTAGGGCTCCTGCACCTGCAATGAGTCTTGAGTGGTCTTGATTTTCGCAAATATCTTTCAGAAGTGACCTAAGCTCTCTTACATCTCGATGTAGAAGGCCTCTCATGGTGTTGAAGTCTCTCTACATGTATTGCCTACACCACTGGTCTCTATGAACACGGAAAACACTACAATCACAATGAATATCACATGCAAGTTACCTTTCAAATTACATTCCAAACTTCTCAAGCTCTTTTAACTTTTACCCACTTTTAACACAATGAGTCTATTGAAAGGCCCTCCACCTCTTCTGGATTATTCTTATTGTTCTTGAACACTATTAACTCCCTGAGTGTTTCTTCAGACCAAGAAAAATATGAGGTTTCTAATTCTTGACAGTGCCAAGTTTTGCAAGATTTCAAACATTCCTCATGCAAGTTATTGAATTACACAAGTTCTGAATTAGGAATCCTTTTTTAAGTTTTTGTCTTTACCTTGTCATGTGGCATTGTGTAGCCTCATTCTTTATTACAGTATTTCTTTTCTCTTGCAGGTTGCTGGATTCCGGAAACGAAGTGCTCAAGTTAAGATATCTAGGAAAATCAGGTCTGTAGATGCGTTGAGGCTTCTGCAGGTAAGTGGACTCTGCTGACTCGCGGATCGAATGTCCTTCCGGAAAGGGAGGACTCAAGGCAAAGCAAGGCGTGGCACTCGGGTGCGGTTTAAATACAAGCAATGCCCAAGATGACCGCCAAGATTTGATGAGATCTTGCGAGATTTAATGTTCTCTTGGGATTTAGGCAAATCTCTCATCAACAGCAGTGATGGTGCTCCCGCAGACACAGCATAAGAGCACGATGGAAGGTACACCAAGGTTGGGTGACAGGACAATGAAGGAAGTATCGGGAGGGCTGTGATATCAGTAACACAGTCAGGCTGTGTGGGAGTTCTTGGGTGCTGAGAAATCAGGAATACATCCTGTGCTGAAAGTCTCAGGGGGCTGGAATATAAAGTGGTGGACTTGGGGAATATGGCAAGCGGACTAGGGGATTATTTCTCTATGGCATGGCCTTGACAGTTAAAAAGGTGCCAATTTTGATTGTAAAAATGTGGTGTATCCACATTGCGTTTTGGGCTGTTTCCTGTCGTGGGCACTAGGCCTACCCACACAAGTGAGGTACCATTTTTTAAATTTGAGGTTCCAGAACTTTCCACCACATAAATGTGAGGAAAATGTTTTTTTTTTTTACAAAGTTTGAGGTTTTCAAGGGATTCTGGGTAACAGAACCTAGTGAAAGCCACACAAGTCACCCCATCCTGTATTCCCCTGAGTGTCTAGTTTTCAGAAATGTATAGGTTTGCTAGGTTTCCCTATGTGCCGGCAGAGCTAGGGTCCAAAATCCACAGCTAGGCACATTGCGAAAAAGGGTCAGTTTTCACTCGAAAAATGTGATATGTCCATGTTGCATTTCAGACCATTTCCTGTCGCAGGCACTAGGCCTACCCACACAAGTGAGGTACCATTTTTATCGGGAGACTTAAGGGAATACAGAATTGTAGAGCAACTGTTATTACCTATTGAATTTCTATGCATTTCTGCCTTCCAAATATAAGACAATGTGTAAAAAAGAAGTCACTTTGAAAAATGTCCTGCAATTCTCATGCTAGTATTTGTACCCACAATTTCAGAGATGGGCAAATAGCTACTGCTTCTAAACTTTATATTTTGTTCCCACTTCGGAAATACATAGGTGTTCTTGATACCTATTTTCCACTCTTTTATTTTACCAAATGATTTGCTATATACCTGGTACATGATGAAAAACCATTGCAAGACGCAGCTCAGTTATTGGCTCTGGGTTCCTCGGGTTCTTGGTGAACCTACAAGTCCTGTATATCCCCACAACCAGAAGGGTCTAGCGGATGTAACGGTATATTGCTTTAAAGAATCTGTCATACTTAGAAGAAGTTACAGGTGAAAATGTTGGCACAAATAGCTGTTTTTTTCAACTCATTTTCAATTTTTCTTATTTTCAACTGTTAGTTTCTATAAAAAAAAACTTGAAGGATCTACACAAATGACCTCTTGCTGAATTTAGAATTTTGTCTACTTTTCAGAAATGTATAGCTCACCAAGATCCATTATTGCTTTCACACCCATTTCTACCACTAACTGAAAGGAGGTTGAAAGCACAAAAAGTAGCAAAAATAGGCTATGTCCCAGTAAAAGGCTAAAACTGTGTAAAAATGTTTGGTTTTCTGACAAAAGTCTGCCTGTCCCTGAAAGCTAGGAAGATGGTGATTTCAGCACCACAAACTTCCTTCTGCAGCACTTTTTCCCCCCAAAAAACAAAATGTAGCCGTATTTTGGCTAATTTCTGGGTCCCCTCCAGGGGAATCTGCAAACCATGGGTACCTTTAGAATCCTCAGGATGTTGGAAGAAAAGGATGCAACTTTGGCCTTGATACCTTATGTGGACAAAAAGTTACAGGAGCCGAATTGTGAACTACCCCAAATAGCCAAAAAAGGCTTAGCACAGAGCGCGGGGAGAAGGCCTAGCAGCGAGGGTTAAGCCTTATGGAAGCAATCAGTTATTAAGCCTATGAAATTTTAAGAACGTTGCTGATCCGCTGCTAATGGATTAATATAGTGTATTCCTGTGTGGTTTCTGGTTGTTCAATCTGACGATTGCTGAGTCCTTTCACTGTATCTATAGTTTTTAGTCTTTGTTCGACTATATTCAGGAACTTTACCATACCTGTGGGAGGCAGTCACTGTGATCTGTTACTCCTACATGACAGTCAGCCACTTTGTAAAAGAGAGGGAGAGAAAGGTGTAATTAATTGTTGTGCTTGTTGTTGCATTATGAAAAGTCGCTGCTGGAGGACGAGCCCCCAAAAATCACACATTTAGTGCACGGAAGCTGAGATGTTATAGAATCTTTAAGAGCTTCTGTGCAAGCTTCGTTTGTCTTCCCCAGTTATTACCAGCCTGTGGGGGATGTACCATTCCAAAGTGTGATCTTCCTGTGAGTCATTGTAAATCGTTGTGCACAGCATGTGCAGGTTGAAATCTCCAGTTACTATAAAATTGGAGGTTTGCTCTTCCGTTAGGATTCTGGTTAGTTCCTCTCCAAATTGGATAATTCCCCTGGCCTGGTCTCATGGATGTAGGTATATATTTATTAACACCAGTTGGAGGGGTTCGGAGGGGCTTTGTATCATTAGTCTTAGAGCCTGCATTGTGTTAGGCTGCACTAGTTTAGTTGCTAGCTCTTTGGTTGCAGTATGTACCTGATAGAGGTGTAAATAGCAAGTCCTCCCTTGAGATGACCGAATTTGGCACTTTTGACGGCTGGTAAATGATGTAGCTTATATTCCTGTAGATAAAATGGCTGGTCAAGCCAGGTTTCTTGTAAAATAATGAGATCAAACGTGTGAAAATATTGTAGTAACTTGTCATCTGTTTTTTTTTTCCCCATGCGGTTTATGTTCCAGGAGCAGAGTAGCAAGATGTTTTTTTTGTAGGTGGGGCATTCTTAGTTTGTTACAGGTTATGACTTTGGATGTTTATTGTTCTGGCTAGCCAGCCCCAATCTTGTGCTGCTGTGATAGAAACTGCACTTGTCCCTGGGCCAGTTGGAGCGGATTTCTTCTATGCGGCTTGAGGATGTGCTTCGTGCTTTCCTTAACACAGAGTATGAGCACGGCTTGATGTGGTCTTGGCTGAGCTCAGAGTGATCCTTGTGCCTAGCCATTAGGGGTTCTGGATATCATGGTTTGTAGTATGGTGGTAGTTTGATTCCCCAAGTGCTTAGCTGTTCTTGTTCATTCAGTATCCTTTTGGCTATCCCAGTCGATGCCCAGACCGCTTTGGTTGCCTCATTCCCCAAATAGTTGTTTGGCTCAATAAATTCAATTGATTCCAAGTCACAAGACCTTACATCCTTCCGTCCACTGATTGTCCAATAGGAGAACTAGGAATCAGGCTGGAAAATTGCCTGAAGTAACAACAAGACCATGCAGTAATATATTCCCCTCAGACAGTTTTACCATAAGATTGCCAGATATCATGCCCCCATGGGTGCAGTACTATAGTCCTTGGCATTTATTTTACAGATCATTGATTTAAGGTCAGTTAGTGCAATTAGCTCAGCTGACGTGACCTAGGACTAACAATACCATGTGCATTAAGATGTGAATCAAGAACCCAGAAATGGAGTACTGAGTTGTAGGTGATCTGGTAATCTTATTTTGCCATCTGGTTCTACCGGACATTGAATCAGTGCCAACATTTAATAATATTAACTGAACTATATGACCTTGGATTGTCAATCATCAGTATTGTCAAAAAGCATTATTGTAGAAAATCTGCCCTTTCTGCTTGGTCATCCTGGATTTTTCACCATTTGCTGGACCTTATGTTTCCGAACTTACAACTCTACGCACTTTACCTCTGCAGTCTAGTAGTAAAGTGCCTGTGTGCCCCCTTTTAGTATGGCTGAATTGGTATACTCCTTATTGGAATATTTGACTTGTGTGTAAGTCCCTAGCATTTGGTACACAATGTACTTAAGTCCTGGAAATTAAATGCCACTAGTGGACTGTAGCACCTATTGTGCCATCCACTACAGAAATAGTGAAATCATGGCTTCAGGCCTACCATTGTAACCTGACTGTAGCAGTGTGAAAACCACAATTCGACCTAGCAAAACAAATGTCTTTGACAGGTAAAAACCTCCCTTTTAAATATTAATAATTCACCCCTAAGTAGGCTTTGTCACACACAAGGCAGGGTGCATGATATTTAAAGCCAGGACATGTAGAAATCGAATGTTAACATGTCCTCACAGTGGCTAACGCTCAAAAACTATTTTTACTGTGACAGACCTAGCTGTCCTATGTAGACAACCAGAGTACAGATTAAAATACGTATATAGTACCTCTGGAATGGGACCAGCTAGAAAATTAATTAAACTATCCAATTCAATGGTGAAGTTGGATTTTTAATAAATGGTAAGGAAAGTAACTTTTAGCAAGTTAACTTTTCCCTGCATGTAGTTCCTGGAGGCTAATTTGCATTGGCTCTTTAGTGTCTCCCAATACAATACAATAGGATTTATAAAGTGCACAGCTGCTTCCTCGATAGTGTCCTGGCGCTAGCAGCAAGATTCCAATAACGGTCTAGAACTAACAAGAGCCCAAAGACAAGTGGCTTAGGCGTCAAAAAGAAAAGTCTTTAAGTGGTCACCAAAAACCGATTCAGATGTAGCGGAGCGCAGAGCAATCGGAAGGGAGTTCCAAAGTTTGGCAGTCATGAACACAAAGCATCTTCTCCCTCTTCTCGCCTTGCGCACTCTTGGAACTTGCAAAAGCTTTAAAGCATTGGATTGCAATGATCTGCACTGGCAATAGGCTTTAAGCCTTCTCCTCAGGTACAGAGGGCCTTTCTGCTGAAAGGCTCTGTAGGCAAAAATTAATTCCTTGAATTTAATTCGGCTAGTA
The DNA here is from genome assembly GCA_963921515.1 of Calotriton arnoldi. Taxonomy (NCBI): domain Eukaryota; kingdom Metazoa; phylum Chordata; class Amphibia; order Caudata; family Salamandridae; genus Calotriton; species Calotriton arnoldi. The sequence goes on along the minus strand of CAWUFW010000641.1, from coordinate 73,311 downwards.
ATGGGCAGCTAAAGTAGTTGACGCAGGTGGGCAGAAACTGCTAAACTCACCTGAACCTTCAGGATAAGGCAGGCTATGCATTTTGAATAATCTGCAGACGATGCAGTAAGTAAGACGGCAGGCCCAGATATAAGCTATTTGCATAGTCTAACTTGGACGTGACCAGGGAGTGTACAATGGTCTTGCAATTATTCTCAGGAACTAGATGAAGCATCCTCCTGAGTGATTTCAAAGTAAAAAAGCACTTGCAGATACAGCTTTAGCCTGTTGTTCAAAAGACAGGTTAGAGTCAAATGTAAAACCTACATTTCTTACACACAAAGATGGCACGGGGAGCCGTGCTCCGAAGGCCAGCAGTTATGAGAATCTGGGAAGTGTTCGGTCCCGAAGAAGAGGATTTCAATGTTTTCAGAATTCAATTTAAGACAATTGGCATTCATCCATTCACACACAGCTTTCAGGCAATGCTTAAAAGAACTCAACACATCCTCCTCATTTTCCTGAAAAGCCAGCAACAGCTGAGAATCATCAGCATAGGATATCACATGCAGGACCCAGGCTTCCACAAGACTCGCAAGAGGAGCCAAGTAGACATTGAAAAGGGTCAGACTCAAGGCAGAGCCTTGAGGCACCCCACAGTCAAGAGGTTTAGCCATTGAAGTAAAAGGAGAGGGACATACCGCTTGTGTCCCATCTTCCAGAAAGGATTTAAGCAGGGCCCATGCCTGAACTTGGACTCCCACACGCCCCACCCTATTAAGAAGAATAGAGTGAGAGAACAACCATTGCAACAGCATTCTAATCAAGATTGTCCTTTATAAATTCAGAGACCTCCAGGAGAGTGGACTCTGTATTATAGCCTGCCCGAAAGCCAGATTGTGTATTGTGTAAAAATTGATTAAGCTCCAAGAAGTAGAAGAGTTGTCTATTGACCAGTTACTCCAACATTTTAGCTACTGCTGGTAAAAGAGAAATGGGTCTAAAGTTGCTAAGCACCTTGGGGTCCGCATTAGGTTTTTTCAATGATGGGAGCAAGAGAGCCTGTTTCCAACTCCCCCGCACTACCGCAGACTCGAAGGAGGAATTCATCAGCTTGGTCAGAATGAGATTGACAAGCAGAGAGGCCAAATTGGAGATTTCAGGAGGACATTGGTCAAATGCGACCCAGATTTACAATTGGCTAGTATGGCAAGTGAGTCCTCCAGGTTGATGGCTCAAAGTTGGAATGTAACGGGCCAGAAGAAGAATTCTCATCTAGGATAGTTGGCAGCCTCCTCTGTTGGGAAACTGGTCATAAATCTTTTTGATTTTATTAAAGAAAGAGTCAGTGAGCTCCTCACTTAGGTTAGCAGTAGGAGTCAGACCATTTTGGGTGGCGCTGGGGGACAGGAAGGACCTTAAAAGGTTCTTGTGGTTTGTTGGAGACAGAGTCAATTGAAGAGGAGATGACCTCTTTGTGCGCCTTGCGAGAAGACTTACAGACGTTCATCAGAGCTCTCTTATACGCAGCTTTTGCCTCCCTATCACAGGATTTCCTCTATTTATGTTTGAGGCATTTACATTGCACATTTCTTAATTTAAAGCAGGCGAGGAAGGTCTCGATCACCTCTGTGATATCAATTTTATAGGGTTAGTGAGAGCTAGAGCAGAGGATAGCCAATTATTCACCTTATCAAGATCAGAGTCCGCCGAAAGCACATGTGGGGTTGATTTGAGAGCCTCTGATAACAGCGGTTCCGAGATATAGCACCACGGTCTCCAAACTTTCTGAAATGTCAACTGGCGCTGATTGAGGTGATTGATGCCACTCTTAAAACATATATGAAAATAGTCGGACCAAATTAACTTAAGGGCTGGGCTGACATAAACATTCACAGAATGAGAGGAAAGGAGGTCCAAGGCGTGACCAGACGTATGTGTGGGCTCATGCACATATTGCTCAAGATTGAAGTCCTCTAAGGTGTTTGGAAATTGTTTGGCTACTGAGCAGCTTAGATCGTTGATATGCAGGTTAAAATCTCCCAACATTATGAAGTTTGAACGCAGTGTGGAGATTTGGCCTACCAGGTCCAGCAGGAAGCCAAAGGACTCACTGGAACAATTAGGTGGTCTGTAAATCAGTTACTCAGAAACCGTGAAAGAGGGATCCAGATTAACAGAGAAGAGAAGACCTTCTCTAGTTCCAATATTAGACAGCTTAGAAATTGAACACAAAAAAGTATCACAGTATACTACAGCCACACTGCCACCTTTTTTTGTTAGTCCTATTAATACACTGAATTAAGGAATCCGTGCGGGATGTCAAAGCAATATCAGGTGCGGATGAGCCCGTGAGGCACCTTTCCTTCAGAAACAGTAAATCACCCTTATCCTCTGCAAGCAAATTATGAATCTCAAAAGCATGTTTCAATAAGAATTTACAGTTAATCAAGCATGCCGAGATAGTGGGGCACCTTCGAACCAAGTGCTGACTCGGTCTCATAAAGAGGATTCACAGATGAACTTGGCTGGGCACCTCCAGAATGATTAAAGGAGGAACCACAAGCAGGGCACTTAGCTATAGCATTCATGCTAGAATTAACACATAAGATAAATATGTGGCCGCACAGTGGAATGGTATGAGACCTTTGAGCCAATATCAACTCATCTCTTAAATATACCTGCACCACAGGGGGCTGACCAGGCTCACTGGCAGCATGGCTGGCGCTCGACTCGATCTGGACGTGGACGGGTGAAGACAGGCTTGCCTTTGGTGCGCTCACTGTGGTTGTCCGCTGTGTAGCCGTGGCATGCCCTCTTTATGTAGTGAGAGGAAAAGCCCAATCCCAACCACTAGAGCCTCGAACCAAAAATGGTGCCTCTGTGGCAAAGAATTAGCCATTAATTGGTATTAATAGGTGTGAAATGCCTCCCTGGAGCAAACAAAAGGCTGACCTGAATGGGCAGCGATGTCTTTTCTGAACCCTACAGAATATGCAGGGTGGGAGCCATGGGCATCCTTTTTGACACTAAAATGTCAAATCCTGCTTGAGTGTCAAATCCTTTTTAACAGGCCTGCTGGGTTTATATTTAACACTAGGGGCACACTCAAAAGGCGGGAGAACAGGATGCCAAAACAAAGCTTGTGGATTCACTGTTTGTTCTACCAGACTTCTGTCTCTGGGTTTTACATATAACACTGGGGGTACACTTGAAAGGAAGGGAAACAGTATGCTGAAACAATTATTGTGTACTTACTGTCTGGTTGCTGGAAAACCCTACTTTTATTCTACCTGACTTGTATCTTTAGGTTTATAGCGGTTTAAGTGGCTGCCCCAAACTGGATTTTAGTGTTAAATGTGGGAGGACACTAGGATTACCATAGTACACTCCCCACACACACTCAGAGCCCTCAAAGCCCAAGTTCAGTGTGACCTTTGTCATCATGAACATACTCAAAGTGGGTAGAGTTTTACCCCATTGGTTATGGTGTGCCCAGGAGTCTCCCACCCACTAGCTAGTGCCAGGTATAAATGTGGCACCTTCAGGCACCTTCTTTAGAACACTTTCTGGAACTGCTGGAGATCAGGCCTGCTGTCTGTGACCTGAGAGAAGCATGTAAGGGTTGGACCTGCTCCTTCTTGTTCCCAGGACAGAGAAGTTGACTCCCAGGATCAGTTGGCTGACATCCTATATGGTTATAGGGAGACAACAAGCTGCAAGAGGCGTTTTCCCTGTCGTACCAAGTTGATCAGTGGCAACGTGACCTGGACTGGACCTACTGTTGGTCTTGTGAATCTCTAAGTGCCTCCCCTGAGGTCCTTGGGAGCCTTAGCAGTGTATTCCTGTGGTGGGTGATTGAAAATAATTAAGGCCAGATGTGCTAAACATTGGTCGCAAAATACTGGTTGCAATTTGCAACTAGTATTTTTTCAACCAGTGTTTTATTTTGTTAACCGACCAATGTACTAATAGATCGTTTCGCAGAATCATAGTGGGTCGCAATTCAACCTACCTCATGAATATTAATAACGAAGGGCCTGATTCACAGAACTAACTTAAGACAAAATCCTAAACTTACTACCATTTTGGTATTCACAGAAGGCACTTACTCATTTTGGTATTCACAGAAGGCACTTACTCATTTTGAGTAACTTACTCATTTTGTGTAACTTACTCATTTTGGTATTCACAGAAGGCACTTACTCATAAATGAGTAAGTGCCTTCTGTGAATACTAAAATGAGTAACTTACTCATTTTGTGTAACTTACTCATTTTGGTATTCACAGAAGGCACTTACTCATAAATGAGTAAGTAAGTGCCTTCTGTGAATACCAAAATGAGTAAGTTACACAAAATGAGTAAGTTACTCAAAATGAGTAAGTTACTCAAAATGAGTAAATAAGTGCCTTCTGTGAATACCAAAATGAGTAAGTGCCTTCTGTGAATACCAAAATGGTAGTAAGTTTAGGATTTTGTCTTAAGTTAGTTCTGTGAATCGGGCCCGAATATTGCAGATTGTGACCCACTACGATATGCTGTACTCACAGGGCTGGCGGTCAGCAGACCACCATGTCTGTGATTGCTTTTAAATAAAGCAATCATTTAAATTTTTTTTTAGCATGTTTACCTTAAAGGGAAACAGTATGCGTTAAAAAAAAAAGTTTAACAAACATTTTTGAATGTCCATGAGACTACAGCCTAGTTGTAAAAAATAGTCAGTAAAATATTTATGTTTTGTGACCAGATTTCAGTCACAAAACATTAGTACATCCTGCTTCCGAATCGCTATTTAGAAGGGATGCCCTAAACATGGCCCTTCCAAATACCGATTCGGTATGTAATCACAAACCCAAATCGCAATTCAGTAACATTTCACCAAATAGGGATTTAGGTTTGGAACATACAAAAAGACAATTTTGCGGTTGCAAATGGCCCGATTTTGTGAATTGGGCAATTTGCGACTGCAAAAAGCCCTAGTACATCTGGCCATAAGTCAGAAGGTAAAATCTTTGAAGAGAATGAACCTGGTTGGTGTATCCAACCTGCGCTCCATTGCGGTCAGTCTCAAACTACACTTAGGTCCTGGTGTAGTGCGACCGTTGGCTGTCATTTGAGCTTTGTGCTTTTTGGTGCTATTGCTTCCTAAAAATGTAACAATTCATATTTCCGGGTCCCCTTATTGGATTTTTGCCATATTAGTTGCATTTCTTTTATTAAATTGTACTCTATTTTTCTAATCAGTTTGGGAGTTTGATTGTTTTGCATTTTGACTTTATTACTGTTTTGGTACTGCATGAAGACTTTTCACAGTGCCCTAAGTTAAGCCTGTCTGATCTGTACCATAGCAAACAGAATGTATGACGTTACTACGCATACATTCACCACGCATGGCTTTGCAATGCGGTCGTTTCAACGACCGCGTTGTTACCACGCGTGCCATTACATCGCAAGTCGTAACAACGACTTGCTGTAGGGGGCGCGCTGGACTTAGGAATAGTATTAATTACTATTCCTACTCCAGTTTGTGCAACAGCAGGGAAGGTGTTGGATTTAAAATCCAACACATTCCCTGGTGTTGCACGCCCCCTACAGCAAGTCGTTGTTATGACTTGCGATGTAATGGCACGCGTGACAACAACCGGTTGTTGTTACGACCACGTTGTAAGGCCATGCGTTGTGGAAACAGCGTTGTAAACGCTGTTTCCCTAGCAAACAGGGAGTTCAGCGTAGTTCACCTTGACATATGTTGTGATTACCCCTTAAGGTGAGTAGTCACTCAGGAAGACTGTGGTGATGATATGTGATTCCTACTCATACAGTAACTTGGATCATTGGGGGTGTCCCCGTTTCCCCCCCCCCCTCTCCTTCTCCTCGCCCCTCTTCCTTTCCTCTCTCTCTCCCCTTGTCCTTCCCTATGATATCGGACATGACTACCACATGGTACCTGACAAGGTGTAATTCAACTGCAGCGGCAACGGTTTTCTTTGTTGAAGGGTTTGTTTATGGGGTGGGTATATGGCGGGAGGGGGGTTTTGGGTACTAATAAGTATGACACTTAGCACAATGCTACATTTTATTGCCCTACAAATGGATCATGCTCATATTGTTAACATGAATGCAAATAATGTACATCATTGGAAATGTAAAACATACAGCACGTGTATGAAATCAGATGCAGATGTAAACCCTATGACATAGAAAATGTCTTAAAATGTACAATCGAATATGTGCCTACACTTAAAATATCCGCAATACTCAATAAAGTTTGTGTTAAAAAAAAAAAATTATGGGGTGCTCCACGACATAGAGCAAGCCACCTGTCTTTGGCTCCCATCCAGAGCCGGCAGCAACTTTGTACTCCTGCCCACTCTGACCGTCGGCAGGAGGCAGTGTGCCCTACTCTCCCTCTCCCTCTCCCAGGCAGTAGTACTGAGGTGGGCAAAGCACCATGCACTTTTGGTCAGCAGCAGCTCTTCCGCTAAGGTGCAGGAGCATAAACCCACTGCTTTGCGAGCAGTTTAAAAAGGAAAACTAAAATGATAATAACTGATGTTATTATCATTTTAGTTTCCCTTCCTGCTTAGTTGCAGGGTGGGGCAGGTGGAGCTGGGCTGGTCAGAGCAGGGGCCAGGGGAGGAGTGTTAGGCACACTCTAAAGTGCGCTGGACTGTTTTGCTGGCCCAAGAGGGCCGGCCAAACAATCCTGCACACTTTGCATGTTCCCCACCAGGCTGCATTACACAGCCTGGTATGGAACATGCACAGCCTCCCTTTCCCCATCTGAGTACCGAGCCACAGCGCTCAGACCAATCACAACGCTGTATTGCAGCGCTGTGATTGGCCAGGGGATTCTGGAAGGCTGTGTGCTTCCTGGTGCGGCGCAGAGAAGACGTCAGAGGAGAGGCGGCGGCTGGCAGCACCCAGGTAAGTCATTTTATTTTTTATTCCTCCCTCTAGTCCCCCCCTCCCTGCCTCACCACCCTCGCTCAGTAGCAGCCGCTACTGCTTTTGGTGTTGATGTCGTCCTGGGGAAACGTGGTCCCTGCTACATTGTGCTTTGCATCTTGCCCCGGGGGATGGGGTCCCAGGGTCCAGGACTAGTTTGGGGAAGGGGCACCAGGCATACCTCCTCGCCATCACAATTTTCAATAAAGAATATTGTGCTGATCCCCAAGGGCTTGGCTCTCCTCGTGGGAACTTTAGTAGTGATCCACTATGTGCTTCGTTCTGTGCCTGGTCCACAATGGGACGGGCTTTCCAGGCCCTGTTTCTCCAGTTCCCTAGGCCTCCTGGTTTTCTTTGAGAAGCTTGATTTTTAATGCTCCTTTCATCAGACCTGTCCTTTGCCTGAACTCCTGAGGCTCTCTTCTGCTTGGGGGCATTTTCCACAGCCCCTCCACAGCCATCAAGCAGAACACCCTCCCTGCCACACTCCCAGCCATCAGCCTCCAGCCTCCTGGTGACTTGCAGAGAACCTGTGTGTCAGCAGAGTCAATGGCCAGTCCACAGAAGTCTCATGGGAAACCCCAGGGTCTCGCACAAGCAGGTCCATTCCCGCTACTATTTGTTAGGGGGCATAAGAGGTCCAGAGTCACTGGCCTTGGAGAGACTATTCCTAGCCCTGGGTGGCAGGGATCCAGGGTATCCAAGAAGATCAGTGAACTTTTTTCCTGCTGGGCATAATTCTTCTGTCACAGTCCAGGGCCAGTATCTTCTCAAGTGCCTCTCACTTGTGCGGGGCTTTTGAAGTGAGGGTCGAAAATTCTGGAAGGTAGGCACCTCTGCCCAATCCTAGGGTGGTATATCATCACTCCACCCCTGCCTCAACCCTCATGCTCAGCCTTCAGGGGCATTTAAATATAGTCACTTCATGTAGTCTGTGAAAATATCTCAGCCCGCCTCCCAACTGGTACATCTGCCTAGCCCCTTCCCACCGAATTTCAAAGGGGACCCCACCTGTGTTTGGCTTCAGAGGTCTGTCTGGCCATCCTCCTTTGCTTCTGTGGGATTTGGCTTGCACAAGCCAGGTGTAGTGTGAAGGGCTAATTAACAGATGCAGATTTCCTCCCCACCTATTCCTTTCTCAGGCACTGGGCTAAGCACTGTAATGGTGCTATTGTGTGGGGAGGCCTTTGATCCTCCTGCGGGGCAGCAGAGTAATTAACTTGGCCTAATAAGGGGACAAAAACCTGGAATTTGATTATGGCTGAACCATGGAAATATGACCATTCATAAAGTGCCATAACAAGTACAGTTATCACAAAAGTGACAGTGGATCTACATATTTATCCCAGAATTGAGACCTGACCGGTACCTCTAGGCCTAAATTTGCCAAAACTGTGAGGTGGTACAGATTTCACACATAAGAGATGAGCACACATCCTTTTTCCGTAAGCACTAAAGAAAAACAATGTGAATGCCACTCACATTATAAGGTCGACACCAGGTCAGGACCAATCCCTGAAGGGTCATTGCTGCAACAAGCTACCTGTGCGCAGACACCAGGCTGAGCTAGAGGGTAGTCTCACATGCTCAACCCACACACGTGTGCTCACTTGAAAGTGTGTAATCAGTCCAGAGCATTTTACTCAGCTGCACAGCAGTAGCCTTATCTTAAAAGGTGGACACTGGAGGTTGGCACTCTCAGTCAATTTCCACAGACTATATTGTGAGAGGGACTCGGGTAATGAGACTCACAGTAAAAATCCAAAACTGGGTAGTCAGAAAAGAAAAAATCCAGAGAGATTAAGTGGGCGCAACCCATTTCAACAGTCTTTATTTTACAATCTGTTCACAAGGACTACAAATCCCAGAATGCAAAGAAAAAACCTAGAAAAACTCCAATTGCTTGTGTATGGACTTGAGAGCTGTGAAGGAGATGATGGGGAGGAGGAAGCAGGCAAGGTGGGGATGATTGAGAATAACATAGAAGGTGACTTGTAAGAGAGAGTACACTGAATAAATACAGGTGGGCTGGGTATTTATCAGTGGGAGCGTCCCTCACCGCCACAGCTACTGCTTTGACCGTCAGCCAGAACCCTACTTTGTAATACAGCAGAATGCTGCAAAAACAGAAGCCCAGCTCTGCCTGGCTGTGTGATAAGGATACCACCTCCCCCACCTTTGCATGCTGCATTTGGGTAACCCAAAGCAGCTAGAGGCACACTGTGGAAGCAAAGAAAATCCCAGCACCGCTCGCACCTCCTTGAAGGTGGGGGAGAGAGTTGGTGATCAGGGTAAGTTAGACTACAAGATAGAGATGGATTGTAATCTCCTTTCCTAATCAGCATCTGAGGAAGACACCATTTACCTTGCAAATCTGTTTGTCCCAAACCAACCAACCAACCAGATGACTCCAGTCACCTAAACAGCATCCATTGCCACCCTAATCGTACAAATACAAGAGATATGGCAAATGCTCCTTTCACTTCTCCTCTGGGGCTGTCCCTACAGAAATCCATAGCTCTTGATTTAAGATGGGAGAATCTCAAATCATAAGTTGTTTAAAGCCCCACCTCTTCACCTAGGCCTCTGGATATTCACTCTGAAACAACTTCTGCCCCTCTCAGATGGATCCCAAGCCCCTCCCAGTATAAACACCTAAGACCAACTTTGCCTTTTCCTCCAGGCTCTCAGCAGTCTCATCTCTTCAAGATTTTGCCATCTCTATAGCACTCATTTGACAATGGACCATTGCGACACCTCTCTAGTTCCAGATGATTTACTGGTTCTCCACATCTACATGTTTCCTTTTCATTTCTTTATTTCCTTAACCCCTTCCATGCTGCGGACGGCCCCCGCCCGTCCGACGTCACGGTGGGCGTGTGCGGAGGACGGCCAGGGGCCGTCCGAATCCCGCCCACTGATTAATTCGCCCGCAAGGCGGGAAAATTCCGGCCGCGTTGAAGCGGTTAAAGCAGTCTGAGGCCACCATAGGGTGGTAGGTAATGCATAACTAAAAGTCCAAATAAAATAAAAATAAATAACATATCCTTCCTTAGGCTCAGAGATCTTACATTTAAATTGTCCCATATCATCTGTGAGTTGCCCCCTGCCCCAAGTAATCTTTACCAACAGCATTCTGGCATTTGCAATTTTAATTGTACTACTGTAAATACATGACTACTTATAGTAGAGCACGAAGAAATAATAATGAACTGGATGAATTATTCACACCTCACTAAGGACAGCATGATATCTTTTAAGAAGCCAAATGTCTGTCTCAGGAGACTCTTACCTATTTATCCCACACTGTTGAAAGAATGTCTTGAGTGGACATTAGTCGGCCCAATGTACAGTTCCTAGATTGCTCCATATCACTAGGGATACAATGCTGCAGTCCTCACATTTTCTTTTGCAGGCCACTGTTAGATGTATTTGTGTAATTGGAAGAAGTGAAGTTGGACTGCTGCTCACAGAATGCCTTAGGTTCATATACAAAAACCAAGAACTCGTGGTCTATATTCTTGCTGACATGCAGTCATACCTTAACTTTAATCGAAGGCTAGTCAGGCAGACTTTTCCTTGTCCTGGCTTCTTGTCCTGTGTACTGTATTATATTATTATAGTTTTGCTTAGTGATTACTGTCCTTATGTGGGGCATTGAAGTGCATGTCCACACCTGTAGCATGCTACACTGTCACAAGATGTGGTTGGTAGGATGTTTTCTTTACTTCGAGCCTGTGTGGAAAGTGTTTCCATGTCATGCATGGTGATCACCAAGGTGTGCTTATTGTGTTATGATATGCAGCGCTTAGCAGTGTGAGAGATAGACACACATTGTAATAGTATGTGTTAATGCTGACAGCTCTGATAAGATCTGCAGGTCCCTTTACTGCGGTGTTTGTTTAACTTTTACGTTCTCAATTCAATTTCCTATGCAGGCAGTGGCAGGAGGTTGTCACTCTGATCTTAGGGGTCCAAATGAGGCAATAGGTTTTGATAAAGAATAAGGAGTTTCAGAAATCTGCCTTGATAGAGTGTGTTATAGTCCTCTTTTAAATTACTGCCAACATGAGATGTCAATTGAAGAAAAATTTCAAGATAGACTGTGTTATAGTCTTCCTTTTTGTCATTGTGGGATGTCAGTGCTCAGAATAAATGACCATGTTACAGTCCTCCATTAACCAACATTTTATGCCAAATCTCTTTGGTCTCAGTGGGATTGTATGGCTACTACTGAATGGTTATTTAAGCATGCTGGTATAGCCAATATCTGTTCTATGCAGTTGTTAGCAATGTTCCACAGGTCCTTGCATACATCATATGCTTGTCCTTGAGGGAGCTTTTGTGCATTAATCAAAAGTGTGCATTATTAAAAGTGCGCAGAGTATTAATTTACCCATGATTTCACATCTGTAAATTAACATGATACTAATGCAGTTGAAACAATTTTGCTGTGACCCATTAAAGTATGTTTTCTTGACTTAGGCTAACTAGGCCTCAGCTATGGCTTGATGCCATCTTGTTTAAAATTGATACTACATCACGTTTATGCTTTGTTTATGATTCTTCTGCACACAGTCAAACAAGACATGTTTTATTTATTTCTGAATGATTACTCACTATTGTAATATTTTTCCAAGGACCTTCCGCTTGCACACAGTATTAAATTCATTCACAATGGTTCACTTTTGTGTATGTATAACATTTGTTATGACACCTCCAGATGATATTGAGTCAGAGGGGCTTAATCAATATTCATGTAGTGGGTTAGTGCTTACGTTGTAGGGCTGTATGACGATTTTAAAATTTGTATTCTGATTTGTTGATAATGTATTTCCTTCTCACACCACAGTGATTCTGCATTTTTCATATTCTATTTTTTTAAAACAGATTTTATTGAGGTTTTCAGATAGAAGCAGAGCAAACATTTACGACTCATGTATCGTGAGCACACAATAAGCATCCATAACCTGGGCATCATTACCCATTCTTATTAGCATAACATCCCCCCCGACCCCTATGAGTCGGTGCATCACCTCTTATGTAGTATTTAACCGTGTTAGCAATGCATGAGTTTTTCTCTTAGGCTTCGGGTTCTGGGGGGCACCTGCCTCCGTGCTCAAAGGCACCCCTGGTCTAGTTTTGTGAAGGATCAGTTTCCAGGTGGGGCTCTAATTCTAATCACCCAGGTCGTCATGGAGATCCCATGGTAGAGCTCCACTGTCAAGTCAATAATACTTTTATTTGATTTCGTTAAAAATCATAAAAGAGTGAATAAAAAACTTAATACAAAATGGTTAAAAAAATAAGGGTTAAAAAGGTACAAAAAAGCTTAAAACATAGTGCCATCATGTACTCGATCATCTTCAGTAGTTTATACACAAAGTATACATTTGTAATCAGTGCAATTTTAAGCGATGCGAGGTGGTTCAGTGAGCAAAAAAAATCGGGAAATAATATCAGTGCAAATGAGAAAGGTCCAAGCAGTCTTGTCAAAGCCACTCAGGTTCATTCATTTTTGTTGTCTAATTCTTTGGCTGCCATTTTCCAAAACGTGATGGCTTTACAAGATAGTTCAATTGACATGCCTCCAAGGCATTGTATGACTGCGGCTCTGCATGTCCTTAGCTGGTTTTTTCTCAAAAGCTCGCGGAGGACAATTTTTCGAGTTTCTAAAAGCGAGCGGCAGATGCATAGGAGGTGTAATAGACTCTCTTCTCCTTGTCCACAGAACCGGCATTCTTTTGTCAGCCATACGTGCTTCCATTTTGGGGTTAGATCCTTCGTGGAGAATGACCTCAACCGTAACATTGTCAGATAATGCTTTTATGATATGAAAAGTGTTCTGACAAATATGGTTGTGGTTTGAGCGTCTTATAGGATTGAATCACTGCCCAAGCATGATTTTTCTTAGAAAATGCAGTTTTGTCCATTAACACCGAGATTCGTCTAGTTGCACTGTTCACTGCATTTTTAAAACCAGGATAGGAGTTGCTTGTGTACCATGCCTCTTCAAGGTGTAGGTCCGCAAGTGATTCTTTTAAAACTGTGGTGATGGAATTATTTAGCCTCGCTTGCTTTTCGATTTCTTCCCAGCAAGAGTGGGCTAGTGTGTTATCTTCTGCTTGCCTCATCCGCCAATAGTATTTGACAACCACCCCTTGTCTGGCTGGTTTCTGGTTTTTAAGCCCGTATTCCAGTCGAATTTGGGCCTGAGAGATGTGCCGGGGGATTGAAAACAGCCTCTTAAAAAAACTCGACTGGGCTTGGTTTAAGGCGGCTGCGTCTTTTGTGTACATTATTTCCGACCCATACGATATTGTTGGTATGAATTTTGCTGCGATTACCTTCAGCAGGTGCCCTGTTGAGCAGCCTTTTAATTTCCTGTCTAGAGTTTTAAAAGCATGGAGGAGTTGTTTTGCTTTCATTTTCCCTTGGTACAGCTGTTGGTTAAAGTTGAGATTTTGATCGAGTTGAAACCCTAGGTATTTGTAAGACTCCACCTGAGATATTGGTTTATCACCTAGGTTCCAAATAAATTTGCCTTTTGACCCTTTTTTATGATGTTTAGAGAAGCTCAGCACCTTGGTTTTCTTAAGATTTATTATTAATTGGGATGCGATGGTATAGGCTCCTAGTTGGGTCATTGATCGCTGCAGGCCTATCGGTGTCTGTGATAGAAGGACGATATCGTCTGCATAATGAAGGCTGGTGATTAGTGTTTTGCCCAGTTTTGGGGGGTCAGTTTGAACTTGTTGAAGGTGTATGAGTCGGTGCATCACCTCTTATGTAGTATTTAACCGTGTTAGCAATGCATGAGTTTTTCTCTTAGGCTTCGGGTTCTGGGGGGCACCTGCCTCCGTGCTCAAAGGTACCCCTGGTTTAGTTTTGTGAAGGATCAGTTTCCAGGTGGGGCTCTAATTCTAATCACCCAGGTCGTCATGGAGATCCCATGGTAGAGCTCCACTGTGTGTCCAGCTCTGTGTTAGTCAGGCAGTCCACCAATGCCCTCCAAGCCCGAGCGTCCTCTATTTTGCCCATGCCTTTCTGTGTTTCCCGTAGCAGGATTCACTCTCCGCCCACTTGATCAGCTCTCTCCTCCATATGTCAGTTGTGGGCCTCTTGCTGCCTTCCAGTTTTGGGTTATCTTGCATTTGGCAAGAACATACGCTAAGTCCTGAAACCTCCTTGTTACCTTAGTATTTGTGGGGTTGAGTAACCAGTCCAGTAGATAATGGCCTGGGGTATGCAGAACCTCTCTCCCAATGCACTCCTCGGCTGTTTGTATGACTCCCTCCCAAAAGGCATGTATTGTAGGACGTTCCCAGAAAATATGGAGGATATGGACCCCTACCTCCCCACATCAGGGACAGGCTGCATCCAGCACTCGGAAGTATCTGCCTATCCGTTCCGGTGTCAAATATGGTCTGTGTATTATCACTGCCAAACTCAACTTCCAGAAAGGAATGCAAGACGTCACAGTCTGGATGACCAACAGCTGCCTGAAGCTCAACGCCGAGAAGACAGAAGTCCTCGTCCTCGGTACCACCCCTTCTGCATGGGATAGCACCTGGTGGCCGACCACCCTCGGAAGCCCACCTACCCCTCAGACCACGCCAAGAACCTCGGCATCGTACTCGACTCATCACTCACCATGAACCGACAGGTCAACGCCGTCACCTCCAGCTGCTTCAACACCCTCCGCATCCTGCGCAAGACCTTCAAGTGGATCCCCCTGAGTCAAGGAAGACAGTCACCCACGCACTCATCACCAGCAGACTGGACTATGGAAACGCACTCTACGCCGGCATCAACAAGTCCCTACTCCGCAAACTCCAGACAATACAGAACACCGCCGCCAGACTCGTCCTCGGCATCCCCCGACACGAACACATCAGCCAACACCTACGAAGTCTCCACTGGCTTCCCGTGGAGAAAAGAGTCACTTTCAAAATCCTCACTCACGCCTACAAATGCCTACACAACAACGGACCCAAATACCTCAACGACAGAATCAACTTCCACGTACCCAAAAGAAACCTCTGATCTTCCAACCTCGCACTGGCCGAAACCCCGCGCATCCACAGAGCCAGAGCAGGCGGAAGATCCTTCTCTCACATTGCAGCCAAGACCTGGAACGAGTTACCGGCAGACATCAGACGCGCCCCCTCCCTGAACACCTTCAGGAAGACCCTCAAGACCTGGCTTTTCGGCTAAACAGATCTGCGGACTCCCCCCCCCCCAGCGCCTTGAGACCCTCACGGGTGAGTAGCGCGCTTACAATTCCCTGATTGATAGTAATTTATAAGTTTGACGCCTGTGTTTCTGGAGACATTTGGTGTCCTTTCCATTATCTTATCCCAATCATTCAGCTCAATAGGGATTCTCAAGTCCTCCTCCCACCTGGTTCTCAGGGCATGCAGGAGAAGCTGTTGGTCAACCTCCAGCGCTCTATAGAGAAATGAAACTGGTCTAATGGTACCTAATGAAAGTGCTATATGTCGGCAGCTCTGAGATGATGTGAGCTCTATGGTGCCCCCTCCCCAATGTTTCCGCCGACGTGAGCGCCCTATGAAGAAGGAAATACCCTTGAGGTTAGTCGAACTCCTCCATGAAGTCCTCGAATGGGAGCAGCTCTGAGCAATTCCCTGGATCAGCCACTGCAGTTGAGCCGCTATATAATATAGCTCAAAATTGGGGACTGCAAGGCCTCCTTCCATGGTGGGGCGTTGTTATGTGGCTAACACCACTCTTCGGCGTCCCGACCCCCAAATAAACTCCGTAGTCAGGGTTTTAAGCTCTCTAAACTGCATCCCCGGGAACCACACGGAAAGTGTGGTGAAAAAATTGAGGAGTCAGGGTAGGACCACTATCTTCAATAGGGCTATTCTCTCCATCACTCAGAGCGGAAGTGTCTTCCAAAAGGCCATAAAATTCCTCAGGGAATCAGTCGTTTGGTCCACGTTACCCTCTAGCAAGTCGGCCTTGACGTTGTAGATTCTGACCCCCAAGTAAGTCAGACACCCGGGCTCCCACTGTGCAGCCATCAAATGTCCCGGGGGAGTCCTCTCTCTGCGCCATAGGATTGAGCTTAGACTTCTGCCAGTTGACGCATGCCGCCAGGGGTTCATAGCAATGGCAAAGAGTAGCGGAGACAGGGGGCATCCTTGGCACATCCCCAGCTCCACCGGGCAACACTCCGATATAGTCCAGCGGTGGGCACCCTGGCAGTCAGGCTGGTATACAGCAATGGCATCCAAGTTACAAACAGCTCTCCCAGTCCCATGTGCAACATCACCTCGTAGAGGTAGTGCCATTCGAAACTGTCAAAAGCTTTATCAACATCGACAGCAAAGACTGTGTCGTATATAGTCGTTAGCTTCCATAATAGCCAAGAGACGCCGTATATTAGTCGTTGTATTCTGGCCCGGGATAAATCTTGTTTGGTTCAGGTGTATCAGTCTTGGTATATGGGCCAGGAGACAGGTCGCCAAAATCCTAATCAAGATCTTAGAGTCGATATTCAACATCAACAGAGGCCTGAATGCCGAGCAGTCATGCGCCGATTTGCCCGGATTCAGGCTAGGGAGAATTACTGCTTCTCTGGTAGTGTCTGGAAGAATACCAGCAGTTTTAGCCGCTCCGTACAACTCAGTCAGTCTAGCTGTTAGTTCTGCAGAAGGGGTAACATAGAATTTGGCCGGGAAGCCGTCTGTCCCTGGGGTCTTATTTCGTGCACAATATTTCCTGTGCTAAAATGTCTTCTCCCAGGGCTGTTGCCACATCCTCTCTCAGGCGCAGCAATGGCAGCACCTCCAGAAAGGATTGGGTCGCCGCCTTGTTTATTGGCCTAATGCTGGTGTAAAGTATCATGTAGTATCGGGCAAATACTTCATTTATGTCCTCCTGGAAGTATACCCTATTGCCCCCCTCATCCTACAGGTCCAATATGGTCGATCCTCGTTTGGTCGGATTAGCCAGCCAGGCCAACAGGGAACCAGACTTGTCCCTTTCAGCGTGCGTCCTGTCCAGATATCATTTGTAGTCAAAGCACCTAAGGCGCTCCACCTGGACAGCCACTTCCACCTTGGCCTCTATCTGTGCTGCCTGTAGGTACGGCCGCTCTGGTCGCCGGATCTGTCACGATAAGTTTGTTAGGAATGTGCTTTGGTCCACATTCGGGGTGTACACGTTAATCGTGGAAATGTCTCATCCCTACAGTCGGCCCCTTATCATTACAAATCTCCCTTCAGGGTCAACCATCTGGTCCACAAGCTGGAAGGGAACCTCTCCCCTGACCCAGATCAGGACTCCGCTGGCATAGGCTAAGAATGTACAGGCACATGCATCAAAGTAGGCTTTTGCGAGTCCTTAATTGCGATAATTAAGGACTCGCAATTAAGGACTCGCAAAAGCCTATGCATGTAGGAATCGCTATTAAATTAGCGATTCCTACATATTCTTATTTGCGACTCGCAAATTGCGAGTCGCAAATAAGGAATGGTGTCCCATTCATTCCTATGGGCCTACAGGCCCATAGGAATGAATGGGAGATGCATACGCAATTTGCGAGTACCAATAGGTACTCGCAAATTGCGCATGCAATTTCAGGGTGCAAGGGTGTCAAAAGGACACCCTGTTGCACCCCTGAAATAGTGATGTGCACCCATGTTGCGCACACACATGCCCCAAGGGCACACACATGTGGGCATGTGCGCAACATGAAACTTTGAAAAATGCACTTTAGTGCATTTTTCAAAGTTTTTGCAAATTACCTACCAGTTTAATTGCTCCGTAATTTGCGGACCCAAATAGCGAAATCGCTATTTTAAAGTGGTTCTTGCATTGCATTTAAGGAATCGCAACTTGCGATTCCTTAAATGCAGTCGCAATTTAAGAAATCGCAATAAATTGCAAATTCTTAATTTGCGAGTGCCTTGAACCTTGATGCATCGCAAAAGCCCTTTTTGCGGGCGCAAACGGCCGATTTTTGCGAATCGCACCGTTTGCGCTCGCAAAAAAGGTTGATGCATGTGCCTGGTAGTGTATTATGCGACTCCCCCTTGGCTTTCAAGTGTGTCTCTTGAAGGAACGCTATTTGGATGCCTCGCCGGTTCAGGTAGGAGAACACTTTGTATCTCTTGGACATAGTCTGCATTCCTCAAGTATTACAAGAAAGGAAACTATACATCAGAGAGCCCATCATGTCCTAAATCCTGTCGCTCAGCCTCTGCGCGGCCGTCACCCTTCTCTGTCCCCCTTGTCCCGGCATGCCTATTAAAAAAGTACACTTTACAGTGATGCACGACTCCAAAATCTCCAAAAATCAAGCTTTTCAAACCATAACTGGTACTCCAGCTCCCCCTACCCAGGACAAACAGATTAGTATCCCCCATCCAAACAAACAATAGCTAAAGGTAACTGCGGAAGTCCACTACGGAACGTCCAGCTGAGGGAAGTGATCCCATTTCCCTCCCAAGCAGCAGGTCAGCCATCCAGCTATCAGCAACAACGTGTTCGGCGAAACCCACACCCCAGAATGAGCTCAGTGTATCAACCTCAGTGCAGTGTCACAATAGTCCCGTACCTGGCCCCGCCCATTTACCAGTTTCTCGGGCTGATCAGATGATGCCATCAGACGATCCCAGTGTCACTTTGGGGAGTTCCATGCTCAAGCTCTCAGAAGCGCTAGATCCGTGATCTGAGTCCGAGTCCTAAAGTAGTGCAATGCTCTCCGGAGTTGTACGCCCTGTATCCTTCCCGCTTATCATCACCACCACCTCCATCGCACTCTGCCTCTCCTGCTGCACTTCTTCCCGTGTGGTGGCTATGTGTCTTGTTTTGTCCTTCTGCTGCGGGATCCACCCCTTCGTCTCCCTCGCCGTCCGGGGCCCTGAGTAGGGCCCTAGCACTGCCGTCCCTCCATCCAGTCCCAGGCATCCTGCGGGGAGTGAAAGAACTCTGTCCTCTCTGGGGTGCTCACTCTCAGTTTAGCTGGGGACATCATTGCATACTTATAATCAAGTTGTCGATGTTTCTTCTTGGCGTCTTGAAAGGAGGCCCTTTGTCTCTGCACTTCTCTAGAGAAGTCTGGGAAAATGTGCACCAACATATTGTTCACTCTGAGTTCACCTTTGTGTCCTGCCTGTGGGGGGCTCCGGGAAGGGGAGGCCTCGTCGGCACCCGGTGCGCTTGTTCAAGCACATAAAAGGGCGACAGCCCCTCCGGCGCCATCTTCGTGTGCAACCAGCTCTCCAAGTAATCCACCATGTTGGCGCTCTCCACCTTCTCTTGTAAGCCCACCACTCTGATGTTGTTCCTGCAGGAGCGATTTTCGGCGTCCTACTCCTGGAGCTCCAATGTGCGTACCTTCACTTTGACTGCAGCCAGTTGGTCTTTCAGAGCAGCCAAGGCTGGAGTGGACTCTTGATAATTTACGTTTGTTTGTTTTCACCCTCTCAGCAAGGCGTCTGTGGTCATCTCGCAGGATTCCCAGATCTGTGCCAATTGTGTCAATTTTCACCTCCAGCCTCTCACTGGAGTCCATAATGGCCTTCAGAATATCTTATAGTGTGGGGTCCTTGGAGACCTCTGCCTGTTTAATGATGTTCCTGCTTCCATCTTGGGAGCCTGCCATCAGGTCTATGTCCTGGTCATGCCTCTTGGTCGTTTTACCCATGGTGCCTAGCAGTGAGCAGCTCAGCCCCGGTCCATTTCACCGCTATGTATCCTCTCAACAATTTCAGGCGCCCCATGTGGAAGCAGTCATAACCCTCATTTCCTGTAGTTCACGAGTGGTAGCGGGTTGCCACTGAACCTATCCAGGACGGTCTGCCCGGGGGCCGTCTTAACAATGGCAGCTTAGCGAGGCGCAGTGTCAGTGTGCTGGTCTCTGGTTTCGGCTCTCTCACCAGGAGGCCCGCGGGGTCGGCACACCCAGCCGGTCTCCCTGAGGTGTTTCGTGACTCAAGGTGCAGGTGTGGCTGCGTTGAAGAGGCCAGGCCAGTTGCCTCTGCCCCCGATGATCTCCCCCGCTATGGCTGTGCTCCATCGCCAGACAGCTTCTAGGTCGTTGTCCTGCTCCTCACAGCTGAGGTCCCACTGCCGGCAAGTCCCATATGTCCTCGCATCCATAGTCCCCTATGCACCAGGTTGCGGTTGAGGCAATGCGCGGCCCTCGCAGTCCCCCAGGGTAGGCCAGGCAGGCTGAACTGTCTGCTTCAGGCTTCCAGGTGTCCGAGCAAGTTAGGCCCTCCTCTCGCTGGTCAGACCCTTGCTCTCCAGCTCTCTCACTCTATTGTGGCTCCCAAGCAGCAGGCCTCACTACCGCTGTCCTGCTATTCTTCACCTTGTGTGACCGTGCACAACAGGATCGCATGTAGGGGGTCCACAGGGCAGATCAGTTTTCATGCGCCCACTCACGCAGAATTCAGGTGCCTCCCCGCGCTGGCCTCCATCTACCGTTATATCCCTGAGTAAGCGGGCAGCCCCCCAGCATGGTAGGCCTCACCTGAAAGCCAGGACCAACGGCGGGCTTCCTGCAGCTGTCCTCTGCCGCAGGCCAGGTCCGCCTTCTCCTGGTGCAGCCTCTCATCCCACAGGGGCTCCTGGCTCAGTCTGGGCCGTTTTCGCCGTCCGAGCTCTTTGCACTGCCTCTCCTTCCCGGGAGCGCCCCTCGTATCAACGCCGTTGGCTCCGCCTGGGGGTGTTGTCTGGTTCCTTGGGGCTGCTGGACACTCACCAGCGCTCCTTTCAGAGTCATTCCGCTCGGCGCCCCGGCCTCCAATCCCCACAGTGGCCGCCGCCATTTTGATTCTCCTCGTGGCAACGGAGAGCGTCGGCCACCGCCGAGTTTTGTATCTCTCCGATGTGGCCAACCCCCGGCCCGCAGGCTCTCCAGGCCCAGGGCAGGTCAGGGGTTTACTTCTGGGCTTGTTAGGTGTTCGATGTGAGTCAGGATGAAGCTGGATGGCGGCTGGTGGAGCGGAGCCCCGAGCAGTACTGCTCACTCCATCGGCATCAGGCCACACCCCTTCCCCCCCCAGTTTTCATATTCTTCTATTGGTCAATTTCCTATATAAACTAAGCCTGGGCGGAGTTCGTGGAGTTCTGCTACGCGGAACTCCGCGAAGTAAAAAAAAACTCTGCCGAGCTACGCGGAGCTCCGCAAGTGGCGGAGTGCGTTGGATAAATGCTGTTCGCAGTGATTTTCAGTGCCAGGTGCTTGTCTGCACTGCGCAATCATCGCGAACTGCACCATGCACAGCGCAAGCGGGCGCTGCTTCATTTCTGCCGCTTGAGTATCAACCTACGGGCGAGATTTCTCAACGCGAGCGGACAGTTTCTCAACGCAAGCGGTAGCGAGCATACGCGACCACTCGCAATGAGAAATCTGACCGCTTGCGTTGAGAAATCTCGCTGGGAGGTTGATTTTCCACGCTTGCGCTCGCCAACTTGATGTTGACGATCGCAAACGAGGAAAAATCTCGCCGGGAGGTGGATTTTCCTCGCTCACGCTCGCTAACTTGACGTTCACGAACGTGAGCTCCGCGTAACGTGGAGTGCGGAAATCTCTGCAAACTCCCCGAGCGGAGCAGAGTTCATCACCCAGACTTAATATAAACCCTTGAATTTGGGGTGAGCTATGAGACCTTTCCTATGCTACTAAGGATGCTGTCCGATTTCTTACCGATTTTGCTGCACGTTTGGGACTTAACATTTTGTTTAAATTTGTCACTGTTTCGTATAATTTGGAACTCATGGCCTTTATAGCAGCTGGTTTTTATGTAACCTAGCAGTTTCTGAATTTTATTACCTTATATTGTACTCCTGAATTTTTGTAATAAACCTTTATGGTTTTTCGAATTCCATGCTAGAACTTCCTTTTTTAGTCAGTCCTTCCTTATTTAACAGTATTTTCAAATGCTATATTGTATCTTGTCCCTGGGACACATTGGCTCATAAAATTGAGGTTAACATGGTCCCCGATTCACCCAACCATTAGGAGTGCTTTTAGGGTGTAGGATTTAAGGGGTACAGCGCACCCACAACATTTTGGTAGCAGACGATGACTACAGAGTTAAGGGATGGTTTCATAGACTCCCTTTTGCCCTATCCCTAGACTGGCCTTCTGTCTCTATTCCAGAGTCCTCCTTTGGATTATTTGCTGAGTTCCTGAGGCTTCAGTTCTGTTTCTGAGCAAATGCATTGTGTGTATTAATGGGGAGGAATGATTTGTGAGATTGAGAGTGTTCTCTGTGCTAGTGATGCTTTCTGGGATTTGTAGTTGAGAGTACTGTTTGTACTGAGTATTGTATTTTTACCCAGCATGTGAGATTTTTGTTTATGCGATATTAATTCTTGTTTCAGTTTCTGGTTTGATTACTGTGATTTAGATGTATTTCTCATGTTTGTAATTTGCACCGAAGGATTTGCTACAGTATTTATTGATCAAGGTGATCAGATTTTCTGCAACCCAAGATCTCGAGATATTATTATTGCAAAGTGGAAGTGTGATTTGTGAGGCACCACATTCATACAGATATGGATTTTTCTGACATAACCAGCTTCCCTTTAGGTTTTGTGTGATTAATCTAGTTTGACATTGCTTGCTGTTGGTACAGATGAGTAAGTACACTAATCAGAGGAGGGTTTCTGCTGGTCGGGAGTCTGCTTTAGTATGAATTTGTGATTGCCAAGGGCAGCGAAGGTCTAAGTCTTATTCTTATTGACTTAGAGATTCTTTCAGTTAAATCTCCTGATTCTCTTCTCTTCTCTTTAGGTTGAGCAGACAAGATTTATTTTGTTTATTTGTGTGTGTTTGGTGACAAAGGGGCAGATTTACGAGCCCCCTGCGCCACCAGTACGTCACTTTCCGTGACGTACTGGTGGCGCAGGGGGCTGCTCCATATTTACAAGGAGAGGAAAAGCCACCCTGCGTGACTTTTCCTCTCCTTGTAATACGGCCCCTTCACACGCAGCACTTTGCGGTGAAGGGCGTTCCATGGGTGTTGCTGTGGGTGTTCCCACGCAACACTCATGGAACAAGACACATCTCCAGAATTACGAGAAATCGTATCTCTGGAGATGCGTCTGAAGCTACGCCACCCTAGAGGTGGCGTAGCGAGGCGCACCGAGGAGAAATCTCCTCGTTTTTCCTCTTTCAATGCGTGCTGCATTCTGCAGCACGCATTGAAAGAGGAAAATGGTTGTAGTGATTGTTTTTGTGCAGGAAGGTTCCCTTACTGCACAAAAACAATCTCCCCACGACGCAGGCATCCTTGCACCATGGTGCAAGGGTGCCAGCGCTGGCGCATGGTTGCAGTTTGTGCGCTAGCGCAGGGGGAAGCACAAGGATGCGACATATTCTTGTAAATATGTCGCATCCCTGTGCTTCAGAACTAACGCAGCGTGGCGCAGCAAAATGACTTGCTGTACCCCGCTGCGTTAGTTCAACGTAAATCTGCCCCAAAGTGTTTTGCATTGTTTCCCTATTCACAGAAAAATCGTGCTGCAATTGCTTAGCTGACTCTGAGAGTCGCTCTATGATTGATGAGACGTCACCACAGAGCCACACTGTGATTGGTTAGTTGCTGCTGTAGCAGCACTGTGATTGGTTGACCTTTGCCATAGCCACGCTGGGGATGGTTGTTGTTTGTTTACTCATTTTGAGAGGAATGTGGATTCTTTTGAGTAAGAATAATGTGTGCTGTGTTTAAAAAGACTAAAGCTTCAAGTGCACCTGTTATGGAGGGAGAGAAGATTCCTCCTGAAGGCTTGCCTATGTAAGAAATGTTGACGGATGTCAGGCTTTATATGTGTCCATGGATATGAGACTGGCATAAGTATACTTCTGGTGGCAAGGACATGCAAGTGCCTTCAGAGGGTACTTTCAACTTTAGAAAGCTAGATTTTCTTAAATATAAAATGAATAAGAGAAAGCCGCAACCTAGACCTACACAATTTGAAGCTCTGATTAAGTGGGATAGAATGGCCATAGTGAAAGAAAGAAAAGGAAGACAGTTTTAACATTCAGTGGTTAGAAAATAAGTGGGGAATCCAGCAAAAGTCTAGTGGAGATGATATGGTAGAGGGGGTGATAGTTTTCAATAGCTAACAAGATGGACACAAAGAAAGATGATGAGTCTGAAGGTGATAGGGAAAAACAAGAGAAAGAAAAAGATTCAGATGAGGATAATTTTTTCAATTATATTTTGAATTCTAGACCTCCTCCAGACACAGATGAAATACAAGCAAAAGCACGGGCATTTCATATAGGTGCGGAATGTGAACCAAGTAAGGGTGCACAGGGAATGGCGGAATTAGTAGTAGTAAGTGCAAATACAACTGCAAGTGTAAGTGCTCTGCCTGACAGTGCATTGACAGCTTTACCAAATACTAGTAGAGATGCTGCTATGTTTACTACACTTCCTAGAGATAGAGATTAATATTGCTCTCTTAAAGATTGAGGGGCCTATTTATGAGCCGGTTTGCATCGCTCTTGCACCACGCAATGTGGTACAAGATTGATGCAAACCTTACATGTGATTTAAGAAGCCACGCATGGCCACTCTGCATGGCCCTGAGTGGCTCCATAAATCTGGAGTAAGGCAACGCAGCGCAAATCGCTGTGTTGCCTTTCTGTGCCCTGGGATGGGAGTTTAATGGGGATTGCGTGGTGGTTTTTGACGCATTTCTAGATTTACCAGCACTGGTAGGCCTGGGAATGCGCCAAAAAGATATGCCTTCCCAGGTGAGGCATAACGAGGAGAAATATGTTTATTTCTCCTTGATAAATCCTCTATCTATATGTGCTGCATTCCGCAGCACACATAAAAAGAGGAATATGCCTCTCAGAATTTTTTTTGTGCAGAAAGGAAGAATGGTGGAAGGGTGCCTATGTTGGCATTAGGCTGCCAAAAGGGCACCCGCGCAGGGGAAAAGGCAGGAATGCACCATATTGCCTTAAATATGGCGCATTCCTGTCCGTTCCCTGTCACGCAGTGCAGTGTAGCAAGGTGACTTGCTGCACTGCACTACGTAACATTCTCGTAAATAGGCCCCTGAATTTGGAGAAATTTTGCAGGAACAATTGATTTAAAAAGAATAATGTCATATACTGTGGATGAAATGAAATGCCTGCTCAGAGAACTTGAAAGGTGTGCGATTGAAGCACATAATAATCTTTTTTTTGTAAGTTTGTTTATTAACATAACACTAATCATACAGTGCAGGACAAATAAAAGCCCAGTTGTGTACCCAGTGTGAAATGTCGCTAAGAAACACATCCAATTATCATTGGAATCAAAACATCATTGACACTATCACAGCCTAGACAAGTGCATAAAATAATTGTAGTATTGTACTTGACAAATCGAAATTACACCACCTCGGATCCATCTTCCGAACAGCCCCCGCCCCCCCAACACCCCTGAATTCTATCCCAGCCCACCCAACCTTTTCCAATTTCCTGGGGCAGCCACAACTCTGGTATATCACCTCCTCTCCCCTCTGACACCAATCAAGGTCGAATTCCAAATCTGTGACACTAGGGGTAGTGTTTGCGCCCCACTTCCTTGCGATATTGTGTTCTGCAACTCCAGCTTCCATCGCCAGCCATATTTTCTGATATCTAGGCCAGTCTTCCTTACCTTCCACCATCAGTAATAACCATTTAGAATTGAGGGGTGCCCACAGGATATGAAAGAAGCTACCCTCCTGGTTGCAGCCTCTAATGCACAATGGCGTGTCGGACCTTCTAATTTTATGTAAAAGGATCCATGAATAGTATGTCCTATGCAGGATCTTGAGTTGAACCAACCTGAAACTGGCTCAAATAGCTATTTCACGTGGACCCTGAAGAGCCTCAATCCAGTCATCATCATCAATGTCGCCCAGAGCATCAGTCCAGGCGTGTCTCTGGGCTCCCAACAGGTCAGGGGAACTATTAATTATCTTCTGGTAGATAGTAGAAAACCCTTTTTCAGGTACAGGTTCAGTTAGCAAATGGTCCTCTATTGATGAAGCATCTGGTAAATCTTCACACTCAAGGATGTGTACCCGCAGTGCATGTCCCAGTTGAAGATACTGATAGTTCTCTGATTCTGCCATCTTCTACTCCTGACGGAGGACATCAAACTTTATCAGTGACCGATATCTCCACACATCCCCCAAATGTTCTATGCCCAATAGCGCCCACCAAGAAAAGCCTGCTATGGCGCTCATTTCATGAAGCAGATCACTATGCCACAAAGGACTCAGAGCTGTGAGCCTGTCCTTACAACCCAGACTGCCCAGGGCCTCCCTCCAAATCCAGACCAGTGTCCCTGTATGTGATGGCAATTTTTTCTCCATTCTTTTATGGTAGAGGATCGCTTTATGTCCGCCTCTCCCCATTGCTTCTCTGTCAACCCTATAGGCTGGTCCCTGTCCATCGGAGAAGAACCACTCATTGACCACCAACAGCTGTGAGGCCCAGTAGTACTCTGGGATTACAAGCCTTCCATTATATATTGCCCAGTGCAATGTGCCTAAAGTGATGCATGGAGCATAGCCGTTCCATAGGAGCAGACAAAGCTCATGATCTGTTTTACTGAAGAACTCCACTGGAATAGGATAGGGTGTATTTTGAAGCACATATATAAAGCGTGGATGGGCCATCATTTTGTAGAGCACAGCCCTGCCCATTAGGGACAACAGCAGGGTACGCCAATGTGCCTTTATTGTTATGGAGTCTCTCCAGTTGAGGAAACAAATTCCTTAGAATAAATATGTGCGGGTCCCGGGTGACATAGCTCCAGAGGTACCGGGAGCCCTCAGTCACCACCGTTGCCATGCATTCTGCAGGGAGCCATGCGACGGCCCGACAAGGGAAAGATAGTAGATTTGGACCAAAGAGATCAAAATGATCAATATCATAGCTACTGAGAAATAAGGTCTTGTAACATAGAGCATTACGTCGTCTGTGTACGGGGACGTGTGCTCCTCCCAGCCACCGCCGGCTCTGATTTCCCACATCAGTGGGTCCTGCCGAATTCAGGCCAAAGCGCCTCAAGGGCCAAGGCAAATATCATGGGCGAGAGAGGGCACCCTTGTGGAGTTCCTTTCCGCAACTCGAAGACACACTTTGTGGTCCCGTTGACCCACACCCTGGCCATTGGGCCTAGTATAACAGTCTCACCCATCCACAAAATTTTGGTCAAAAGCCCTGCCTTGTCAATGTGGCAAAATGTTAGGGCCATTTAATGCTATCAAACGCCATTTTGGCATCAAGAGCCATCAGTAACGCCGGATCTGCGTTGTACAACCGGCGTTGCGTTGCTAGTGCATGGCAGTGCGATGCGTTATCAGCCAAGATTCACAAGTCTTGTTGATGAAGATACAGCTGATGGCATATATCGCACTTGCCCCTCCGTCGCCACTTTAGCCTCGATGTCCTTTATGTCCCTCTCTATAGCCTCACAATCTATTTCAAAATTCTTTTTCCCTTCCATGAGAGCCTGGGTCGTCCCCAGATAACTACCTTGAATGCTTCCCAGAAAACACAGGCGCATGTTACTGACCCCAGGTTGTCTTGGAAGTATAATTCAGTAGCTGTGCTGAGCTTTTCTTTAATGTCTCTATCCCGAAGAAACCAGGGATCTAACCTGGGGACTGAAGCGACGTTGAACATCGGCCCTCTTAGCAAGGTTCCCACAGGCGCATGGTCGGAGATCCCTCACACATAGTGTGTCCCTGTCCTAAAAGCCCCCACATGGGTGTGATGAGTGAGAAGATGATCAAGACAAGAGAGTTAGTCATGGACAGAGAAGTAGGTATATTGTTGCAGCTGTGGGTTATGTGCCCTCCACAGATCTACTAAACCTATCGCCGGCACAAAGGCCGTCAGGAATCCCACGTCTGTCCTGGTTGGTGGACTACTCATTCTGCCTACCCCAGGATCCATGACAGCATTGAAATCTCCCCCAAGTATAAGGGTGCCTCTGGGCATTTGCATAAGTAGAGCACTGACTTTAGGGAGGGTTAAGGCGAGGAGTCTCTATGGTACGTAGAGGGATCAGAGGTTTAGGGTAAGTCCCTCCCAAGTTCCCAAGATGGCCACATGGCTGCCCTGGGTGTCTTGCCACATGTGAAGTGGGGTGAAAGGCAATGTTTTCTTGACTAGTATGCTCGTGCCCCTCGAGTCCGTGGAGTAACCTGCATGGACCAGCAACTTGTAACCCAATCGATCTAAGGCCATGTAGTGATTACCCAGGAGGTGCGTTTCTTGTAGAAGTACGAGATCAGGGGAGTGTCTCTGCACATATTGAAGCATTAGAATGCGTTTTCTTTTATTCCCCAGGCCGTTTGATATTCCATGTCCAGATATTCAATTCTCTTTGTGGTTTCCCTATCATTAGTGTAGATGTGCAGTGTGTTTAGGCCCTGGGCAAGGGTTGTATGATGGAAAAACGCAGGGAAAACTCTACATACCTTTGCCACTCACTTTTTACCCGCATTTTTTTAGAAAGCATATGCTTTTACAACATAAGCCTTTACCACACATTGTATATTTATATATATAAACAATGTATTTGTGGGGAGAGACCCCCCACACCCCTTGAACTTACCTTAATTGCATGGTAAAGGCATACGTTGAAAAAGTAT
Organism: Calotriton arnoldi; assembly: GCA_963921515.1. Taxonomy (NCBI): domain Eukaryota; kingdom Metazoa; phylum Chordata; class Amphibia; order Caudata; family Salamandridae; genus Calotriton; species Calotriton arnoldi. The sequence continues at coordinate 44,738 of CAWUFW010000641.1, read as the reverse complement.
ATGCGTTATAAAAACATGCGTGGTAAAAAAATGTGTTGTAAAGGTACAACGTGCTAAAAACCTTTGTAAAGGCTGTTTCTCCTGTGCAAGAAGGACTAGGAAATAGTGTCCCGATCCAGAACCCGGCCCGTACTGTAACCTCTTTGCCTGCATCCTCTTGACTAACAACAAGCTGCATAGATGAGCAAATAATGTTAATAACAACACTATACAAATCAACCCCAGTAACTCCCCCCTCCCTGCGTCCCTGCATAGTGAGTTCAAAACTTGCCACCACCCCAACGTGCAGAGTGCCTGTCGCCCCAACAATTGCATGTAACAGTGAGGGTGCTTCGCACCGCCATCTTGATCTGGTCCAGGATAATGATGCTAAGTAGCATTCCCCAAGGTTTGTTGTACATAGTTTATAACAGTGCCCATATATCCCTTTGCATGAGGCTGTTCTTTATGGGTACAGGACCCTCCCAAGGTTTGCATGCATCAATATCGTTCGGAACAGGCAGATTCGACCACCTACCCCATACCACAAATTGCTATAACATTACCATTACTTAAAGTTATTATTTCTAGTGATTCATGGGCAGAGGGCAAGGCTGCTTTTGCTTGGCCAGCTGAAGAACAAGCTAGAGAAAGACCCAGCTATGCTCCAGCTAAGGTAGTGGTTGTAGAAAAGTACAGAGCGGTGATAGAACATTTGTAAAAGAAAGTCCTAGAGAAGGAAGCAAACTGGGCAAAAATAATGTGAGCTACACAACAGTTGAAAGAATCAGTGCACTTATTATGACAGGCTTATGCAGATTTTTAGAAAGTACAGCAGTGTTGAAGAGCCCAAAAAGGAGGGTGTAAGCAGATTTGTAACAGCTTTTGTCTTTGGTTTGCATCCAGAGATTAGTTCTCACATTAAGCAAAGTGTTATGTGCTGGCAGAGTAAGAGGGATATTTACACGAAAATGCCGGAGTGCGGTGTTACTCCAAATTTGGCAAAGCCGCGCTCCGACATTTTCAAAACGCAGGGATGTGCCGTATTTACAAAAATAAGGCACACCCCCTACTTTTCGCCTAGCTCTGGTGCTGAAATAGCCCCTAGCGCCAGCGCAGGAACCCTTGCGCCATGTTGCAAGGGTGGCTGCGCTGCAGGGGTGATTGTTTATGTGCTGGAAGGGACAGCTTCCTGCACATAAACAATCAATAATGGTGATTTGCTTTTTCTTCTGCAGCACACATAGAAAGAGCAAAAAACAAGGAGAAATTAAGAACCTCTCCTCGTCTCATCATTCTAAGACTAGGTATTACCTGGCCTTAGTTTTTGGTGCTGCCCCAGCCTTGTAAATCTGGGGCAGCATCAAAAAGCAATCGGTGTTGCAGTGGAACGCCCATTGCAACACCCATTGCCCGCCTCTTTGCCTCAGCAGGCTGGGCTGAAAGGGGCATATTTACAAGGTGGCAGTAAGCCATGTTAAGTGGTTTAGCATCACCTTGCTAATATTGGGGATTGGCGCAATGCCACCAGAGCGTCAGAGAAAGTGAGGCTCTGGTGGCGATAGGGGCAAGTTTCTAAGAGTTTCTGAAGTACATTAATTACTGCATTGATTGTTTTTACGCGCAGCAGAAAAAGGTGAAGGAAAAGGTGATGATTACACAGACAAAGCAGACTCAGAGAAACAACAGAAATCGGATGATGAGTTCTGATTCAGATTCTGTGCAACCTGAAAATTCTAGAATGAATGGGATGTAGGGCTCCAGATCCAATCCAAAATGATTTTGTTCCTCAGATGCAGAGAAACATAAATCAAATTAAGACACAGTTTTCTCCCTCAACCCAATAGACTCTTCAAGGACAGTTCCATACAAATATGCCCAAATCCCCAGTATTTCAGAAAAACATGAGAAACAAGGTGCAGTATAATTAGGGCTCCCCGGTTTATGGTATTTATTTTTTGGACATTTCCTTCTGTATTTATTTATATTTATTTTTTGCTAACTTTATCTCTATTTACCAATATTAATTTTGGATTTTGTGAAAAACTAGTATATTTCCACAATTATTTAACCAAGAAATGCACACTTATGTTTGAATGCCGGACAAGTTTAGATGCTGTGAACACCCACAGATGATAAATCGATGCACTTATGCAAAAATATGCAATTTTTAGCATCAACCTGGTGCATTTTTACTGCTTTTTAAGCCTTTTTATTAAAACTCCTTTCTTTTGTTTAACTTCCTTACCTGTCAATCCACACAGCTATTGGCCTGGCAGTCAAGAATGACACATTTAGCTTCTAATATGTCCGTCAAGATAAAGAATTTTCCTTTGGCTAAGACTTTTAATTTAGATTGTTGCACAATCATTGCCTGTGCCCCTTTGGCCTTGAAAGAGTCAATCATTTTAATAAAGTTCTTGCGTCTGAGGGCAGAGGCTGCTGACATATCAGAAAAGATTTTAAAATTTTTAATTTCATCCGTTGTAAATGATCTCCTTGCTATTGCAGCTGATGGAGCAGTAAAAATAAAAAAATTTAACCCCTAACAAATTATATAATTAATTAATTAAAAATGTTCGTTAAATGTATTAATCAACATTGTATATGTGGGAATGGTAATATGCTAATGTACGTGCTAAATAATCTACTAATGAATGTCCGTGTGTCTAATCATAACGTAAGAATAAAAAGCGTACTAAATAAAATAAATGCATGTTTGTGCTTCATAGAAATAAAATGTGTCGTTGCAAAAACAATAGTGATGGTAAGTAAGGAGCAGCTTAAATGTCGCTTTTGCTAGGTAACAACTAATTGGGGTACGTAGACGGGAGGGAAACGAAAGGGATATTTTTCTCTATTTTAATTATGTTTTATTTGCCTCAAATTAGTGCTTCTAAAGTAGAACCGAGTGGCGAGATAAAATGGCCGCCAGTGGGAAGATGTGCGCAGGCGCAAGGGGACACGTGGTACGGGATGAGATTGAAGAAATCTGGAGCCGCGTGATGTATCTGAGAGGCTAGGATGCAAGAAATGGTCAAGGCTGGTGTGACCTAATTGAACTGATAGTGTGCCGTGAGGATCAGGAGAGAGTCCGTGGGAAAGGAGCCCAAGAGAAAGGACAATGACTGCGGAATTCTTGAATGTGTCAAAAGAAGATACAAATGAACTGATCGAATCGGATGGAAATGTTTAAGCGTATGGGAAAGGAAATGATCCAAGGACCCTTGAATCCAAAAGAATTTGATTAAATAATGAATAAGCTGACATGTATGGACCAATGAGAAAAAAGCGTGATATTAATGTTGCAACAGTTAGTTAGCAAAGTTAGAATTAGGGTATAAGAGGGCCTACTCTTAGTGGGAGGGGGTCAGTCCCGGTCAGTTCCAGTCGCGGTTGCAGTCACAGTCAGTTGCAGTTCGAGAGTCGTGGTTGCAGTAGAGGAGACGGGTTGCAGGTAGCTGATGCTGACGAGCTGAAGTTGCTGTTGCTGTCTTAACTTTACAGTTGAGTATGAGAATCAGGTTATTTCTAATTCCAAAGTTAGGTTAGAAATCATTAGGCTAAATTAGGAAGCTAGGCAGGTAACTAAGGTTTTTGGCTTCATGACAAAAATTTCCTTTCTGCAATAAATTGATTATGCTTAATAAAATTGTGAATTTAAAATGAATAATTGAATAAAGTATTAAATCTTTTCATGTTTTTAAAATTATATAAAATTTAAGATTCTTTAAAAACCAAAATGACTCAGTGGTTATTTTCCTAATTGATTGTGACCTGAGTAATTGGTTGATTGTGATTCAGCTGGTCTTAATCACTATGAACTAATTTCTTAAATGAATGATTCATCGACAAAACAATGAGCAGGAATATCATAAGAAATAATTAAAAGAAAGTGACAAATTAAGGTAAATAGATATCCTTGCTCTTCCAGCGGTACACAAAATGGTGTTCTCCATTTAGTTCTCATGCTTCTCCTAGGAGTACGGAATTTCATAAAGGTGTAAAAGGAAATCCAGGAGTGTATGTGTGTGTGTTTAGGCGATGTTTATGGGCCCCATCGTCATGTGGATATGAGAAATATAGTTTGCCCCTGGATGACCTATAAGTAGCCTGGGAGGAGGATAGTTTTTATTGTACGCGCTGCATCAGATTTCTTGGTAGCAGAGTTATGGTTTTCTATAGATTAGTTTAGTGATTATTGTTTATTGATCATTGATTATTTGATGACTAACACTATATGTTGAGTCGCGTTATGTTATATGTAAGTTTTCACGCTTCTGGGATGTAGGAAGTGGAACACGTGTGGCAAGAGAAGTCACATGGAATTTGGTACATGGTCTGAATTCATTTTGGTTATAACACAGGTTGTGTTATGTCAGGGATTTCGGTGTGAAAGTGTGTAAATGAAATAGCAAATCACGTTTACTTGTGAAACTTTGGCCTTAATTCTCAGGAGCCTAGTCTCCACATGTGTCTTATCCCCAGAGAAACGAGTAAATTGTTTGTTTGAAAGAAGGGTAAGGTAGAGGGAAGTGCTACTTTATCGACAAAAGCAAATAATTCTGTGGTAGGGTAGAGGTAAGCGCTGCCTACTGGAAAAACAGGATTCTTGTGTAAAAGGACAAGGCTGTCACTTTGTTTAGCGAATCAGACTATGGAATTGTTTATTTGTTGTAACTAACGAAGAAAACAGTAAAAAGAAAAATTGCCGATAAATTTTGTAAAGGAGGGGTAAAGAGTAGAAGTGACGTGGAAAAGTGCCGCGCTAGGATTGGTCAGTGCACTAGTCACGTGAATACAGAGCAGGAGTGACGTAGAAAAGTGCCGCGCTAGGATTGGTTGGTTCGCGGACGGTGGAAATTGTTCTGATTGGTACGTTAGTGTGAATCGCGCTGTAATTGGACGAAGTTCCGTACACAGAAACAGCGTTAGAGTAAAGAGAAAACAAATAGAAAACATGCCATATTACGAGTACGAAAGGGAGAGAACGTCATGGACAACGAAATTAAAGAATTTCTTTAAGAAAGACAAAAAGGTTGTGACTAGAGAGGGACAAGTAATTCCTCCGCCAAAATCAGCAGCTTCACATATGATGCTGAAATATGGATATCATACGTGCATATGGTTGGATAATTGGGTAAAATATACAAAGAATGATGGAGCATTGGCTTTTCCTGAAAATGGTTCTTTTAATGTAGCGATTTTACGGAATTTAAAAGAAAAGATGCTTAAATTGGAACCTAGACCTAGACCGACACAGTTTGAGGCTTTAACAGAATGGGAAGATGAGATGTACGAGAAAGAAAGATTCAGAGGTATGAAAGGTTATGAGTTCGTGCCCGGAAGAATGTGGGGAATGAATCATGAGGACAGAATAAAACGATGGAGATGTGCTAACATGACAGGAGGTTTGTTTCCAGCTTTCACAGTTGAGGAAGGGACTAAGAAAAAACGGACTGAGAAAAAGAAACATTTAGAGAGAGAAAAGTATATGCATGAGAGCGAAACGGATGACGAATTGCTGGAAGATATATTAAATAAAAATCCACCTCCGTATCAGCAGAATTCTACAGTGGTGACACCAAATGCGCCACCAATAGAAGCTATGCGAAATGAAAGTCCAGAAAAAAGACAAGAAATAAATAGGTCACAAGAACAAATAAGAACTTCCCAAATTGAGGGAATAGAAAATGATAGTGCAAGAGAATTGGCAAGGACAACAAAAGAATTAACTGAGAAAATTAGAGAATTAACAAAGAATATGGAAGCAGTTACCGTACCCGTAACAATAGGTCCAGTAATACCAGTTTTCGAGAATCAGAAAATTGATGAACGATCTTTGGTGATTCCCTTGAGTTCGCAATTCCAAAGAGAAAAGGAAAGAATAGAAACAAGTCCAGGTACGAGCAATTTGACTAGTGTTTACAGACCAAGTCCACCTGAAAATTTGACAGTGAATGAGTGTAGCGGTAGGAAAATGCCTATGGTAACTGAATCTGCAACAGTGACACCTGAAAAGAGTGGAAATTGGACAGAAATAAATAGTACTCCTATAGGTCCGACTCCTGATGAATTAAATGAGTGGATAAAAGCTTTTAAAATAAAAGAAACGGAAGAAAAACCATTAGATGTGATCAGATTGAAGATTGACATGGAAGAATTAATTCTGGGAACGATTGGTACAGAAAAGATTAAGAATTATCAGGATGATGAAATAATGTTTCTGTGCAAAAGTATAACATGGAGGGCAAAGAATTTACATGACAAACTAGAAGAAGTGGCCGGTGAGATTGGAATAGATTTTGCAAAAGTAAAAACGTTGCAGAAACCATACAGAGTAGATTTTTGTGAAAAAGATATTGAAAATTTGAATACAGCAGGAAGGCTGACACAGATAAAAGAATTGATTGTTTTGTTGAGAAAATGGGGTGATGTGGACAGATGGAAGGTTAGATGGACAAAGAAGAATGAGAAAAGCGTAGACAAAGGTTCATTGGCTTTTATGATAACAGAAAAGGAACATGTTGTTAAAGAGTACCCTATGAGAGAAACTCCAGGTGGTAGTTATGTGCATGTTCCCTGGACTAGGCAGGACATCCTGTCATTTACAAATGACTTTCCAAAGTTAAGAGAAAAGCCAGTTGAGTGGTACCGACAGGTAGAAAGGTTTGTAAAGGTCTCGAAAGTGTTGTGGATAGATTTGGATGGATTGTTTGACATAGTGGTACCAACGGATCTATGGTCAGAATGTAAGATTACAGTTGACTGGCCAACTACAGAATATCCAAGAGATCCTAAGACAGGAGCTCCAGGACCAGATGTGATGAAGAAATACGATAAGGTGATTACCTTTTTGAAAAATAAGATTCCTCCAAAAGAAACAGATTGGGTTAAGATTGATAGAACTACACAGGAAAGCAAGGAGAGTGTACATGCATATTATGAGCGATTGTTGTTGGTTTTCAAACAGTATAGTGGTTATGAGGAATTAAGTGAGAAGGATATGAGTCATTTTGTATACCGATTTGTATTTGGCTTGAAACAAGAAATAAGTGATATGATTAAGCAACATATGATAAACTGGCAGAATGCAAGTGTAGATGAGGTGCTGAGGTATGCTAAGTATTGTAGTGATGAAATAGAGAGTAAACAGCGTAAGCTGAAAGAAAAAGCAATGTGGGCACAAGTGAAAGTGGCAGAAAAACAAGAAGCTCAATTGGATAATAATAATGGAAACGAATCAGGACAAAATAAGATGCGACCAAATATAGGTAAAGGAAAAGGACAAGTGAGTCTAGAAGAGGCAAAGAAGAAATGGCCATGTCATAATTGCGTGAAAATTAGGGCATTGGAGAAATGAGTGTAAGTTCCCACCTAAACCTAATCCGGAACATCAATCATTAACTCCACAGGTGCAGAATGAGGTAGTTGTTCAACAAAATCAGGTGCCACAACCACCACTTCCCAACACTGTTAACCAGCAAAGATACAGTACAGAAACAGGATTCTACGGAGGAGAGCAGGTAACACAGTTGCCGAGAGCAGCTAACATTTCCCAGTATTGGTTGCATCAGAGTGAGGATGACCCAGATGAAAGTTTCTGACGGTGCGCAAGAGAGGGGAAAGAGTGCGTGCTTGGCGCAACTCTAGAGGTAGATCAGTCTGGTCCCTTTGTGGATGGAGAAGTGAATGGAGCAAACGTAACATTCCTTGTCGATACTGGAGCTACCCGTTCTACTGTTAGGTCAGTGGAAATTCCGAACCTTCCTCTCTCAGGTGAATGCATCCAAGTGGTAGGAGTTGCCAATCAGCAGATTAAAACCCCACTTACTGAATTGGTAGAAGTAAAAATTGGTTCTTTTAGGAAAATGCATAAATTTGTAGTGTGCGATTGTAGTCCTGTAAATCTTCTAGGTCGTGACCTCTTGTGTAAAATGAATTGCACAATTTATTGTACACCAGATGGAATTGGTTTTCAGACTTCAGATGAAGATGCTTTGTATAAAGTAACTTTGATGAATCAGGAACCTGAAATGAATGGGTTGTTTCCTGCATTTGATGCAGGAAAACTTCCAGAAGAATTAAAAAGTACAGTGAAAGAAAGTGTGTGGGATTTTACAGGAGAAGACATTGGATTAATGAGAGAAGTTGATCCTGTAAAAGTGACAGTGAAAGAAGGGATAAGTTATCCAAACACGCCACAGTACAAATTAACTCCAGAAATAATTGAAGGAATAACTCCTGTGATAAATAAGATGATTGAACAGGGAATTCTGAAAGAAATCATGAGCAGTCCATGTAATTCACCTATTATGGGACTGAAAAAGCCAAATGGAACATACAGAATAGTACAGGATTTGAGAAAGATCAACAAAATAGTTGTACCATGCTGTCCAATAGTGCCAAACCCTGCAGTGATTCTATATCAAATTCCGCATGAAGCTGAGTGGTACACTGTGATAGATTTGTGTCATGCATTTTTCTCTATTCCTTTGCATCCAGATAGCCAGCCATTATTTGCATTCCGTTTTGGAGAGCGTATTTTGGCATGGTGCCGAATTCCTCAGGGGTATACAGAGAGCCCCTCAATTTTTAATCAGATTCTAAAGAAATCTCTGGAAGATTTAAAAATGCCAGAAAAATCAGTGATGGTGCAGTATATCGATGACCTATTGGTGGCATCGAAAACCAAAGAGGCATGTGTAAGTGACACAATTGCTTTACTGAACCATTTGGAGAAAAGAGGACATAAGGTGTCCCCTTCAAAATTACAGTTTTGTCAGAAAGAAGTCCAGTATTTAGGACATAAAATTGAGAAAGGAGTGCGGAAAATAGCGACAGAAAGAGTAAGAATGATTCAAGGAATGAGAGCACCAATGACTCAAAGAGAGGTAAGAATGTTTTTGGGAATGGTTGGATATTGTCGACAATGGATAAGTGGATTTTCTTTGATTGCAAAACCATTACAAAAATTGACAAAGAAAGATGTAAAAGACCCTTTTGAGTTGAACAAAGAAGAAATGAAATCTTTCAAAGAATTGAAAAGGAAACTGTGTGAGGCCCCTGCATTAGGCATGCCTGATTATGAGAAAGATTTTGAGTTATACTGCAGTGAAAGAGATGGATGTGCATTTTCAGTACTAGTACAAAAACATGGCACCATGAAGAGGCCTATAGCTTACTTTTCAGCTGTTTTAGATCCTATAGCAAAAGCATTGCCTGGATGTTTGAAAGCAGTTGCTGCTACTTGTGTAAGTCTGGAACAAAGTGAAGGTATAGTGATGGGGTATCCACTGAGAGTATATGTTCCCCATTCAGTAGAAATTCTTTTGACAAGAACAAAAACACAGTACATGACACATAGTCGGCTGACTAAGTACGAAAAAGTCATCTTGAGTGCAGAAAATGTGACCATAGATAGATGCATAAATGTAAATCCTTCGACTTCATTGCCAGATGAAGAGAGTATAATTGAACAAGATGAAGTAGATCATGATTGTCTGAATGTGCTGGAATATTGCACAAAACCAAGAGCTGACATAAAAGATGAACCGTTAAAGGAATCCGATTATGTCATGTTTGTAGATGGTTCATGTTTACGCACAAAGGAAGGAGTGTTAAGCGCAGCTTATGCAGTATGCACAGTGGCAACTGTAATGGAAGCGTCTTGTCTGAAAGGAGTTAGGTCTGCCCAAGTTGCGGAACTAATTGCTTTGATTCAAGCATGTAAATTGGGGAAAAATGTACGAATCACGATTGTGACCGATAGCCAATATGGTTTCGGCATCGTACATGATTTTGGCCAGATTTGGTCACAAAGAGGATTTTTGACATCTGCAGGAACACCTATCAGAAATGGAGATTATGTTAAAAAACTGCTTGAGGCGATACAGCTGCCTAAACAAATAGCTGTAGTGAAGTGCAAGGCGCATAAGAAAAACGAAGATTACATAGCGGTTGGCAATAATTATGCTGACGAGATCGCTAGATATTGTGCGGAAAACATGGCGTCCCTGAACAGAAATAGAGAAAGGGAGCATGTCTCTTGTCCTTTGCTTTTCACTAATGCAGTCGAAACATGGGATGAAGTAAGGCAGTTACAAGAAACAGCAAGAGATGAGGAAAAGGATTACTGGATTAAAGCAGGATGTAGAAGACAGGAAGATAATGGAGTGTGGGTATACAGAGATGAAAGACCAGTTATGCCTGATAGCATGATTGCAGACATGGCACGGATGTACCATGGACAAGCTCATATTGGGAGAGATGCAATGATCAGACTTTTAGACAAACTTGGTATAATCCAAAATTCAGAGCCATTGCTGAAAGTCTTTGTCAAAGATGTCTTATTTGTCAACAATTTAACCCAGGAAGAAAAACAGTAGTGAGTCTAGGAACAATAGGACGAGAAGGAGGTCCATTCACAAGGATACAGATGGATTTTATTGAGATGCCCCCTAGTAACAGATTAAGATATGTTCTGGTGGTCGTCTGTTTGTTCTCTCGTTGGGTGGAGGCATACCCCACAAGAAGGAATGATGGAACAACAGTGGCAAAACTTATGCTACGAGAGTTCATTCCGAGGTATGGTTTTCCAGTCACAGTTGAGACAGATAGAGGAACACATTTTCAAAATGAGTTGATCCAATTGATTTGTGAAGCATTGAGTATTAAACAAAAACTACATTGTGCTTACAGACCAGAAGCTTCTGGGGTAGTAGAGCAGATAAATGGAACGATTAAAAACAGATTAGGAAAAATGTGTCAAGCTACAGGACTCAAATGGCCAGATGCACTGCCTCTTGTTCTGATGACCATCAGAAGCATCCCTGAAAAGAAAACGGGACTCAGTCCTCATGAAATGATCATGGGACGAGCAATGAGACAAGCCCACGTACCAGTCAACAAGTTATTGACAATAACTGATGATCTAATACTGGATTATTGCAAAGGACTGGCTGATGTGGTGCGTTCTGTGTTTCATCAGGTTGGACCGGATGCGACCACTCTTGAAAGAAAACCAGCCCACGACTTGAATCCAGGAGACTGGGTCCGTATTAAAGTCCACAGGAGAAGAAACTGTCTAGTTCCGCGTTGGGATGAGCCAAGACAGGTAATCCTAGTAACAACGACTGCTGTCAAGTGTGCAGGAGTAAAGAACTGGGTTCATGCCAGCCACACAATCAGAATTCCAGAACCTACAGATCGACATGTGAGTCGGCGTCTGGAAGTGTGGGATAAAAGTTTAACGGCGGGAACAACCAAGATAAAAGAAAGGGTGCCAGAACTTGAAGATCGACCTGAAAGTCGACATCTGGAGACCCCAACGGAAAACACCTCTAGAGAAGAAGAGGAAGAAGAAGAAGAAGAAGAAAGAAATTCAGAAGTTCCAGAACTTGAAGATCGACCTGTAAGTCGACATCTGGAAATATCTGACACAACTTCAGGATCTGATGATTCAGCTGCAAATTGGGAAGAATTTCGAAAGGGAACTTGGGGTTATAAACCAATTAGAGAAGAAACTGAGCAAGAAATTGAGTTAGATGAACAACCAAGTACAAGTTATGGTGGAAATCCTTCAGAAACAATATTAATAGATGAAGTAGGGAAAGAAGTACACAAAAAGTTAGAAAATCGAGAAGAACCCCGAGGAGCAATAGGGATAGATAGAGAAACAGGAGAACAGGGAAATTCAGAAGCAGATAAGGAGGAAAACACCAAATCGGAAGAACCCCGAGGAGGGACAGTGATAAGGGAAAACAAAAAGGAGAAGACAGATCCACCAGTAGGAGATGACGAGATTATAAGTTTCAAAATAAGAAACAATAGTGAGACAGTTGAAACAGAAACAGAAGAAAGTGGAGGAGAGGAAAAAGCAAAGACTGAATCAAGAAAAAGAAATTGGAGATCGGAAAGAGAAGAAAGAGAGGGTGAGGTAAAAAGGCCAAGAAAAGGAGATAATTGGCCCAACAGCTATGTAAGAAAATTGAGATATAGAATAATAAGAGCAGAAGATGAAGATGCTGAACAAGTAAATGAAGTAACAAGTCAAAAGGGACAAGAAAAACCCAGTGGAAAAAGATTACAAAAGTCCAAAAGGACAAGGAAAATAAATTCAAAATTTAAGTCACCTGAGTGGCTGTATATTGCACTAACAGATTACAAAGGAGAAGAAGAAAACACTCACGGAAACCAGAGACTGAGAAGTCGGATGGGAAAAGGTGAGATGCAACGAAAGACTGAAGTGAAGACTTAAAGTGCTTCTGCCGGACGTGACAATTTACTGGACGTGACAAATCACCGGATGTGACAACGAAAGAATTCTGGAGAGAATTAAAGAAAGTACTAAGCAAAGACTTTTGGAGGCAGAGTGGCATCTAAGTCATTTCTGAGGTGTAGTGACACAATTTTCTGAAAATTTAACAAATAGAAAAAGAAAAATGGAAAATAATGAGAATAGAAGAAATAAATGTGATTTTATAAAGAGATGGTGCAAAATGTGCTGCTTTTGTACAGGGTTATTAATGACCATATGGATAGTATTAGCAATCACAATTCCTATTAGTGTAGCTGTGATAGAAGCAAAGAATGATACTAAACAAGAAAAAGAAACTAATATTAAAGAACAAGTTGTTTTAAGAAGTAGTGCAGAGTTGCATAAGGATAGGTCAGTAACAGATTTTTCAAAGAATGTTTTTACAAAGTTGTTGTATGAGTACGTAAAAACAATGGAAGTGAGAGATTGTTATGTTTGTATGCAATTGCCTGCATCAGTATCTGAAGGTGTGACTTATCATCACTTACCTTTGACTTATGGAATAACATGTAGTGTAATAGCAAGTTTATTTTATAAAACAGGTAGATTAGAATCTTATTATACTGATATAGATAAGATATTTGCAAACATTCCTGTAGTGCCAGAACTTAACAAAGTAAAACCAGCAAAGGTTTTAGGAGAATTCTTTTAGAACATAGAAAATTAACGTTAGAAGAAATAGTTAGTAACAACCTTACCTGTGAGTTAAGGAAAGAAGAAAAAGTATTTCTAGACATGGTTGAGGAAAGAAGAATGAAATTTCAAAAAGAAGCAATAAAAGAGGAAGGAAAACGTTTATGGACGTTTGAGGAAGGAAATCATGAAGGGAAAAAGATAAATGCAGCAATGACATTAGACTGGCCGCAAACAGGAAAGTTGTGCATTAGGAGAAATAAGACAGTCTATGACAATTACTTTGTAGGTTCCAGTGTCTGCCATGACAATTATCAAATTCTGGGAGGTTGGGGATTCAAAGGTGGAAAAGATCCAATATTTCCAGGTATCTATTATATTTGTGGGAATAGAGCTTATTACAGGTTACCGGACCATTGGTATGGAACTTGCTATGTAGGCCTGGTCTTTCCAAAAATCTTTCACATGGACAGAGAAGAAAAGGGAACATACAAGATGATTAATGGATTTAAACGTAGAAAGAGGGAAAGTTTTTCAGAAATTGTAGGAGATATTTTTGGAGCATTGATACCAGCAGTGGGAATATCTTTGAATGCATTTAAAATTCGGAAGTTATCCACAGTAGTAGATCGTTTGTCTACAGATACTGCGGGAGGGTTCTTAATGGTAAATACCGAAATGGTTGCCATGAGAGCTATGGTGATGCAAAATCGGCTTGCCCTTGATATTCTTTTGGCAAAAGAGGGTGGAGTCTGTGGAATGTTGAAAGTCCAACATTGTTGTACTTACATTCCGGATAACAGTGAAAATATACAGAAGTATATTACAAATATTACAAGTCTGCACAAAGAATTAGTCCCACTGGAGGTTGAAAGTGTTTTGGGAAAACTTGGTAGAGGGTTTTCCTCAGTAGCAAATTGGTTAACTAGGATGAGTAAACTAGTAATAGGGAAAGTTATAATAGTAGCAACTATAGTGATATTGTTAGCCATGACATTGAAAATAGTAATAACATGTATAAAGAGAAAAGTAAGACAGAATAAGATAAGAAGAAATAACAGAATAATGAGAGAAAGAGAGAGAGAAATGGGTGAAATTGAGTTGGAGAAAATGAAAGAAAGCATGTATAAAGAGACTAAAAGGCAAGATGAAGAAGAGACAGAGATATGAATAACAGAAAGTAAAGGATGAAAGACATGCTGCCTGAAAAGAAGTATGACTTGGTTTTATGTGGTGATTTAAAAATCACCAAAGGGGGGATTGATGGAGCAGTAAAAATAAAAAATTTAACCCCTAACAAATTATATAATTAATTAATTAAAAATGTTCGTTTAAATGTATTAATCAACATTGTATATGTGGGAATGGTAATATGCTAATGTACGTGCTAAATAATCTACTAATGAATGTCCGTGTGTCTAATCATAACGTAAGAATAAAAAGCGTACTAAATAAAATAAATGCATGTTTGTGCTTCATAGAAATAAAATGTGTCGTTGCAAAAACAATAGTGATGGTAAGTAAGGAGCAGCTTAAATGTCGCTTTTGCTAGGTAACAACTAATTGGGGTACGTAGACGGGAGGGAAACGAAAGGGATATTTTTCTCTATTTTAATTATGTTTTATTTGCCTCAAATTAGTGCTTCTAAAGTAGAACCGAGTGGCGAGATAAAATGGCCGCCAGTGGGAAGATGTGCGCAGGCGCAAGGGGACACGTGGTACGGGATGAGATTGAAGAAATCTGGAGCCGCGTGATGTATCTGAGAGGCTAGGATGCAAGAAATGGTCAAGGCTGGTGTGACCTAATTGAACTGATAGTGTGCCGTGAGGATCAGGAGAGAGTCCGTGGGAAAGGAGCCCAAGAGAAAGGACAATGACTGCGGAATTCTTGAATGTGTCAAAAGAAGATACAAATGAACTGATCGAATCGGATGGAAATGTTTAAGCGTATGGGAAAGGAAATGATCCAAGGACCCTTGAATCCAAAAGAATTTGATTAAAGAATGAATAAGCTGACATGTATGGACCAATGAGAGAAAAGCGTGATATTAATGTTGCAACAGTTAGTTAGCAAAGTTAGAATTAGGGTATAAGAGGGCCTACTCTTAGTGGGAGGGGGTCAGTCCCGGTCAGTTCCAGTCGCGGTTGCAGTCACAGTCAGTTGCAGTTCGAGAGTCGTGGTTGCAGTAGAGGAGACGGGTTGCAGGTAGCTGATGCTGACGAGCTGAAGTTGCTGTTGCTGTCTTAACTTTACAGTTGAGTATGAGAATCAGGCTATTTCTAATTCCAAAGTTAGGTTAGAAATCATTAGGCTAAATTAGGAAGCTAGGCAGGTAACTAAGGTTTTTGGCTTCATGACAAAAATTTCCTTTCTGCAATAAATTGATTATGCTTAATAAAATTGTGAATTTAAAATGAATAATTGAATAAAGTATTAAATCTTTTCATGCTTTTAAAATTATATAAAATTTAAGATTCTTTAAAAACCAAAATGACTCAGTGGTTATTTTCCTAAATGATTGTGACCTGAGTAATTGGTTGATTGTGATTCAGCTGGTCTTAATCACTATGAACTAATTTCTTAAATGAATGATTCATCGACAAAACAATGAGCAGGAATATCTTAAGAAATAATTAAAAGAAAGTGACAAATTAAGGTAAATAGATATCCTTGCTCTTCCAGCGGTACACAAAATGGTGTTCTCCATTTAGTTCTCATGCTTCTCCTAGGAGTACGGAATTTCATAAAGGTGTAAAAGGAAATCCAGGAGTGTATGTGTGTGTGTTTAGGCGATGTTTATGGGCCCCATCGTCATGTGGATATGAGAAATATAGTTTGCCCCTGGATGACCTATAAGTAACCTGGGAGGAGGATAGTTTTTATTGTACGCGCTGCATCAGATTTCTTGGTAGCAGAGTTATGGTTTTCTATAGATTAGTTTAGTGATTATTGTTTATTGATTATTGATTATTTGATGACTAACACTATATGTTGAGTCGCGTTATGTTATATGTAAGTTTTCACGCTTCTGGGATGTAGGAAGTGGAACACGTGTGGCAAGAGAAGTCACATGGAATTTGGTACATGGTCTGAATTCATTTTGGTTATAACACAGGTTGTGTTATGTTAGGGATTTCGGTGTGAAAAGTGTGTAAATGAAATAGCAAATCACGTTTACTTGTGAAACTTTGGCCTTAATTCTCAGGAGCCTAGTCTCCACATGTGTCTTATCCCCAGAGAAACGAGTAAATTGTTTGTTTGAAAGAAGGGTAAGGTAGAGGGAAGTGCTACTTTATCGGCAAAAGCAAATAATTCTGTGGTAGGGTAGAGGTAAGCGCTGCCTACTGGAAAAACAGGATTCTTGTGTAAAAGGACAAAGCTGTCACTTTGTTTAGCGAATCAGACTATGGAATTGTTTATTTGTTGTAACTAACGAAGAAAAACTGTAAAAAGAAAAATTGCCGATAAATTTTGTAAAGGAGGGGTAAAGAGTAGAAGTGACGTGGAAAAGTGCCGCGCTAGGATTGGTCAGTGCACTAGTCACGTGAATACAGAGCAGGAGTGACGTAGAAAAGTGCCGCGCTAGGATTGGTTGGTTCGCGGACGGTGGAAATTGTTCTGATTGGTACGTTAGTGTGAATCGCGCTGTAATTGGACGAAGTTCCGTACACAGAAACAGCGTTAGAGTAAAGAGAAAACAAATAGAAAACATGCCATATTACGAGTATGAAAGGGAGAGAACGTCATGGACAACGAAATTAAAGAATTTCTTTAAGAAAGACAAAAAGGTTGTGACTAGAGAGGGACAAGTAATTCCTCCGCCAAAATCAGCAGCTTCACATATGATGCTGAAATATGGATATCATACGTGCATATGGTTGGATAATTGGGTAAAATATACAAAGAATGATGGAGCATTGGCTTTTCCTGAAAATGGTTCTTTTAATGTAGCGATTTTACGGAATTTAAAAGAAAAGATGCTTAAATTGGAACCTAGACCTAGACCGACACAGTTTGAGGCTTTAACAGAATGGGAAGATGAGATGTACGAGAAAGAAAGATTCAGAGGTATGAAAGGTTATGAGTTCGTGCCCGGAAGAATGTGGGGAATGAATCATGAGGACAGAATAAAACGATGGAGATGTGCTAACATGACAGGAGGTTTGTTTCCAGCTTTTACAGTTGAGGAAGGGACTAAGAAAAAACGGACTGAGAAAAAGAAACATTTAGAGAGAGAAAAGTATATGCATGAGAGCGAAACGGATGACGAGTTGCTGGAAGATATATTAAATAAAAATCCACCTCCGTATCAGCAGAATTCTACAGTGGTGACACCAAATGCGCCACCAATAGAAGCTATGCGAAATGAAAGTCCAGAAAAAAGACAAGAAATAAATAGGTCACAAGAACAAATAAGAACTTCCCAAATTGAGGGAATAGAAAATGATAGTGCAAGAGAATTGGCAAGGACAACAAAAGAACTAACTGAGAAAATTAGAGAATTAACAAAGAATATGGAAGCAGTTACCGTACCCGTAACAATAGGTCCAGTAATACCAGTTTTCGAGAATCAGAAAATTGATGAACGATCTTTGGTGATTCCCTTGAGTTCGCAATTCCAAAGAGAAAAGGAAAGAATAGAAACAAGTCCAGGTACGAGCAATTTGACTAGTGCTTACAGACCAAGTCCACCTGAAAATTTGACAGTGAATGAGTGTAGCGGTAGGAAAATGCCTATGGTAACTGAATCTGCAACAGTGACACCTGAAAAGAGTGGAAATTGGACAGAAATAAATAGTACTCCTATAGGTCCGACTCCTGATGAGTTAAATGAGTGGATAAAAGCTTTTAAAATAAAAGAAACGGAAGAAAAACCATTAGATGTGATCAGATTGAAGATTGACATGGAAGAATTAATTCTAGGAACGATTGGTACAGAAAAGATAAAGAATTATCAGGATGATGAAATAATGTTTCTGTGCAAAAGTATAACATGGAGGGCAAAGAATTTACATGACAAACTAGAAGAAGTGGCCGGTGAGATTGGAATAGATTTTGCAAAAGTAAAAACGTTGCAGAAACCATACAGAGTAGATTTTTGTGAAAAAGATATTGAAAATTTGAATACAGCAGGAAGGCTGACACAGATAAAAGAGTTGATTGTTTTGTTGAGAAAATGGGGTGATGTGGACAGATGGAAGGTTAGATGGACAAAGAAGAATGAGAAAAGTGTAGACAAAGGTTCATTGGCTTTTATGATAACAGAAAAGGAACATGTTGTTAAAGAGTACCCTATGAGAGAAACTCCAGGTGGTAGTTATGTGCATGTTCCCTGGACTAGGCAGGACATCCTGTCATTTACAAATGACTTTCCAAAGTTAAGAGAAAAGCCAGTTGAGTGGTACCGACAGGTAGAAAGGTTTGTAAAGGTCTCGAAAGTGTTGTGGATAGATTTGGATGGATTGTTTGACATAGTGGTACCAACGGATCTATGGTCAGAATGTAAGATTACAGTTGACTGGCCAACTACAGAATATCCAAGAGATCCTAAGACAGGAGCTCCAGGACCAGATGTGATGAAGAAATACGATAAGGTGATTACCTTTTTGAAAAATAAGATTCCTCCAAAAGAGACAGATTGGGTTAAGATTGATAGAACTACACAGGAAAGCAAGGAGAGTGTACATGCATATTATGAGCGATTGTTGTTGGTTTTCAAACAGTATAGTGGTTATGAGGAATTAAGTGAGAAGGATATGAGTCATTTTGTATACCGATTTGTATTTGGCTTGAAACAAGAAATAAGTGATATGATTAAGCAACATATGATAAACTGGCAGAATGCAAGTGTAGATGAGGTGCTGAGGTATGCTAAGTATTGTAGTGATGAAATAGAGAGTAAACAGCGTAAGCTGAAAGAAAAAGCAATGTGGGCACAAGTGAAAGTGGCAGAAAAACAAGAAGCTCAATTGGATAATAATAATGGAAACGAATCAGGACAAAATAAGATGCGACCAAATATAGGTAAAGGAAAAGGACAAGTGAGTCTAGAAGAGGCAAAGAAGAAATGGCCATGTCATAATTGCGGAAAATTAGGGCATTGGAGAAATGAGTGTAAGTTCCCACCTAAACCTAATCCGGAACATCAATCATTAACTCCACAGGTGCAGAATGAGGTAGTTGTTCAACAAAATCAGGTGCCACAACCACCACTTCCCAACACTGTTAACCAGCAAAGATACAGTACAGAAACAGGATTCTACGGAGGAGAGCAGGTAACACAGTTGCCGAGAGCAGCTAACATTTCCCAGTATTGGTTGCATCAGAGTGAGGATGACCCAGATGAAAGTTTCTGACGGTGCGCAAGAGAGGGGAAAGAGTGCGTGCTTGGCGCAACTCTAGAGGTAGATCAGTCTGGTCCCTTTGTGGATGGAGAAGTGAATGGAGCAAACGTAACATTCCTTGTCGATACTGGAGCTACCCGTTCTACTGTTAGGTCAGTGGAAATTCCGAACCTTCCTCTCTCAGGTGAATGCATCCAAGTGGTAGGAGTTGCCAATCAGCAGATTAAAACCCCACTTACTGAATTGGTAGAAGTAAAAATTGGTTCTTTTAGGAAAATGCATAAATTTGTAGTGTGCGATTGTAGTCCTGTAAATCTTCTAGGTCGTGACCTCTTGTGTAAAATGAATTGCACAATTTATTGTACACCAGATGGAATTGGTTTTCAGACTTCAGACGAAGATGCTTTGTATAAAGTAACTTTGATGAATCAGGAACCTGAAATGAATGGGTTGTTTCCTGCATTTGATGCAGGAAAACTTCCAGAAGAATTAAAAAGTACAGTGAAAGAAAGTGTGTGGGATTTTACAGGAGAAGACATTGGATTAATGAGAGAAGTTGATCCTGTAAAAGTGACAGTGAAAGAAGGGATAAGTTATCCAAACACGCCACAGTACAAATTAACTCCAGAAATAATTGAAGGAATAACTCCTGTGATAAATAAGATGATTGAACAGGGAATTCTGAAAGAAATCATGAGCAGTCCATGTAATTCACCTATTATGGGACTGAAAAAGCCAAATGGAACATACAGAATAGTACAGGATTTGAGAAAGATCAACAAAATAGTTGTACCATGCTGTCCAATAGTGCCAAACCCTGCAGTGATTCTATATCAAATTCCGCATGAAGCTGAGTGGTACACTGTGATAGATTTGTGTCATGCATTTTTCTCTATTCCTTTGCATCCAGATAGCCAGCCATTATTTGCATTCCGTTTTGGAGAGCGTATTTTGGCATGGTGCCGAATTCCTCAGGGGTATACAGAGAGCCCCTCAATTTTTAATCAGATTCTAAAGAAATCTCTGGAAGATTTAAAAATGCCAGAAAAATCAGTGATGGTGCAGTATATCGATGACCTATTGGTGGCATCGAAAACCAAAGAGGCATGTGTAAGTGACACAATTGCTTTACTGAACCATTTGGAGAAAAGAGGACATAAGGTGTCCCCTTCAAAATTACAGTTTTGTCAGAAAGAAGTCCAGTATTTAGGACATAAAATTGAGAAAGGAGTGCGGAAAATAGCGACAGAAAGAGTAAGAATGATTCAAGGAATGAGAGCACCAATGACTCAAAGAGAGGTAAGAATGTTTTTGGGAATGGTTGGATATTGTCGACAATGGATAAGTGGATTTTCTTTGATTGCAAAACCATTACAAAAATTGACAAAGAAAGATGTAAAAGACCCTTTTGAGTTAAACAAAGAAGAAATGAAATCTTTCAAAGAATTGAAAAGGAAACTGTGTGAGGCCCCTGCATTAGGCATGCCTGATTATGAGAAAGATTTTGAGTTATACTGCAGTGAAAGAGATGGATGTGCATTTTCAGTACTAGTACAAAAACATGGCACCATGAAGAGGCCTATAGCTTACTTTTCAGCTGTTTTAGATCCTATAGCAAAAGCATTGCCTGGATGTTTGAAAGCAGTTGCTGCTACTTGTGTAAGTCTGGAACAAAGTGAAGGTATAGTGATGGGGTATCCACTGAGAGTATATGTTCCCCATTCAGTAGAAATTCTTTTGACAAGAACAAAAACACAGTACATGACACATAGTCGGCTGACTAAGTACGAAAAAGTCATCTTGAGTGCAGAAAATGTGACCATAGATAGATGCATAAATGTAAATCCTTCGACTTCATTGCCAGATGAAGAGAGTATAATTGAACAAGATGAAGTAGATCATGATTGTCTGAATGTGCTGGAATATTGCACAAAACCAAGAGCTGACATAAAAGATGAACCGTTAAAGGAATCCGATTATGTCATGTTTGTAGATGGTTCATGTTTACGCACAAAGGAAGGAGTGTTAAGCGCAGCTTATGCAGTATGCACAGTGGCAACTGTAATGGAAGCGTCTTGTCTGAAAGGAGTTAGGTCTGCCCAAGTTGCGGAACTAATTGCTTTGATTCAAGCATGTAAATTGGGGAAAAATGTACGAATCACGATTGTGACCGATAGCCAATATGGTTTCGGCATCGTACATGATTTTGGCCAGATTTGGTCACAAAGAGGATTTTTGACATCTGCAGGAACACCTATCAGAAATGGAGATTATGTTAAAAAACTGCTTGAGGCGATACAGCTGCCTAAACAAATAGCTGTAGTGAAGTGCAAGGCGCATAAGAAAAACGAAGATTACATAGCGGTTGGCAATAATTATGCTGACGAGATCGCTAGATATTGTGCGGAAAACATGGCGTCCCTGAACAGAAATAGAGAAAGGGAGCATGTCTCTTGTCCTTTGCTTTTCACTAATGCAGTCGAAACATGGGATGAAGTAAGGCAGTTACAAGAAACAGCAAGAGATGAGGAAAAGGATTACTGGATTAAAGCAGGATGTAGAAGACAGGAAGATAATGGAGTGTGGGTATACAGAGATGAAAGACCAGTTATGCCTGATAGCATGATTGCAGACATGGCACGGATGTACCATGGACAAGCTCATATTGGGAGAGATGCAATGATCAGACTTTTTAGACAAACTTGGTATAATCCAAAATTCAGAGCCATTGCTGAAAGTCTTTGTCAAAGATGTCTTATTTGTCAACAATTTAACCCAGGAAGAAAAACAGTAGTGAGTCTAGGAACAATAGGACGAGAAGGAGGTCCATTCACAAGGATACAGATGGATTTTATTGAGATGCCCCCTAGTAACAGATTAAGATATGTTCTGGTGGTCGTCTGTTTGTTCTCTCGTTGGGTGGAGGCATACCCCACAAGAAGGAATGATGGAACAACAGTGGCAAAACTTATGCTACGAGAGTTCATTCCGAGGTATGGTTTTCCAGTCACAGTTGAGACAGATAGAGGAACACATTTTCAAAATGAGTTGATCCAATTGATTTGTGAAGCATTGAGTATTAAACAAAAACTACATTGTGCTTACAGACCAGAAGCTTCTGGGGTAGTAGAGCAGATAAATGGAACGATTAAAAACAGATTAGGAAAAATGTGTCAAGCTACAGGACTCAAATGGCCAGATGCACTGCCTCTTGTTCTGATGACCATCAGAAGCATCCCTGAAAAGAAAACGGGACTCAGTCCTCATGAAATGATCATGGGACGAGCAATGAGACAAGCCCACGTACCAGTCAACAAGTTATTGACAATAACTGATGATCTAATACTGGATTATTGCAAAGGACTGGCTGATGTGGTGCGTTCTGTGTTTCATCAGGTTGGACCGGATGCGACCACTCTTGAAAGAAAACCAGCCCACGACTTGAATCCAGGAGACTGGGTCCGTATTAAAGTCCACAGGAGAAGAAACTGTCTAGTTCCGCGTTGGGATGAGCCAAGACAGGTAATCCTAGTAACAACGACTGCTGTCAAGTGTGCAGGAGTAAAGAACTGGGTTCATGCCAGCCACACAATCAGAATTCCAGAACCTACAGATCGACATGTGAGTCGGCGTCTGGAAGTGTGGGATAAAAGTTTAACGGCGGGAACAACCAAGATAAAAGAAAGGGTGCCAGAACTTGAAGATCGACCTGAAAGTCGACATCTGGAGACCCCAACGGAAAACACCTCTAGAGAAGAAGAGGAAGAAGAAGAAGAAGAAGAAAGAAATTCAGAAGTTCCAGAACTTGAAGATCGACCTGTAAGTCGACATCTGGAAATATCTGACACAACTTCAGGATCTGATGATTCAGCTGCAAATTGGGAAGAATTTCGAAAGGGAACTTGGGGTTATAAACCAATTAGAGAAGAAACTGAGCAAGAAATTGAGTTAAATGAACAACCAAGTACAAGTTATGGTGGAAATCCTTCAGAAACAATATTAATAGATGAAGTAGGGAAAGAAGTACACAAAAAGTTAGAAAATCGAGAAGAACCCCGAGGAGCAATAGGGATAGATAGAGAAACAGGAGAACAGGGAAATTCAGAAGCAGATAAGGAGGAAAACACCAAATCGGAAGAACCCCGAGGAGGGACAGTGATAAGGGAAAACAAAAAGGAAAAGACAGATCCACCAGTAGGAGATGACGAGATTATAAGTTTCAAAATAAGAAACAATAGTGAGACAGTTGAAACAGAAACAGAAGAAAGTGGAGGAGAGGAAAAAGCAAAGACTGAATCAAGAAAAAGAAATTGGAGATCGGAAAGAGAAGAAAGAGAGGGTGAGGTAAAAAGGCCAAGAAAAGGAGATAATTGGCCCAACAGCTATGTAAGAAAATTGAGATATAGAATAATAAGAGCAGAAGATGAAGATGCTGAACAAGTAAATGAAGTAACAAGTCAAAAGGAACAAGAAAAACCCAGTGGAAAAAGATTACAAAAGTCCAAAAGGACAAGAAAAATAAATTCAAAATTTAAGTCACCTGAGTGGCTGTATATTGCACTAACAGATTACAAAGGAGAAGAAGAAAACACTCACGGAAACCAGAGACTGAGAAGTCGGATGGGAAAAGGTGAGATGCAACGAAAACTGAAGTGAAGACTTAAAGTGCTTCTGCCGGACGTGACAATTTACTGGACGTGACAAATCACCGGATGTGACAACGAAAGAATTCTGGAGAGAATTAAAGAAAGTACTAAGCAAAGACTTTTGGAGGCAGAGTGGCATCTAAGTCATTTCTGAGGTGTAGTGACACAATTTTCTGAAAAATTAACAAATAGAAAAAGAAAAATGGAAAATAATGAGAATAGAAGAAATAAATGTGATTTTATAAAGAGATGGTGCAAAATGTGCTGCTTTTGTACAGGGTTATTAATGACCATATGGATAGTATTAGCAATCACAATTCCTATTAGTGTAGCTGTGATAGAAGCAAAGAATGATACTAAACAAGAAAAAGAAACTAATATTAAAGAACAAGTTGTTTTAAGAAGTAGTGCAGAGTTGCATAAGGATAGGTCAGTAACAGATTTTTCAAAGAATGTTTTTACAAAGTTGTTGTATGAGTACGTAAAAACAATGGAAGTGAGAGATTGTTATGTTTGTATGCAATTGCCTGCATCAGTATCTGAAGGTGTGACTTATCATCACTTACCTTTGACTTATGGAATAACATGTAGTGTAATAGCAAGTTTATTTTATAAAACAGGTAGATTAGAATCTTATTATACTGATATAGATAAGATATTTGCAAACATTCCTGTAGTGCCAGAACTTAACAAAGTAAAACCAGCAAAGGTTTTAGGAGAATTCTTTTTAGAACATAGAAAATTAACGTTAGAAGAAATAGTTAGTAACAACCTTACCTGTGAGTTAAGGAAAGAAGAAAAAGTATTTCTAGACATGGTTGAGGAAAGAAGAATGAAATTTCAAAAAGAAGCAATAAAAGAGGAAGGAAAACGCTTATGGACGTTTGAGGAAGGAAATCATGAAGGGAAAAAGATAAATGCAGCAATGACATTAGATTGGCCGCAAACAGGAAAGTTGTGCATTAGGAGAAATAAGACAGTCTATGACAATTACTTTGTAGGTTCCAGTGTCTGCCATGACAATTATCAAATTCTGGGAGGTTGGGGATTCAAAGGTGGAAAAGATCCAATATTTCCAGGTATCTATTATATTTGTGGGAATAGAGCTTATTACAGGTTACCGGACCATTGGTATGGAACTTGCTATGTAGGCCTGGTCTTTCCAAAAATCTTTCACATGGACAGAGAAGAAAAGGGAACATACAAGATGATTAATAGATTTAAACGTAGAAAGAGGGAAAGTTTTTCAGAAATTGTAGGAGATATTTTTGGAGCATTGATACCAGCAGTGGGAATATCTTTGAATGCATTTAAAATTCGGAAGTTATCCACAGTAGTAGATCGTTTGTCTACAGATACTGCGGGAGGGTTCTTAATGGTAAATACCGAAATGGTTGCCATGAGAGCTATGGTGATGCAAAATCGGCTTGCCCTTGATATTCTTTTGGCAAAAGAGGGTGGAGTCTGTGGAATGTTGAAAGTCCAACATTGTTGTACTTACATTCCGGATAACAGTGAAAATATACAGAAGTATATTACAAATATTACAAGTCTGCACAAAGAATTAGTCCCACTGGAGGTTGAAAGTGTTTTGGGAAAACTTGGTAGAGGGTTTTCCTCAGTAGCAAATTGGTTAACTAGGATGAGTAAACTAGTAATAGGGAAAGTTATAATAGTAGCAACTATAGTGATATTGTTAGCCATGACATTGAAAATAGTAATAACATGTATAAAGAGAAAAGTAAGACAGAATAAGATAAGAAGAAATAACAGAATAATGAGAGAAAGAGAGAGAGAAATGGGTGAAATTGAGTTGGAGAAAATGAAAGAAAGCATGTATAAAGAGACTAAAAGGCAAGATGAAGAAGAGACAGAGATATGAATAACAGAAAGTAAAGGATGAAAGACATGCTGCCTGAAAAGAAGTATGACTTGGTTTTATGTGGTGATTTAAAAATCACCAAAGGGGGGATTGATGGAGCAGTAAAAATAAAAAAATTTAACCCCTAACAAATTATATAATTAATTAATTAAAAATGTTCGTTTAAATGTATTAATCAACATTGTATATGTGGGAATGGTAATATGCTAATGTACGTGCTAAATAATCTACTAATGAATGTCCGTGTGTCTAATCATAACGTAAGAATAAAAAGCGTACTAAATAAAATAAATGCATGTTTGTGCTTCATAGAAATAAAATGTGTCGTTGCAAAAACAATAGTGATGGTAAGTAAGGAGCAGCTTAAATGTCGCTTTTTGCTAGGTAACAACTAATTGGGGTACGTAGACGGGAGGGAAACGAAAGGGATATTTTTCTCTATTTTAATTATGTTTTATTTGCCTCAAATTAGTGCTTCTAAAGTAGAACCGAGTGGCGAGATAAAATGGCCGCCAGTGGGAAGATGTGCGCAGGCGCAAGGGGACACGTGGTACGGGATGAGATTGAAGAAATCTGGAGCCGCGTGATGTATCTGAGAGGCTAGGATGCAAGAAATGGTCAAGGCTGGTGTGACCTAATTGAACTGATAGTGTGCCGTGAGGATCAGGAGAGAGTCCGTGGGAAAGGAGCCCAAGAGAAAGGACAATGACTGCGGAATTCTTGAATGTGTCAAAAGAAGATACAAATGAACTGATCGAATCGGATGGAAATGTTTAAGCGTATGGGAAAGGAAATGATCCAAGGACCCTTGAATCCAAAAGAATTTGATTAAAGAATGAATAAGCTGACATGTATGGACCAATGAGAGAAAAGCGTGATATTAATGTTGCAACAGTTAGTTAGCAAAGTTAGAATTAGGGTATAAGAGGGCCTACTCTTAGTGGGAGGGGGTCAGTCCCGGTCAGTTCCAGTCGCGGTTGCAGTCACAGTCAGTTGCAGTTCGAGAGTCGTGGTTGCAGTAGAGGAGACGGGTTGCAGGTAGCTGATGCTGACGAGCTGAAGTTGCTGTTGCTGTCTTAACTTTACAGTTGAGTATGAGAATCAGGCTATTTCTAATTCCAAAGTTAGGTTAGAAATCATTAGGCTAAATTAGGAAGCTAGGCAGGTAACTAAGGTTTTTGGCTTCATGACAAAAATTTCCTTTCTGCAATAAATTGATTATGCTTAATAAAATTGTGAATTTAAAATGAATAATTGAATAAAGTATTAAATCTTTTCATGTTTTTAAAATTATATAAAATTTAAGATTCTTTAAAAACCAAAATGACTCAGTGGTTATTTTCCTAATTGATTGTGACCTGAGTAATTGGTTGATTGTGATTCAGCTGGTCTTAATCACTATGAACTAATTTCTTAAATGAATGATTCATCGACAAAACAATGAGCAGGAATATCATAAGAAATAATTAAAAGAAAGTGACAAATTAAGGTAAATAGATATCCTTGCTCTTCCAGCGGTACACAAAATGGTGTTCTCCATTTAGTTCTCATGCTTCTCCTAGGAGTACGGAATTTCATAAAGGTGTAAAAGGAAATCCAGGAGTGTATGTGTGTGTGTTTAGGCGATGTTTATGGGCCCCATCGTCATGTGGATATGAGAAATATAGTTTGCCCCTGGATGACCTATAAGTAGCCTGGGAGGAGGATAGTTTTTATTGTACGCGCTGCATCACAGCGTTTAGAATTCGCTCCTTAATTCTATAGTCTAAGAAATTTATTAAGATATTAGACGCCCAAAACCTTTTGGAGGGCCTTAACGCCACATAAGGAAAGGGAGAAGGAGAAGGAGACTCTCTGTTTATAAAGTCTGTGTGGAATAACAAGCAGCTGTATTTCAGTAGTGGTTTTTAGGGCGGTTGCGAGGTGAATCAGGGGACGTAACAGGATGCAACAAGATGGCATCCAGTAAAAGGAGGGAGAAGGAGGGAAGGATAGTGGGGAGGTTGGGTTTTCCCTCCTTCTGGAGAGGGTGGGGGGTGGTGGTGGGGGTGAAGCAGTTAGAAAAGAGAGTTCATAGATGGAAATATTTGCTTGAATAAATCCAAGAAGAGGAGACCAAGTAATGAGTACTTTGAGGTCTAGGAGTAAGTTGTGGTACCGCATAATAGAAAATATACATTGCATATATATTGCACATGGAACTTTGCACTTTAATGCACTTTAATGCATATTTTGCACAATGGTCATAATTGGTACTGTACTATATCGGTTTTAACAGCTGCGCAATTTGCACTTTAATGCACATTTTGCACAATTGATATTATCTGTATTGTTTTTATTCTATCTGTACTGTAATGTATTGGTCCAATAGCTGCACGATCGTTTTTTTTATCACATTTTATATACATTTGACATAATAGGCATTGCAGTTTATTTGTTTGGTAGTTGTCTGATTTCTATTTTAATGCATATTTTGTATAATTGTTATCATATGTATGACATCCTATTGGTCTAACATCTGTGCAGTCTGCATAACAGATAGGGCTTGCATTTTAGCGTATAAAATAGTCAGCCACCTTTTTACTAGGAAGAAAAGAGTCAAATTGAAAGCTATGGCTCATAGGTGCATTTGGTGTTCTTCGTACAGTTTGTATTTTAGAAAGATATTCTACATATGAATAGGAATAAATTGTCGATATTGTCTTTAAACGCCAATGGTTTAAATAATAGACGTAAAATGTGTGCAATAGAGAGTTGGCTAAAGGGCTACCGCCCAGATGTGATCTTTATACAAGAGACACATTTTCGTGCTTTATCAAATGCTAGCAAAATGTTTAGAAATTGGGCGGGTTTCTATTGCTCATCTGTGTTGGGGGCAGCTCAGAGAGGTGTGAGCATTTTTATAGGTAAGCATGTCCAATTTCATGTTGAAGCATCACATTCAGACACGAACGGTAGATGGACATTCGTGCATGGAAAAATAAATCAGACAAATCTTATATTTGCCACATTTTACGCACCAGTCATTGATGACCCGCTTTCTATCCTACAGCTAAAGCAAGCACTTTCTGGTATACCGGGTCAGATCATATGGGGAGGTGATTTTAATTTTCTACAAAATCCCGCGGTTGATTCAACCAAAAATGATCGAAGACAAAATAAACCACAATTTGCTATTGCCTTGCTGAGCTGTAAGTCAGATCTAGATATCCTGGATAGCTGGCGTCTCAATAATCCGGTAAAACGCGAGTATTCCTGTTATTCGGCAAAATACGACTCAGCATCTAGGCTAGACTTTTTCTAACTTCTTATAATCTTCAAATTAGTAAATATGAACATATAGTAAATCCCTTTTCAGATCATGCCCTTATTAAACTTGAAATTATTTTAGGAAAGATAGATGTAGAAGTATCAAGAAGGTGGTATTTCAATAGACTTAATTTAGCTGAGAAACAATGGTGTGCAGAAATAGAAAAGGAGATTACCTTCTTTTTTAATATAAACAAGGATTCTGCCCCAATTAACGTAATATGGGATGCATTTAAGGCAACATTGAGAGGCATAGTTACCTCAAAAGTGATACCAAAACAGAAGGCTAAAAAGGAGGAGAGAGTGGCGATAGAAAACAGATTGGCCCATGCAAATCAAGCTTATTTTAGAAATAGGACCCTAGATACTAGACAAGAAGTACTGAGTGCAAAAACAAGAATGAGGGAATTTTACTATGAATTAGGTGATATGGCAAGTAGATTATACCTTCAGTCAAGCTATGAAAATAGTGAGTATACGGGAAGATTGCTAGCCTGGCAAGCAAAGGAGAAGCAAGTTCGCAATAGAGTCGTGTGCATTAAGGATAATGTAACTAAAACGCGTGTAACGACTACACCATTAATAGGTGAGGTCTTTCTTAAACATTATAAAGACATCTATCAGACATCTCACCAGGTCTCCTTAGATTCAATTAATGAATTCCTACAGCATTTGCCAATTCCAAATTTGGGAGATAATTCTAAAGAGCTGTTACTTGCTGAATTCACTAAAGAAGAATTAGATGTAGTTATCAGCTCCCTGCCAAACTGTAAAGCAACCGGGGAAGATGGTATTCCCGCAGAATTTTAAAAAACATTTTCTATAATACTCCGCCCCGAACTTTTAAGACTTGCGAATTATTTATTACAAGGGGTGATCCGCCAGCATCTTTTCGTACCGCAGTAGTGGTCAGCATTTTAAAAAAGACAAAGATAGCGAAAATGTGAATTCTTACAGGCCAATAAGTCTTTTAAATACTGACTATAAAATTTTCACTAAACTTTTAACCAATAGACTAAATAAGATGGTGGGTTCACTTATTGGGACGGATCAGTGCGGCTTTGTAGCAGGGAGACACCTCTATACTAACACAAATTTTTTATTAGAGGCATTGGATTTTTTAATATTAATAAGGTTGAGGCTCAGATCTGGTTTTTAGATGCTGAAAAAGCATTTGATTTTGTTTCTTGGAATTGTCTTTTTACGATCTTAGAAAAATTCGGCTTCCCAACTGAGTTTATATTTTTATTAAAACAACTTTATTCGAACTCCCATGTGCAAATTTTAATCAACTCTACTAATATTGGGACATGTCAAATAAATAGAGGCACTAGACAAGGCTGCCCCCTCTCCCCGATTCTATTTGCTCTATTTATAGAGCCACTGGCAATTGCAATCAGGGAAAAAAGAGCCTGTACAGTCCCAGTTCAAGGCATGACCAACATAAAACTCTATGCTGACGACATTGCTCTTTTTTTGGACTCAAAGATAGACACCCAGGTGGAAGTTATGAGGGTATTTGCAGATTTCGAAGAAATAGGTGGTTATAAAATCAATAAGACCAAAACAGAAATTATATTATGCAATTGTGGTGTGAATTCTTTATCACCTGAGTTTAGACAGATATACAACACCCGCCCCAAGAGATATCTAGGGATTCAGGTAACGGAGAAAGTAGAAGAGCCTTTTTCTTTAAATTATATCCCACTGATGAAAAAGGTGAACTCACAGCTATTACGATGGAACCAGCTCCCGCTATCAATAATAGGACGAGTTGCGTTAATTCGAATGTCTATTCTTCCATTGTTTAACTTTCTCTTCAGTGCAGCCCCTTGTGCAATACAGACCTCTTTTTTAAAGAGATAGATAGTATGTTCTCTTCTTTTCTATGGGCAAATAAGGTACCAAGATTGGCACTTAGCACTTTAACATATCCTGTATCAGAAGGGGGATTATCTCTTCCGAATATTAGAAATTATTATTATGCGACATTTGCACATCACAGTTTTAGATTTTTCTTTTTAGATCCCCAAGAGGCAGATAATTTTTTATGAAAAAGATCTTAAGGGAATACAATATTATCGATCCTACAAGAGTTACTAAGTACCCTAAGAAAGTACGTTATAAGATCCTACAATGGTTTTTTAAACAAAAACTCAGCTTTTAACACACTATGATATTCCAAGAATTAATAATTCAACCAGGCTCTCGAATATATATATGGGGGATATAGGTATTTTGGAGAAGAATATACTAAGGTTATGGGAAGAAAATGGGTATGTCCAGATTCAGGATTTTATTAAGGGAATTGTTGGAAAACCTGGGCGGAGATTGAAACGGGACTTCAACATTCTAACACAATCTTAAAGTGGTCATTTATCAGATTAAAACCTATATTGGAAAAATTAGATATGGAAAATCTGCGCTATAAAACTAGCGTTAGCGATGCATTAAATTGCCCCATTAGTCGGAAGATTAGTATCTGGATTAAAATCTTTGAGGAAAATAATTCCTTCTCACTATATGAAAAAATTAGAGATAGATGGAAGAAAAGGGAAGATATACAGATTTTTAAACCAACTTGGAATAGGCTTAACAAGCTTAACAAAGTTATATTCAGAGGGGCAAATTTTAAACGCATGCAATACTATTCGAAATGGTTGATATATAGAACACCCTCCTTTCTTCATAATATATACCCTCATATAGAAGATAAATGCTTCCGTTGCGCTGAGAAAGGCACCTGGGCGCATATCATCTGGAAGTGCCCAAAAATTCAGAGTCTATGGGAGGAGATCGAGAAATATCTTAGAATTACAATAGATCCCCTCATATCATTCGATGAATCCATTGCAGTTTTGGGCTGCTCTCCTACTATTTCTTCGCATGAGGAGTCTTTGTTTATTGCAGCATTAATAGCAAGATCTTTAATCTTGCAACTTTGGAAATCTGAGAAAGTACCTACCTTTAATGCATGGAGAGCTAAATTATCTAAAATACAAGAATTAGAAAGGAAATATGCTATAAGATCAGGAGCCATAAGAAAGTATGAGAAATATTGGAGTATGTTTGAATGATAGGATAATACATCGCAGTTGACATAATAGGTTGGATCAGATAGGTGTGTAATAATTCTGATATTCTAGTCTGCATTCTATCTTAGGGTGATCTTTTTTTTTTTTTTACTTCTGTAATATTTGGTATTAAATGATAGAATTTATAGGTATGTAGCACTTTGCACTTTAGCTTTGATCTTTTTCTGTATTACAGGAATACCATGTTTGTACTGTTGAACACTTTGAATCAAGTATTTATAAATTTTAAATAGCTTGCACTTTTGACTAATGTTGTCATCTTCTCTCCTTAATATTTTGGAATATGTATTTATATATGTTATAATTGTATGTTTGTAATATCTATGAACTCTCAATAAAAAAAAAAAAAAAAAAAAGAATGACACATTTAGAATTACTCAAAAAATTGCATTTCTGTTTTTATCTACATTAAAAAATAAACACAGATACGAAAAAAAATGTTTCTCTGCCTGTATGTTTCTGTAATAATCAGTAAAAACCGAGAACAGGGAGCCTTACATATAATTCAGGATATTAACAGAATCCATTGATTCTGAGCAATGATTTTGCTCAGTTTTCATCAGAAACAAATTCACAGTGATGGTACATGAGGATGGAGGAGGATTGCATGCTTGAGGTAGACTAGAGTGGTCTGGTCTACCATAGCCACCCTGTATCATTTTGGATCGATGCAGGTGCTAGCTGCTCTACAGTTCGTTCTGTGGAGGTTCCAAACTCACCCCTCTCTGGAAAAGGGGTCCAAGTTGTAGTGAATAACAACAAATTATTAATCAGATCACAGCAGATGTCCTAGTCAAAATAGGGTCAATGGAAAACAGTCACCAGTTCATTTTGTGTGATTCAAGTTCTGTTATGCTACTTGGCAAAGGCTTAGGGCCCGATTACGAGTTTGGCGGTCTCCCGCCACCATATTATGATTTTGCCGAAGGCACATCATCGTTTTTTGTATGGCGGTGAATGTTTTTCCATATTTGTCAATGTATGTGTGTATAGTTCAACTACACAAGTGTTGAGTGTACACATATGAAAAAAATACCTACTACCCATTGCTGGTGTCTGGACCATATGTGCCCAGTCCAGTCAATGGGTACATGATACTAGAGGACTTACCTGGATTTCGGCACCAAAAGGGTCACTCCTCCATGGTCAAGATACTGCTGTGAAGGGGGGACCTGGTGAAAGGGATCCACGTCAGAGACTGAAGAGAAGAAAAGGAAATGGGTGAGTATGCACCCCAAATCCTTAGTTTCCGATGACTTGCAGCAGCCGGTCTGACCACCATGACAGCTCGTTGGATAGCCAACTCCGAATCCGGTATTGTTACTTCTCTGCGCCACCCTATGGAGCCTGCTTTCCCCTGACCGCCGCCTTGGCGGTCTCCGAATGGCTGTCGGTGTTGACGGTGCTCTAGCAGACTTCCATGCTGAACTCAGACAAACTCGTAATACACTGGCTGCACTGCTGACTACGTGGCGGTGCATCCGACGCAGATGCGACCGCTGCGGTCTGACTACCAAACTTGTAGTCAGGCCCTTAGTTTGCAAAATGAATTTTGTGCTATATATCACATACCGGATGGTGTAGCAATTGAAACCCATGATGAAGACTCCATTTTTAAATAAAATCAGAAGAATAAAGAGTTCAGCTGTTACAAGTTCTTGCAAAAGATGACCATCCTCTTGATTTAAGACTTACAGTAAAAGAAGAGGAATGGAATTTCACAGGAAACAAAACAGTATTATTAAAAAGTGCAGAACCAGATAGAATACAGGTCAAACAAATGCCATTTACCCTAGAATCAAGCAATATAAACTTTCACAAGAAACAGAAGTAGGAATGAGGCCCGACGTAGAAAAGATGATGGAACAAGGAATTCTACGGGAGGTGCTTGGTAGTCCTTGAAACTGGGCACTAAAAAACTCAGTGGTAAGTGGAGGATTGTGCAGGACATTAGGCAGGTTAACCAAATTGTAGTTCAATGTTGTCCAGTGGTACCAAATCCTGCTGTAATATTGTTTCAGATTCCTATGGATGCAAAATTGTATACATTGACTTATGCCAAGCGTTCTTTTGCATTCCGCTGCATGAGGATAGTCAATATCGTTTTGAACTTCTGTTCCGAAATAAAGTTTTTGTTTGGTGTTGAATACCACAAGGGTATACAGAATGTCCCTCAGTATTAAGTCAGATTCTAAAGAATCTCTTAGTGCCAGAGTATGAGTTTGGCGGTCCTGAGACCACCAAACCCATGGTTATGTTGCAACCGCCGCCACCTCGGTGGTCAGACTGCCGTATTACGAGTGCAGCGGTCTGACCACAACCAGCCCGCTACAACAACGCCGGCACCGCCAGGATCCTGGATCCCGCTGTGTCAGTGGTGGGGAAATGCAGGCTATGGCGGCGGTGCTGAGGCACGCACTGCAACTGGGATTACTACTTCCCTTTTCCACAACCTTTTCATGGCAGGAACCCCACCATGGAAAAGGACAGCGAAAAGGGAAGGAAGGAGACCCAGGGGCTAGTGAATGGGGGCACATGTTGTGCCCCCTGCTCCATGCGCTGCTGTGCGTGCACTGTGTGCCATGCACTGCTGTGCGTACACAGTGCACGGACATGCAGAAGGCTCTGCACCGCGGCGGCATCTGCTGTAGCAATTCTCAAGGGGCGAGCCATGCAGCTGGTGTGGGACCACCGACTTCGGACCGCCGGTCTGCTCATAATACAGCGGTCTGAACACCACAGGCTTTGCAGTGTTCTCTCGACAACGACGATCCAGCGGACAGACCGCTGATGTTGTAATCAGGCCCTTAGTACAATATATTGATGACCTACTAGTGGCCTCAAAGACAAAAGAAGACTGTATGTTACATACCATTGCACTCCAGGAATCGGACAAAATATCAGATCCAAAATATTGAGTCACACAAATATCAAGTTCTAAATATCTTGACACCTTTATATCGTGATGCAGAGATATCGTTGATACAAATATCGATTTTTTTAAGGTTAGTAATATAATTTTCAAAAATATCTCAGTTGTTAATATGGTTTGCAAAAATATCTGTGTTAATATCATTTGCAATAATATAGTTGTAAGAAATATTGTTTTTTGTTATCTGTTATGTGTTTTAGTTAATATTTTAATTGTATATGCTATATATTGTTTGTAAAATTGTTGTTAATATTTTTAAATATAGTTTGTAATTTTAAGTTATTTATAATTTAAAATTTTATTGATAATAGTAATTTATATTGTTGTAGCAGGTTGTGAGGTTTGCAGGGATATGGGGGAGTTATGTAAGTATAATACATTTTTTATTAATCTTTAATTAATATTATTTATTTAATTAATAGCAGATTTTTTAAAACATGTAAATAAAATGTTTTAAAATATATTTTAGGTGCGGGTTGTTGAGCTTGTAGGGGTATTGGGTGAGAAGTTAATTAAGTATAATTAATTTACACTTCATTTTTAATTTCCTTTAATAATTTAAAATGTGTTATTAATATTTTTAAATATAGTTGGATTTGTAGGAGTATAGGGTGGAAAGTTAATTATGTATAATTCATTTTTAATGAATGTTTTATTAATGTTAATTATTTAATTGATAATAATTTAAAATGGTGTAATTAATTATATTTTTAAATATATTTTAGGTGTGTATTGTTGGGATTGTATGGGTACAGGGTGGGAAGTTAATTAAGTATAATTATTTAATAATTAATTTTCATTTTTTAATTGATAATTACGTATTTAAAATGTCCAATTATTATTGTTAAGTTATTGTTTAGGTGTGTGTTGTTTTGTAGGGGTATATGGTGGGAAGTTAATTAATTATAATGTATTAATAATTCATTTTTAATTAATTTTAATTATTTCATTGATAATTAATTTTTGAAAGTATGTAATTAATATATTTTTATATCATATTGTAGGTGCCGGTTATTGTGTTTGTAGGGGTATAGCGTCGGAAGTTAATTAAGTAGTAAATAATTATAAATTAATTATTACTTTTTTATTAATATATTTAATTCATTCATAAATATGTATATTGTTTAATAACTATAATTATTAATATAATTATGTTACATATTAGTTGAAGTTTTTTGTATGGGTAGGAGAATATGGTGAGAATTTAATTAAGTAATAATTAATATACAATTAATTATTCAGTTATCAATAATTAATTCATTTAATATGTTAATTGTTTTATACTGTTTTATTTTAGTTATATTTTAAATATGTGGTGCCAAGTTTGTTGAAGTATAGTGTGGTAATTTAAGCAAATGATCAATTAATAATACTTTTTTACTTGATAATAAGTAATACAATTGTTAATAATTATGTAAAATGTTTAACATTTTCAAAATGTAATCTATTTTTTATATTAACAGTTATATATTGTTGGTGAATTAATGTAGCTATTAAGATATGTTATATTTTTGAAGTGAGCGAATTTCTTTACTGTTGTACAGACTGCAGTGGGGATAGTAAATTTCCCCTCCATAGTCCAATGCTTTCCCTACTGTTACGCAGACTGGAGTGAGAATAGTAAATGTTCCCCCTCCCTAGTTCAACACTTTCCTAACTGTTGCGTAGACTGGAGTGGGAATAGTAAATTTCCCCCCTTCGCACTCCACCGATTTCCCTACTGTTGCGCATACTGGAGTGGGAAAAATAAATTTTTCCCCTCCGCAGTCCAGTGCTTTCCCTACTGTTGTGTAGACTGGAGTGGGATTAGTAAATTTTTCCCCTCTACAGACCAATGCTTGTCCTACTGTTGCACAGACTGGAGTGGGAATAGAACATTTTCCCCTTCTGGCGTCCAGCGCTTTCACTACTGTTGCGCAGACTGGAGTGGAAATAGTAAACTTTCCCTCTCCGGAGTCCAAAGCTTTCCCTACTGTTGAGCCGA
This sequence comes from Calotriton arnoldi, assembly GCA_963921515.1. Lineage (NCBI taxonomy): Eukaryota > Metazoa > Chordata > Amphibia > Caudata > Salamandridae > Calotriton > Calotriton arnoldi. Next base: position 7,614 of record CAWUFW010000641.1, on the reverse strand, counting down.
CTGGAGTGGGAATAATAAATGTTCCCCCTCTGGAGATCAGCGCTTTCCCTTCTGTTGTGTAGACTGGAGTGGGAATAGTAAATTTACCCCCTCCGCAGTCCAATGCTTTCCCTACTGTTGTGTAGACTGGAGTGTTACTATTAAATTTTCCCCCTCCGTAGTCCAACGCTTTCCCTACTGTTGCGTAGACTGGAGTGGGAATAGTAAATTTACCCCCTCCGCGGTGCACTACTTTCCCTACTGTTGTGTAGACTGGAGTGGGAATAGTACATTTTTCCTCTCCGCAGTCCAATGCTTTCCCTACTGTTCCGCAGACTGGAGAGGGAATAGTAAATTTTCCCTCTTCGTAGTCCAACGCTTTCCCTACCGTTGCGCAGACTGGAGTGGGAATAGGAATTTTCCCCCCTCCGGAGTCCAACGCTTTCCCTACTGTTGTGTAGACTGGATTGGGACTACTACATTTTTCCCCTCCGCAGTCCATTGCTTTCCCTACTGTTCCTGTTGCGCAGACTGGTGTGGGAATAGTAAATTTCCCCCCTCCGCAGTCCAACGCTTTCCCTACTGTTGCTTAGACTGGAGTGGAAATATAAAATGTTCCCCCTCCGCAGGACAACACTTTCCCTACTGTTGCGTAGACTGGAGCGGGAATAGTAAATTTTCACCCTACGGATTCCAAGTCTTTCCCTACTGTTGCATAGACTGGAGTGGGAATAGTAAGTATTAAATTCTATATATATATTTATTTATTATATTTGTAAATTAACAACAAAATTATAATATAATGTATAATATATTTTTTTATAAGGTTATGTTATATATATATGTATTTTTATGTAATTATATATTTATATTAATAATTGTTACTTAAATGTATTTGATTTACATCATATTAATGTTATATATTAAAATATTTCATATTCAATGTTATACTATAAATATATTTTACAAAATTGATAGTTTTGTATTAATTTATTATATTAATGTGAAACTATATTTTTGTACTTACCTTCATAGGTATTCAAAAACGATATTTTTGTCACAATATTTTTGTCACAATATTTTTGTGTCACAATATTTGTGTTCCCAATAATATGTCAGTGATCCTGCACTCCTTAATCATCCTGCTGACAATGGTCACAAGGTCTTACCCACAAAGATGCAGTACTGTAAAAGAGAAGTAATTTATCTTGGTCATCACATTGAGAAGAGGGCAAGGGAAGGTCCTAAGTAACGCATTCCTGCAATTCTGAAGATGAATCCTCCAACCACCTAGAGGGAGGTGAGAATATTCTTGGGATAGATGGCTACTGTTGTCAGTGATTTTCAAACTTTTCCCTCATTGCAAAGCTTTTAGTGAGGCTTACTCGCAGTGATATCAAGGATCCAGTGCCATATGATGGTAAATGTCTGAAGGGCTTCCTTGAATTAAGCAAAAATCTTTGGAGTGCACCCGTCCTCAGAATGCCTGATTATGAAGAATTCTATCTCTGTTGTCAGGAAAAGAACGGTGTGTACTATCAATGCTGATTCAGAAATATAGAGGAGTAATGCGACCTGTTGCTTACTTCTCTGCTTTACTAGATCCAGTAGCTGTAGATCTTTCTGGTTGTCTAAAAGTGATTGTAGCTATTTGACTTGCAATAGAACAAAGTGAAGGGACTATTATGGCTCATACCCTCATTATGGTTGTTCCCCATTCAGTTGAAATTTTGTTGACTCACATCAGAACCCAACATTTGACAAACCGTTGTCTCAGACGTTATGAGCATATAATATTGGCTGCTCAAAACATTTCAATTAAAGATGTAATACCTTAAACCCTGCAGCGCTGCTGCCAATTCCAGACAATGATGAAGATGATAATGATCCCCCATGATTGTGTTAACCTGACAGGATTGTGTACTATGCCAAGGTCAGATTTCTAACATATTCCCCTTGAAATGGCTGATCTGACTTTGTTTGTAGATGGTTCTTGTCTGAGAGACCGCTAAGGAGCATTGAAAGCTACTTATGCACCCTGTTCCATTTCGGAAATCATTGAAGCATCATACTTGTCCTCCGTAACTTCAGCACAAGTGGCAGAGTTAATTACTCTGACAAGAACTTGCTGCCTAGCAGATAGAGTGTAACGATTTACATGGACAGCCATTAAGGATTTGGAGTACCTCATGATTTCGGGCAATTTAGGTCACTAAGGGGATTTATGACATCTTCAAGGGCTCCCATCAGGAATGGTTCCTACATTCCTAATCTTTTAGAAGCAATACAACAACCAAGAGAAATATCAGTGGTCAAATGTACAGCTCATAAAGCAGGTGATGACGTAGGGCCTGATTACGAGTTTGGCAGTCTTGCTACTGCCAGTGCGGTGGCGGCAGAATCACTGACCAACTATGCGTACTGACAGCCCATTTACAATGTTGGCGGTCCCATAGATGAAAGACCGCCGGAGAACCGCCGCCTCTGCAAGGATTCCAGTCCCGCACCAACAGAGGTCAGAGTCTGACATCTGGAATGCAGCCCCTTTTCCTACCATCCAGATTACGTTGTGCCTTACCGCCAAGCCGACTGTGGCGGTAAGACCTCCACACTCAACCTGGCGGATAGGCAGAATATATGGAGAAAACTCACCCTATATCTAGTTTGCACTCCTTTTCCTGTCACAGGGCCCCTTGTCCAGGTCCCCCCTGTGCTGCAGAAGCTTGTCCACGAAGAAAATTCACACCGTTGCCTTCAATTCGTAAGGTAAGCCACTCGTACATTTCTGCACTATGTCAATGGCTGTGGACGCGTGCTGTTGTAAAAGGCAAGTTTTCCATAGGTATTTTACTTATGTGTGTATTTTCAGACTTGTGTCATCTTAATACACACATATGTATCTGCACTGTGGAAAAAAAAACATACAAAAGGCGAGTTTCTTAGTGCGATGGACCCCCGCCGTCAGAAGACCGCTGCAGCTAGACCACCAGCATAAAAAATGCATCGCAATACAGCGAGTGGGATGCCGCCGCTTTGGCAGTCTTTTTGGGACAACTGCCCTGGTGGTCTGGTGGTAAGACCACCAAACTCGTAATCAGGCCCACAGTCACAATGGGAAATAATTATGCTGACCATGTGGCTAAGTATTGTGCCCTTGAAAATGCAACTTTGAGATCAAATGAGCAAACAATAGTTCAAGAACCATAACAATGTGAACCCAACGTAAAAATTACTGAGATTGTCAATAATCTCAATTGTTTTTTGTTGAACTCAATACAGACCACATTCAGGGGTCGATTCCGATTCGGGCCGGAAAAAGCACCGACCGACTCGGATCCGGAAAAAATACCGACCGACACGTACCAGTGGCGCCCGACACGCCAAGTGCTGATGCAAGCCGCGATAAATCCGACCGACCGTCAGGAAACCAAGCCGACCCGACCGAGCCGCTCGGAAAATAGCAATCCGGCCGGAAAAACCACGCGAATCCAACCGACCGACACGCACCCGGAACAAATCCGACCGAATCGTACCCGCCAACTCCAACCTGCAAAGTACGATGCAAGGCGCGAAAAACACGACCGAGTCGGACGGAGGACAAGCCGTGCGACCGACACGCATACAAAACCGAGCCGAAGCAACACAATACACCGCGACCGGCAGCGTCGCAGCATACAAAACTGCACAAACACAGCGTGAGCGAAGCGGAAAACACCGTACGAGACCAATGCAGGGTCCGACTACGGTCACAAGAACGTTTCCAACATACACAAACAGCACAAAGGAAAAATCAACCAAAAAAGGCCAAACAAGCAATTACCAAGCCAATAAATACTGGGGGGGTGGGGACAGAGAACAAAGACACACCAACAACTCCACCTATATAAAGGACACAAATCACTACCATGAGCCTTTGCAAATGCCATTCCACTGCCAGCACCCAGAGAAAGCAACCACACACCCACAGCTCATCCCTCACACAAGCCACACACCAGCAGCACACCAACAAATACCTACCTCACATACACCCAGCACAACACACACCACACACCCTCACCTGCACACCAACACACACATCACCCACTATCACCACCCATCACCATGCCCCCAAGAAGAATCCCAAGTTCCTAGATAGTGAATTGGAAGTCATGGTAGACGAGATCCTCAGGGTGGAGCCACAGCTGTTTGGCACTCTGGTCCAACAGACCCCCATGTCGCAGAAAACCAAGATGTGGGAGAGGATCATCAACAGGGTGAACGCCCAATCACCATGTCGGCGCACAAAGACCGACATCCAGAACAGGTGGTATGACGTGCGCAGGAGGGTCCGGGAGCTGCTCAAGAAAGACTACCACCTGAGCCAATACACCGGCAGTGGCCCTCCTGCCAAGCCAGTATACCTCAGGCCCTGGGAGGAGAAGGTGCGGGCCATCCTTCCGCCAGTGAGCGTATATGGACTAGAGGACATCCCAGAGCCTGGTGAGTACACAACAAATGTACACAATAAACTGCCACAAAACACACACATCACTGTCAAGGGGAGAGTCAAACCATGCACTCATAGCAATTACACAGCAACTAGAACAGAATCATCCCAAAATGTGTATGTCAGTCAGATAAACACAACACATGCCATCAAAAAAGTCACATCCAACTGTGCCAACACATGTACAAACACAACCACAACTACAGCTAGGCAGTGGCACAAATAGAACTAACACACACATCCACACATGTAGCCACCACAACAACACCAACACACAGTGAAGACCACTCAAAGGAAGGAATTCTGTGTATGCTGGCCAAGTCAGTGTAGCCAATAGCATCATGGGAGTCGCAGTCACACATATTGCCCCCCACAACTGTCCCATCAACACCACCCTGAACCATGCTCACATCACAGGGAGTGGAGAAGGACTCACAAGATGGCTGACACTGGCTACTGCTGTGGGGAGCACAAGGCCCTGCTGCCAACTGTGCACCAACAAACAGCAGGACACCACTGACTGACATCCTGAGAGACAACTTACACTCCCTGCAATGCAAGCACGTTCCATGGTGGGATATCTGGCTGGCTGGCTGGGTGGGAAGGGGACTTGCAGCACTGACCATAGTCACCAGCACCTCCCCTCACACCCCCCAACACAAACTCCACAGTACCCACCTGGTAGAATGCAATGCCCTCCATCCTAACACAAGATCCCACAAAGCACCACCACCCTGGGTTATGTTGTGTGAAGCACAGGGACACTCTTGGGACTCTTAGCCAAACAACTGCCAGGACAACACTCCCAGCCATCCTGTCAGCACAGCCAGCCCACCCCACAGGGAAGCAGAGTCAAAAGGAAGGAAGCATGGGCATGCTGGGAAGGGGGGTGGAGGCAATAGCATGATGGGAGTCGTAGTCACAGACATTGCTCAGCCTCACAACTGGCCCATCAACACCACCCTGAACCATGCTCACATCACAGGGAGTGGAGAAGGACTCACAAGATGGCTGACACTGGCTACTGCTGTGGGGAGCACAAGGCCCTGCTGCCAACTGTGCACCAACAAACAGCAGGACACCACTGACTGACATCCTGAGAGACAACTTACACTCCCTGCAATGCAAGCCACGTTCCATGGTGGGATATCCGGCTGGCTGGGTGGGAAGGGGGACTTGCAGCACTGACCATAGTCACCAGCACCTCCCCTCACACCCCCCAACACAAACTCCACAGTACCCACCTGGTAGAATGCAATGCCCTCCATCCTAACACAAGATCCCACAAAGCACCACCACCCTGGGTTATGTTGTGTGAAGCACAGGGACACTCTTGGGACTCTTAGCCAAACAACTGCCAGGACAACACTCCCAGCCATCCTGTCAGCACAGCCAGCCCACCCCACAGGGAAGCAGAGTCAAAAGGAAGGAAGCATGGGCATGCTGGGAAGGGGGTGGAGGCAATAGCATGATGGGAGTGGTAGTCACAGACATTGCTCAGCCTCACAACTGGCCCATCAACACCACCCTGAACCATGCTCACATCACAGGGAGTGGAGAAGGACTCACAAAATGGCTGACACTGGCTACTGCTGCGGGGAGCACAAGGCCCTGCTGGGAACTGTGCACCAACAAACAGCAGGACACCACTGACTGACATCCTGAGAGACAACTTACACTCCCTGCAATGCAAGCACGTTCCATGGTGGGATATCCGGCTGGCTGGGTGGGAAGGGGGACTTGCAGCACTGACCATAGTCACCAGCACCTCCCTCACACCCCCCAACACAAACTCCACAGTACCCACCTGGTAGAATGCAATGCCCTCCATCCTAACACAAGATCCCACAAAGCACCACCACCCTGGGTTATGTTGTGTGAAGCACAGGGACACTCTTGGGACTCTTAGCCAAACAACTGCCAGGACAACACTCCCAGCCATCCTGTCAGCACAGCCAGCCCACCCCACAGGGAAGCAGAGTCAAAAGGAAGGAAGCATGGGCATGCTGGGAAGGGGGTGGAGGCAATAGCATGATGGGAGTGGTAGTCACAGACATTGCTCAGCCTCACAACTGTCCCATCAACACCACCCTGAACCATGCTCACATCACAGGGAGTGGAGAAGGACTCACAAGATGGCTGACACTGGCTACTGCTGTGGGGAGCACAAGGCCCTGCTGCCAACTGTGCACCAACAAACAGCAGGACACCTCTGACTGACATCCTGAGAGACAACTTACACTCCCTGCAATGCAAGCACGTTCCATGGTGGGATAACTGACTGGGTGGGTGGGTGGGTGGGAAGGAGGTCTGGCTGTCAACCAAACACAATCAATGCAGACCATGTTCACACCCCAGAGAATACATAGAAATGCCCAAATAATGCAGGACAATGTGCCACACCAATATCAACCCCTGACTGTGACGACTTAGGACAATACAATGTACAGGCCCGCACCCGAGGCACAGTCACAACTGTCAGGGTGTGTCAACCACTGATGCCTGCAGAAACATGACATACATTGTTTGTGTCTCCCAAAAACAGGTGATGATAGGGACACAGCAGCAGACGCTGAGGAGTCCCAGTCCCAGGCTCAAGAGGATGCCGAGCTCACTGGCGTCGTGCAGCCTCTGTCCTCCTCGGACGATGAAGAACAACCTGGCACATCCGGTGCAAGTCAACATGCTGCACCAGCAGGACCACCAGCTGCAGCACCAGCAGGTCCACCAGCTGCACCCCCTGCACCCACCCCTCCAACGACTGTCACCAGAATACCATCCCTGCCGACATGGACAGAATAAGGAACAACACCAGCGCAGTGACCCTGGACCAACCTGGGGCCATGGACACCACCACCACCACCAACCCCGAGGTGGACCAGGGTTATCTGTGCGTGCAACTGCACACACTGCACATGTCAGCAGGGGTGGTGGGAGGAGTGGGGAGACAGAAGGTCGCTGCTTGCAGGCGTTGCTGGTGTGCATGAAGACCCACAACTGGTACGCATAGCTGATGCGTGCCAGTCCAGCACCGGAGGAAGCTCAGCCAGGTAGTGGGGCTCCTCAGGGACATCAAACAGCAGCAGGCTGCCCATCATGCCCGCTTGGACTCCCACATGTCCCATGTGGAGTCACACATGTCACGTGTG